>OZ002741.1:182254071-183454071 GCA_963924295.1 Dioctria rufipes
AATATATATTTATATATATATTTATTTATTCAATATTTATGATAGTATAGTAGTAAGCAGCACTGAAGGTGAAGCAATACTGGGTTCAATAATCGTTGGTGGAAGTTTTGACATCCTGTAAATTCATAGCAGAAAAGAATCAACGGCGTAGATGATGTTATTTTTAGAACATGTTTTCTGACTTTCCTATGATATGTACCAGATTTTTTTATTTTTTTTTCCATTCATAGATTAAATTCATTATTGCAAATCAAATTTCACTGTTTTTAACCAACTGCGCATGCAAATGAGGGTAATATATTAAACTTTTCCTCGGCGTTGTACTACCCGCGTGCCGTAACAAGACACTTTAGCATCTCCTATGAGCTTTGATATAGGAACACAATTTCCAAGTTATCCCCTTGATCCTATATAAAACTTCACAAAATACTGATTGCTTATATGAGTGTTGATATCGAAAATGAATTCCTACTGAAATTACTTATTCCCTGCAGTCTTATATAAGGGTTGATTTGAGATTGATTTTTGATATGAAGCTTGATATATGAACATACTTCCCAAGAGCTGTACTCCCATATTTAAATTCCCCAATACTGATATAGGAATATTATATAGGATTACAATTCTCTGGGAATTATAGTCCTATATACTCACGTTTATTGTACTTATATTCAAGTAGTAAATTCTTCATATAAGACTTATACTCCGTAGACTCATATAAAACAACAAACGTAGATATAACACTCTAGTTATTTCTTTAAGAATAACAAGATCTATGTAAGAACTTAAATGTTGATCGAGATTTATATAGGAGCCATATAGGAAACATTCCAAATTTTTAACACCTGAAGTCCTATCGATGTTCTCTACGTAGATACCGGTATAACTTCGAATTTAGCATTAACTCTAAATAATTTCTTTCATTGCTAAAAACTAAGCAATTAGGTTCTAATAGCTCATCTGTCAGTCTTTTATTAGAAAAGGTGTCAAGACTGCCTTACCGGTGGTTAACATTGAGATGAACTTCACCTCCATAATCTCTTATATCTGCAATAATCTGAAGTTCTAACTTTGGATTAGATCTAAAACTAACGATCTTGTAAGGGACTTGCATACATAACATAGGCTGTGTGCGATTTCCCATAAACATTGCATTTAAATTTGTACTTAACCTATGGCCCCTGGGTTACTGCGCGGTGGAAACTGAAGTTATACTCTTTGTAACTTTGGGAACTTTTTGAAGAGGGATGGAGTAGATCTAGCTACAGATGATTTTAGGTTGCTGATTTATACTACATGCCTTGCGATACTGTAAAACAGAGCTGCGTTTCGATCATCTATTCTTGATGATTCAAACAAGAACACGAATAGGATAGAACCTCTTGCAGATGTTCATATAAAGCTGCTTCATAGATAATTAGACTAGCGATGGTAATTTCTTTCTTGATATGGAGTAATCGGTTTGAATATGCACGGTAAACTGAGAATTTCTGCTATTGCAACAGCAACTAAATTGGCTCATGACATGATTTGACAACATCAACAGTATTGGATGGATCTAACGACTTAAAGGACTTCATTTAGATCTTTTTAAAATGCATAATTCGGAATGTTTGTCTTGCTGAAAAGGAATGCTTGAAACACTACACACTTTCTGCGTGTCAAAGCTTTACCTCGCTTAAAGATCGGTTCTTTTTGTAAAAGATTAAATCAGGTATTACTGCTTAATTAGGGGCAAGATATCACTAAAGCAAAATGAAATATATGAATATGCCGAACACTTTAAAATTTTAATATTTATAACATTTCACAAAGGAGCAGAGACAATTATATTCCAAAGACATCCATTATTGACCCCTTACAGTGCTTATGACATTCGCAGCCTTCTGAGCCATATCAAGACCCTGATCTGCAGCATTTCGTATATTTTGCCCGGCTTTCTCCTGTTGATTTTTCAATATGTTAATAAAATAAATTCTTAAGAAATATTAACTGGTACTTACAAATTTCTTTCCAAGCTTTCTAAAGAAATTCGCTTCACCTTGGCTTATAGCTACCACCAAAAGGAGCGTAATGAACAAGAATATCTTGGAAAAATCCATTTTTTCACTGCAATAATATTTCAGAAGGAAACAGACTGACTGATATTCGACATACAAATTCTCTTACCTTATATAGTTATCTAGGCTCATTAAAAAATTTAGAGCTGTCTTTCTTAATTACCTCTTATCAGCATTTGGGAGATCTTTGAGGTGATTAGTAGAATTTACTCACAACATTATTCCTATCTATGTAAATTAGTTACTCAAACTATGCTAACAAAATAACTGCAAAAATGTAAATTAATTGCAATAACTTGCTTCTGATAATGAGTGGTGATTTCTTCAAACATTATTACGTTCGTAGTTTAGTTAGATAAATGTTTTTTTTTTTATACAGAATCAGAGTTTTAATAATAATTTTTTACAGCTAGATTCATTTCAGTTTGTATGTCTAAAGATCAAATCTAATGCGAAATGCTGAAATCTGTTTACTTTTAGTCCATTTCACGCATAAGAAGCTTTATATCAGATCATGCAAAACAAGTAAAAGTTTCTTACTTTACAAAATTAAGCAGTAGAATCTCACACCACCCTATTTTAGGACTACTACTATTTAATCTTTCATTAATGACTACTCAGAGTAACAAATAATGACATTTTACATTTACATATTACGCTGATATAGTGCAAGTATTTATTATTAGTCATTTTATGAATACTGCATCTGTCGCACATATCAAGATCTAGAATGCATTCGTAAATGGTGCATTTCAAGTGGCTTTGCTTTGAATGCTTATATGTTTATCTATATATATAATAAATTATATATAACTATATATAACTCACAGAAAAGGGTTGGATCCCACTGCAGCTTCACGCACACTAACGTTCTTAGTATTAAAAGTTTTTTTTTTTAATTTTAAATATAGGAGGACGAAAGATCCCAAGCACGGAGGCCAGAGCCGCCAATTGTGCCTTCCTTCTAGAAGCTGTATTACCAAAACCTTCCTGTCCTCTTTATGAAGCGCATCAGATCTTGGTGAGAAATGTTTTTCCTACGGATAAAAGGGCAGAACCTAGAGTATCGAGCCTGCTCCGGGCGAAGGTCTAACACGCACACAAAAAGTGTTCGGTTGTCTCACACACTCCTTTCAGGTAGAGCAGACACTCAGGGCTATCAACATCTCCCATCCTTGTTAGATGGGCGTGAGGCGAGCTGAGGTCAGTGATGATGCCAACCACAGTTCCTCGTTGTTTCCTTCCAAGCCACATGAGAAAATCAGACAAATTCCTATTGGGCCCATCAAGAAACAGATTTGTGAACCTGCAAGTACTCAAGTTCTCCCATCTCTGCTGATGCTTTCTATAAACATTCGCTTTGATGAGAGTCCCGATACCTGAGGTGGTAGCGCCTTCGGCGGGCTTCGGTTCGAGGAATGGAGAATCAGAGCTAGCCTTAGCGAAAAGATCAGCTTTTTCATTCCTCATGATCCCCATGTGACCCGGAATCTACTGAACGGACACCTTGTTGTGGATACAGAACCTCTCCTCAGATGACCTGCAGTCCCCCCAGTGACTTATATGTTACCCAAGGGCCACTTAGAACCATCAAGGCAGTCAGCCAGCCTTGATGGTTCTGAGTGGCCCTTGGATAACATATAAATCACTGGAGGGACTGCATGTCGTCTGTGGATAGGTTCAGAAAGGATAGGAGAGGTTCAGAAAAGATAGTAATGTCCTTTCCTTTGGTCTTCATATCAAGGGATATCTTCGCTGCCATTATAATGGCCAAGACTTCAACCCGCTGCGGCTCCCTCATTCGTCAGTGAAAATTTTTAGAGCGGACCGAGGAAAGCTCGACAAGACACTTCCTCAGTCCACGATTCCCTTACAGGAAATCTCACAGAGAGCCCATAATTCTCAGGTGGCTGGCAAACCTATGCAGGCACGCCAGCTTCCGGATCGCAGTCCCCACAGTCCTCAGCCACCATGGCACATGTGAGCATAGGTCTAACGATCGAGGTGTACATCCAGTGCACAACCCTCGATCTCATGAGCGAAGATCCTCATAGTCGCATTCCTCTACGTGCAATCCCCATGTCAGTTTCAAGTCAAGGTAGATCCCGAAGTACTTGACATTGGGAGAGAGCTGCAGAGCGTGTCAAAAGAGCTTTGGAAGAACAAAGTGTCCAAGCTTAAGTCTTCTGAAGAAGAGCGCCAAGCTGGTTTTTGTAGGGTTCACTGTCATATCATGACGGGTGCACCAGTCCTCAACAATATTGAGATCTCGTTGTATGAAGGCACATGCAGCAGCCATGCTGTGCCTGAAAATGAGCATAGGGATGTCATCCGCATACGCTTAAAAAGTTAATTTACTGTGATTCATACAATCCAAGATATTGTTCATATGCCATAGGCAAAATGAAAAATAGGGTAGGTGTCCCCAAATTGAAACTTTCTTAATTATGGATTTTACTGACTTAATGAATTCAAACAGATTTCCTACAAATTGAGACTAATTTTCGTGAAAAGTGTCCGACAAAAAAAACTCATGACTAACTCATGCTTTTCTGAAGTGAAACGTAACAACAATTGTGAATGTGTTCTATATTTAAATAGAATCAAAGTTTGTTATTCGTTATATTGTATAACTAGTGCTAGTCCCATTCCCGAACAGAGGGTCGAAATTATAGCCGAAAGGTTCTTAACCGAAAGAGTTTTCTATTTTAGCGTCTCCAAATATGTACTTATTGACAAATTTCAGAATTTTCAAAGTAATGCTTTTAAAAATGCCTGTAAGTTATAAATTTTGTGGTTGCACAGAACTGCCTGTCGACCGCAATATAGTGACTTTGTAAACGCAGTCACCCCACTTCACTAAATATTTCCGTTTTTATTCCCTAGATGAAATCTCTAGGGTAAAGGTAATAAGTTTGTCATTCCGTTTGTAACGCACAGAAATAATTATGGTAGAGCAAAATGGATTGGACACCCATGCATAATATTAAAAGTTATTTTGATTTTTGAATTTCTGTGTGCACGATAACTCACGAACGCGTATACTTAGAGAGCTGAAGTTTTATACACGAACTTTAAAATAAAAGTAGAATTAAGTTCGAGAATGGGACAAATCGAACAACATCTTCATGGGGTTACCATACAAGAATTTCGGTTTCCACTATATATTTGTACACTGCCTGAGATCGCGTCGACATAGAGAACTGTAATTTGATATATTGTGTTTTCATAGTAATAACAAATAAAATTTTAAAAATAGAATAAATCGGGCAACCCCTACTTGCTGTGGCCATATAAATTTTAGGTTTTTTACATATACTGTGAAAATGATCAGTCTTAGGCGTTTTCATTGTACCAAAAGCTCCTTCAGAATATGAAATCCTATAAAATTGGTTGTAATCATTTTTTCTACCATTCTAGAAATATCTTAATTTTTCTTAAAAGTTGTGAATGTACTCCATTCATCTCTATTGGGCTACACAACTTTTGAACTAGTCTTCGGTGGAATTATTAACATACCTTCTGTGTTTCTCGCGTCCCAAAGTAGTAATTGGTTATGATTCATGCAACAATGAAATAAAACCTCGTATGTGTCAGCTCATTGAAGGTGACCTGCAACTATTAAAGGACGATCGTTCATACAAAGGCAAATGTAAAAAGTTTTTGCCTATCTGATTGAAGATTTACATGATATTATCCTCGAAAGCCGTTAATTGTACCATACTAACCAAAAAGGAACCTACCAAAGTATAGAACAATTGATTGATACCATTTACTTCTGTCGATAATATAAATTGACTAGCTAGCCCGGCAGAAGTTGTTCTGCTTTTACAGGAAGGTGTCGCGATTTGTTTGATTTAATTAAAGTCCCTGTATAAGAAAATCTAGTCAGAAGAGGTCTTTGGCGCTATTGGAGGATAGGCAAGGGGACCGATAAATGGCCAGGCCAATGATCAAAAGCGTTGATAATTAAATATTGAAAATCAAAGTTCAAAACGCTTCCACTTTCACTATAATTATTTCATGCAAACTATGTCAGAAATAAAACATTTATTTCATTTTATAAACTTTTTTATTTAAGTACGAAACTTTAAGTACATTATAATATAATAATTGTTGATAAATGTTAAATTATTTATTTTGTCTTTATCTTAACACTAATTAATGAACACTATGTTTTTTTAGTCCATCAGGTGCATAAACAAAAACGTTCAATTGTTTTCCAACACGAGAACACGCAAATTATAATTGTCCGTGAGGAAAACATGGATTTTCTATATTCAATCCGCATATGGCCATTGTTTGTCCTTGCGACTTATTTATGGTCATCGCAAATACCAAACGTATGGGAAATTGTAAACATTTGAAAACTGATCGCTTCAATTTCATCTAATTTTTTTAATAACTAATCTCGCTGTATTGCAAAGTTTCGAAAAAAATTTTCAAACGAAAGCTTTGTTGTAAAAGTCCTGATAAATCGAGTGAATTCGAGAATTCAGTGGGATAATTTACGCTTTCAATTTCATCTCACTGTGACAGTTTTAGCATCGAAATTTGCTCGTTCACTGAACCATTGAATTGTCGCGTACGTTTGGAAATAATTAATTAATGAATTAATTGATTGTACACTTTCAATGAAACTAATTTTTCTATTTCCAATATTCAATTTGGAAAATACTGCAGCGGATACATCGATTTTTTAGTGTAACACGAATGTTTATTGTGAGTTGCAATGTATGGACATTTCTACATACAAAATATATGGTTTCAAACATGCATTGATTTCATCCGTATAGGTTGAACGTGGAATAACCGGTAATGTTTGTCTGAAATCACCTGACAATAAAATTAACGCACCATCAGATAATGTTTCGTTCACAGTTCAAGTTTAAGCTTAAGAGATGTGGTCTAAACATAGTTTATCTCTTCAATACTGTTTCAAAGTGATCCGTTAATCCTCGCTTAAACTTAGCTTAAACCACCAAGATTGGGCGCTTAAACTCAGTTTATACTTAACTGTCATGAAGTGATTTGACACTTGCTGAAGTAGTTTGGTTTTTAGAAAACAATTTGTATAATAATACAATTTTTGTAGTATGTTTTTCAGTACGATCATTGTCTTGTTTTTCACTACGATTTGCAGGAAAAAAATTCAAATAATTTAAAACATAAGCAATATTTTGACAATTAATAAATCAAAATAGAGTGCAAGTTCACAATAGGAACTTTTCAGGTATACCAAGAGAGCAGTTACATCCACAATACAAAATTGATATAGTTAAACTTATAGATAAAATTAAATTAGTGAATTGGACTATGGTATTCTGTGATTGTAGTGCTAATAAATATTTTAACAACATCACTAGTTTCTTAGATAGATTAATAAGTGAATCAACCATAGCGTTGACAACCCGCCCTACGGCGGGGTAACTATAGGGATCTTAAGATCTATTAGACATAGAGATAAGCTTGCTAAAAAGGTAAAACATCAACCATTTAATGAATCATAAAAATCTCAGTATAAGAAATATAGGAATATTTTAAATGCAATTATCAAAATGTAGAAAATAAGTTACTATAGACGGAACGGGAATATGAAAAGGTCAAATAATCCTAAAAAAACTGTGGGGTAAAATTAATGAGGTCACGAATAAAAAAAAAATCGGACGCATGTATATCCCAAATTAAATCAAGTAACGGTGTTTTACTTACTGAGCCAAAAAAAAAATAGCAACAGAATTAAATAAGTTTTTTACTAATATAACGATGAGTTTACATAACAACGATGAGCCTTATTATTTCGTAAATCCTAGCATTGATGATCACATAAAAGGAAATAATATTTTTAATTTTGCACCAATATCTGTAGAAGAAATTGAAATGAACTTGAAAATGCTCGATGATAAAAAATCCTCAGATCTAGATGACTACTCGGCAGGAATATGAAATAATATTGGAAATTATATATGTGTTCCTCTTTCATATATTTTCAACCTAGCCATCGCAAAAGGTACATATCCTGAAAAGCTGAAATGTGCTATGATTGTATCAACACATAAAGAAGATTCCAAAACTGAGTCAACCAACTATAGGCCTATTTCCCTCCTCTCAAATTCTTCGAAAATCTTCGAAAAATGTATTAAGGTTAGACTCATGGAATACCTTGAAAATAGGGACGTAATACCGACTAATCAGTACGGCTTCAAGAACGATTGCAGTACTAGTGATGCTCTCTATGATATAACGACTTTTATAAACTCCGCCTTAGATAAGAATGAAAAGCTAGTTGCTGTCTTTTTAGATATAAGGAAGGCATGTGAGACGGTGAATCATGAAATTCTACTGAATAAACTTAATCGGATTGGAATTAGGGGTACTTCTCTCAATTTACTTAAATCATTCATAATGGGTAGAAATCAAATAGTTAGTATAGGAGGCGTACTTAGTGAGCCAATGTCCATTATATCTGATGTTCCTCAAGGCTAAGTACTAGGACCTATTTTGTTTTTAATATACGTTAACGGCCTGTGTAAATTGAGTGTGGAAATAATAGGTCACGTAGTTACCTTTGCTGATGATACTGTTATTTTGTTCAAAGCCTCATCCGTAGTACTGGCAGTACATCAAGCTACTGAAAGTCTCCGTAAGATTTACAAATGGCTGAATTGTCACAAATTCTCTTTAAATATTGCAAAAACTAAATATATTCAGTTTGGTGATGATACTTCTAATAGCATAGCAATCTACGATGACAGTATGAACAAGATGCACCAACTATCTCAAGTCTCACAGATTAAATACTTAGGAGTAATTTTTGATAACAAACTGAAGTGTGACAAGCACATCACGTATATCTACAGCCGATTGGGGAAGGTAATTTATAAAATTCTTATGATAAGGAATATGATCCGGTTGCCAACTATGAGAATGATTTACTTTGTGCAATTGTCCAATCTATTATTCAGTATAGCATAATTGGGTGGCGTGCAGTTTACACTAACATTATTAATCCGTTGCAAAATCTATAAAATAAAATAGTTAAGCTTTGCCTGAAAAAATCAAAATATTAGTGTGATGAATGTAACACAATTATATTCTTTTGTGGCTTTAAGATTTGTTTACAAGAACCTAAGAAAGTTTCCACTTCATCGTACATGCTATGCTACTCGAACTAAAATGTCATAAAACTTATACTCAAAGACATGCTAGCATCTTATGTCCTAAAATGTTTAATAAATTATCTTTAGGATTTAAAAATGAGCTTACAGTTAGTAATTATAAATTAAAACTTAAACTTTTTCTATCTGAAAACAGAAATTATTATTCTGAATCTCTTCCAGAGTAGGTTAGGAATAATATAAATAATTAGTATTAAAAAAAATAATAAATTGAAGTTTTCTCACAAACAATGTACTTATAAACTAAAGACCGCTACGGAATTACACGCTCAAGCGAAGCTTATGTGGAGATCAGTTATGACGTGTAATATAAATATTTGTATCATATCATATACAGTGGCGTGCAAAAGTTTCCGTCCAAATACATTACACTTGCGATCTCCCACATATAATGATGAAACTTAATATTACTCCTACCGATAAAACCAGCAAATAAAATAGAGTTAATAATACACTTAAATCAATATCATTATTTAATTATATTTGGCTATTATATACAATTTTGAAAATAACTGTGTGCAAAAGTTTCCGGCCATGCAATTTCTCAATATTCTAGAAGATATCAAAGTTCACTTTGCCAATGGTGTGTCAATTAATCGGTAAATTCAGTTGCATTGTACTCTCGCAAGTGTAAAAATGGGTCGGAATATCTCAACTGATACGCGCAAGCGCATAATAAAACTGTCACAGGAAGGAAACACATCAAGAGAAATTGCAGCTTTGTTTTGTATTGGAAAATCTATTGTGAATAACCTTACTAAATATCGTACGGGATTTTGTGTAGAAGATAAAAAACGCTCAGGGAGACCAAGAAAAACTACAGTCCGAGTGGACCGAATAATTAAAAGGAAGTCAACAGCTGATGTGAAGAAAACGGCAGCTGATATCGCTCTAAATTAAAAATGGGAACACAGGATTGCATTGATCGGTTGATTGTGTCAATGCCACGTCGCTGTGATGCCGTAATAGCAGCAAAAGGGATGGCCACCAAGTATTAATTTATACAAATGTTGTGGAAATAGTGTATTAGTACTTCTTTCCTTTAATCCTTTCTATTTTCTAGAATTAATAGATTTAATTTGGTAAAGTTAAATTTTGGCCGGAAAGTTTTGAACAGTGCATTTTAAGTTTTTTTTATAAATTAATGTGTTTATTAATTTCGAATATATTTATTTATTGTTGCTTTATTTCACTCCTTCTCTGCCCTTTACTCTCCTAACATAATGGTTATTCATCGGTGTTATTTTCGTTGTATATAGCAAAAATTGACTTTGGCCGGAAACTTTTGCACGCCACTGTATATATTCAATAATTCTCTATATTATACAATATACAGGTTTAGTTTAAAATAATATGTTTTGGAACTATTGGAAACTATTGGCTATGTATACATGTATTTTAATATTGTTTGATGATGAAAAAACTTAACCCCTGTTCACGAGCGCGATACGATACGTGCGATATTTTGGTGATGTCCTGCTCTTTCTATAGATCTATCTCTATTTGCGACTGGTTTTTATCGCGCGATACGTTCATAAGGTTGACAGAGGTTTTTAAAATTGACAGCTACAATTTAATTTGTTTTGGTTTTGTGGATTAAAGTAAATATTATTGTGAAATAAGTTTTTATAATGGATAGACAGATGGAATTAAAAGCAGCACTATTAGTACTATTTTTAAAAAAAAAAAATCTCCTGGAGCTTTCTACATCGAAAGCTTACATATTATAGTAAACTTCGACATTCTTGTGGAGCTATATCACCCAATTGCAAATGTAAACAAACAAAAACCTTGAGGTTAAGGTGAAAATAATAAATGTAAACACACAAAAATGTTGAGGTTAAGGTGAAAATCGCACCAAACTAAGAGCATTGCTGCGATTAATTTTTGTATCGCACGAAACGTAGAAAGAGTAAGCATGTACAGCGACAACTATATTGCTGCAGCCAATCAGCGCTCCGTCGCATGCGATAAATCGCGCTCGTGAACAAGCCCTTAAACTACAATTGTTGAGACAACACCTTGATAGGTAACAATTCCACAGTACTGCCATAGTAAAAAGGTCGACCACTCATTTTGGTTTAAACTTATTTTAAACTACAAACGGAGTTTAAGCTCGAACATTAAAGCCGGCCCTTAAAGTTCAATTTAATGCTTCCATTGAATGTTTATTGGCCATTCATAATATTCAATAAATCCCAGATAATAATGTGATATTTTTGCAGTACTTGAGCTATTCCTGAGTGCTTTTTGATGTTACATACTACACTTTCATTGGCCTGTATGCTTAACGGTAGTTTTAGAGCCAATTGGATGGAAGTGAATCATCATCCAACAAAGCTGAAGCAATGCCAGATGAAGCAATTGCTAATGCGATATTACTTTGACGTCTGACTTAGGCAAAGATGAGCGAAATTAGAACGTTTTTCCCATTCCACCTGGCAAGTCCAGAAAGATGTAAACTTTCTTCTTTTGCTGAAATCACAAACATAACTCTATCATAAATGGCCTTTTGTTCGTTTGATAGCAATTATTCATTTATTGTAACCAATGAAGCCAAATCGTTAGTATTAATTTGTTGTTCACGTTGCATGTCCTTATTAACTAAATCGTTTGCTGATCTCTCAGATGAAGGCATTCCTAAATTTAAGAGCGGTTCATTCGAGATAAGTATGCATGGATATGTCTTTGATCATAACTTATGCTTCGTTATACATTTCTTATGTGTATTGAAAATTTGCGGCTTGATTTGTTATTCGAATTTTGTGCAGTATATCTTCACTCATTGAAATTTTATATTTTTCGAATAATTCAGTTGAGTTTGTTAGAAAACATGTTGTCAACAATATGACGAATTTGATGTGCAGCAGAACTAAGGGCTACATCGGCAAGTGTTGTATCCCAATGATTTAAATAATTGCAGTTATCGGCAAGTGTTATAATTTGTAATGTACAATTGAACATTAAGTGTTTTTAAATATTCATATAATGTTGGTCCATGTATATTTATTAGAAGTAATCATAAATAAAAGCACTCACGTTGTTTTGGAAGAACAGTGTGTAATCGGCCAATATACTTGCTGCAAGTATTCCTTCATAAGCAGTAGCAGAAACACCTCGTTTATGTGGCTCCCATTTTTTTATGGTTTATTCCATGTAAAAGGTAATGTTCTTATGAGTCGACCGTAAGTATTTCTTTTATTCTAGCGCCACCTATCGAATCGTAGCATAGCCATCATCTCGACAATACAAATACCTATATTGTGGGAATATGACCTAAATCGGTCAAGTCGTTTAGAGGTTAAACGATCACTAACAGACGCACCAATTTTTACAGGAGAAAATAAAGCTTTAATTTAGAACGATAATAACTGCTATGATGGGATCCGCTAAAAACCGATTTAAAATCATACCCTAGTTAAGAAATAGACTACTATTGTAGAGACTGCTATCACCCAGTTTAAAAGTCTGCATTGTATTATTTAAAGAAATACAGATGAAAAAAGAGAAAAAAATAAATAAAGAAAAAATCGTTAGTATTGGAAATGACAAAAACATTAGTTCGCACAAAATTGGACATATTAATAGGTATTCACTCCCACCGTCACATGAAATATTATTTTTTCTCCAGATTTAATAATATTCGAATATTTGTTATTAAACTTTACGACATCATTCGAAACGAAAAATATAATTATTTACTTTCAATTTTTTAGAACCCCATCAATCTGTTGCAGCAATGTATTATATATAGTTTGGTTTCCATGACGACACAATGCCAGTATTATTTAACCTACTTTTTCGATGTCCTACCTTTTGATCAAGCTAGATTATTCATAGATATTTGTTTTCCTTTCTTCCTTTTTTCGGTCCACTGGAGACTTACACAGTTTTAATTCATTCGAATTAATCTGATTTTTTCAACGCTTACCAAAAAGTTTTTTCTATTTCCCTCAAATTTTCCATTTAATCTCATTTCTTTCCATTTTTCTATTTTTATTTGTTTTTTTGAGGTACCCCTATTTGAGGCCCAAAATATTTTGCAGTGCACACTACTACTATTGCTCCGTTTGTTCTATAAAACAAAGATCATCAATATAATATTTTCATCTGAGAGACGAATATTTATGAATAATGTATCTCCCAAGCATGTTTATGAATCTAAATTTAAATTAGTCCTAATTGAGTTCTGACGTTTTCTACCATAAAATGGCGATCCGAGCAAAATTGATGTAAATCTTATTTGCACTTTGTAAACAACAATACAAATACGCCGGTCGAATATGCTACAGATGCAAGTCAAAAATTCCTAGGATTACCGCTAAATAGCAAGACGGACACGGATAATATTAATTCCAAGTATTGTGTACCTTTAAGGAACCCTTCAGAGTATTTACAATTTTATTCATTTGAGGAGTTGATGAATAGCCTTCCTGCTCCCACAGCTAATACAAAAATTTTAAATTAGCAAATTTTTTTCATTTCGGTAATTTTATTTGTATTAATTTTTCTTTAGATTATTAATTTACGTAACCATAAGTTCGTCCGATAAATTTTTTTAATGTATTTTTTATTGATTACTTATAATGCGTTAATAAGAGTGTATTTTATAAATGGTTGGTATTAAAACCGTGAAAGATAAAATTAATAATGTTTTTCAGTTGATCTTGTGTTCAAACCACAACCGCCTATGGCTGCATTCACATCGGAAATTTTAATTATCCTTCAGTCTTGATTCAATCAGAATGCCACATAAATTTCTACGCATATCTCTCTTTGCCTTCACACAATAAAATTATGTAATCAAAAGCTCTAATAAGTCACTAAAGCATGATTAAAACGTCCGATGTGAAAGCAGCCAAAGCCTGACAAAAATGTATATTAATTCAACGTTTAAGAAAGAAAAATGGGATCACACCAAAGTTTCAAAATACACTAAATTCCGTTTAAATAATTCCAATATAACTGCTACATATATTTTGTTGTGGGTGTAACATGTGAGCAATTGCGCAATTAAATAAAAACGGACTCTACAAATATTTCTATCTATATTTTTTATCATATCCCAAAATGGTCTAGTATCCAGTAGAGAGCTGTGTAGAGGTGCAGGTCTCGACAGAATTAATATGAAAACTGACAGACAACGATGAAGTTGCATTGGTAACGATACACACTCAGAGAAAAAGATTATCAAATCAACTAAAACTGATGTAAATTCAACAATTTACGGCATTGATTTTCAGCCAAACGGAAAATTGTCAAAGCGATCTTTATCTATTATAAACGAACACATTTCGATTTTATAAAAGCAACAATTTACAATTTACACCATTTATGAGATTGCAAGCGCCCCGCAGTTTAGTCTTTTTAAGCCATTTATTAAATATTACAGCGAATTTCTAGCCGAGGTGCTCCGTTATATGGTATTTGGTCTATAGACGATTTTAGTTTTCGTGCTTGTAAGTAGATTTCAACGACAAAAATAAGTAGACTACGCCATAAAGGAAGTAGAAATAAAAGGCTATCAAATAGTTGTATTTGAATATAGAAAAATCACAATTTTTGTTTATTTAAAACAAATCACATGTTATAGTACAAATATACTTATATTTAGAAAGTGCAGATACATAATTAAAAGTTCAATTACATAAACGAAAAATAACTTTAACAATGGTAAATGAAAATTAATAGAACAAGAACCTTAAATTTTTCAAATAAAAATAATTAATAAAACAAACATTTTCGATTTCTATTATTTCAAAAGGTCTTTACTCTAACATATTATTAATTCTATGAATACAAGATGGTGGATATCTAAATTCTTCCACATTAAATAAGAGAAAAGAATTATTTATTTTTTTACCAATTTTGTAAGAATTAAGGTGTTCATCGTTACCCAATATCTCGTATGTAGAACAAATTATCATTAGATGTTGATTTAAAATAAATAAACATTCTATTTTGTTAATCGCTTCTAATCTGCTTTCTTTAAAAATGTAGTCATTTTTACTGTATTTAGTTCCTTTATAATCAATTGATAACAGTTCAAGGACGTATACATCATTATGTAATATTCTTTTCGATTCAGATCTAACTAAAATAAAACAAGCCAACTCCTTGACTTTGCATTTGGAAAGATGTAAGTTTGACATAGTATTTAAAACATCCCTATTTTTTATCAGGCTAGCCGAAAATTTCATACTAAATTTCATTGCAATAGAACAAGAAACATTAATATGGTGTTTGCTTTCGAATCGAAATAACCACTAATATTTAATTGGACCTGATTCTGTTGTTATATGACTATAGTGCGTCATAAAATGATGTTTGGGCTTTAGTGTTTGATTAAATAATTGGCAGAAAAGCTCATTGTGACGGGAAACTAACATATCCAAATGTGTTACCATTCTATTGAAAGGTTTGCAAACAATTTTTCTCGGAGCATTTATAAGTTTTTTCAATTGAATTTTTGGCAGTATGCATGATATCAATATGACTTGTAAGTCTTGAGATATTTTTATATCCATTTCCACATTCAAAGCAGTGAAAAGTTATTAAGCGTAATCCAATCAATCAATATATGTAATATAAATTAATTATTATTTATGCTTAATTTTTAAAAGTTATAAAATCTTGTAAATAGCTTAATTATTATCTTTGACGATATTAAGTTCAGTAATAAGGCTTGCTACAGATGATATCTGCTTATCAAAATTAGTTTTAATTTCGTAGAAATATCTCTGGATAAAGTATCCATTGACGAGGATATGAAAGATGGAAAACTTGAAATGTTTTTAAACAGATATCAAGTGTAGCAAGAAGGGAGTGTTGTATATATTTTGTTTCATCTATTCTAACAAATAATTTTACTGGTGTTTCCTTCACAATTACTGCTATAATAATAGGTTGCAGTGTTAGGCTTCTTATTTTTAGTTCCTTATTAAGTTCATTCACCTTTTCTTCAATTGTAGCCTCGTCGGAACAAAAAACAAACATGGCATTAATGGAGTCTTGTATGGACGGATTCCAATGTGTACTATTTTCACTAGCTTTCAATTTGTAGCGACTTCCAGGTGGTAGTAAATTGTGGATCGATTTTTAAAATATTTAATACACGCAAATCTGAAATAATGGAAAGATTAGCAAAACTAAACAATGTATTATGTATGGTTATAGTACCATTATTCGTATCATTAGATGGAAAACATCCCTTTCTTTTTAGCGTAGCTATATCAATAATTCTAGTTGATCTTACATCAAAGTGTGAAAAAAGCTTACTTGCATTTGATTCATATAAATATGCAAAATCGAGTTCTATCTGCAAAAGAAATTACATTTATATTTCATATTAATATTAAGAAATATGACTTAACTTACCAAGCGATGACCAGATGGATCTCTATATCGAGGCCATTGTGAAAGAATTGAGGCAATGTTTTTTTCCTTACAAGATAATATATTAGCTCTACTTTGCACTCTTGTTGTTATCCATTTATCTTCAACAGCAGACCAAGGACTGTTTTTGTAACAAAGCCAGAGTTTATCGGCATCGTCATAATTTTCTTCTAAAATATAACATTATATCTTTTATTTAAAAACATAGTTACATGGGCATATACAAATTTCAAAGAGTTAAACTATATCACTAAAAATTAAGATTTTATTAATTCAATTAATTATTAACAACTTAATCATAACACAATACAAAAAATGGCGTGAAATAATTAGCAAAATTTAAATTAAGTACCTGTTTTCAATTTGCCTAAGCTTTTTTGCTGTTTATAAATCTTATTAAATCTATTCACGCAACCTTCTTCACGAAGCTTTCTCATAGCATTGTGGTATTTATTATATAAAGTACCCCTAGGCTGAGTACTTTCAGTTCTCTCTATGTAATACGAATCCTAATTAGAGGTAATTTGTTAATAGATTTGCTTTATTTAACTGAAACCTTACTTGATCTTCGGATGGAAATATCTTTTTTATTTCTGTTGTAATTTTATTGAAATCATCTGTTGTTAATCTAACATTTTGTTGTATGCAATGATTAATAACAGCAGATATAATATTTTTTCCATGAAATTCGTTCAACAAATTATCCTTCTTGTAATATGAAAATGCAGCTCTTGCTAAATAATTCTGTTGCAAAATTTCACGCACATTCTATTTAAAATAAAATATTATAAATTAAAAATAAATAATTTGCTTACAAAATACCGTACCAAGCTAGCTGATATTGGCATAGATGGATGTCCCTTCAAATGAGTAACTGAAATTAAACTTCCTATTTTTTTTGAAAAAAAATATATTTTAGAAATTCCAGCAATTTAAAAGTTTCACTACTTTCAAAATAAAATTTATGTTGAAAAGATAATGCACACAAATTCCTACTTTACTCAGTATACTCGTGACTATTCTCAGCTATGAGTTTTTTATAGTAAGTCATAAAATAAATAAAATACTGAAAGAGAGACATGACATGGAAAATAATTAAACTGTTAGTCAATTTTGTATGAGAAGCACAAAAACCCAAAATCTTACACTAAATAAAGCCTGCTTGGGTTAAAAGAGTATGAATGGAAACTTCTGCTTCATTGTTTGGAAGTACATACATAACTACCGAGAGTTTTATTTTATAAATTAAAGACTGCAAAAAATACTTACAAACATTTCCGGCAATGCGTAAATTATTTCCTTCCATAATATTACTGCCTGTTGATGTTTCAGATAAATAACTGGTATTGTCCATATGTTCAGGGGCGGATTTGATCACTTGGCCGCCCTAGGCCTATGGAAGATTGCCGCCCCCCTACTCCCTGTAAAACACGAAAAATTGAATGATCTATATCCAGTGAAGGGACCCCAGGCTAGAATTAGCGGAGTAGGCTGCCTCATAAATCGGAGTAGATTTGAAAAAAATGGAGTATAATTAAAAATAATACTTTCCAACGAATTATTTTATTTAAAAAAACGAAAAAGTATGATGATTTTTTTTGCTGGGTGCTATGGACACATTTTTGAATTTTTAAACGTTGACGTGTGGGTTCACAGAGGGCGCGTCTACTAAAAAAAAAATATTCCCACCAAGTTTTGCCGCCCCCTAAATCTGCCGCCCTAGGCCCGGGCCTACTCGGCCTATAGGGAAATCCGCCCCTGCATATGTTGTGCAAATTTACTGCTTGTCGTCATTACTTCACTGGAATTTGAATCCATTTGGAAATTTGGTATATACACAAAATACGATAAACTGATCACTTTCACAATATTCTGAAAAAAAAAATAACTCTTTATAATAATATACTCGCGGCAGAGCGTACATTCGTATTTCACTGGCACGACTTGATATGATTACGACATGATCCGTTTTGAAAAAAAATATAATTGCTTGACCGAAAACTATAATGCGAAAGAATCTCTATGATTCTTATTTAACTGCTAATGTAAATACCGAAAAACAGTTAACAAATGTTGAAAAAGTAAAATTAAAATGTCTAAACTAATGCGGATTTGTCAATTTTACGATTTTGTAATTGATTCTGTCTTTCCAATACAGCGTCGTGTTAAAGGAAAATTAAGTAATTGTAGGAACTACAAGCCGATATATGTAAATTCAACATTTTATTCGTATTTTTCGTGCCCCGTGGTAAATTTGAGACCCTTTAACAATTAAATTGTAGATCTTACCAGTGGCAAATAAAATCCGAGTTTAACGATTCTGTAATTAAATTCACAATCCTCTGTAATGAATTTTTATTAAAAAAAGCTAATGTAAAAATTATTCTGGTGTTCAATTCTACTATTTCTTATTATTTTTTACAAAAAGTCATTGTTAAAAGTGTTTTTCATAAGGATGTAGCAAGAAAATCTAGTTTTGTATTTTTTTGCAATTCCAATCTGTGATTTTTACAATTATTTTTCTCTAGTCAATGTCAAAATCTAAACTATCCTTATATGTAAGTACATATTGTGATCTGAAACCAGCTATAATAATAAAGTGCCAAAATTATGACATTTGCTTATATGTATTATTATAGATCTGATAGGCAATCTTCAATCGAAAGTTCCTAGACTTTTAAACTAAATTTAATTTCCTTACCTTATCATGAAAGAGGGGAACCATCAACCAAACATATGGTGGACGTCTTGCACAAACTTAATTAAAATTTCTTAAACGCAGTAATTGGCTCAGTCCTTCATTCATAATTAATTTCTTCATGTAATTTATTTGTACAGTTGTTAGGAAAGTATAATTCTCCACACTATAGAGAACACAAAAGCTGACTGATGTTACCATAAAAAACAAACATACATAAAGCCACACGTTTTCCTCTTTCAATCAATAAAATAATTTAGAATCCCTTCTGCACTGAATCAATGCATCTATTGTTGCTCTCAACAAGTTCTTCTAAGTACCATCTCCCCACTATGCTGTCGTGTGAAACGTAATAAATTTTTCGCTTAGTGTTCTTGAGTTCCCTTAGGAAACCATCACTAACTTCAGCTTGGCGCTTTTTTAAGTGCCATAAAAACACAGCTCTAGGGCATTTTTGAATTGCGCCATTAAGCGTAATGGAACCGAATAAGTGAAAACTAGGGGCATTCATCGACATCGAAAGGATGTCAAATGCATCCTTTTCGCCTCCCACTGTGCTTGTTTTCTAACAATATAAAAATTCGTGAAGTAGGTAGGAACATGAAATGTTACAGACGTTAAAGCAATAAAATAACTGGTTTAAATGGCTAACTGGCTTTTGTATTAAAGTGTATAAGGTCATTCGCACTATTTAAATTTCAAACTAAAATCGTTTCATTATTTACTCCTACATTTTATTACTACTTGCTCTCAGTTATCCAGAACTAATGATTTTATCACAGTACTGTGTTTTGTTGGTCTTTTTCCCAAATTCATGCTGTGAAATTCTTTTATTTCATATAGAAGTTGTAGTCAAAGTTTTAAGCCCTGGTTGTTATTTTATGGGTTATAAGCGGTACATAAACCACTACACCAGATATAATTAGCTGAAAGGTACGGGTTAGATATATAAAAAAAAACTGGTATATTGAATGGCTAAAACGAACTGAGAGTTTTATTAAAATTGAATCAAAATAATTCTTACTAATCTAGCATTTCCTTACTGTAGCAAGTCGTGCTTGAAAATATGGAATTTGCTGACGGTGAGGAAATGTGCGTGTGAAATTAGTGACGAATTCATATATGGCTGGTTTACATTAACAACGCCGACGTCATCGTCGTCAAACGCCGAACAAAACGCCGGGTAAGTTACATTAACACTGAGCGGCAGCGCCATACATTAATTTCCCTTACATTTTACAGTTGAGTTATTTGCTTGTAATCTCTGCCGATTTGCAAAAAATTTTCCAATAAGAGGTGTTATTTTGATATTCAAAGAAAAATGCCATTTTTTGAGATAAATGATCGGATCTCTATTTCGTTATAAAGAGAAAGGTATGCCGTTAATAATGGAAAATAACATCAGCCAAATGACCACCACGACCACGCCTACAAGACCATATCCTTTTCATGAAATTTTCCATAACCAAATCGCAAAGTGGCTGCCCTATGTCCTCGATAGCCTCACGAATTCCATCTTTGAGATCTTGAATCGACGCTGGGCTGTTGGCGTAGACCTTGTCTTTCACCTAGCCCCAAAGGAAGAAGTCGCAAGGTGTTAAGTCACAAGATCTCGGTGGCCAATTGTGATCATCTCTTCGAGAGATAATACGGTCCGGAAACTTTTCCCGTAAAGGATCAATGGTTTCGTTGCTTGTATGGCACGTAGCGCCGTCTTGTTGAATGTAAACGTTGTCCAGATCAATACCATCTAATTCACCGTAACTGTTGCTCCAGCCTCATTTTCGAAAAAGTAAGGTCCAATGACCATTGAGGATAGAGAGGCTTTTCAACAATAACTCTTGGGTTTTCCGAGCCCCAGATGCGACAATTTTGCTTGTTGACGAAGCCATCGAGGTGGAAATGGGCCTCATCACTCAACATAAGTTTTCGATGGAATTCCGGATCATTTTCATGCATTTCAAGGACCCAATCAGCAAAGACTCGACGTTGTTGATGATCGGCCGGCCTGAGTTCTTGTGTTAACTGAACTTTATAAGCCTTAAGACCCAAATATTTATGCAAAATACGGTGTAATGACGTTTGTGGAATGCCCAATTCCAAAGAACGACGAGGAATGGACAAACCTGGGTTTTCTTAAACACTTTCGGCTAGAGCAGCAATATTCTCGGCTGTTCTTGAGCGACGTGCACGGGTTTTATTCTTCACATCACTAACTTGTCCCGACAGCTCGAATTTTTCTACTAATTTCTGTATTGCGGTCTGACAAGGTGCTTTACGACGACCCAAAAATGTTCCAGTTTTACGAACCGTTCCTGCCACATTTTCACCATTTTTATAGTGAATTTTAATAATTTCAATGCGTTGTTGAATCGTGTATCGTTCCATTTTTATTAATGGCGTAGTTTCTACATGTCAGATGTCAAAAAATAACAGCTCCAAAAGTGACATCTACCGAAATAGTGGGCTAATTAAAATAACACCTCTTATTGGAAAACCCTAATAATAAAGATATTTCCTTTTCCTTCAATTCAGATTTTTTTAATATAAAATCATTTATTTTCGGAAATTAAAAATTATTTCATTTTCATGTTTTCTAATAATAGATTTAGATCTTGCATATTGGCAGCAATGGATGCCCAGCGTTAAAATTAGGATTAAAGATGGGTCGACGACCACGCCGAAGACGATGCCGGCGTGGGTAATGTAATGCATTTCATACATGCAGTACTCTCTCTAAATATTTTTGACATAAAACGACGACCACAGCGGCGTCGGCGTTGTTAATGTAATCCGCCCAATATAGAGCATGTTATGGTCGTAGCATACTGCATGCAGCAGTATGCACCGTGTGGTACACGACGATTGTGCTGCCACTCTGACCAGACTGCGCGAGTAAACCCTGGCTGGACAGGCTGGAAGGTTATTAGCGGGCAGGAAAGAAGGAGACATTTTGGTGGAAAAAGAAAGATCTGGTCTTCTGCAGGTTGTTCGAGAGTACTGAAGAGGTAGAGACACAACAAGTGTTTTAAGTTTGTGTGGGATAGAAAAAGTAATATTATTCTGTGAATGGAAAGTTTAAAGATTACGACGGCGCTGTAAAGAAAGAAAAGGTTTATAATTTCTGAGGATTCGGCTCAACCACGAGAGGAAGAAAATAAAATATTTCAAGGTGAAACGTAGATTTTCTGGAAATGCGGTACCCGGATGCTTGATTGATTTTCCTGAAGAGCCATGGGGCGATAGAAATTTATAGATCAATTGAGTAATTGAAAAGGATATGAAAACGAAAGGAGGAACGTGAGAAGGTTTTTGTTGGAATTTAGTTTTTTTTTATAAAAAATATTGTGTAAATTACATACATTGAGAAAACATTCATTGAGATGATAACTGGAAATCGCAAATAGGATAAGGATATGAATTTATAGAAATAAGTTTCTTGTTGGAAGAACACTAGAGAATCAGACTTTTAAAAGGCTTACAAGATTATTATTGGACATAACAATTTTTCTGCTAGTATATAAGATAAAAATAATTGAATAGCAATCATTGTGAAGATATATTTTTAGTAATAGGGCTGGAAATTTTTGGATTTGCTTTTGTTTTGTTAGAGTTTTTTTTTTTTTTTTTTTTTTTTTTTCAATGATAGGAGAGAAAGAAGAATTTAGAAAATTGAACTCGATGAAGTAAAAAAATACATTACATTGCGAGGTCAATCTGACCTTACAGTGCTGAATTTTGAAGACCTAAGGAAAAAAAAGGACGTCAATAACATGATATGAGACTTTAATGGCAGAAAATTTTTTTGTTTACTGTATAAATTTCAACAAAGAATCTAAAATTCAATATCAGTTTATATAAAGTACAGAATTTAGAGTTTAAGGTGCTAAAGTTGAGGAAAACAAAAAACTGTAAGTTTACAATGACATATGTGAAGTATAACTAAGCCATAGGGTTTATAATTTGATACGCTACCCACGACTTGTTTTAATTGCTTACCTAATTCTGGGCATTATTCGCATTAGGTTCTTATTGTGGATAGGTTATGAAATCTTAGCGTTAGGCGACACTGGCAGATCGATACCGCTTCTTATTTCTCGGATTGAAGAGATCCGTCCACTTAAAGAAACACGATTGGGTCTTTACAACAAGATTATTAAAATAACAACCCAACGATGTCTTAACTTTCTACCTTTTCAGCATTTTAATTGTCAGATATCCGCTTCCAGGGAGCTCCATCGAGGGACCGGACGACACGTGAATAAATTGTCAGTATATTTCCTATTGATTATTTTATTGTGCTATTTGTTTGAACATTATGTTGATAAGTCAATAAATATTACGTTCCCAATTGGGTCGGAGCCAGTATCATGTCCTAAGTAAGAGCGTTTCAATTTCGCTAGTAACAAAACGAAAAGACTAAGCTCAGGCTGACTATGCCAGCTCTTTTTAATCTGCTTGAAACGTCTAACAGGCCATGCAATCACTTGAGCTCGAAGATTAGATGTGGAATATTCCCCGGTTTGACATAGCTAGAAAACAAAGTGCGACAAAACAAAGAAAACAATTAAATATACACTTCTCATGTGACCTGTAAGTAAAGAGGAGATAGTATGAGATTGCTACTAGGAGTACTGGTTTAAGAAGAGTGTCTATACTAGTTATCTGTATTGTCATTCAGCATTAGGTAGGAGAGCTTTGACTCCAGTTACTAGCGTGACAATTTGTAATCATTATAGTTCACTATCACGGAGCCCTTCTCGAGTTGATGATTGAATAGGTTCGATCTTTCTCTCTTTCATATCATCAATAGGGACACTGAATAAAATAACTACTGCCCTCAATGTCGTTGGGTGAATGGGGCAAGCAGAAAGAAGGCAGAACAATTGCGCCTTCACAGGAGGTAATGGTAAGTGATGTTGCGGCTTTTTTTGTTTTGGCACGAAAAATTTGTTGTATAGTATATGGGAGGTGACAGCGGCAAATCTTCGTGGAACCTCCCACACTCTCCGCCAATAGCCGATGCGTGCTAGCGGGCCGCCCTGCACTTCAACGCTGTCTACCGAGTGATCTGTCAGCTCAGCCAATCACGCAGCATAGTTTCATAACAAGCAATGAACTTAGTGCATATCCAACAAATTTATTTAATAGAATGTAATGACCTATAGGTATGTACACTGAACGAAAAAGGTACATGGAAACAATAAAAAAATTCATTGTGTTTATGAAAAATTCATTATTTTTCAACCAATAAATTTGTTCATTACTACAATGAACTTCTATTCATAGAAATTGTGAAATTTAATTCTCTATGAAAAGTTCATTGATAGAATGAACGTGGTTGTTAGTATTTATGAATGTCCTACATAGTTTTCATAAACATTTTTTTTTACATATATGAATCCTTTAATTGTCACAATGGAACTCTTTCATTGCATTTATGAAAAATTTATAGATTTTAATAAACGTGTTCATTATATATATGTACACCTTCATTGTACTTATAAAATATTCATAAATTTCAATGAAGGTTGTTCATTATACAAATAAATACTTTCATTTATACAATGTACACCCTTCATTGCAACTATGAACTTTTATAAACCGGTACGCACAGTGCGAATAATCCTTGCACTCTCCTCTCCCCTTTCAAGATCCTTTTTTAAAAGCACTACTTTTTCTCTTTCTTTATTTCCTTTTAAATTTTATTTTATTATTTTATTAAGAAGAAAAAGGATATATAGATTAAAATATTTTCTTTCTTGTTAATTAATGTTTATTACAGAATTCATATAAAACCTAATGTATATATATATGTATATATATATTAATACTAAAGAAAATATTGGATATAAAATTTTACATAGATATAGCAGATGCATTTATTTCATTTTTATAATAAAGAATTAACTGATATATAGCTTACTTGATTGCCTTTTGTCTTTTTCCTAATTCATTTATAATAATATTAACTTTGGCATAAGTTTCCTTGGATTTGATATTATAAAAAAAAAGTTGGATGAAGTTCCACATACCAAACGAAAACTCTGAGGTTGCTTATATTCGGGCCATTTCTAAAGATCTCAGCATTTGTTACAGACTCGCTTATATCCTTTAGCCTGGACCAGCTACAAGCCTTCCATAAATGGTCGAATTCTTCGGTTGAGAGTTTATCGTGTTTTAAAGATCTCTTCATGACGTCAGCGTCATCTTCTGGAACTTCAAAAAGTATTTTTAATATTATGTAGTTAGAAAAACTTAATTAATGGTTTGTTACCGAAAGATTCCTTCTCACTATTCTGCTAAGACTTGCTTTCACAATTTTGTTTGACCTTTGTGAGAGTTCTTGCCGAAGATTTCAAATTGGAGAACTTGTTATATATCCTGCCTCTCTTCGATGTACGATAAAATTCCTGTGCAATTAAAATTATTTCATTATACATTGACGTAAATGTTTAACATATTTCTTACCAATTTCTCAGAAGCAAATCTGTCAAGAATTTCCTGTTATAATATATACGTAGTGCACAGTGGAAGATTCAAATCATTCTCGTCAAAGTATTGGGCAATTGTATTAATTAAAATTATTCTTTGTTCTTCTTTAAATTGTTTGTGTTCATTATAATAGTCTGATAACTGTCTGCTTTTTTTCGTTTCATTTAAAATATCGGCCAAACTTTTAGTTTTATTTGGTGGAGACTCTGGAGTTGAAGCTTGTGGATATGGCGATGAGCGGGGAGAAGAAGTAGGCGATCTGGAAAATGATTTACATCTTTGATTTTGTGACGAGCGCAACAATTGCTTCTCTGAGTTGAAACTTTTAAGAGGACATCCGATTTCTTCTCTCCATTTTTTCAACTCACGTTCGAACTTAATTTGCGTTCCCAAATCGAAATTTCACAATAATCGTTCGATATGATGTATTTTAATAATTTTTAATACTTTTGTCGTTATATTTTGTGCTAAAATGTAAATTTATTTAATTTATTGCTCTATTTTTACCAATTTTATCTTACATTGAAAATGTTCATAAAGCTCCTCAAGATTCCAGTCTTTCAGCAAGGACAATAGATCACATTGATTTTCTTCAAAAACACTTCTGCTCTCGTTATGTGGCAGCCCATCAAATTCTGTGTATGTACATTCTTCCGATGTAGAAACTAGCATACGAGAGCTGTTGCTGTATTCCAAGATTTACATCTGCCATCGTGATTATAAATCTGCATGTACTCTCTCAGTTTTAAATCAGAAAATCTTTTAAATATATTTAACACTGGGTGCAATATCAGTAGCTTTACTTTCTCTTGAATTTCAGATACATCTTTTCTAGTAAAATTGTTGTAATTGTGAAGAGACACGACGAATTTTGCTGTTAATATCAGAAATTCAGTTATGAGATCTAGTTCAGTTACAACACTATTTTGAGGAATTTGCATATTTCCTTTATCTCGGAAAATATCTTTAATAAATTCTCTATTTTGAGAATTGTTTGATGTTTCATGAGACGGGATTTTTTCAAAGGAGTCTTTTGTTAATGCAATGTTAGGAATATTATCAGAATGTTCTGTCGGAGGAGAATGCTTCCGTACTAAATGCCTTTTATAGCAATTAAGCTTCGCAAAACTTTGAATAGATTTATTTTCAACACATCGAAATGTACTATTAGTGGTTAAAAGATGAACACGTTTCAGATGAATAATTAAAAGATCAATTGAAGCAAAAATTTGTCGACACATAAAATATATCATACTGCTTTTAGTTAAAAATCCAAATATTAAAAAGTCTTCTTTTATGCACACAAAAAAGTGGAACTCTTTACTATCTTTTAGTATCTGAAATATTGTATTATTGATTTAAAAACAAACAGTTCACTGGATGCACTTATGTATGTACACATATAAAAAATAATAAATAGTACCGACTTATAAACTGGAATTGGAATTACTTACATGTCACTTTTTCACGTAACACACTAAAATATGTTGTATATTTCAATTTTTTTCGATTTTAAATAAACAGTTTAGAACTTTCGGATCACAATATAAACTTTCGCACTATCAATCCTTCTTTCTATACTTCTAATGCAAGAGTGACGAAGAAATATTCTGTGATACTGATTGCGTTAGACTAATTTATGGAGATGTATGAACCTTTTCACTTCCACTATGAACTTTTTCATTGACGCTATGAACTGTTCACTGTAATTATGAACGGTTCATTGAAATTATGAATGGTTCATTAATGCTATGAATATCGTTCATTGATGCTATGAACATCATTCATTAATACTACAAACTGTTCTTTTGTAATGGATTTTGTGAATTTTAAATAAATGGCCTAAAGGTTATATATTCTAGAAATTGTTGATAAAAGAATGAAAAAAATTAAATGCATTCTATTATATCCAATTCTCTGAAAATCGTTCATTCTATCTAAAAAATGTTTATTGACACTTATAAAGCTGTTCTTTGACATAAAGTGATTGAAGTTATGAAAAGATTCATTAAATGATTTTGAAAGATCATGAAAATCGTTTAAATCAGCAAATTCATAATATGGAAACTTTAATGAACTTGTGTTTATGGTATTTATGAACAGTTCATAAAATCACAAAACCTGAATAATGAAACTTTCATTGTGTCAATGAATTTTACATAATTATAATGAATTCATACTCAATGAACGTCGTTCATTGAAACTACGAACGATTTTATTTTCAGTGTACTGACAATAAATTTGTTGGATTCAATTAAATTATTTTATTTCTAAGTTACAGGCTATTGTATTAAAATATATTCAAGTCAATCATAACATATGTATGTATTGCAGAAATACGACAAGAGAATTGAGAAAAATAATTAGTTGAAAACTTTAGAATTGCGGATTTTAGATCAGTCTATATTTATGTAGTAATAATTTTAAATCTATATAATGTGCTGTAAATAAATCTAGTTAACGTGTGTGGTTCAGAAGTGGGTCTTGTAATGACATGAAGAGAACCAAATCGGCCAGCAGATTACTCAGTAGGGTTTGATCAATATTGGATACCTGTCCAAAACCAAGCATTGACTTTCAGATGATCCTTAACCTGCCTCATTTAGACCAATGTCAGGTCATTGTGCCCCATAGATTCATAGGAATCCTTTCTTCTGAACACATTTTAAATTTAAGCAAGATGCATAAGTATAATTTGTTACCGGGTAAACTTTATATTGGTTCAAGATGGCTACTTTTGCGGATTCTCCAGTACAACAGCAAAAGTGGAAAAAAAACCTACTTATTCGTTATTTCAACACCCAACTTATTGATTTAGTGCATAGGGTTTCAAATCTTGAATTGACTCATCAGTAGGTCCAAAATAGTGAAATTGAGTGACTCGAAAAAAACCGGCCAAGTGCAATTCGGACTAGCGCACGAAGGGTTCCGTGCTATCGTACAAAATTTCATACTATGTACTTTTTATTTATTTTTCCAAGTGACAGTAGGCGTCATTTGAAAAAAAATTGCTGTCATTTGAAAAAATAATGCCAACTTATGATAATAATAATGAATGAAAATAAAACGAGGAAAAAAAACAACGAAAAACTCACGTATCTTGCATAGGGGACCCCTTTAATTCTTAATTTTATTTTATTTTTATTATTTGTTTATAGAGCGGTAATAGAAATAGACACTCTGTGGAAATTTCAACTGTCTACTTATTCCAGTTCATGAGATACAGCCCGGTGACAGACACGACAGACAGACGGATGGACAGAAAAACATCTGAGCCATAGTTATAGAGTTCCCGGAACCATAAAAATAGAAAAATTGAGTAAAATAGAACAAATTTATTGGAAAGAGTTGGAAAAATCAGATTAATTCGAAAGAATTAGAACTGTGTAATCCCCTGGTGGGTCTCGAAAAAAGAAAATAAAAGAAAAATAAGCCTTTCGTACAGCCGAAACGTTGAAATACTAATCAGTGCTGCTTGGTCTCCGCCTGTCCAGTAATAAATCATATTTATCTCACTTTTCCTTCTTCAAATCCTTCCAAAAATTGTTTTTCTATTTTTTCTACTTTCTTTTGTCTTTTCAAGCCACTCAATTTCGTTAATGAGTCAAACCAAGACTTTAAACTTGCTGCCCTAAATCAATAAGTTGGACCATGATACAAAGATTAACAAGGTATGGCCGGAAAATCTGTCAATTGATTGCTTGCCTCCTTTGGCGACAATTTCAATCGTCCTTTCACAGTGAAAAAAATTTTCTATTTTTAAATTTCTTTGCTTTCCCACTAGCACATAATTACTTTTCCCGAAGTGATTTAAACGAAGAAACTAATATTTTGTTAATTATTTTAATATATTCAAAACGTATTTCAGTCAATAAAATTCGAAAAACTCAAAACAAATTCGCTGGAAATGACAGTAGGCACCTCATGACGTAGCAACACAAAAAATTTCTCTCGAATCGGCCATACTTTCTTATCTTTGTATCATGAAGTTGAACGATGAAATAGCAAATAACATTTTTTTTTCACTTTTGCTATTGTACCGGAGAATCCCAACAAGTAACTATCTTGAACTTAATAATCTTAATCTCCAAGCTCTGATAAGAGGTGGCTATAAATTGGCCTCCAAGTAGCAATGCGGGACCTATTCAGTTGTTGCCAACTAAACCAGTGTTATAAGAACTTCTCGCAATAACGAGTTTCGTTTTGAAATAGCTAACAATTATTTGATTGTGTTTTTGAACCAATATCATATGTTAGAAATTTGTGCGAACAAATTCTCCGAACTATTTCGTTCTCACGACTAAAATCTGGTTCACCAATGATCCCGAGAGAACTACTAAAAGCTCAAGCCGACCCTGTGTCGGACTTGACAACCGGTATAATACTATCTGTGACATAAATCGAGGCAAGGTCAAGCGTTCATCTGTTAGTTCAAGTGAAACTGATGTCGACTTACGAGAACTGAACGAACATCCGTAACTCCGTAGTGCAGATGTCTGGGAAACCCACTCGACTCTTCTAGTCGAAAATCAGTGCATGCTACGTGTAGAAATTCTGTAAAATATAGTTAGGCATACAATGAGCATCGGTATATATCCTTGGAGAGAATTAGCGATGAAAAAATTCTGAATAAATTCCTCTAGGTGAACTGATTTTTTGGCTCAATATTACGAACTGTTCTTACATAACATGAAACTTTTTCTTTTCCTTTAACAACACGACTATAATATATTCCATTGACATTACGAATTAATTACGATATGTTTTTATTTTTTTGGATTACAAACATTTTTTAAACGCCTACCTAGCTAAAGCTTACTTAGGTCATCAGCAAGGTATCTCAAGGTATTTTAACTGAAATTTAATTACAATGCTCAAAGGATGGATGCTCGGGCTATCGGTCTTTCTTTTGGACAACAAACTACAGATTGGTGTCTAAAAATTTTTTAATTTCAAAATATGCCACAACGTTTCGCGGGTGAACACTGCTCGTCTTCAGGGGGTCTTATCGTCGTGACCTTACTCAGCATTTAATTACAATGTATCAAATCTGCAGTCCGAAACGAAAGTGTCACCACATGTAAATTCATAATTTCTGCGGGTTTCATAAGTTAATTGACTTTATAATCATACATAGAGGAAATACTCAAGTCAATTAATCTTGTAAAAGTTTTATAAATACCTACATCGTATGATTTTCCTTTAAGTTAAAATCACTTTCCCATTTTGTTGATTAAAAGTGTACCATCATACATATATTCAAGTATCCATGAAAATTGAAAGGAAACTTTATGGTCTTCAGCTAGCCACATCTACATGTCAATGTTTATTAAAATGTTATAGCAAATGGTGACCCATTTGAAATACCCAAAATTTCTATGAGGGCCAGCATCCCTTTGAATAGGGTGGAAATTGTCCTCGAGTGGTCCAACCGAGAAATATTTCAGAAGCCAAGGAGTGTGGCATTTGTTTGTCCACAATAAGTAAATAAGGTGATAAAAATTTAGTGGCATAGTTATTGGGAAATTGCAATTGCTTTCATCGTTTCGAATAGAAATGGGGTTCAGTTGGAAATTTAACTGTTGAAATTGGTCATATTTGCACGATAAACTTATGGATTGCTTAAAAAATAAGTCCTGTATCAGATGAATATTGAATGCTTATGGCAAATTTTGTGCATGTTAAGATGAATCAAATGTATTTATATGCTTCTAAGAAAAATCAAAGGAAGTATAGGTGTATAGAAGCGTAAGGTAATATATATTTTGATATACATAATATATATCTTACATATATACTTAAATAATAATCAGTGCTGTGTTGTTCAAGTTTTCAACTATAAGTAAATAGTTTGCGATATTTATTTTTTAGTTCAATTAAAATAATTTAAAGTGCAAATTGTATTTTATAGCATTTGTTCACTATACTCATTCCAACACGATTCTTGAAATCCATTCCAACACCTTTGTTGAAAAGATTTAGCTTAGATTAAAGCAAACGGGGAATGATTTATTACCACAGTAGAAAGTCTTTTACAAAAATGTACTATTTTTGACTATTTTTCTTTTTTTATATAAAACAAAATAAGTACATAACAATACATATAGTATGTACAATAAAATATGAAACTTATCTTACCCACATATGCAGTCCATGTCCAGCTCCCTTTTCAAATTTAATTTTCCTTTTTTTTGTAAAATAAAGTAACCCACGATTTCACTACTTAATAAACTGTTACTAGAATGAATCTTGATTTCCGAAAGCCTTTTCTTTTATCGTCTTGTGCATTTTATACTCGAAAATATAAGGAACAAGTGTAATTTGGAAGTTTTTCCACGTCTGTCAAGGTTATATATTAAACTGTGTAAATTAATAAAATTGTACTAATCAAAATGAGTTAACCCGATATGTTTGGTGATTTCGTTCTGTAAACTTCAGAAAAAAAAAACAGGTGAGTTAGGTACCTTATATTTTCAATATATCATCCTATTCAATTTTCATGCTCAGCCTAAGAAGATTATCTGCATCCCATAACCGCGACAACCACAGAAATATGGCCATGAGAAAGCACCTTATTCGTCTGTCTTTTTCATTTTTAAACCTGTAATTAAATAAATCTCTTTCCAGAATTAGTCTAATATTGGAATTAACCATAGTGGACAACACATCTTGAATCAAGTTCTATTTTATTATATTCATCACCAACGCAAGGTGGATCCAAACATTCGCTCAGGGGATAAAAACAAAATTAAAATTACAATTGAAAATGAGAAAGAAATCAATTGCTTATATTATAAGTCAAGTTAAATATTCTTTGCGCTTATTTAAGCTCTCTGACTTTCAAAATTTCTCAAATAAGCTATTTTTTGAGTGTCAGATCTATTTTTTTGACAGTCTTCAAGACATAGTTTAGCTAATTTAAGGTATGATCGGGCACTAGAGTTAAAAAGTAGCTATAGAAAAATATGTGTAAAAGATGCAAAACTGAAATGCAGTCATTTGCATTGGATTTCATTACTTTAAATAAGTTCCCGCTATACCTTTTATTTCTAATTAAATTTATTGCTTACGCATTTTATTAAAGTATATTGCAGAAAATAATTCGGTCGTTCACGATTATTTCGTGTAGATATTAGCTTATTTTGCCTGCAAACATAAACGCTCCAGCCTGCACAAATTGCTTAAGCTCTAGAGCATAAATTTTAGAACGCGGCCACACTGAAAGAAAAACCATGGTTATTGCAAGTTTGCATTAACCAAACTATAATTATAACAATCATCATTTTGATTGTATATTTCGGATAGTAATGTGAATAGTTATAATAACCATATGGACATGGTTGTTATGGTCATTAAAATCATATTATGGGTAGCATCAACATGGCCTTATATTTGTCCTAACTAATCTTTCATTATTCTTATATGAAACTTGTAATATAATTAATAGAGCAATAATTTTATCATATTATGTTTCCCCCAAAGATAAAATAGTTACATCAATATTTCAGACAACCATGGTTTTCTCAACCATGCTAAGGCTCAACTAAATATAAGCTTTGTTGAATTAATCATGGTAAGCTTAGACCAACCATATTTTGTTTACATTTACCGTAATCAGTGTTGGGTAATGACACATTCGTAGTAGTTTTCATTTGTTTCGTAAAAGTCGACGTGAATAGACGTATGTACTTATGTTCAGTGAAATTTTACAAAGTTAAAATCAGTGCTGTGAATGAATAATACCTAGTTATAATAAAAAATAAGAATAAACTTTTGATAGGGTGATAAGCTTCTGTTGCTTTCCTTTGGCGTCCATATACAGTCGCACAATAATTTGCGGTTGGATAACTGATTTCAACAGCTGGTAAGTGATATTTAATAGCATATAACCTAAGCTTTATATTATTTTTGTGTTTTAATATTATAGGAATATTCGCAGAAATCTATACTAATTATTAAATTACAAATTCCATAAAAATGGATAAAATATTTTTAACAGTCGCATATGATGACATAAAAAAATTAGTTAAAGTGGTGTACGAAAATCATCTTACCATAGATGCATTAAAGAATTCGGTAATTTACGCCTTTTCCTTGGAAGAAAATCCTGTGTTTCTTACAAATGCAGATTCAATAATCCAGAGGAAGATGTTGCTGATTATATAAAGCACTCTAACTTAGATTTTATTCTATATATAGCAATGTACAGTTTTAATTAATACGGTGTTTTTAGAATGTAGTATGCACTTTCCAAAATTAATGTAATTTTAAAACTTCATGTTCTATTAGGCAAGGTAAAATCCAAAATTAATTTAACAACAGATTCAGTCGATTTTTCAATTGAGAATTGGAATCCCCAGCCTATAGCGGGCCCGTCTTATTTACCTCAAACATCTATTTTAAATTTAACTGATTGTACATTATTTCTCAATGTATTTAATAATCTTCAATCAAGAGAGGTGCACTGAATTTCAATTTTCAATTGCGTTTCTATAATATTTTTTAAATTTTGCTTTGCTATTTTAGGAGTTGCTACAGTTTCTTGAATGTCATCCAAAAATTCTAATTGCAAATTATAGAGAAATGAAGTGCTTTTCGAATTCCGATAGAATTTTATTGGCCAAGTTAATTATTCGTCATATTATTGATATAGATCCCAACAAAACAGTATTTAAGATAATTTTTCTTTTTTTGAAAACAAATTGTAGGATTTCCTAACTTTTAGTTTTCAACGGTCGGATTTTGAAAAATTATCTACAGTTATTGTTGAGATTTTTCCAAGTGAGGTGCACTCAACATATTACAAAAAATTTTGTAATGGAAAATTAGCTACTGGTAAACTTTGGGACTCATATAATAATTATAGAGTTCAACTCGCCAAGGCTGGGATTATCAGAAGATAATTATAGAGTTCAACTCGCCAAGGCTGGGATTATCAGAAGATGTTCGAGAAGTTCAACTCCTAACAATAACACAAATTCTACTTTACCAATGGAATCTATTTTAGATTTAGGTAGGCAATCCTTTATTATTTAATTTTTATACTTTCATTGATATTGCTATAAAAAAAGTTTCATGTAGGATACTTAATAATTAATTGTATTATATATTAGTGTTATTAATTATATTATTAATTTAAGATTTTTTAGAAAATGATGATAGCTCTAGAGCTGATTTAGATGAATTAAAAGCACAAGTATCTGAGGAAGGTTTACAAAAAAGATGGGAGATTACATTTAACTTGAGACAAGAATTACTCAAAACCAATATATCCACAGCTGATTATTTGAAACTGTTTCCTGCCTAGAACAGGCAGATGATTATAAGCTTGTAATATAAATACATATATTGTGTCTACTCATTATTAATTTTTTAAAAAATTTAGTTATTCCTGGATGTACAAGACTTATATTTGGTGACTCTGTATTTTACAGCAAGCACTTCTGCAAAAAGGAAAAGGTACAAAGGCCAAAGAAGTTTTTCAGCTGATCGCCAGTGAAACAAATTGTAAGTAATTCTGTTTATATAACTTATAAAATACAAGTTGGACTATATTTCAGATGTATATTTTCTAGATGTTCGTAAAAATGTACTCTCTTTATTATTTCTGCCGTTCATCCTGCCAAACTCAATCTCTACGTCTAAGCAAAATTGAGGTTCAGGAATCCTTTATGCGTCATTATAAGGTAAGTTCATAACTTAAGAATGCTTATTTTGAGTTACTTATATATGTTTCATTTATAAAAAATATCGCCAAAGCAAACATATTTGAAAGGAACTACATTCTGAACTGCAAGGAAGAAAGCATACGGATTCAACCGAAGCTTGGTTCGCCAGTATCGACAGCAGTCCTATTACTAGCTCATCTTAAATACACTTTGACAGATCTAACAATTTCAAAGAGCAATCTAACTGTAAAATTTCATTTATTACTACATTATGCATTTGTAATGAAAAATGTTGGTTCCTTGAAGCACATTTCTTCTATTCGGTTCGTAGCTTTTCATCAAACTTTAAAAAAATATAGCATATAATAGTAAATCCAAACAAAATATATTGAGACTATTAGCATTAAAAACAGTATTCAAATGTCCAATTTATTATTGAATTATAATGAATTAACATCACTTCATTTGGAACATGGTATCTTAAAAATATTAGAAAGACAAAGTTAAGAAAGGTATAAGATTAGGTGTACAGGTAGAGTCTTTAATTCTAAATTCATCAAATTTAATGAATTCCACATAAAAGCTTGCCGCAGTTAACAAATTTGATCAAATTGATTACATCATCAAATATGACAATAGCTTTTATTTTTGTTTATCTTCATTAGGAATAGTTTGTTTCCAATTATATTGCTTATAACGTTGAAAAGGAATATGTTTATTTTACTCTTCCAATAAAGTCTATTAATTTGAAGCATTTGTCATATATCTGTTTAACTGCCAATGAAGTACAAATGATTAATTTTAATAATATAACATTTGCTGTGCTACAAAATAGTTAAGTCTTGAAAATTTTTATAATTACAGTTATAAATAAAAAGCTTATAACATTCAACAGAGATTGTTTTTATAAAAAGCTATACTTTTATTTATAAATTTAAACACTTCCTCATTCAAAACTTTCAACATTCTACTAAGATTCAAATATATTACATACATCCTTCAAAAATTAGCAAGTATTACTTGAATTCAACCATTATTTTTCAACTAAAACATAATTTCAAATAAGTGAAAATTTTATGAAATACTCAGTATTCATCAGAAGTTTAAATTTATTTGAATCATACCTGAAGATTTTTTATGTTTCTTTTACTAATCAGGACTATATTTTATGGTTGCTTGATATATTATACTGTAGCGCAAATAAGCATAATATATTCTTGTAGCTATGTATCCGTTGTTGATACAGAAATATTCGTGGTTACTACAACTATATCTAGTGCCTGTAATTATCATACTTTGATTGATAAAACATAATCCATGATGATTGCAATAATTTGACATATTCTGAATAACTATTCTATGGGTGTTTTTGCATAGTTTTAGTACTTAAGACGGAAACTTTTGATTGAGGTAAATATATTATTATTGGTCCAGGAATATAATTTTGATTAATGCAACTTACTAATCCTTATTATCGTATTGAAAACAATAATGTTAATTAACAAGAACATGAATTATTATTACGAAAAGATGACCACAATCATGATTTTATTATCACAAAAATAGTTTGCGAAAAATTATTCAACTATAGTATAATTGTCATATAGTAGTACCAACTATAAAGCCCAACTATATTAGAGTTCTTTAAAAACATAGTTGAACTGATTATATTTTTTCTCTGAGTGAATGGAATTTATATTTTCGATATTTATGCAAATTTTTCACCTACTAAGTATTCCATTATATTTGAAACATATCTAATGAGAGAAACAATAATTATTTCAAGTTCATCTTCTGTTAAAATATGGGGTAGTGACACTTCAACTTTTTTATTTTTTTAACTAACTTTTTTTTATCCAATCTCATCAACTATTTCGGAAGAAATGCCATTATTTACAACCAAATTTGGACACGTGTAGTGGATACCTATTTTTCTTATTAGAAATGTCATCACCGTGTCAATCCAATGAGCTCTTAGATGAGATTTACTGAATGCTCATTGGAAGTCTGATCGGGACTTAATTTTTTCTTGAAATGGAAAAACCTTGAAGCTTTTTAGTCAAATTTGTATTGGTTTTCATAATAGCTGCCCCTTGCGGGCAAGAGATAAGGTTAAACTGTGAGAAATTTTTACCAGGGAATTACAACATTTGCAGGCATGGTGTGGTAAACAGCAGAAATTTAATTATCGTTTGTGTATGGCGTGTAGCGTATCAGCGAGTGCTGAATATACCAGCCGATTACACTCATATTCGTATCATGTCACTCAAAATCAAAAACTCAAGTAATCTAACTAGAATTCCCTATCATACTAAACTATGTTATGGAACTATAGTGAGTGTTTGGCTTTCAGACGTTAAGTCCAGACTGCCAGCATGAGCTGAGAGATCACTCGACGGACAGCGTTGACTATAGGGCGGCACGCTAGTTCGCCTCAGCTATTGGCGGAGAGTGTGGGGAGGTTCCACGAAAAACCTGCCGCTTCTGTCAGCCATAATAAAAAAAAAATCGTCGTGCCTACAAACAAAATGCCGGCACACATTCGGTCCTGAAGGGACCCTTACTTCACTTACCCATATTCAGTTGAAGACGCAGATGTTCTGCCTTCTTTGCATGCCCCATCCTCCCATCTGACTCTGAGGGCAAGATTTTTTTCAAAGTCCCTAATTGACCTGTTCCACTCGCTGGACACCAATTTCATTTGCATTTTATTATTCCATTTCGGACCAAATTCACTGACTATTGCAACTTTTATTAAAGCGCGTCTTTATGGCAATCGTCCGCGTTGTTAACTCCTTTATTTTTCGCAAATATTTTACTCACAGCGTAGAAGCGGCGACTTTGATGCTGCTGGAATTTCGCCGAATTTTTTCGAATTTTCTCCTGCTTAAGGGAATAATAATTTTACAAATCGAAAATAGGGTATTAGGAGGGTTGAAAAATCGTTTTAACTTACGTGCTGGGTTTAATTCCTAGCCGAAGTTTTTCGAAAATTCTGGAGGTCACTCTTCACTTGTACACGGTGAGGAATATTTGACGGGACAGAGATGATGGTCTTCGTCTTTTCTTTCACGTCAACATGTCGAGCTTGAGGAAACGCACTTTTCTCAGTCGGGGTGCGTTCGTATACTCTGTTTGACAGCAGCCGGCATACACGCTGCAGTATTTCAGGTACCATATTGCTATATGCAATACGCTACGACCATAACAACTACTATTTCGGAAATATATAATAGCAATACAATTTCCATATATATTTCAAATTAAAATCATATCATCCACTTTTTATGTTATTAAATCCACTCTTCGAACAATCGCGATTACTTTCAATAGCATACTTTGAAATCCATTGTGGCACTCGAACCAATCATAGAACAGACAGAATTCCAAATTGTCCCTCAGCGTGGTCGGACGTTTTAACTTATCCGCTCGCTTCGAGGTTTTTACACCAGATTAGGGGATTTCCTTGAAATTTTTCTTCGTAGTGATGCCATTTATGCATCATTAGATTTACAATCTCTCTGATATATTTTTGGTTTCGATGTTCTGTGTATAGAGTGTTCGTAAATCAAAATTTTACTCATTAGTTGATTTAATCAACTGTAAAAGTGAATAATGCGTGGCGTGCGTCGGTAACGGTAATTTCATTTCCATGAAACTTACTTGTGCTCCTCGACCTATAACCAAACAAAAAACAGACACTATTATAAAACAACTTTTAGTCGGACACGGCACACTTCTTGGTGTTATACCCCATAGGATCGAAAACTAATAAAAGAAGAAGAAGAAAATCGTAGCCAGCAACATGGTGAACACAATCAACATTGGTGACTGCGACAAGATGAAATTTCAATGAACTTTGTTAACTGTATTATTAATAAATTGGGACCACATTTTCACCACCATAATTAAATTTTCTTTGAAACTCATGATGTTCAGCATACAAAATTTTAAAACAAACAAAATATTAATCAGCTGTGAAATGTCAACGCAGGGTAATTGCTGTAAAGTTGAAAGTCGACCAACTTCTGCGATGTCTACGTTCATTGCGGTCACTTAATGGGATTGTCCCATAACTTACCTCTGCGTGACATTTTCCTGAGTGGTGGCTACTCTAATTCTGTTCCAGGGGTTATGAATAAAGCTACAAAATATGAAAGCGCAGATTACATGCAACGAAACAGAATAGCCAATGATTCATTTTCGTAAATAAATGAGAAGGGCAGAGTTTTCAGATTTTACTCTCATTAAAGGTTCCCACGCTTTTGTAACAGGTTTTTCTGAAATATTGACAGAGTTTGGTCGCATGTTGTTGCTGTAATGGACACATGTTGTTGCTGTAATCCTATGATATTTGAACGGCACATGCTGCTGTTTACATTCCTTTTGCTCTGAAGAGATTAAGTGGGAGAAAATCATACTGGATTCTCTGATATTTTCGGGATAAATGAGAATTTGTTCTGAGAGGAATTTTATACCTCCTTTCAGTGACCCGAAGTACATTATTATGAATAGTTCCATAGGATTTTGAGGGATTTAATAAGATTTTGTCATTCGGGTAATCCTACGTTCTCTCGAGCTTTGTTTTTAACTCGTTGTCTCAGTCACACTACAAAAATGCATAGCCAAGCACTTTTTCCCCATTCATGCGAAGGACGAAAGTATATGACATTGCCTGTTTCGGTCTAAAAGACACGAAAAATTTCCAATTTAGTTCGGCTGTGTCCTATCTTCTTATTAGGTTATTTTTGCCAGCACTAAGTGTAATACTTTGAATCGGTGGAGAAACTTTTGTTTTCGATCAAAATTTTCTTTTTGCTTTTCTTGATTTTTTCATTTTTTGTATATTTTCTGCGCTACCTCTTTAAGCAATTTTTTCTACGATAGATTGGGAAATTCCCAATTCTTCTGTAAATCTTCTTCTGTAATCCAAAGAACAGCTTACTTGGCGTCCTCTTAGTAGCAAATAGTGCTAGTACTACTATTAGTAGAAAATTGTATTACCAATGTGTATTGTCGTTGGCTGTAGTAGCTAACGCTGATATTATGGTCGAAATGAAACGCTCTACCTGACCATTTTCACGAGGCCTCGACACTGCTGTTTGAATGTGTTTTATAACTTTCTGCTCACAGAACTTTTTAAATGCATGAGAAGTATAACATATTCCCTTATCGGTTACAATCTTTGATGTTATTCCAAATGAGCTCATTGTATCTTTTAAGAATTATGTTCAAACTTGAACATAAAATAATAGAAATAACTGTAGATCTACATAATTGCAAAATTGTTCAGATTTGTATGTAAGACAATAAATCTGACTGTAGGTATACGAAATTTCAAAAGGGTCAAAAACCGCATAGCATAAAACAAATAAGCAATAATTGCTCAAAATAATTATTGAACTCTTGCTTACTAGGCAAATTGCGCAAAGTAAGCACTTGCCCCCAATAATTATTGAATTCGAGACAAATATTGCTTACTACATAGCACCTTAAGTTCATTGCACTAAATTGCTTAGTTAGTAATTTTGGAGTATTATAAAAGCAGTAGTAATGTAAGAAATTTTTAAGTTTTAGTAAAGAACTTCCCAAGTAAAGAAGCCTGCCTTTTGCTTTACTACATTAGTATCCAGCACTTAAGCCCCCACCAGTGGTAAGCTTGAGTCAATATTAACGTTTATTTACAGCTCTTGAGCCTAACCAGAGGTCCACTTCACTACGCCGAATTCCAAGCATACGAGCTAAAGAAAGTAATTGTAATAATGGTGATGTTCTTGTATGTTTAACTGCTTTCAGAAATAAATACTTTGTAAAACTTTCTACAACAAGGATTAAGTATTTACTGCCAGCTGTACTCCACGTGTATTGCATAAAAAGGCATTGCGAGGGCACTCAATTGGATCTCAAGGTATATAGAATACAAGGTATTCCCATTAAAATTTTGGCACATGTTCTGTGACATAATTTCATAACTAGTGTGTATATATTTTTGTAGGAAAGACAGAGAGAGAGCGAAGATATTATTGTGTTCTCTGTACCGTGCTTTCCTATATATTTTCACGATATTTCGCCACTAATGGCGGAACGTGGTTCGTAATGCGAATACCTTGTATTCTATATACCTTGATTGGATGTAATACTCCTTCTTGTTTGCGCTTAAGCTTTTTGTGAAATAATTTTATGGTACTATGAAAAAGTGAGGGCTGGAGGACGTCAAGTTCAACTGCCAGCAATAGCTGACGGCTCACCCAGTGAAAGTTTAGCAGGCCGGCACGCTAGCACCTCAGTCTAATAGCGGAGATGGCGGGGTGGGTTAAAAAAAAAAGAGGAAAACTGCCTGTCACCTGACTATAAGCAAAAATATATCGTGCCATGAGAAAACGAGAAGAATGAAAAAGAAACTTAAATGAGATCTAATACACGAACACAAAAAAAACCGCAACACACGGGTCCGGAAGGGACCTCATATACCATTCATCGGAAGGATAACTTAAGGATCAGATGGCATGATCCTTTTGTCGTCCCCGGCTGCGCATGACATCCAGGATTTGACTAGGATGTGCCTAATGCACCTGTGGAAGAAAGAGAGACTTCGGGAGAAGGAAAGAGGAGAGAAACGCGCTACTGTTTATTCCATATTCTAGGTTTTATTTCGAACTCCTACCAGTATAAAAATGGTGTGTTTTATCTTATGATCACCACCGAAGCATTAAAAATGATTGGCTGTCTTCACAGCTTTCTTATTCGGGACTCCAAATAGCATTAGAATGTTCCTCATTTGTTGTTTCCTTTTGAAACTTAAGTTAGACAATACAATATAGAGCTAAAGCTATTTCTTGACACGTCTATCGCCTAACTCACATAAATGACTTAAAAGGGGATCGGTCCGAGGGAACTCCACTCTCCTCATAAATTGCTGTTTATGACTAAATCAACGTTTCGTTTACTAAAAATCGCAAAATGGCTATCTTGGGAAATAGTTTTAATATGATCAACAGCGCGTCGGGAGAGGCTCTCCCATTTGGGACAGTGGCCCGACAATGTTAACTAATCCTTGAGCTATATCTAATCCTATCACTGCTAATCCTATGGATAGTACTCAACTAACGAACATTGAATTAGAGTTGCTGTATTTCGGGAGATCCTACGAAATATGAGCTGTCATATTTATTTCAATTCATCACCAAAAATACTCAATATATACTAATACGAATGTTTTGTGACGACGTTAACGACTTCATTTAAAATGTAGGTGCTCAATTTATACCACCATTTCATTGCTACGAAATTTAAAACGTAATATAGTTCTTGGATCTTTTCAGGTACAAGGCGCTCCATGGGCCGGGATGCCAAAAGCTTATTTAAATGCAATGATATTTATTAACTTCTTGTAAATAAATATATATAGAGTTCGCTGCCTTATATGTAAAATACTTTGGTTGGTTTTCTATTTCCCTTACTTGTTATGGTCGTAGCGTACTGCAGGCAGCAGTATGCTACCGGATGGCTAGCAGCAGCACGCAGCGTGAGCCACACGTCGACTGCGCTGCTAACGAGACTCGACCAGACGATTGAAGTCTGACTGGGCCAAGTACCGAAAGAAAAAAGGAGGGGAATAAAGAAGAAGAGGTTGACAAGGAAAGAAAACAAAAGGAGGGTAACGAGCGGGCTGGTGGAAGAAGAGAAAATCGGCGTTTGTTAAATTGTGCATGTTCATTTTTTGGTAAGATTAAAGAAAAAAATTCGTACATTGAATAAAATAGTACCCAATGTCCTAATCGTGATAATAAAAGAAGAGGCCGATGGCTGATTTGTTGTGGAGAAATCCTATGATTGAAAAGTTGCATACTCTGCTGCGCATTTGTTCAGTAAACTTCCAGGAAATCGGAAAAATATGCTCAAACAAGCTGAGGAAGTCCTTGGCATGTTTGGACGATATTAGCGTAAACACATAGATAGGAAAATTTTAAAGGAAGAAATTGTTGTCTCGAAAGGACGAAAAATCACATGCCAAAGAAGTATTTCTGGAAGTTGCACCTACCCTAGAAAAATCGTTTCTATTCGTAAAATCTCCAAGGACCCTACAAAATCAATAAGAAAGGACAAGTTTGTCCAGAAACAACGTGGTAAGCGATAATACTTCAGTATAAATCTAAAACTTCGAGACCATCTATAAAATTTGGGCTACAGTCGTGGTCTTCAGGAATTCCGACATAAGCTTTAATCGTACTTCGTCACACCAGCTTAATCAAATTAAATCTTCATACACTGGCCTCAGTTTTCCTTATCACAGTAAGGAATTCGTTAATTTAATTGAACCTGAAGAGATAGAGCGTCAACAGAGGACATTGTGCCGACAAAGGAACTGAAAGCGACGGCCCGCTTGAAATGGGCAAAAATGTAACAGATGCAGTTCCGGGTTATACCAGCGAATTTTGTTTCATGACAGTAACTATTAAGTATATAGGATATTGTCTTATTTACTTAATCCTTATTTATTGCCTTTTGTGTTGATAGCGAAATAATATAAAATTAGAGCCAGTGGCATGGTGGAACTTCTCGGAGACCTCTGCGAGGGATCCGCACTAACAAGAATTATGTACTTTATTTGACAGATTTCATTGTTACGTGTTTGAAAAGTTAAATTTGAAATACTGATATTATATATACCCCTTAAAATAATCGGATCTTATTATTATGTCATTTGAAATATTAAGTTTGAAACGTCACTATTACATAAACTAATTAACATAATCAGTTTGCCTTATTATGTTGTTTGAAATATTACATTTGAATTTTACTAGTACAGGATCTAATGAACATAAACGGATTTTATTATTATTATTGTCTGAAAGATTAAATTCGAAAGTTTACTAGTATAGGATCTAATTAGCATAATCCGTTAGTCTTATCATGTTATCTGTAACAGCAACATTGAAATTTTACTGGTATAATCTGAATTAACATACTTAGAGTCTACCATTACGTTATTGGCAAGATTAAAATTGGAATTTTACTAGTATATGAATTGAATTAACATAATTAAAGTCTACCAACACGATGTTAGCATGATTAAGTAGGAAATTTAGCCCTTATATAACTTTCTTATATAATTTAACCAACGGAATTGTACTGCATTATTGCAAGACCTGAGCGATTTTCCTTTCACTCTCCTGGAGCTCCCTTAGCCCGAAGGTCGACTAGGTCCACTACTTCTCTTTTCAGGTCATAATAGGGACGCTGAAAATTATCTGCCCTCAGTGTCGATTGGGTGGTTGGGGCGAGCAGAGAAGGCAAAACATCTGCGCCTTCATGGTGGATGTTGGTAAGTGGTGTAAGGATCCCTTCAGGACCGAATGTGTGCTACGGTTTCTTGTCTGGAAGGCATGACTTTAGTTTTGTGTATGGCTGGTGGCACAGCGGCAGGTTTTCATGGAACCCCAACATACTCTCCGCCAATAGTCGAGGCGAACTAGCGTGCCACCCTGCAGTCAACGCTGTCCACCGAGTGATCTGTCAGCTCATACTGACCGTGTGGACTCCACGTCCAAACCATTCACTCTAGATACAACCAAAACATGCTATTCCTGATTTTCTGAGTTACCCCCGTCGATATCAATACTCTTTTCTTTTGCGAATCTACCATCGAATTTCTCAATTTAATTTTTGCTAATTTTTTCATGATGAACAAAACAAACTTTGATTTTTTTTTCGTACTCTTTCACCACCTTTTGCTTATTCTCCGATCTTGCCCACTGTCACTTGTTTCCGACCTTTTCTTTTCCCAATTCTCGTTGTTACCCCACATGATGCAGGATGCTACGTTGACAGTTCTGAATATCAGGTGTCAGGGCGATCACATAATAGCGGCATGCCATATTTACACCTGGCGTTACATATTTCTTCATGTTTGGGAACCACAGATATTTCATCGATTTTTTTGAGAGTTTTCTCCATTTAAAAAAGGTCCGAAATCATCATGGAATGCACGTAAAATTAGATTTCGCTTGTCTTTTGGCGTTACCCATTTATCACCATTTGTAGTTTTCTTATAGACTCTCACATCTTGTAGGGTATAATGTTTGTGAACATTTTTTTCCATAATCAACACAGGCTACTTCTGCAGAATTTTATGTTTTTTCAATTGTTCCGCTAGTAACCAATCAGGTACCTCCAATTCCAATATTTCATGATCCTTAAGAGGTGAATCATTTTCGATCGCATTCTAGCTTAGAGATTGTACATGTCCCATTTGCTTTCCAGATCTTTGCTCCACAGTAAAACAAAACTCTTGTAACAGCAACCACCATCTGGCTATTCATGGGACAATGTCTCTTTTAATTGATGCTGACCTAGCAGCGCTGCAATTGGTAATTACATTAAATGGTTTGTCAATAACATACGTTCGAAACTTTTTCAAAGTCTCGACTATTGCAAGTGTTTCCAATTCATATGAACATATGAATGGCATTTTCCCTTTGTTGGCGATGTTTGGCTATTTTGCGCCTGTTTAGATTGGTCATTATGCTGCCTCTACCGCGCGAAACTTGTGGGTAGGATGCTGGATGGGGCAGGAATGATGTGCAACCTCAAAACGGCGGTACGCAAAGGCAGCACGTTTTTTGTATTGGCATTGGCATTTTAAGCAGTGCAGTGTTTAGCTGTTACTTTAACATGATTTCCCGATGTATTTGTTCCACCGACTGAAGGCAGCGAGGGCAGCAAGTTGATTGATGTAATCATGAGGGGCATTTTAAAGCACCTCAAAGTGCACCTTATGCTTATGACAGACATGCGGTATCGATATCTAGATATTCATATCTCTGTATCCCGAATATCTAGATATCAAAGCATCCCTCCCCTGACAGACATAAAAAGGGAATTGATGTGACAAATCATACTTTGACATTTCAATTCAGTTCACAGATCTTTAAGCGTAAAAAATTTGGAAATACAAGTGACAAATATATTAGCTTTAACGCAGGCTAAACGACAAAAATTAATTGTAAATATACGACAAATGCAAAAATTGGAACAAAAAAGAAAAAATTGCGTCATTTTGTAATAAGATCCTGATTGAGGTGCAAAATGTATCGGCGGATGTGGGGGTCTCAATAACAATTTTGTGTGAAACGAAGAAAAGTGTGGTCGACGGTTTATTTAAAAATAAAAAAATTGTAATGGAATAATTTATTAACTCCGCGGAGTTTAATATTTGCCTAATGACCCGTCTAAACAGGGTCTTACCATAGAATGAATTCTGGACAACGAGAAACACTTTCTAAATGTAATTTGTGTTAATATCACCATAAATATAGACGAGTTTAAAATTTCGTTTTCAGCACGCTTATTTGTTGAATTGATTTATGTATTATAAATGTGTTATAATTATTTTTAATTAGATTTAGATTACGTTTTCTGGATTGTTAAATCGATAGACAATAAATAAATAAACCAATTATTTTATATCCGAAAATGTAAGTCCTTTTATTATCAATGAAATTATTTTAAAGAAACAATACAATACTACATGCATCCGTCGTTTGAGGAAAATGAATTGTAATTGTAACATATCTATTTTCAGCTGAGAGAATGAGGTGGAAACAAATAGAGAACTGTAAGGCATTGTGTTATGTATTTAGTCATAATCAATCATAGCGTCAATAAATAACCGCAGAGAACATCTACGCGTGCTGTAGCGATATACGTGATTGACTGATCAGGATTTTTTTTTCTTATTATTAAGCCAAGCTCAGGGGATATCCCATGATGTAAAGCACAGCATGGCAGGAAGGAAATTGCAAAGGATTAAGGAACGTGACGAAAGTGGCGGAACTGGTGATGCATTTGACTCTTGAGCCTTTACAGATTGTAAGCCCGAAGAGGTTGACAGTGTCCTTTGAGGAGATCACTGTCAGCTGGGAAATCTTAATCACTAATTTCTGGAGTATAGATAGTGTTGATGACCCCAGTGATCTGATGCGGGTGCAAACTTTCACCTTTCTTTTTTGGGTGATGCTCTGAGCCTTGCAGTCAGCCGGTTCTCGGGAGTGATTGTTGCAGGAGATTTCAATATTGATGTCAGTACTGACACTCATCTCGGCACTTCTTTTATGGACCTACTGGGTGAGGCTGGAGTCACTTTAGTCAATGATGCGCCTACTAATCATGTAGCATCATCGGCTACCTCTCTTGATCTCTTGATTACTACACCCTCCATTTTACCACTGATGTCTGGTCAATGTCCTGGGGCCGGATTCTGTAGCACGGAGAATTTGGGAATTTGGGAGATGAGAATTTCGTTTCCTTAGAATTCTTAATTCCCTAATTCTCCATTCCCAATTCACTAACATTGTAGGAGAATTATGGAAAACGTAAGAATTGTGAAAAAGTGCGAATCGCCTGGGACGATTACGGGTATCAATTTTTGTTGTAGAGGGTTGGACTTTTTTTCATATGTGATGTACATCTGCCTATTACCTTCCACTGTCGGAATAAATTTAAATTTCTTTTTTTTTGGGTAGTTTTTGAGGGATGTAGGAGGGTAGGTTTTCTCGAATTTTTCCGGGATAACGAGAGAATGGAGAGTAGAAGGAGAATATGTGTGGTATAAAAAAAAGGGGAGCTCAGGGCGAACAAGATAGGTTTAGGAAAAGGGGCGGGGAGAGTGCGGGGTAGAAATGGGAGCTGATTAACGGAAATTAAAAAAAAATTAACACAATATCAGGAGCTGCAATAATTCGGAGGGGTAAGCTCAGGATCTCTAAGCCCAATAAAAAAAAAGTAAGAATTCACTTTGGTAATTAGGCATGCATGGGTATTATAGGCTATATTTTATTTCGATTAACGGTAATTTGCAGATTTTAGCGGCCTCGGCGGTAAATTTTGCTATCGCAATATTCACGGGCGCCTAACTCTATGTGGGAGGGCTGTAGAGTATTGGAATTTTTTTTGATAGATTAAGGGTTTAGAGTACAAAAATATAGGTGAACAATTTTTGGGGCAGGGTGTTTTGGGGATTGGGGGTCGTACCACCCCTCATAGTGGGTTGCTCAAACTACGTCAGGTTTGGAACCAAATTAAAGAGGGAGCAGAAGGTAATCGAATGGTGTAGTTTGTCTTTGATCGTTTAACGTGATAGCTGACTTTTGACTGCCGAAAGACAGATTTTTTTACACTACGGTCATATACACCCCAGTTTCCATATTTTGCATATATTTCTTCCGTTCTTTGTTTCACATCCATTAGTACTCCGTTGTGAACATTTTTGTCATGGGAAGTAAATTTCCAGGACTTACCAATTCTTCGCAATGATGAGATGAAAATATGTCAATTTTTGTACCAAAAACGGCCAATTTTTCTCCTTAAAAAGGACTGCTACACTTCTTTTACAGTTATTTCCAAAACGGTTTATCGTATTCAAAACTTATTTACATATTTAATTAGGGGACAAAATGTAGATGCGATTTCATCCTACACACAAGCTTTACCGTGTATATTTAAAAATTTTACAGCATCTCTTCTGTACTGGACGACGACCACATTGATCAATTTCGCGTGATTTGTAATTTTTAGCGGGTACTTTGTTCCTCTGTTAGTATTGCATGGATTTACATAATTTGTTTTTTACAATAAAGCCAGGATACGCAGTGAATTCGTAACTCAATTTTAAATTCCTAGCTACCTAGATACCTTCACAAAACGCAACAAAAGAAGACAATACAATTTTTCCACTTACTTTTCCACTTGCAAAATACCGGAGAATTAACAAGTGGAATGGAGAGTTTGGGAATTCTCTACTTACTTTTCGTCTTACTTTTCCACAAGCAACCACTGGGCTTAGAGATCCTGAGCTTACCCCTGCGAATTATTGCAGCTCCTGATATTGTTTTAATTTTTTTTTAATTTCCGTTAATCAGCTCCCATTTCTACCCCGCACTCTCCCCGCCCCTTTTCATTAACCTATCTTGTTCGCCCTGAGCTCCTATTTTTTTTTTATACCACACGCATTCTCCTTCTACTCTCCATTCTCTCAATATCCCGGAAAAACACGAGAAAACCTACCCTCCTACATCCCTCAAAAACTACCCCAACAAAAAAGAAATTTAAATTTATTCCGACAGTGGAAGGTAATAGGCAGATGTACCTCACATATGGAAAAAAGTCCAACCCTCTACAACAAAAATTGATACCCGTAATCGTCCCAGGCGATTCTTACGTTTTCCATAATACTCCAACAATGGTAGTGAATTGGGAATGGAGAATTAGGGAATTAAGAATTCTAAGAAAACGCAATTCTCATCTCCCAAATTCCCTAATTCTCCGTGTTACAGAATCAGGCCCTTGGTGTGTTAGATCACGAAATAATGTTTGCTGCCTTTGACATATCATCTTCGCCGGCCAGAGCCGAGCGCACATTCCGTAATTTTGCTGCAATCCAACCTGATGCTCTTCAGTCCGATATTATTGGAAGGGGTTGGTCTTATATCTATAACGCTGCTGAATCCTGAGGAGGCAGCTCTTTAATTTTCGAACTTAATCACTGCAGTTTATCACAACAATGTCCCCTTAAAACAGTCAGAATCAGATGCACTAATGATTGAGTTGATGTGGCTTTGTTATGTCAGGTTCTTGACATCGCATATACTCATTGGAAGAGGTACAGATCTCTCTCAAGGCTTTTCGGCATGCTCGCAGGGTAGTAGAACATCGTATCAATGCCCCCATCACAGAAAACGCCTAAAGAGACTTTGAGGGTGACACTGACTGGCGCAAAATCAGTCAAATGGGGCTTGTAACTAAAGCTAAAACCCATTTCATAATCGACCCCGAAAAATTCCTCAAGGTAGTCTTGATTCACCGAATGCTGAACTTTCCTTCCGCAACTTTAGTGAGGCTGAAGTTTTAGAAGCATTCAATCGTATTAAATCTAATGCAGCTGGTCACGATGAGATCCCTATCAAGTTTCTCAAACTTATTCTCCCATTTATTTTATCACCGGTAACCCATCTCTTTAATAGATTAGTCACTAGCTCGATCTTCCCCAAGTGCTGGAAAATAGGCATTGTCACTCCTATTCCCAAAATATCGTCACCTACGTGCCCTAATGATTGGCGCCCTATAAGGATCCTTCTTGGTACTTCTTTTCGCTTTAGCTCCTCTGCAGGCTCTCTAATAGCCAGCTATCTTGCTGATAGGACTCTGGTTGTTGCCAGCGCTGACCGTCGATCAACCCCTCGGCCCACCCCGCAGGAGTTCCACAGGGAGCTGTTCTTTCTCCGCTTTTGTTCTCCGTCTACATAAATGACATCATCACAACCACCACCTGTATGCTGATGATCTTCAGTTTTATGAATCTACCAATGTCAGTAACCTCCCATCGCTGATACACAATCTCAATCTTACTCTCTTACTCTCAACCAAATCTCTGGCTGGTGCCTTACCAATGGTCTGGCCCTCAATCCTGCTAAAAAAAAAGCTTTAAATACTCTAGCAGAGCCAGTGTTCCTGGATTTGATGATGTTCTCCCGACCTTACGTCTTTTTGATATGACCATTCACATGTCTAGCAGTCATATCAAGAATCTTGACCTCCTCATGGACCCCAACTTACATGGCGGCCTCAAGTGAGGAAAATTTGCTCAAGAATCTACTACGTCCTCCGGGCTCTATATGCGGTCTCACACCACCTGTCACAAAACATTAGGCAGTCCTTGGTAATCGCTTTTATCATGCCGCATTTTTTCTATGCTGACGCTATTTTCTACCCCCTGAGCGCCTCTGAAATAGCTAAGCTTAACTAAGCTCTCAAGTCCTGCGTACGATATATCTTTCGTCTCAATAGGTATTCCCATGTATCTCAGCTGCTACAGCTTTTCATGCCTGGCCCTCTTACCCAACTCTTTGAGCTTAGAGCTTTATGTTTAATTCACAAAGGAAGATGGAATGTGGTTCCAAGATACATCTGCGAGTTGTTCTCATGGAGCAATCTTAACACCTCCAGGAACTGGCTTTAATGCTTCTTCTAAACAGCACCTAAGTCCTGTTCCTATCATATCCTGATAAAATCAATTACAAAAAAAAAATTGAACTCACTTATTTTAGTTATTTTTGTCTAGTTGATTTTATTCTGGTCACTACATTATGTTACATTATTTTATTTTACTTTATTTTATTTTATGTTATGTAATGTTATTTTAGTCTATTTTACATAGATGAGTTCATTTTATTTATCTCATTTTACTTGTTGCATTCTATTTATTCCATTCTTTTTTTTGATCATTTATTTATTCAGTTAATTTTATATGTTAATTTATTCCTTTCTCTTTGTATTTTGTTTTAATCTTAATGTCAACTTTTATTTCATTTCATTTCAATTTTAATTAATTTTAATTTCATTTTAAAAAATTACTAAAAGTCCTCTAATTGTACCACCTCGTTTATAATTCTATTACTTGACAGTTTCTGTTGCAGCGAGTTTGCCCGTTGTGTTTTGTTGTTTTTCTTGACTTTGTACTCAACTTATAATGCTACTATCTATTTTATACTCAATGTACCCAGGGGCGGATTTCCCTATAGGCCGAGTAGGCCCGGGCCTAGGGCGGCAGATTTAGGGGGCGGCGATTTTTTCTTGTAGTTGTGGGTATTTCATTACATTTTTATACTTTTTCGTTTTTTTAAATAAAATAATTCGTTGGAAAGTGTTATTTTTAATTCTACTCCATTTTTTTCAAATCTACTCCGATTTATGAGGCAGCCTACTCCGCTAATTTTAGCCTGGGGTCCCTTCACTGGATATAGATCATTCAATTTTTCGTGTTTTACAGGGAGTAGGGGGGCGGCAATCTTCCATAGGCCTAGGGCGGCCAAGTGATCAAATCCGCCCCAATCCGCCCCTGAATGTACCTAACGTTGTAATGTAGCTTAGGCTGAGGTTCTTTAATAAATGCTTTTTCTATTCTATTCTATTCGAAAAACAGAAGATGGTAGCTTGTTCCACATTCACCCAGTTCCAGATAAGAAAGCATCAGGGAATTTTACTGTACGTCGAAAGTATTTTAAAGGGTAAAAGGATGTGTGCAGCTTGCACCGCCAGTATTGCGTGCAGGAATTAATATACAAGGAATCAAAGTAGATATTTCTTCGGAACAATGATCATTCATGTAGCGATAAAGGAGGGAAGGGCATCAGACATCGAGTGACTTGATATGACAAGTTATTACCAAATCGCCAATGAGCCAATTGTAATATCAAAGATTCTCACTTCTTGCTGTTAGGTACTATTAATCAAGTTAGTGTTAAAATTATTAATACTTCGAAAAAATTCGTAAGAAAGTCATCTGCAAGAAAACAAAACTGAACAGACGAAAAATGCGTTTATTAATAATAAATTCGTACCTACCGCGACTTGATCTCTTTTTTGCTTCTTTATCGCTTTACATTGGTCTATATTTGTTAAAGAACATTACCAATTTTTTTTTTTTTCATATGGAACTAAGCACGACTATTTTAAAATTTATACGTGAATAATAATCATCAGAAAAAAGGATCGGATTTAAGGGATTTCATCCGAATCAAAAAAGAAAAATTAAATCCGCGAAAGTCCTTTTGTACTTCACCAGGAGCTTAAAATCGAAATAATTGGAATTCCTTCTAGCTAGTCCCTTCAATGAAACACAATGAAATGGGGGAAACATATTGCCGAGTTTTTTGTTAGAAATATAGACGATGGCAAATAGGTATGTATAGGAGCCATCGAGTTGCGTATGATAAAATATGCAAATTATTTTCGTCGTTTCAAATTTTTCATTTTATAAGCTTTAGAGACTTGAGGGTGGTCGCCGTTGACGCCCGATATATTTAAAACCTACAGAAATTTCTATCCCTCATTTTTAATTCAAAAACAGATTGGCAGATGTGTAAATGGCTTGAGCTCTAATTGTGAGTAAGATTTTGTGGATGGTGGTGCTGTCTTGCTTTACTTTCTATAGCATGCAATCATGGGGAAAGGAATTACTTCAACCACTTGATGCCTTTCATGTTTCTTTGGGAAATTGACAGGTTGCTTTTTTTAGCGTGTGACTGATTGTACATTTATGTATACTTACTTTTTGATAATCTGTCAATAATTCGGATTAGACGCTGAAGAAAAGACCTGATTATTCTTACTTTTATAGAACTTCATATAAGTTGAAATAAATTGCACAATGTATAGTACCTGTTATAAGTTATAAGAATTTTTGCGACTTATTTTAAGAACAGCAATTAATAAGGTCTTAGTAGCTTAATTAAAATTAATCGATTTATTGTTTCAAATAGCTTTGTGCGGTATTAGACCTTATAAGGAATTGCTTATCAACCAAACTGAATGATTTGTTAAGACCTTGAAAAGCAATTGTTAGCTCTCTATTCGAATCTCGCCTTTATAACATCATTTTGTCTACGAGGCTAGAACCAAACACGACTATAGATTAGAACATGACTGTCGTTTGTATTAGTTGATAAGTGTCAAGTACGGTATGTGTCCACTAATCCTAACATGAAACATGGCTTTGAGAAAGACACCTTAATTTTTCAGCTATGGTTGAATGTACTAGGTGGGTTCGGCATAGGAGGACAGCACTAATATCTGCTCTTAGTCCGACCGCTTTATCATGCAACTGACTAATCTAATCTCTACGATTCAGATCTGGAGCAAAATTCACTTCAAGTATATGTAATTAATGCTGCTTTTTGCGAAGTATAATGTAATTTCCGTTTACAATATAGGCAGCGAAAATGGGCGTTAATACATCGAAAGCATGCTCAAAACAATTTTGTACCGACACATTTAATAAGTTAATTTTATATCCTTATCTAAAAGACCTTCTAAAATTGATGTCAATAACTAGGATTCCAGTGGGTCCTCTGTGTTCCCCAAAATTCAAGTAGATCTGAGAGGATAGTAACTCCTGATAGGAAGCGTAATTGGGAGATATGAACATATTTGAAAAACTGTGTTACACATTTTGAAATATATTCGTTCTCGAGAAAACGTCAAATTTCATATTTGTTTATACCTTTGACACAGAGTATATAATATGATCACTTAAGGCTGCCAAATCCTGTACGGTTCAGATACAAAAGTGCCGGTCTTACTTAGTCAGAAATGTCGGGATAAATATTGAAGATATTGGTGCAAACAACTGATCGAATTGTCAATTAAATTATGCATTCTAAGTTTTTCAAAACTACATATTTCTTAATTCATTGAAGTAATTATTCGCTATGGATTTCTGGTGAGATCCATGTCCAAATAAATTTAATGATAAACTACGTCTATAGGAATGCGCATATAATTTCAATATGGAAATATACATACTCTTCGTTCAAAAGCAATAGCATAATTGTGGTCATCAAGTTACTTCATATCAGAAAATATAGTTTCAAGTTGCTTGCGGCGATCCAAAAAGTTTAATAAAAGTAGTATCTTTATCCAATCTGAAGGGATCAGTTCTGTCCTGCGATGTTTAAAGGGATCTGATCCGTGATCAACTATTTTTTCCGGTTCTCATCTATACGTGCTTATTTATGCTAAAAAACTAAGTCTCAATCAGAAAAAGGATTCGACATTATTTTTCATCACATCTGATCTACGTGTGGACATACTTTTTAATCTAAGGTATTGATCTTAGCTTAGGAGACGAGGAATAAAACCGAATTGGAATCAATAAAAAAAAATGCTTTTAACAATTCCACTAAAAACGAAAAAGTAAATGTTTCTTAATTATCTTTCACTATAAAAATAACAGCGTGAGGCAATTACTACTTTTGTATTTATGTGCGGATGAAACGAAATATTTGATTGTTTCTCATTCTGTCCATTTCCTCTAATGTAAGTTTTCTTTCCAGATAGTTTCAAGTAGGGCTGCCATCTGTGAAATTATGAAACTAAGACAACGAGTTCGAAAGCCCTGGATTTGTTAGCATAAGACCCGGACATTAATCTAAGATAACGTTTCGTATTATACTTACTAATGAAATGGTTTCAAATTGTTACACCGCGTATTTATTTACTACAAAGTTTACAAAAAACAGTGAAATAGTAAAACAAAAAATCTACTTAAAATTAAAGATACAATTTAACTTCTCTAGAAAGAAAAACTAAATTATGTAATATAGTATTAACTAAAGAAACTAAAAACAGCTTATTACATTTTAAACCATTCACTCAAGGAAACTGTTTTGAAGAAGGAAGAATTAATAAAAATCAACACAATAAAAGTTTTTGCAATTACATTTTGGTTTGATGACTGACGAAACCGCTTTGTGTGTTCAGTGACTTTCTTTCTTTCGTCCCTGTTGAGAAATTCGTGCAAACATTCTCTATATGTTTGTATTATGAGCTAGTATGTTAAAAAATTCTGTGCAATCTTGAATAACCCGGTGCATAAATAAGCATTCGATGTTTTTAAAAAATTTAGCCAAAGTTGATTTGCCGTTAAAAGCCTGTCTTAGTCGCTTAGATTTTGATTGAAAGTTTTTAAATTCACTCATCTATTTTTTGTGATCAATTTCGATGTTCTTGTCTTATAGAAATAAAATAGTATTTCCAATTGCAGTCCAACGAGTATTCTCAGTTACATGTATTACGCAAAACATCCAGTAAAACATATCAAATTGTTGTAAACTTGCATTGCGCAGTGTAACAACATGTTCTTAGCAGATTTCACACGCCTACACTTCACTTTTTCGTTAAAAAATCCGATGGTTTTTTCTTTTAAACATAAGTATTAAATATTTTATAAATAATACCATAGATGGCACAAGAACTAGATGTCGCATGCAGTACCAAAAAGGTATACAAAATTTATATGGCTGGGTGGTCCATTCCGGAATGGACCACAACATTTGAATTGATGTATACGTCGAATGATTCATATTTTTTCTTATCGGAATTGTTGATGAAGTCGCCTAATTGTATACAAAACTCCTATTATAAAAACATCTGCACGCTCAAAAAAATGTTATGGTCCATTCCAGAACGCACTACCCATTTCACAATTTGTATACTCTGCTCTAGTATTCCATGCGACATCTAGTTCTTGTGCCATCTATGGTTATACTTATACCCGTCCTTTTGTCTTACATAAATTTTCTTGCTTTTTTTATTTCTATGAATACAATGGACTCTCTTTATATGGATAATCTTTTTCTGTCGTGAAATGTTACCAATTTGGTATACTTCCCGTATTTCAACGCTGGTATTTGCAGTTATTTTACTTACTTGAATTGACACACTATAGTATCGAGATTTTACATTGATTACGTGAGCGCGTGGAATACAATATACAGGCACACAACGCAGGGTACACAAGCAACGGTCGTACTGGCGGGTCGTTCCATTACAATCCGCTCTCACAAATTATATGAAAACTCTCTGCTTGTTAACGATCCGCCACTCACCGGTGGGATATTACGACCCGGCTTCACAAATTTTACGAAAACTCTGCTTTGAATGACGGCCCGCTGCCAGTCACCAGTGGTGAGTGGTAGCTGGCGAGTCGTCATCGTCAAAGCACCAGCACAGCACTAGAACCAGAGGCCAGAGCCTACACTCCGCATCATGCCCATGCATTGCATTGTGTGTTCTCTTTGCTTCTTTTACCTCTTCCCTAAGAAACCGGTTTCATCAAGGACAATATGTTTGAAAGAATTAAATAGCTGTGTTCTTTTGTGTCCGCAGAACAGAGCAGAACAACAGATACACAAAAGAACGCCTCATACATTTTCATAGAAGATGTATAAATGAAACGAACCGTACAAATAGTTTGCTTCAATCGACAGAACAATTTGTTCTCTTCAGTATATAGGAGTTCTAGAACAAGGTACACAAAAGAACACAGCTATTGTATTGCAGCAGGACAGAGGGTGAATAGTAAGCTGAGCGGATGGGATACGAATTAGTGGACGACAAGCAGTCTAGTCACTGTCACTGTGCGTTGCATTGATTCGTGTGCTTGGGCTAAATATTTTCATGAATGTAGGTAGCCAAAATATGCTGTGCAAAAGTTCTTATGAAAAATGTTCGAGTAACTAAATTAATAGAAAAACCGGCTCGACTCTTCAGCTAGCCAGTATAGTGAAACATAAAACTGGGTATGGCTGCTGGAGTAGGCGTGTGTATAGCTGTGAGGTCTGGGGTGGTGGAGAACAGATAGAACATACCAATATTCTCAAATCTTTGCTTCTTCCCGTCTGTTACCTCCCGACCGCATCATCAAATCACCAAATCACCAAATAACCATACAACTTACGTATTTTTAGAGGCTCGATGAAGCTTCTTGTTAAGTTATATGTTCTTTGGTAAGACTGACTGAGGCGGTAAGAGAGACCTTGAGAGCTGCGTTGCTGCCGAGCATAATTTTTTTGTCTCAAAAATTTCGGAAAAATTTATCTAGCGATCCAAAAACCTGTCCACTTTTATGAAATGGAAATCCCTGATAGGCACACTACTAGTAGATAGGTCAGGATTTTTGATACTGATATATTTCGACTCATTGAATGTGCAACAAAAAATAAAACTTTCCGCAGTTGACGATTTACAATTTATAACGATTTAAATTTAAACCCACTATATGCTGTAAGAAATATTGTATATAGGCCAAAAAATCCTAGACTCTGTCTGTAATGCGGACGAGTCCAGCATCCTTTTTTTTAATGAAAAAAATATTAAATACACTTAAGAAAACCCCAGACTATCAGTACCGTGTTCGAATCCAAGAAGGTTTTTTTTTTGTACTGAAAAATGTATTTCAAAATAAAAAAAATAAATAAAGAAATAAAAAAAAAAGATTTAAAAAATTAAATTAAATTAGTAAAAAAGCTGGAATTGGTGTATGACCAATTCTTTCGACACTCTATAAGAATTCCCGAATGTAATTTTTTTCGGTCACCTCTCTGAAAATTTGATTTTTGAAGTGATTATATTTCTATAACGGTTCGTCGGACAGCAAAAACCAACAAAAGTAATTTTATATGATATCATATCCTAAAGAACTTTTCAGTACAAAAAAACAACATCTAGGACTAATCGTTTTCATCACAATATACGTACAAAAGCTCAATTTTTGAATGGCAACATCATGAACGGGTTACCATTTTTAAAATTGCATTTACTATGTTTATAAAAACTTCGTATACATAATTTCAGCTTGCTACGTTGACGCGCTCTTAGGCAGTGTTTAAACGTATAGTGAAAAATGAAGTTTTTTTTGCCAACCTTACGAAGGAGTTACCCGACTTGTAACATTTTCGAACCATTTTTTTTAAACGCCGTGTACAAAATCGGTTTTCTAAATCAGCGCGCTCTCGAGTGAGGACAGACAGACAGACTGACGACAGATGGACATGCGAAAATCATATGTTTTAATATTTTGCGTGAGTGTTCGATCCATTTTCTCTACCATCATTATTTCTATGCATTACAAACGGAATGAAAAATTTAGTATCATCTAGGGTATAAAATAAAATAAAATTAAAAATATTAAAATTAATTTAAAAAAAAAAATAATTAAAAAATTTACAAACGTAAGATAGAATCCCGTTCTAGGAACGAGCAACTTTAGCTATTTATTATTTGACACTTGTAAAGCAAGCTATAAAATATAATCATATTATTGGAATGAAACACACACGCTCTACAAGTGAGCGGTTCAATTTAGTAAAAACAGATGGCTCAGTAGTAAGTGAGAACAAAAACAAAAGAATGTATCCATTGCAAAAAAAGTATCCATTTATAAAAAATGAAAATTCTTCAAAAAATGTATCCCAATGGGTTTATTTGGATCCAAGTGGCAACACCGCTTGAGGGTCCCATCGGTCTGTCTGGCTGCCTTATTAGGTACACCATACACACTCAGTACCTACACACAAAAAATAAATTTATAATTAATTGGGTTCCAAAAATTTTTTAAACCCGGATGGTATAGAAAACCCCGTCCGGACGCTCACAGGGCGCCTTTCAAACTAAGACAAATCCGGAAACCCCGGACGGATGGCAGCCCTAGTTTCAAGCAACTTAGTTTTTTAATGTCAAGTCGTTCCATAATCTTACTCTGTTAACGGCGACATAACCTTGTCCGTCTGCAGATAGCTTTAAACCTGAGACTCCTACTTAACTGGCTCAATAAGGTCCCACAGGCGATCCATTATACTTTACATGATACTTGAAATGACTCATTTTTTTCTAATAGTTGATCGTGTGAGCAACCATGCCGTAAGAGTGCAAGTAAAATTGAAGATTTGACTGAAATCAGATCTGATCTAATTTTCATCAAGTATTGTGTATTTTGTATAGAAGCGCGTACATGTGAGTCAATGCATTTTGGTAGTTTTATTCATTTCTTGGGAACACATCGTTAATTATAACAAAACAATCATCTTAAGAAGCGGAAACTGAAAACAATTGTCCTAAAGGCAAAAAAAAAGTATTCTGAAATATATCCACTGCAATCATCCGTGCAAACACACAAATACTACTGAGCAGAAACTTAAGTAACAATGAATAGTATGTGGGCTAAACTCCCGTCAATATTACTTGACATAAAAGCTCATACATTTTACTTGACAAGCACGGTTGCCACTTTGGGCTACTTATCGCCAATTGGGCTATCTTTTCATGGATGTATGCGCTAAAAATCTCCGCGAGTCGCAAGTAATTTTGGGCGATTTTGGCGACATTCATCATTTCATATGCGAAGCGACAGTTTTAGCTAATAAACTACTTCAAAAATTGCAAATCTATTCCTTTTTCAATTTATAATTAATAGTTATTCCCATTAAAATTTAGACACATTGCACCTGACAACCTGTGACGTAGTTCTGTGACTAATGTATATACATTTTTATAGGAAAGACAGAGTAAGGATTCACGATATTACGTCACCTAATGGTGGAACATGGTTCGTAATGGGAATATCTTGTATACTATTTATCTTCGACTATTGTGTGCGTGTAGGGGGAATTCCCATTCGTTTTGATTTGAAGTTCTATTGTCCCGCATTGTGTAAAAGCTTAAGGTTCAAAATTAAAATGGGAAAGGGGTGTAAGTACGGAAAAAAATATAATAAAGGCTGGGCAATAATGCCTGAATTTAAAGGATGGTTGTCACAAGGTAAAAAAAACCCTGATATGGCTTTTTGTACTGCTTGCAAGGCGGAAATTAGAGCACATAAGGCTGATATTGCCAAGCACAGTACCACAAATAAACATAGGTTAAATTCTGTGAAAATTCAAACTACGACTAGTGCATCTTTAACAAATTTTGGTAATGAATAACTAATTTTACAAAGAAAAGTGTTTTAGTAATTATTTCCGTAGGTATTATTATTAAAAAGCAAGATAAAAAGGAAATTAAAATATCACTACATGTGGCAATGCACTCCGCAATCAGGAGCGTCGATCATCTTGGGGATAATTTCAATAAACTACTCCATGAGGGAGCAGAAACTTCATCTTCTGCATATAACAAAATTCAATTACGAACAAAGTGCATAGCCGTTATAAAAAATGTTATTGCACCATATTTTTTAGAAGAACTTGTTAACGACATTGGATATTCTAAATTTTCAATAATTGTTGATGAAAGCACTGATGTTGCAACTGAAAAATATCTTTGCATTTGTGTGCAATACTTTTCCATTGGCACTTTAAAAGTTTGTACTAATTTCCTAGGATTAGTTAAAGTTATTCAAACCACTTCAGTGGCTCTTTTGAAGCAATTTGTAATTATTTAAAAGAAGTCAAACTTAACGTAAAAAATTTAATTGGTATTGCAACAGACGGTGCAAGCAATATGTGTGGAAATAAAAATTCGCTTTATACCCTTTTAAAGAAAATTTGTCCTGATCTGGTTTTGGTGAAATGCATTTGCCATAGCTTGCACTTGTATGCATCAAAAGCAGCTGAGTGTTTACCGAATGAAGTAGAATTCCTAATTAAGGAATCCTGTAATTGGTTCTCTAATAGTAATTTAAGAAGAGAAAAATATAAAGAAATATATCAGTTAATAAATTCCGAGAACGATAATCCCACTAAATTAATTCGACTAAGCAATACTCGTTGGCTTTCCAGGTGCAATGCTGTCGTAAAAATTATGAACCAATATTTAGAATTAGAAACATTCTTTTCAATGGCTGCTTTAAATGAAAAATGCCACTCGGCAAAAATATTAAGCGATATGTACAAAAATCGCTCAAATTATTTATACCTGAAGTTTCTAATACCTGCATTAAAAAACGTGAATTCTTTGAATCTTTATTTCCAAGGGTATGAGGTGGATTTTTACAAGGCATACTCAGAAGTCTTAACGTTTATTTTTATATTGGTGAACAAATTGTTAAAGCCTGAAATTATCGCAACTATTGATAAAAATAACCTAGAAAGAATTGCTTTGGATTTAAATGAAAACTGTTTTCTTGACTTAAATGAGATAGACTTTTTTGCAGAATTTTCACAAGAAATGTTTGAAAGTAATATTTCAGATTCAGAAAAGCAAACGATAAGATTAAACTGTAGGCAATTTTATTGTATTCTTCTAAAAGAACTTATAAAGCGCATGCCTTCTCATTTAAATATATTTAGAAAAGCCTATATTCTAAGTCCAAACGTAATTTTGAATCAATTAGTAAAATCAAGGCCAAAATTTTATGAATTACCTATATACACTTCGTAAAAAAGGAAAATCACATTAATATTGAAATTGAATATAATAACTTATTATCAATGGCAGTGGCGGATCCAGGGGCGGGGGTCGTGGGGGTCATGACCCCCCCCCCCCCTAAATTTGAGAAAAAATATTTAATTAATTGAGTTATTTGAAAAAATATTTTTTTTTTATTTTATACTTTTTTTATTTATATAATTTAACTTAAAAAAAACTTTATTCCGAAACTTAAAAAAATAAAAATTTATTTTAATGAATGCTATTGTATGCATGTGATGTATGTGTATAGGTTTTTCTCGGAATTTTGGTTTCGGACCTCAGAGAAACACTTCCCAAGCCACAAAACAGACTCCCTCGCTACCACATCAGAGCCCTAACTTAACTTAGTCCTAACTCCTGTTATATTTCGGGGCTTACCTTCGCCGAAGGCAATCACTCTACGCCGTTTCAGGAAGCTATGATTAAGACAACTCGCACACTTTTATTTTAATATTTTTTTACTTTTGCTTTGTTCACAAGCTTTTTCTTTCACAAACTCCTCTTATGGTTATTTTCACAAAACGTTTATTTTTTTTCTTGTCGCAACTTCTATTTTCTTTACCTGTTTACAATTAGTGTTCAGCCTACCGCGGCGGACGATGGTTGAAATGAAATTTGATATTTTCATAAATATCAAACCATCGTCTTGCTATCGTGCATACATTGTTGCACCCAGAATGTATGCCGCTCGCGACAATTTAATGAAAGGAGGCTTTTTGGTGAAGACTTGATCGTTTAAATCTTCACCGAGTAAATTTTATGCGTACGATATGTATGTAGGTATATATGTACATACATATCGTATTTTTATTTTCGACAAATCTTACTGAAGAGAAGAAATACACCGCAGAAAGTGGGCTCATTTCTATATAGCGTTCTCTTTCGATCTAAGCACCAACTACTAATTCGCACGTCACATAGAAATATGACCTAGCTCAAAATTTTTCGTTTTTGAGTTAATTACACCATGAAAGTGGCATATTTCTATCTGATTGTTTTTGCCGCTAGATAGCGATAGTATCACTTTTCTGTTACTTAAGAACAGAGATATTCTTCATAGAACAGTGTGTCAGTGTCACTTTTTGACTTGTGATGATCTTCATAACAAACGTAAATATGTTTTCAACATTTTAACAGTATTATTTTAAATTGTGTCACTTTTCCACAAAACAGCATTTATTTCTTACAAATTATATTATGAGTTATGGCATTTTTCCACAAAGTTCAAAGTACGGAATTTAATTCTTAAAAATCGTATTTTGAGTTGTGCCACTTAAAAAAACTTGTAAAAATATTTATTTCGCAACAAAGAAAAGCGACACAACTTAAGAGGATGCGGGATTAACAGCTAACCTCGCCAACTGCGGTAACAAAATCTTAAAATTTCTTTTATATAAATCTTCAGAAATATATTTACTAACAAATTTAAGAGTTCAGACTATTTTTAGCAAACAATTACTACGTTAAGCTAGAATTAATTCTATGTACAGCTTTTCGTTTTTTCGCTCTCCTGAAAAGTTGCATTTTTTGAGTTGGTCACTTTCCTATGTAACGTGCGAACTAAGAAAGGGCTGTAAACAATAAATAAATAAGTGGGTTTGTCGAAATAAATGTTTTTAAATTAATTATTTGGGTTAATAGAAATTCGAGAGATTTCACTTTTCAACTTTCCGCCAATGGATTTTTCAATGTTGGCACCGACGTATGAACTATTTTTGACACAAAAAATTTTACCCGCATGAAATAGCATATCGAGCAGTCCATATTATATATACCAGTGTGTAAAACTGAGAAAAGTTGGGCTTGAATGACTCCTGCAGTTTGCACCCTATTCTATTAAAAAATTAGTTTTTGTAAAAAAAAAAGTATACTAAAATACTAAAAAAGACACATCATCCGCACCGCTGCATGCGGATTTCCGGATTTCCTAGTTCCAAGTACGGATTTCCTAGTTCCAAGTACAGCAAGTACTGCAGTAGGTACTGCGGTGGCCATGCGAACCGGCGTTGGATGTTTTTTTTTTGCTCGATGATTTAATTCGTAAAATGACCCCCCCCCCCCCCTAATTTCAATCCTAGATCCGCGCCTGATCAATGGACATGGTACCAATTTTTCCTAAAGGCATTCCAGAAAAAATAAAAGAATTTTGGTCCAAACTGTATACTGAAAAATCAGCAGTTGGAGATTTGCTTTTTAAAAATCTATGTGAAATGGTATTTTGTATTTTAACTCTTCCAGCATCAAATGCTTTTGTAGAACGAAGCTTTAGTTACATGAATATAACTAAAACTAAAATTAGAAATAGATTACATTTGGATGCTCTTGCCGCTTTAATGAGGATTCGTCTTCATTTACATTCAAAGAAATTGTGCTGTAATAACTTTGAGGTGTCAGATGCTTTAGCGAGGAAAATGAGCACCTTAAATTATAAAAATCAAATTCAATCAGTTGAAAGTAATAGCGAAGACGACCTTAATATTGATGATTTCGAAGCCATTGATAATGAAACTTAATGTTTATCCACATTTGTTTGGTATATATATATTTTTTATAAATAAAACATTTGAATCTAAGAATATGTTGTCTTGCGCTAAATTGGGCTACAGTTTGGAAAAATTTGCTATTTTGGGCTACCTTTTTTCAGGAATTTGGTGATATTTTTGAAAATTTTCTGGCAACCCTGTTGACAAGTATCACTGACTGTGTGTGGGCCCACAATTCTTTAAAAAGAGTGTGATGAGTCGATAGCAGAAATATTGTTGCCGTTACCTTCGTCGGTTGTTCCCCCCACCCCACCCCCCCTGGTACCTAGTAATACGCTTAATAGCAGGTATATTGGGTACAGTTAAGGTGGCTTCCCACGGCGCGTGATTTCACGAGCCAAGCCAGCTCGTGCTCGCGCGGCGCGGCCCGTGAAATCACACGCCGTGGGAAGCCTCGGTTTCAAATACTTGACTTTAAAATTTTGCCAGATTTTGTCTTTCGGCTTTATAATCATCCATGAAAACATTATTTTTTTGTCATATAATTCCTGTTTTTTTTTCCCTCAACAAAAGCCTTTTCATGCATCTTTAAGTATAAACAAATCTTTACAGGTAATTTTTCTAGGTTATGCTCTCTCAGCTTCTCCGTTTCGATTCGATCCATTTCGGTGTATTGTGTCCAATTGCACGTATTTCTTATATAAGAAAATTTGACATGTTCGAATCGGATCGAAACGGTGGAATTGTGTTTCCCCCTTTAAATGAAGTCATTTCATTTGTAGGAAACACTGACTCGTAGACAATCCGGTATTGAATTGAGTACTTATATTTAGTAGGGAAAGGTGGCTGTATTTTGGTAGCTTTCTTGAAATAGTTCTTTTTATTAACAAAACTAATGAGACAAATTTTAAGCAACCGTTAATTATAGATTCTCTAATTAGTAATCTTTCCAATAATAGTCGAATATACGGTTAAGAATTTATATTTCAGGATATATGAAAGGAAATATGAAGATCCTGATTTCGGTCCATGGTACAACATGCTGCTGTACCATGGACAGTGGGGTATTGAGCCTTTGTACAAATGATGGTATATCAAAAAAGTTTAATTAAATAACATTCTTTATTCAACCAAGAATAACAATATTTGCAAAGTAGGTTTCTAAACAAAAAATTGTTATAGCAATACATGTTTAATTTATTATTTATGTAAAGGCCGGGCTATAACTTTTTTGGACATCTCCATGGTACAAATATTTGAAGATACATACCTCTTGCAAAAATAACAAAACTGCCTGTGAAATATTTTAAGGCGCACCACAATTCACCACATGATGTACGATTTAATATAGCTGATATCCAAAGATAAAGGAGAAATAGAACTCGCAAGACTTTCAATTCTTTATCACTAAAATATATGTACTTTTTTCACAACTTTTCTTCAAACCGCAATAACTGCACATTTGTCCGACAAACTAATTCCCAGAATAATTTAGGTGTCATCTATTGATTAGTAAAATCGGATAAAAGTGCTTTTATGTAGGTAGTACCCAAGATATACTGTATACAAGTTATTCCCATTACGAACCACGTTCCACCATTAGTGACAAATTATCGTGAAAATGTATAGGAAAGCACGGTACAGAGAACACAATAGCCTCTCTCCTCTCTCTGTCTTTCCTATAAAAATGTATATACACTAGTCACAGAATTACGTCACAGGCTATCAGCTGCAATGTGTTAAAATTTTAATGGGAATACCTTGTCTTCTATATACCTTGAATAGTACCTACAATCCGCGTGGAAAATGAAATGACCAAGGTACACACATGTTCAAATACAGCATCTTCCCCTACCAATGATTAAATTATGAATGACTAACCCTGCGCCTTCACGAAATATTTGCCTTCCTTGTCAGCAATCTGTTTTGCGGATTTGCCTGTGTAGACCACTGACATGTATAACATAGACTGCTGATACTATTGAAATTGTTTACATTATCATGGGAACACATTTCTATAGTTGTCTCTTTTTGGTTTCACTACTTTATTCCGCTGAACTTGAAATAATAACTTTTAACCAAAATCCACCATAACCCAGTTTCAGTCTAGTGGATTCTCAAAATAAATATATAGAATAGAAATAGATGGCAATATAACATTTGTAATCTTTTCTCTGTTCCCCATAACTACTTTTAGGGACGAATGTATTTGGAATTTGCTGAACTTGAAATATGAATTTTAAAGCGAAAATGAAACTTGAAATTAAGTTATTTTTCACACCCCTGCGAAGTTGACACAAATGAAATAGAATATCAAGCAGTCCATTTTATGTTATGTTATGGAGACAAAAAATCTAGTTGGCATGTCAACGTTGCCATGATTTTTGTCGCGATAACGCAGGGAAGACAAAAATTTGACATTTAAGAGAATTTAAAATTGCTTCCAAATAATTTTTTGGTGTGTTTTGCATATGCTAGATAGTATACACGTAAGCTTAAAGCGCCAAATGGCTTTCGATGTCATGTTCATCTCTTAAGAATAGGAAAGGATTAACCCAAAATTGTTCCTATACATTTAAAAGTTCTTACAATACTGTAATCGTTGCAAAACACACAAACTTTCCTCTTTGTTGTCATTTTGCAAATGAATTGACATACCAATAATGTTCCCCTAATCCGACTTGATAGCTGCCAAAATTGACAGACAAAATCAGATCGTGGTTTCGCGGGGTAAGCAGTGTGTGGCGATTGATTTATTTGATATATACATATGTATACATATATACATATGTATACATATGTGTATATATATATTGCGAAAAAAATGCAATGAAACGTAAATGGGGCGTAAGGGAGTAAGGAGGGAACTTGATACGTTAGAAGTAAAGATGTGCGGGTAGTAATCATTCGGTACAAAAGTATTCGTTACTTCATTAAAAACTGGGTACCGAATACATACTTAAATAATTATTCGTTACTTGTACTCATATTCAGTTGATTCAAAGTTTCATTTCATGGTAAATTCGGTAATCTATTACGAATACAGTGTAACGATGGAAATCAAATAACCACAAATGGTTCTACGGCGCGGCGGTACCCGGTTAAAGTTTCCGATAAAATTTCATACCATTGAGTATTGTACCTATACGATTACCAAACAGGATTAGGTAATCACACTTTTCAGCCCAGCTGTTCACGTTAGTAGGTACCGAATCTTTTTTTGTTTTTCATCACTAGTATGACAGTGAGATTGAGAAGTGAACAATAAACTGCGGTGGTGGTGCTAAAGTTAACGTAATAAAATGTTAGACCTAGTATCGAGTTTGGGTAAAGTAAAATTTAATGCGATCTCCAAATATTTCACATTAAAATCGCTAGTAAAATTTTAATGTATGTGAATTTGGAGAAACCAGAGTAATTCATTTTTGAATTTTGACAAGACAATTTTAACTCTTCAATCAATAAAAAAAAAAAAACTGCGAATTGCCCATAGAAATAGGAAATGCCAACATTTTACCAGTCACTTAATGCCTTGAGTCTAGTATCAAATTCGAGTTAAATGTGACATTTTCCATACAAATCGTAGAGCTGGTAAAATCGGAAGCAGAAATATTACTGAAGATTTTACTAGTCCAATACTGAGATTACCGGTAAAAACTGAAAGTTTCCTTTTTATAAAATAGATGGCATTATATATATATACTTCACTCATTTTACTAGGCATTTTAATGCGGGAAACATTAAATGATTGATAAAATTTTTGCATTTGTTATTTCTGAAAGTTAAAATTGTTTTATCAAAATGTAAAAATGAATTATTTTTGTTTTCTCCAAGTTAACATTTACTAGCGATTTTAGTGTGAAATATTTTAAGAACCCGTTAAATTTTATTTTGCCTGAACTCAATAAGGTTTTGTGCATTAAAATGCTTAGTAAAAAGTGTGGAGAGTTTATAGTGCCGTCTATTTTATTTTACATAGAGGAAACCTTTAGTTTTTACCTGAAAACTCTGTACTGCACTAGTAAAATCATTAGTAAAACTTTCGCCTGTGATTTTACTGGCGCTAAAATTTGTATGGAAATGTCACATTTTACTCGAACTCGATACTAGACTTTAGGAAACAGCCGCACAAAACTGGAAAAATTCCTTGTTTGGAACAAACAAAGAAATATATGCAGGGGATTTTCGCTTGAATGAAAGAACTCACCTATGCATTGCCCTAATGCGACTGAGAAAACGAGTTAAAAACAAAAATTAAGAGAGCAAATCATTACCCGAATGGTAAAATATTCTTGAATAGCCTACACAATAAAAAAATTGCATAAATTGTTGCCACAAAGCTTAGGTATTTTTCGGTAAGATTAGGGAATAATCCTTACATTTTAGGGAATATACCCTAAAATATACTTTTTTTTTCCCTAAATTTTAGGGAGTATTCACTGCATTTTAGGCAATAGTGCTAATATTTTTTACAGTGTACCTCAATTTTTTAAGAAACCCAAAAATTTCGCTTTGGCCAACGTGCTGAAATTTCTATAATTTCTATAAAATAAAATTCTCACTTTTCCCAAAACTATCAGAGAATCCAGCATGAGTTACACACACTTAATTTCTTCAGAGCAAAGTGCAATTCCAAAAAATATTTGGGATCAGTTGCAACTTCCCTTCCTTCTGAAAGAATATTTTCGATGGCAGAACTAGTTATAAGAGATGGAAGGAGTCGATTTTTTCTTGCAAATGTTAAGAAATTAATCATCCTCCATGCTAATCAAAATATTTCTTAAAAATTATTAATTCACTTCTGAAAAATTTCATTATTTTTCTCCTTAAATGTTTTGTTTTTTATTTTTCAATTCTTGAACTCTAATTGGGTACTATTGTTTTCATATTTAATTAAATACTCCTTTTCCCAAAAAGATTGTATTGTACTTATGAGTATACTGATTGAAGAGTATTTTATGTAAAATACCGAATTAGAAAGTAACGAATTAAAAGTAACGAATATTTTTCGTGGAGTAACGAATGAGTACCGGGTAACAAAAGTAACGAGATTGAACATGCCTAGTTAGAAGGGGGGATGATGAAAAGGAGTACAGATAGTCAGTGGAGCTGGGAGGCTGATGAGGATTGGAACTAGATTAATCAAGTGAAAATGGAATGGTGTGCTGAAAACTGAAGAGCTTGATGGTAATTTTGCTGTTCGGGAGGGGCTAAGGGAGGGGTGAAAGAAAAGTGTAAAACGATAGGTCGATGCAGATTCAAAGCTTAGGTTGTAATGGGAGTAAAAGTTAGTGTTGCTCATTAAAATCGTTAGTACAGTGGTAGACTTCATGTACCACCATAGGTACTTTATATATCTACTTCTCTATCGGATCAATTTTCCGCTTCCTTTTTCAATATAGGAAATGCCTCTATCTGACATACATACATATGTATTCTGAATATACCTATATATTACGCTTTTATCACATTAAATATATTGAAATGTCAGATATGAAACTATGATTGTGTTGGTAAAATCGAGATTGCAAAAGGTGCAACAATTGTTATAGCAATTCTGTCTGCTTCAATATATATTGTATGGCCGATCGCTTGTGAGAGGAAAACAAAACTTTTCGACGATAAAATTACGCAAGTCACTTGTTTCGGAAATATATTTATTTGACCTGTCCAAATGCAATCACTGAGATTTTCCCCAAGGCAATGACTCAGAATTTTATGGATAAAAAGGTATTGAAATACAGCAACAAGATTTTGTAAATTATATAGAAAGCTGAATTTATGAAATTAGTCGAAAATCTGAACTTAATGTTTAGAAACTTCGTCGCCCTTCCGTTGACGATTTAAAACAAAACTCTTCGAGGCTTACGCTTGCTGCTCCCAGGTACCCACGATAATTTGTAAAAAGCATTTTAGCTTTTTTATTGTTTTCTCACGACGTTGAAAACGTATATGAGAAAATGCAGAAGAAGTTTTCATGCAGTTCAGTTCATTGCACGAAAAGAATGCAATTCGATATGCTTATTATTGTCGTCTAAAAATACTAATTTTAATTAAATTTTATTTTAATACGATGGAATGAATTTGAATAAGATTAAAATTGAATTAAAATGTTTTGAGTGTTCAGGTTCAAGTTGTGAGTTGTGATACATCAGTATATTTTATAGGACAGGAGCTCTTTGTTCATTTTTGCCAAGAACTTACATCGCAATAGTGTTGTTATTTTTATTTTTCCATGTCAGGAACATTTAGGGAAAGCACTCCTTGATTTGTTTATTCGGATATTAATATTCTGTTCTGTATGACTAGATCCACAAATTATGCCATATAGGTATCAGAAGTTATTCACTACCTCCATTTCCATGTTTATTTAACTTCATTTCACTTTTGTTGCTTAAAATCTCAGACCAGCTAGAGTAAGCTGGGAGGTGTTAGATTATTATGGTCAGGTTTTGATGTTGATGGACCAGGAAGCAGATGTTATCAATATAATCGATTATTATCTGATTACTATTAAGTGCGTTCGCAAAAACAGCCTAATAGTAATGCAGAATCAAAACGATGAAAACATACATCTTTCTCAAGCTCCGAAATTTATATTAAGCTGTTGGATTCCCTACCATTATGGAAAGCTGTGCACTTTAAAATGAGGAGTTATGATTTGTTCGAATTCTAACGAGTATTGGCTCTCATCCTGTTCCTGTGTGGTTATTTAGATGGATTATCAAATCTTTCACTCTACGGACTTCGTCCAACCCTATATTAGATATCTGAATTCTCATCTCATGTTCTTTTGTCCAAAACATATCTTTGAACGAAAAGTAAGTTTGTTATCGTTAAGTCAATCCAACTCCAATATTATGTTTGCCGTTTTATAGTAGTTTGGTTTTTATGAGAGAAGGCAACAAATTGTCTGCTAAACCCTTTCCAGGATTGTTCGAGTCCTAATCTAAGATTTGGTTACGAAACCAGAGTCCTCCACGAGGTGAAATTCTGAGAACTTGATACAGTCAGCAAAGTTGCAGTACTGGAAATCTTCCATGTGAAAACGTGTCAGATACTTGTTTTTTCTATTATTCCCTATCCTGACTCTGAAGAATGATTAGGTACTAAAACTGACTAAACTGTCAAATAAACTACCATCCTTCATTCTTCTCTGTCAGGTAAAACTAACGAGCACTATTGAATATTCCCACGTCTGAGGTTTTGTGCATTGAGAAACTTATTAGAAAACAAAGAGTTGTTCCGCTAAGGTATTTATAGTCGCCATAATTGCATCTAATTTGGCATTTGTAACACGACTTTCGATTCACATGTTTTTCAATTGTAGGTACTCCGTATTTCCAGTTACGTATTTTGCCACCAATCTTACATTTTCCTTACCGATTTAGAACTAACTAATACCAGCGACCGTATACTAACAAAAGAAATCTTTTGAACAGCTGTTCAATAGAAAGGGATTACTCATCAGACTAGACGTCATTTGAAAAATAAAACAACAAAACAATAAAAAATGATTCCAAATTTTGAAAAAAAGGATTGCATGTAGCATTTAAAGAAATTCAGCAGGTGTGTTTTTTTCTTCTGAACCAAAATTGGTGTTTTTTACAAAGTGACGAATAAGGGTGTACTGGTTCATTGTTGATTTTTACGGACCTCAAGGTACCTTTCAAATGTTTATTAACAAAACGAAGTAATGTTAATTGATCCTAGATACATTCTTTAGCTATTACAGCATTTTCCTATTTCGAGAACTAAAATCACCTAGTTTTGACCCCAAGTAAGACTGATAGAGGGCGATAATTACACACTACCAGAAATGATTTAGACAGGTCCAAAAACGCATGAAATGTACTGAGAAAAATAAATCCTGAATCAATATTTTCTTTTAATAAACTCATAGAAGAGTCCATTTTATTACACAAGAAAACATCTGATATCAAAAGGAAACATACGTTAATATTCATCACGCGTAGCAAATTGCTGCAAGGAGACCAATTTTTGGGCAAGAATAAACGAGAGAATCACTACAATTTACATTAAAATGGATTAATATACAGAAAACGCCACATCATCGACAAGCCCTTTTGTGAAGGTAATAACAAATTTATACATTTATAGTTGGCCCAATGTAACCCCGAAAGGGTGATTCAATTATTTTCTAAGGAGTTCAGCCGTAGGCAAGGACCACCATCTTTCCACAAATGCGATTGCCCCTTGATTTTCTAGAAGAGAAAAATGACTGCGAACACTCGTACTACGGGTGACGGGTGCTCAAAGGTTAAATTTCGATTATTGTGAGTTCTTTAATGACCCCAAGGGTTAGGGGTAAGGTTGATCCTTATAATTCGGTTCAATAGACATTTGTTCCACTTTTTCACTAATTGGATTTCGTCATACTTTGGGGGCATAATGCACGAAATGGAGCAAATTCTTATTTGGCCAATGGAGAATAATTGTACGTGACTTTTGTTCTAAGTATAAGGTGAAAAATTATCAAATTACTGCTCCTTTGGAGTGCTTTAGTTTTCTTCATTATCCGTACCTCCAAAAGTATGCCTATACACACCCTATTTCCTTCAGTTAAAAGAATTTCACGGAACCCCCAGATGGAAGTTATTAAACGGATGATTGTTCATCCCCTTGATAATTCTTCTTTAATATTTTTTGATTAATTTGCATAATTAGTATCAGATTTAAGTGAAAAAATATAAATAGCCTTAATTACTCTCCTTTTAACCCTTTCTTTCGTCCATTAGATCGCCGACAGGCGACAACTCGTCCCAAATTAGCCCCCCCAAGAGAAGAGGAAACTTGTTTGGATAACAGAAAAAATTGTCAACGAAATCTGTTACACTCTGAAACCCTGGTGTAAAAAAAGACAAATTATTCCCTGGCAGAATTTCATAAATTTTTGTCGAAAATAAATTTTCCATGGACTGACTGCTTGTTGTCGCCGCGTCGCGTCGTTTGCATGCATATCATTACTTGATTCAATTTGTATCGTGAGTTTGGCAGGGAGTTGTTGTCGAACACAATCTGAATAACCGACTCACAGTGGCTCTCCGTCTGAGTTTTCAAAAGGAAAAGCTATCGTCTACCGGTACTCCGGTATGCTATTTTGTGATGGCAGTATTGTAATCGTGTTTATAAGTTTCATGTTCGCGAATGTGCAAGAAGTATACCTGCTAAGTAGAAACAGGTGCAAGCTATTCATACGAGACCCTCCCGAAAGGAATTGAAAATGAACACGTTTTGGAAAACTCATAACATTGCATGAAGCTAAATTGAATTTTCTAAAACTTTCAGGACCAGCGTGACGGGTGGTGATGCTAGGGAAGTGCTTGAAGAAAAATATCAAAATTCAAAGAAATTGAAGGTAAATATTTTATGAGGTTAACTAATAAGATTTTAAAAATCAAATTTAAATGTTTTTAAATTGTTTCTACATTTTAAAAGAATACCACTAATAAACATAAAGGTTGTGGCTATATTGGATAGTTGTATAACTGTCAGTAACACTATTGTAAGAATATGCGCCGATGAAATGATATTATCTGAAAACAGGGTGTTAAATATAAGAAAAGGGTAGACAATGAGAGAATAATTGGATACGTTAGTACATTTTTGTAATCTATTACCACTGTAGACCTTACCCTGTAAATAAATCATCGAAATTCAAAACTTTCAAACAATATACGTAGCACTTTACAAGAATAGGGTTGAAAAGTTATTCGGAGATAATGAATACACTCCTCTTCAACTCTCCAGCTCCACGTATTAAGGCAAATAGAATCGCTCATGCAATTCCTAAAATTTGGCATGTACAGGCGATATAAAATCGTTTTATATTCAAATCAAAAATTCCAATTTAATTTAACTATGTATTCACTATTCAAAGTTCATCAAGATGAATCTATGAAGATATGTACCCTACTATAGTCGTAAATTCAAAATAGAAGGATAATTCGTAAAAGGTAACAAGAAATTAAGAATTAGGAAACTATAATTAATTAACTCTATAAAAATAGAAAAAGTATGTACTCTCTTCTTCTAATATAAATTTAAGTAGGTAAGCAAAATATGAATTTATTTAGAAATAATGAATCAATCAAAATAATGATTATTATTTATTATACATATCAGGCCTTGCAGGCTCGATGCTTGAAAAATGTGCATATGATCATTTTTTTAAATAAGACAATTTTTCCCGAGCAAATGAATTATTGAACTCAAACTTTATTCGTAGTAATAAGAATAATAAAATAATATTATTCATGAAAAAAAAAACATCTCTACAAAATCATCCGTCATCATAATCGATTTTTTGTTTTTTTTTTCATTATTACCGGAGAACTCTGGATAAATACACCCGATCGTGTTGCAAACAGATGTGCTTCTTTGACTTTTCAGACAAATAACGACTTGTCCCTCTTTTGGTGCAGAAAGCACAGTATCTTCTTGTGTTGCTTTTATCAGTAGTAGTGAGCACGTGAAGAATCTCAGGCCCTTAACACTCTGGGAAACATTAATTCAAATGGTTGATTTTTTATATTCAGTTACTTTTCACTTGGGTCTATCAGGTCCAAATGTGCATCCGCCATATTGCAACGCATCATGATATCATGTGTTTTCGGGAATACAGAAATTATAATTCATCTGCTAAATACGTAGGTTACTCTAAATAAATGAGTTTCTGTATAAAAGTTAGTGCTATACATTTTAGATTATACACTTCAATCGGGCAATCCAAGACAGAGTTCTGGTATTGACTTAAGTGCTGATATCTTTGCGGCCGTAGTATTTAATTTTATCATACGTGCCGTACGTTTGATTTCAGACTATTTATGTGGATGCTCTCAGGCAGTCTTTTCCACTGAAAAGCTCTCATTCAAGCAGTGAATTCCAAAAGGCTCTATATTGGGACCGATCCTGTTCATTATGTCTATTAATGATATATTTGGCTGCCCTCAGCATTCTCGTTCACATCTCTATACCGATGATGTACAATTATACTTTTCTTGTCCCATTGGTTTGGCTGAGGATTGTATTAATCCGAATTTGAAATCAATAAATAAGTGGTCAGCTTTGAACAAACTTCAATTAAATCCGGGGAAATCTAAATTCTTAGTTATTTATAAGACATTTCTTGATCTAAACAGCTTTTCCGTGGTTGAACTCAATAGTTCCACTATCGCTTTTGCCGCTCGAAACTTGGGGGTAATATTTAATAGAGCCTCACATTCAACTGCTTCAAAAACTTACGGTTTGAATATATGAAATCTAACTCTACTTTATTTAATTTGTATTTACATTTAGCTTTGATTATTTCTTTTGATTGCAATTATTGTTTTAGCTTGATATTTTTAAATAGGTTTATATACCCCTTGTAATTATTTTGTATAGTTATTTATTATTGATTTATAAATACATACCTATGATGATAATTTCCAAATCAAATTTTTTTTTGTACATTTATTCATTATATTCAATATTTTGGAGCTTCAATGTGTTAAGTTTTCTTTTGATTTTGTATATACTTTTAAACTTCTGCTAATTATAAGATCCCGCAGTTCATTGCACAATGCCTTAATCAAATAAATTGTAATTGAAAATTGAAATTGAAATAGGAAAAAATATGAGGCGAATACAGTGGTTGAAAGTAATTTTTATTTTTATGGGATATGTAGCGTCTAAATAGTTAAAATTAGGCTGGCGTTGCAAACAGCTCTTACATTTGAAGATTTATGCTTGAGTGGAAGCGACGAAAGTCGGTACACAATTCACGTACTGGAAGTACTGCCGATTTTGTTTTACACAGTGCAACTGGATCATCTGGGCCCATTCCCAAAAAGCAGAGGCGGTAATCAACATGTGATATGACTCATAGACGCGTTTACAAAGTTCACCGTTTTCAAGGCAACTCGACCAAGGGCAACTAAAATCGTAATAATATTGCTCGATGAAATATCTCGATATAGTGGCTTGCCTACGCGCATAATATTGGACAGAGTATCAGCCTTTACGTTGAGGGAATTCGTGGGGTATTGCCAAGACAATACCATTAAACACACCTTAATCACAGTGAGAGCTCCCCATGCCAACGGCCAAATCAAAAGATATTTTCGAACATTGAAAACATCTTCATCTACAATGGCTCAGGATATAAATGGAACAGACTGGGACAAAAACGTTCGAACAATGCAGATAACTCTCAACAGTACGAAGAATTCTACTACGAAAAGGACACCGCAAGAAATGTTGATGGAGTATACGACAAGAAATCTACTGGACAACAAATTAGCACTTATCCTAAACGATTGGACGGAAGCTGATGTGGAAAAATACTCAACGTTAGATTTAAATCAAATCAGACAAGAAGTTAAGGAACGGATTGATGAGAACAGGAAAAAGTAATCAACTCGCCATAACAAAAAAGCGTGCTTCCCCAACAATATGAGAAAGGTGATCTCGTTCTTGTTAAACAGGAACCAGCAGCAACTGGCGAACCCAGGAAAGTACAGCCACGATTCTGAGAGCCATTTGAAGTAAAATCAGCATTAGAAAAGGATAGATACTTAATAGCCGATACTTCCTCAACACAAATTTCGCAAAGGCCTTATGAATTTATGCACTCTGCAGAAAACATCAGGAGGGTGATTCTGATCTTTTGTTGTACTATTTAGTCGTCAATGTTGATATATTTAGTCGTACTTTTTGTTTCAACACAGTTCATTTTGTGTCTTCACTATTATCTACCACAAAATGAACTATAATGAATTTTCGATGAACAAACTTCAAAAAACACGACTAAAAGTACGACAAATTAGTCAACTGCTCCCAGAGGTTGTGACAAAAATTGGATTTGTAAGTAGATGTACCTTATAACAAAATAAATCATAAAGAGTAAGACTATTGAGGCAATTTAATATTTTACAGTAGATAAATTAGTCAACTCTTGTGACAAAAATTGGATTTGTTAGTACCAAGATCTACTATAGAGGTAAAGAGGTGAGGTAATTTAATATTTTACAGTAGATTTATTTATTTATTTATTTATTTCTAATTGGGAATAATTTTTTCTTATAGAATCGGTAAGAATGGTAAGTAAATATTCGACATTAAATTGTATTTTATTTATATTTAAATTTCAAAATTTATTTATAACAGACCCAATGGTTACGTAAATCAAAGTTGGGTACAGCGATTGAGACATATTTTTTTAACATTCAGAACCTTAACACAAGCTCGCTGTAGTGACAAGGTTAATAAACAAACGGTCAACAATACATGCTTTTCATACTTAGTCGGTAATATCATTAGTATGTTAAACTAAACATAAACCAAACACCGGATAAAATTACATGCAATGCGATATAGAGACACGGCGATTCGAGGAATCTTTAAGTACCAAGTCTGTCCTTGTAATGTTTTTCTTCACATCAAGCTCCAATGCGGTATATGATTATAAAGGACAGTCGACCTATCAAATCAAGTTACTCCGGATAACAAATAACTAGTTTCATTAATGTATAGACCTATAAGATTATTTAATGTTATACGTGGGTTTTTCTGTATATCGAGTTCCAAAACTTAATAAGTCAACAAGATTGTATAGTATGTATAATGTGTTATCTCTTAAAATCTAGTTTCATTGCTATATGTATCTGTATAAGGATGTATAGTCTACATAGTTTCAATACTGTTTATAATTTTATAAGATGACATATTTTGTTTAATCTGTTATCTCTTTAGATCTAGTTACTCTATTTCTAGTTCTTTGCTGTATATAACTGTATAAGGTTGTATAATCTGCTACTTTGATTTTATTGTTTGCTTCATCTAATGTCGTAGAGCTCAACGTTATACGTTGGTTTAAGCAGGAGTTCATGAATAAATATACTTGTTACAAGAAAATGTTCGTCCTTTTTCTTATTATCTCAACAGAAGAATGCCCAAAGGTTGAACACTGCAATTATCACCATTATATCTACATATAGGAAAATTATACCATAATAGCTGTTCAATAATAATCACCGAGTAATGAAACACCATTAATATTTAAAAATAGCTTGACAAATTGTATTACTTCATGCATTTCTTCGATGACAGCTCCTTGTTTATTAAATATTTACCGCCAGTTTGAAATGAAGAATTGACCTGGGTCCTGGCTAAAGTAGTGAATCCAATCACTTTACTTGTCCAATATCAATTCAGTTTAATATCTAAGAAAACATAAATTTTCAACAGTTTAATATGTGTGCACAGCTCTAATAATTTGTTAAGAGGATAGGGATAAAATGAATGCCAATTGATACTATTGGCTAAAAGAAGAGGAACAAACACAACACAATTTTGTGTAAGCAAAAAATTTTTTGAAAATTTTAAGAAATGGCACAATATGTCTCCATCTTAAAGGTGAAATCGCCTCCGGTAATGAATCGACAAAGAAATATCCACCAATATCATTCAAGATAAATTTATTATATTTTTGATCAGGTATTCAATGACAATGAAATCTGTTTTGCTGGAAGAAAATACACAACACGACACCCAAGCATTTGGAGACTTCTTATTTGTATAGTAACGCATCAGGAAATCACATATAGTCCGTACTGTTTTCTTTGTACATTAGTGGGCTGACTACCTGCTAAAAATGCCTAAACCAAACTTTACGATTGGTCTAATAATTGTTTCACACCCGAAGACGAAAGATATTTACACAAAAGTCTTCAGATTGAGTTTTCAACTTCTGATACAACCTCGTGGATACAACCTCATGATCGGTTTTCTTATAGTTAGCACAGAAGAATCTTTGGACCACTTTTACTACATATGATTGGTCTTCAATGGTTTTCCTTGCGCGATTCTCTGATTTTTTGCATTCTAGAACTAGATTTAAAAAGATTGTTCTTCGATTATATCATCTACCTTTTATGTACTTTTAGATCTAAGATAGCTTTCCTCTATGCGATCTACATCAATAAAAGATTCCTATTAATTAAAGTGGTGCCATTTGCTTTCATATATTTTTGGTTCAACGAGCAGTCCATTTATATACATGTCAGTGGTGACGACATAGATTGTTGAACAACATGTATACTAGATGTAAATTGTTGTGATGACATTGATCTTGGCTGAGTGCGCGCCATAATATTTGATGAAAATGTTAACAATGTAGGCGTCGAACAAACTGCTGAATGAAGTGTACAATCAACTGGTTTTGCTTTCTTATAATGGCCGCACCCTAAAAACCAAATGGGCTTAATAAGTTGTGATTGAAAAATGAGAAAATTTCATTTTTGCGATACTTACATGGCGCATAAAACATAACCAGGGAATGTTTCTTCTTTTTGAGAACAGTTTTAAAATTGTCATCGTTCAACTGAATATCTTCAGTTTCTTCTTCATCCCATGCATTTTGTGGAGGTCGTGGTCGTGGTGGAGGAAGTTCTTTCGAATCCTAAGAAAATATATATTTATTAAAAAAGTGAGGATATCGAAATATAGCTCTAAATCAACATTAGCATTAGTATCAGTTCTCCGGACAATCCTTAATTAGCTTCTCATTATCGAATACGACAATACACCAACATTACCAGCTTCCAAGTTCAAAACCATATGTCTTCTCCAATGCTCAATACACGTTCAGTCTCATCTAAATCAGGCGGTACATAAAGTTCTTTCCTCAAAATTTAGGACTGCATGATATGTACATGAAATTTAATACAGCTACTGAAATAGCTGGGTGTGCTGCTTTAGAGGCCACCTTTGAGCAGATGACAATTTATTGCATCCTATTACAAGATGTGGAAACTGTACGCCATTCTATACACATAAAAGGAGGCCAAATAGTTTGCTGCACTTTTTTCCCAGAAATCATGTTTTTCTTTTAAGCCACCATACAAACGGATGAACAAGAGATAGTACGAAGGATTGCTGGAGAGTATGAAGGAGAACTTTTTACTTCTGCATGGACGCCACCCCAGCATCTCAGGTATCCAAACAAAGGATGAAACATGGGCCATAAGAGATGACTGCAATGCGTTGGGGACAGATGACCAGCAGAAATATGCAGCAGGATGGAAGCGCATACGCTAATATTATTTGTTTTTATATTATTATGGTGTATTTATTAAGTTCGCTTTCCTATTCCTTTAGTCATGGAATGATATTAAGAGCAAGTTGAAGGAAAAGTTAAAAAGAAAACGGAATTACACCAACTGGAACGGAGGAGGCCCTCCATTCAATATTACTTTTACCGAAGGAGAGCTTGATGTAATAGAAATGTGCAGCTTCGAAAACTTAGATGGACTTGCTGCTATTTGCGAGGGTGGTTTGGTTGTTCCTGAAGCAAACCATTTTTCCCTTCCTTCAGTAAGTGTTTAAATTTAATATGTATTAAGAAATCTTAGCAATATTTTGTTTAGACATCGAGGGCTACCCAGGAAGCATTGGAAGAACGGGTAGGTGCTGGACTGGAAGAGGCGGGCAGTTCACCGGTGAGGTCTTCGTTATCGCCTACTTCGCCATTATTCTCACCAATAACGCCTTCAGCATCTGTAGCCCACAAAAGACATTCTTCTAGTCAACTTGCTGCAAGGGAACGCAGAGCGAATATTCCATATAGAAGAGTTATGGTAACGGAGTCTCCTCCCTCCAGAAATATAAGATCAGCTAGAAGAAGCGCTGCTAGAAGGATGGTTTGTATATTTAAAATCATTTCAAAATTCTAAGTTAATTATTTCCTTATATTATACGTAGTACTCTACCTCGCTGTCACAAAATAGCGTTAAGTCTTTGGAGCCTCAAAAAAAAGCTCTGAGGCATGCTAAGGAGCAAACCCAGATTTTGCACCGCATGGAGGCATTAGCGGAGAGGCAGACAGTTGCTACGGAAAAAAGTGTATCACTTTTAGATAAATTATGCGCGGAATTAGAAAAAAAAATAAAAAATAAATTTGTTTTTTACTTTATTTGTAGTCATTAAGACCAATATTCAATAATGATGGTGCTACTGCTTGCACTACTCTCTCCCTGACTTCTTTACCAGCTGTCAAATAGACCTCGGATCTGGTGAATGGTGCATGTACTGTAGCACCATGTACTGAAGGCAGCGCCGGAATATCCTCACTGGTGGAGTAGTCATCTGAATATTTATTTAATATCAAAAAGTTGTGGAGCATTGCAGTTGCATTTCCACACCCCATTAACCCTTTCTTCTTGACTGCGAATTTTCTTGTGATGAACATTATAATTTTCTTCCGCCCGATTTATTGGATGAGCTATTGGAGTAAGCAACAAAGGCTGCAACGGATATTCGCAGTCCCCTATAAATTTAAATGTATACATATTTTAATCATTTTAAGTTTTAACGAGTATATTGCAATTACCTAATATCCAACATTTTTGCTCATCCGCAGATATGAATTCATGTTCGAAATGAGCTAATATTATACTATTTCCCCAAACGAAGCTGTCTAGAGTGGAGCCACAATATCTCGCATTAATATTGCGGATTAGCATTCGATGATCACAACTCTGAAATTGTATTCAAGTTACAGGAAAACATATGTATTTTTTCATTTTTTTATTACATAGCTCTGTAACATCTCTTATGGCTCGAGACACGGATGACTGGCTAAGGTGGGTAATTTTTTTTACGCTTTTTTGGTAGCTACCCGTGGCGTAGAAATTGAGGGCTACTAGGCACTAAAATAAAATGGTAAAGTTTATACATATGTAAAATATGTTTCCTCTTTCATAACCTTCAAATGGAATGGAATTGCTCGTGGATCATCATCTGCATCATGAATTGCTTCCAGTTCCTCTATTAGAGCTATTGCAAGCTCCTGATTGAACCGGAAGTGTGCGATAAAACTAAAAATAAATATTTCCGACTTAATATATTCGTTGCCGTTTCATACTTTGCTTATGCCTCAGTGCTCATGTGAAAAGGATTGTCCCTTTCCCTTAACTGCCTCTGCAAAATTGCTACTCCCATCCGACTCTCGAATGCTACGTGCGTATTTAAGGAATTCGTTGTTCTTCGCACATACAAATAGGCTAGTTCATTGCAAGCATACATCGCAAGCAATTAATCGTATTATATATATTTTCTATATAGGTATATTGGGCAAGGAATCCAAAAGACGGGTTATCCAGAAGTACAGCGAGCAGACTTTGGCAGATGCTTTGATGGCATGCGCGTAGCTAGGTAAGGGTACGGGTGGTCACGGCACTCCAGTGAACCCGAAACGACACCGGGGCCCCCCCAGAAAATTACGATCCAAAATTATTAAATTCTAATTAATCGATCAATTATATTTAAGTTTCAACCATAACATAACGAACTTATGTAATAGTGAGCTGTGCCTACTGTGATGTGAATTTACACAACAATTTCCTAATTAATTGAAAATACAAGAATGCACATTCGGCATTCTTGCATTATTCAATTGACCCAAAACTCATCGCTCAATTAATCAATCACAATAAATGCGATCGATTGATTAATTGGAATTAAGCAAAAACATACGCTGAACAAAATATATGTCACAACCTTAAACAGTGACTGTAATTGTTTACATGCGATTGTTTACATTTTTGCAACCAGCGTAATACGGGTCAATTATATTGCGTCACATCTTTCTGCCGGAGTTAAACAAATAAATGCAAATATGCAATTACGTCATGATCTATAATAATTGTAAACAAAATGCAAGTATGCATTTTGTATTAAGAAAGAAGAATTGTGTTAACGGTAAGTAATTATTTGTGTATAAATAAAATAGCAACAACCTAATAAAGAACAATTGATTTCCACTAGTCATAGACAGAACAAGTAGTCTTTTATTCACTCAGCATCTGCTGTTTTACAGCTGCGCCAACGTACCATCTTTTACCCTTGATACTACTACCCGGAATCTGCTGTTTACAGCTGCGCCCGGCGTAGTAGCGGAGGTCTGCTTTTCACAAAGCTTCTCCTATCTGTTGTACACTCATCTATTGCTACATGGCGACCTAATCATTCATACTACTACAACATGGTGACAACATCTCACATCATCTCTGTTATAATATTACATGGCAACTACAACGTCTCGGCAATAAATATATATTATTACATGTAGTTGGTTCCAAATTTGTGAAAAGTGATTTTGTAATGAAGCGCCACTCAATAAGCGGCATTCATTACTCATATTAAACGCCAAACATACATCTATTAAAGCACCATAAAATTAAAAAGACGCATCTATGCTGTAGGTATACATATGTACAGATACAGATATGCCTATTCTCATACGAGTATCTCTCACATTTCCCAAGTCAACTTAGGCAGTAGCTTTCAAAACTAAATCAAAAACGAACCAAGAGACCACCGACCCGTGGTATTTGGAGTATCAGGTATGTTCCATCTGAGCACAACGTCACTAGTTGAAAAATTTCCAAGGAAATGTATGGGAAATTTTTATTTTTTTTCATTTTTTACAATCTTTTACTGCACAATTAACCATTTTAAAAGATTTCCTTTGATTAACTTCTATTAAATATGCAATTAAAAACTCAATTCGATTTATTCGGTTACGATTTCTTCACATCTGTGAAAATTTTTTCAACTGATAACGCAATGAAAAAATAAAAAGTGTTTCTCTCATACTGAGATGGAACAAACCTTCTTACTCTTTATTGCATACCCGTAGCCCCCGGAATATAATACAAGCCATGAAGTCGCCGAAGGCACCGACACATTAAAAGACCTTAACGTTCCGGGTACAGCATGCAGTAAAAGCTCACTCTAACTGCTTTTTGTATACTCGTGATGGAAGAAAAACTATAATTTCATCTTAACAAGTAAAAAAGCTATAATTGGTCTAAGACCAATTCTCATGATACCCTAGATGATTGCCCGTATGAAATTTCGTATTGTCACCCTTCCGTGCCAGTTTGATTTTTGAAGTGGTTTTTCGCATATATTTCTAGAACGGTTTGTCGGACAGAAAAATAATTATAACCAAATTTATAGGACTTCATATTCTAAAGAAGTTTTCAGTACAATAAAAATGTCTAGGACTGATCGTTTTCACAGTATACGTAAAAAACCTAAATTTTTATATGGCAACACCAAGAAAGAGTTGCCCGATTTACTCCATTTTTTAAACTTTATTTGATAGTACAATGAAAATACCATATACCAAATTTCAGCTCTCTTCTCAGCCAGTCTCCAAATATATAGTAGAAAACGAAAGTTTTGTATGGCAACCCCAAGAAGAAGTTGCCCGATTTGTCTCATTTTCGAACTTAATTTTCCTTTTTTTTTTTAAGTCCGTGTACAAAATTTCAGCTCTCTAAATATACGCGTTCTCGAGTTATCGTGCGCACAGACGGACGGACGGACGGACGGACATGCAAAAATCAAAATAACTTTTAATATTATGCGTGGGTGTCCAATCCATTTTGCTGTACCATCATTATTTCGAGGTGTTACAAACGGAATGACAAACTTAGTATACCCCTTAGATTTCATCTAGGGTACAAAAAGGTCCTAAAGCCCAACTGTCGCTCCCACAGCAAAATGAAGTTAAAACAAATTACAGCCAAATATGTTTTCTTTCTAATAGTTAAAAAAATGCATGTAGAACAAATTTATGGAAATGAGTTAATCCATTTAAAAATTTCATCCAAAATTTCCATTGCATTTGAATAATATGCAAGTTTATGCTAAAACCTGTAAATCAAATAGGAGCAGGTTTACAAATAAGAACCCACGATTTAATTTCACCAAAAGTTTATTCAACAACTCACAACTTCAATACTTAACTCTAAACACAATTCTATAACAAGTTACTATAAAAATTATATAAATAATATTTTGGCCAATTCACTAATCTCTGGAGAGCAGATATATTTAAAAAGATTTACTTGACGGTCCTAAGCCACGCCAAGCTTACCTTTCAACACAAGGTAGAATATATATGAAAATACTTGACGGTCCAAAGCCACGCCAAGACTACCTTTCAACACAAGGTAGAATATATATGAAAATACTTGACGGTCCAAAGCCACGCCAAGACTACCTTTCAACACAAGGTAGAATATATATGAAAATACTTGACGGTCCAAAGCCACGCCAAGACTACCTTTCAACACAAGGTAGAATATATATGAAAATACTTGACGGTCCAAAGCCACGCCAAGAATACCTTTCAACACAAGGTAGAATATATATGAAAATACTTGACGGTCCAAAGCCACGCCAAGACTACCTTTCAACACAAGGCAGAATATAATAAATATTTAATATTTATTAGTGAAATAATGAGGGTCTTTCCTAGATGGTCGTCTGAGGAATAATGAATTTTACTGTGCTGCTTTCTGCCTTATATACTCTGGAGCTCCGTAACAAGAGTGAGTCATCCCCTCTAGAATATGGCCGACGTCACTGGTAAATTTCCCAAGTTATTTGCTTTATCAGTGTGTCCAACCTTCAGGCAAGAGTCCATTTGGTTACAGCGGCTTACAAATTGTGAAATTGAAACCTGAATGTCTGACTGCAGGCCGGTTAATATTATTTAACAGAGTAGATGTCCAGATCTGTCAGATAAGTATTTCTATTAATATTTATTTCATAAATAAATTTTTGTGTTAATAATAAGAATTTTTTCTTTGTAATTTTATTTGTTTTTCTTTCAGCACTTAACTCCATGGCTGAGCTACGTAAGTGAAATAAGAAACAAGTGTGAATAAATACATAGATTAAAATTAACCAGTGTTTGTTGTTGTTTTTATTGTAAAAGGTATGTATGTGTTGCATTGTGCTGCAACATTCTCCGGCCCAGCAAAGAAACGAGAGTGTCCCCAAGAAAGAGAAAAGTGAACGAGGGGAAATTAAGAACACTTATGTTAGAATAATTATATATTTATTTCCATGTTACTCGACCGTCTTTATACATACGAAATTTCACAACCATTCCACTCTCCGTCCTATATCGGAAGCGCCCCTTCTTTGATTTACGCAGCTCTTCATACGGAGTAGGTATGATGCCTTCGAGTGACGGTTTTGGCCATTTACGTCGTCTAATACGAGGTTGACGAGGTCGGCTTCGGATGATATTGCTCTCGACACTGCCGTCGTTGTTTTGTGTATTGTTGTCGGCATTATTAACTTCCTTCGATGTTGATGGAGCTGTATGAGTTGGTGAAGGTGGTTTGCTCTTTATTTCGCCTAATATTTGGTTGAGTAATTCCTCAATTTTCTTTCCCGGGGTTGGTGGGAGACTTGTACTTGGACTTCCTGGTGGTGTAGAAAATGTTGAGTAGTCGTCTACTATTAATATATCCTCCATATTTTTTGTTTGTTTCTAATCCAAGGTGTGAACAGAACTAAACATTAATACTATCGTTCTGGCTTATATAGCAGGCAGTCGTAACGGTTTTATTAAAAAGTGCGTGTTAATTTTCGACAGGGTTGGAACAAGGTAGAAGGCATAATTTTGTAATTGATCTTTTTAGAACGCCACTTTTCGTTTTTAAAGAAACGACTCGAACTAACCCATCAGAGCCTGGATGTAATTGTATTATACGACCAAGACTCCATTTAGTGGGAGGGAACCTTTCATCCTTAATGATACATATATCTCCTATTTTTAGATTTTTTTGTTTTGTTTGCCATTTTGGGCGTTGCTGAAGTCTGGACAAAAACTCAGCTGCCCATTTTTTCCAAAAATGCTGTAGCAACTTTTGAATATGTTGCCACCTGGTTAGACAATTTACTTTACTGGATAAAAGTTCTGCTTCTGGAATTGTTAGAGGCGCATTACCCATTAGAAAATGACCCGGTGTTAAATAATCTAGATCTGACAAATCATTAGATAATGGGCACAATGGCCGGGAGTTCAATACAGATTCTATTTGTGCTAGTAATGTTGATAACTCTTCGTATGTAAGATTTGAATTGCCAAGTGTGCGGTTTAAATGATATTTGATAGATTTCACCCCCGCTTCCCACATTCCTCCAAAATGGGGTGAAGCAGGTGGGATGAAATTCCATTGAATTCCGTCGGTTTTAATTTGCTCTGCCACAGATATTGTTGCTTGTTTAATCGCTTTGTCATATTCATTTTTAAGTATTTTACTGGCACCTAGAAAGTTTGTACCACAATCGGAATACAAATTTTGACAAAGCCCTCGGCGTCCTACAAAACGTTTGAGTGCTGCTAAAAAGGCTTCTGAGGTTAGATTTGATATGGCTTCAATATGAATAGCCTTTGTTGTTAAGCAAATAAATATACAAATGTATCCTTTATATGTTTTGCTTCCTCTGTGTTTACTCATACGTAATTCAATTGGCCCTGCAAAATCTACTCCCGTATGTGTAAATGGACGTGAAATGGATAAACGAGCCTTGGGTAAATTTCCCATTAATTGTTGTTGTTCCTTAAAATTGTGTCGAAGAAATTTCACACATTTGTGCAAATTGTATCGCACTGCGTTGCGACAGTTAAGGATCCAATATTTAGATCGTAAAACTGACATGACTATTTGAGTGCCTCCGTGAAGCGTAGTTAGATGGGTTTTGGTTATAAGCAGCTGGGTAAAATTACTATGATTTGTGAGTATAATTGGATGTCTTTGGTTAAATGAGAGATTAGCCTTATCAATCCTGCCCCCAACCCGTAGGATTCCTTCCTCACATAAGAATGGATTAAGGTTGTTAAGTTTGCTAGATTTCGGCAGGGTTCGTCCTCGTTGTAAGGCCTTGAGTTCTTCTCCGAAATATTGTTTTTGAATAGCACGTATAAGACATATCTCGGCCTTATTCAATTCTTCCAATAGTAGAGGCCCTCGTTGTTTGATTGTAGTTGCTGCTTTAGCATTTTTACAGAAACGAAGACATAGAGCAATCACATGAATTAATTTTGTAAATGACGAAAAGTTTTTGATAATGTTTACTTCAATATCATTTTTCTCTACTGTGAATACTTTAACTGATTCTATTTCTTCTTTAACCTGGCTATCTACCTTGGTTGTTGGCCAATGATCTTCAGTTAACTGGAGCCAACTAGGCCCATTCCACCATAGTTTATTGTTGATTAGATTTGATGGATATATTCCCCTTGTAGCGCCATCCGCCGGATTTTCCTTTGATGGCACATATCGCCAAACTGATGTTGGTAATTGTTCTTGGATATCTGCAACGCGATTGCATACAAATGACTTCCATTTTTTTGAGTGGTTGTGAATCCAAGCCAGCACAATTTTTGAATCACACCAAGTGAATGTTGGAATATTCTCAAAACCCATGTCCTTTTTCACACGTGTGATTAGTCTTGCTAGTAGAGTAGCACCACATAACTCTAGTCGAGGCAATGTAGTTGGCTTAATAGGAGCTACTCGTGTTTTGGACATGACTAAGTTGACTTGTGCATTGGAGTTTCTATCAAGAATACGAATATATACGCATGCAGCATAGGCTTTTGTAGAGGCGTCACAGAAACCATGAATTTGCACTGATGTATTTTTCGAGGTTCGTAACCAGCGAGGAATTTTCAAATCGATGAGTGCTGAGAATTCTTCCCGCAACATAATCCATTCTTGAGCTAGTTTTCTGGGACAGGGCTCGTCCCATGAACAACCAGAAATCCATAGGCTCTGAATCATGATTTTACCTATTATAATAGATGGCGCAAGCCATCCTAAAGGGTCAAAAAGTTTAGATATGTGTGATAGTATTGTTCTTTTTGTCCACGTTTCTGGGGGAGGACCGAAATTTAATTTAAACGTAAAATAGTCCGTAGTGGGATTCCAGTATATGCCTAAAGCCTTTATTGATTCATTTTCAGACAAGGAACGCGTAGTTTGAAACTCTCTATGTTCTGGTGGGACTCCTTCTAGAATTTCGGGATGATTACTAGTCCATTTTCTGAAGACAAATTTTCCGGCAGCCAATAACTGGTTTAGTTCCTTTTGCAATATCGTAGCTTCCTGAAGAGTATTTGCACCTGTTAAACAGTCATCCATATAAAAATCTTCTTTAACTATTGCTGCAGCTGTTGGAAACTTTTCGTTTTCATCACTGGCTAGCTGTAAGAGTGTTCTCACAGCTAAATATGGCGCTGATGTTGTGCCAAATGCTACCGTAGTAAGAACATAGTCAGTTACATTTTCATCCTGTCCTTGTCTCCAAACAATTTTTTGAAAGTGTTGATCTTGTGGATGTATGTTAATCTGCCTATACATTTTTTCAATATCGGCAGACATAGCAAACTGGTGTTTCCGAAATCTCATTACTATTGAAAATAAGTCCTGCTGAAGGACAGGCCCTGGTATTAAAAATTGATTTAGCGAGCTTCCATTCGACGACTTACAAGAAGCATCGAACACCACTCGTAGTTTAGTGGTAGTGCTGTCCTTTAGAATGGCATGATGTGGTATATAATAATCGTTGATTGGTTCTGTAGTTCGTATACTCCTGTTTAAAGGAGTCATATGGTTCAAAGTGATGTATTCACTTAAACAATCAGTATAAAGTTTATGAATGTATTCGTCTCGCTTTAATCTCTGTTCCATTTGGTAAAGTCGGCGAATTGCCACAGGTCTTGAGTGTCCTAAAACAGGTGGTAGCTGATTTTTGAAAGGCAATCTAACTTGATAACGTCCTGAATCATCTCTCTTAACTGTTTTCTTGTAGAAGTTTTCACATTGAACGTGTTCTGGGTCTAATGTTCTAGTCATTGACACTTCTTCAATTTCCCAAAACCTTTTTAGATCCTTGTCCAGATTTGCATTATCATCGCATTCAATAGATATTCGATGTGTGTGTACTGAGTTGTCCTCTATGTTACAATCAGTTGGTCCGAAAAGTATCCATCCTAACTCTGTATTTTGGGCCGTGGGGCAACCCTTTGGTCCCTTTCTCATTCCCTCAAGAATAATTGCCGCATATACTTCTGCTCCTAGAAGTATGTCAATTTTTCCAGGTAAGAAATATTTTGAGTCGGCAAGATCTAAATTTGATATATGCTCCCAACTTTTGAGCACACGAGATGGAGGCAGAAAATCTGTAAGCCTTTTGAGTACTAAGGCATTTACGGAAATTGAGAAATTCTGTCGGACACATGAGCTCATTAAAAAGTTAACTTCACTTTGAGTAGATGTGTGGTTTGATTCCCCTACACCTGAAATTCTAACTGATGTTCGCTGGCAGCGAAGCTGTAGTAGTTTGACAGCTTTTTCTGTCATGATGGATACTTGCGATCCTGGATCAATGAGAGCTCTCATGGTCATCTCTAAACCTGATTTAGCTCTTACACGTACTAAAGCGGTTGCAAGTAATGCTGATTTTGTCATGGCGGACGGAACCTTACATGTCGAAGTGGTGACTTGTTGTGAGAAAGAACCGATCTGCTTAATATTTCTTTCTTCCGAAGAAACCGAATTGCAAGGCTGAGCTTTAGGCGATTCTGTCTTATTTACGTGTAATAATGTATGATGCAATCCATTGCATTTTTGACATTTAAATTTACTTGTACACTCATTTACATTGTGTTTGGGAGAAAAGCAGTTTAGACATAAACGCCATTTTAAGATATCGGTTTTTCGAAACTTGGGATCTAAATTTTTAAATTTATTGCAGTGTTGCAAGTAGTGACTGCCTTTGCACATTGGGCAGGCGTATTTGCTGCTTGTATGAAATGTTCTTGGCTTTGCTGAGGAACCTGGTATGATTTTATTAGGTTTAGACTCAGCAATTGCTTCCAACGTACGAAAACGCTTTGTGAGGAAGTCAATGAAGGTCTTGAGTGTAGGTAACTCCTTAGAGCCTGAAAGGGACTGTTCCCATAAACGGTGAGTTTCCGAAGGCAACTTCTGTACAAATAAATGAATTAGAATAGGATCCCATCCAACTATAAGTACCTCTAATGCTTCGATTTCGTGCAAACATTCTGAAAGTTTGTCTAATAAGCCTTTTACACCAGATGCAGATTCGTATTGTACGACTTGCAAATTAAAAAGCAGCTTTAGTTGCGTGTTAACAAGAACCCTTTTATTGCTATAACGATCAACGAGCGTATCCCAAGCAATTTTATAGTTCACAGTAGTGATTTGTATATGCTTGAGAAGTTTCTCAGCTTCGCCTGTAAGGGAAGACTTTAGGTAATGCAGTTTTTGTACTGCAGGAAGCTCTGTATTGTCGTGTATAAGCGTTACGAAAATGTCATGAAATGACCTCCATGTATCATAAGCACCCGAAAACTTGGGTAATTGAATTTTTGGTAGATTGATATTCGGAAAAACTTTTTCCCCGTGATCTTGTTTTTGATCACTCTCAATTGACGACGCTTTATTTCCTTTAATCCTGAGGAGTAATTCCCGTAAATCCCCAGTATAAGTTGAGTAAAGATCTTCGAACACAGAATATGCGTTTTCCTTGAAATAATCTATTTCCTCAAGATCCTCATCATTTAGCTCATTAACCATTTGTATTATTTCGCTATAGTTCTCACTGTGTTTTTCCCTAACTGGTCTTATAGTTTCTAGTCGTTCTAATATATAACCCTCGGTCAATACCTTTTGCTCTGATTTCTCCCATAATTTTTTGAAATTAGCCTTAGCTTGTTGGACTTCACTTACACAAGCCTTTTGTTTAGCAATAAGTCTCTTTAATTTTACATCCATCATTAGATGAGGTTATATAAGTTAATTCAATAATTGAGAAAGTAAAAAAAATGAAATTGTGACAACAGGCCTTAAATATTGAAACTGTGAATTTCCAAACAACCACTGGTGAAAATATCGGGATCCGGCTCGAAGGACCAATGAATAATATGCAAGTTTATGCTAAAACCTGTAAATCAAATAGGAGCAGGTTTACAAATAAGAACCCACGATTTAATTTCACCAAAAGTTTATTCAACAACTCACAACTTCAATACTTAACTCTAAACACAATTCTATAACAAGTTACTATAAAAATTATATAAATAATATTTTGGCCAATTCACTAATCTCTGGAGAGCAGATATATTTAAAAAGATTTACTTGACGGTCCTAAGCCACGCCAAGCTTACCTTTCAACACAAGGTAGAATATATATGAAAATACTTGACGGTCCAAAGCCACGCCAAGACTACCTTTCAACACAAGGTAGAATATATATGAAAATACTTGACGGTCCAAAGCCACGCCAAGACTACCTTTCAACACAAGGTAGAATATATATGAAAATACTTGACGGTCCAAAGCCACGCCAAGACTACCTTTCAACACAAGGTAGAATATATATGAAAATACTTGACGGTCCAAAGCCACGCCAAGAATACCTTTCAACACAAGGTAGAATATATATGAAAATACTTGACGGTCCAAAGCCACGCCAAGACTACCTTTCAACACAAGGCAGAATATAATAAATATTTAATATTTATTAGTGAAATAATGAGGGTCTTTCCTAGATGGTCGTCTGAGGAATAATGAATTTTACTGTGCTGCTTTCTGCCTTATATACTCTGGAGCTCCGTAACAAGAGTGAGTCATCCCCTCTAGAATATGGCCGACGTCACTGGTAAATTTCCCAAGTTATTTGCTTTATCAGTGTGTCCAACCTTCAGGCAAGAGTCCATTTGGTTACAGCGGCTTACAAATTGTGAAATTGAAACCTGAATGTCTGACTGCAGGCCGGTTAATATTATTTAACAGAGTAGATGTCCAGATCTGTCAGATAAGTATTTCTATTAATATTTATTTCATAAATAAATTTTTGTGTTAATAATAAGAATTTTTTCTTTGTAATTTTATTTGTTTTTCTTTCAGCACTTAACTCCATGGCTGAGCTACGTAAGTGAAATAAGAAACAAGTGTGAATAAATACATAGATTAAAATTAACCAGTGTTTGTTGTTGTTTTTATTGTAAAAGGTATGTATGTGTTGCATTGTGCTGCAACAGCATTTAAAAATGCATTTGTATATTGTAGAAAAATGCAATTTAACATAAATTTCATTTTGTTATCAGACACACATTCCACTCATACGGTATGCATACTTACCTACATACAGTGTCTTCTTACACTCTACATACATACAGTACTTATTTTTCCATTCTAATTGTATGTACATACAAACATACAATTATCTTCCCCAGTTACATTTGAAAGGCATTTGTTTTATCCGAAGCCATTTTCACCTTCAAGAAAAACAAACAGACAAAGTAAACTTCCTATGGGTATTTCCTAGGACAAGAAATAAAAGATAAAGGTAGCGGAATAAAATTTTAAGAATATTGGCTGTGACATATGTATGTGAAAAGTGGTTTCATGTAAAATGTACGTGTTTGTCAGACTTAACTTTTGCAGAGGCTCAAAATGCTGACATTCTCTGCAATTTTTGTGAAGGACAAGAATAGCGATTGTGATAATTAAGTGTAAGACTAAGATACGCTATGTAGTGACCTGCCTTATTCCTCATGACTGAAATAAGTTTCCACTTTTTAGTTTAGTTTTATGATGTGATTTAAAAACATGAAATTTATTTATGTACGACTGAAATGAGTTCATATTTTTTAGTTCATAATTCATATTGTGAATTTAATTTAATTTTATAATTTTAAGAGATTATTGTGTTAGTGGATTAAAAAAATATTGAAATCCAATCATAAACGTCTTAATAAAATGTGATCTGCATTGTACCAAAAAAACATAACTTGATGTGATATAGAATAGAATAGAATACAAAGGCATTTATTAAAGAACCTCAGCTTACGCTACGTTACAACGTTAGGTACATAGAGTATACAATAGATATTGATATGAATCAATAAACATATAAGAGAGATAACTTTTTATAAATCTATGCCGAAGGCAAATTTGAATCGATAATTTAATAAAATGACGACTCTACTCCACAAATTGCAAAAATACTTTGTAATTAGATTTTTTTTTGTCATTTTGAATAAAAGTACATATGACGTCATATCATGGCAGATTGCTTGCTACCAACTAAGAAACGATATGATAAAAAACTACCCTATTAGTACTAGCTTAATCACTTTCTGGGAAGATTTGTTTCGCTCTTATGAGAATTTGATGCGCAACTTTTTCGCAGTTAGAGTTAATAATGGATTCGTCAGCCAAAGCTGATTCGAGTGGAAGTAAAAAATTCCTATAGGGATCCTTGCCAAGTCGATATGATTCCAATGCTGGCTGTTTATCAGAATGAAAGTAGCCACAATTTCCGCACATTATCTCAACCACTTTAGTTACGTTGCAAACGCAGTGATCTGGCCGATAATTAAATTGACATGGAAATACGTATAGCATATCTGAAAAATAACAATCTTTGAGCTACACCTCTAGTTAAGCATCAGTTTAAAAATATATAAAAACGATTTTTCTAGTACGTATAGGTACTTCTTAAAACTTACAAATTATTTTGCCCATAGGTACTGTGTATAACTTACCTCGTTGTATCAGCGAAAGCAACAGAGGAAACTAACTGTCAATTTAATATTATAATTAATAATATAACTTAATACCTAGTTTATTTTTTTTTTTCTATACTTTAATTAAAAATTGAAAAATTTAAAACTGTAGACATCAAAACTTCACTTAACTGTCAACTACAACCTGAATGAGTTGAATTACGATAAAAAGGAAGAAGAAAAGCAATTCATTCCTTAGTCGTATATTTTGACACTTAAGTACGACAAAAGATCAGAATCACCCTCCAGACCGTGGTGTAAACTCACTGATTTTTTGGTTGATGAAAATTCAGATCAAGGAAAGGAATACTGTATTCAAAATGAACCAGAAACCAAAAATTAATTATAACTACGGAAGAAGGTGCAACTAAGTGAGGCACGGACCTTTAGTGGTTGTAGAAGAAATAAAAATTGGGTATATATGATACAAATGCGCACTACGTAAATATGGATAACTATATGAGGCGTAGATCTGAGTGGTTGTGTGTTAAATAAATACCGAAACTTAGTGTGGAGTATGGCCTAGTGGTTGGTAGTTATAAAGGAATGAGGATGTGTTGACAAAAGAAGATGGTACCGACCTTTGTGCTGAGAAGTGGACTGATAGTCTGTGCTTACAAAGATAGATTAAAACTATTTGCTAATTGAATAAATATTCGTTAAATTAGACCTATGTGGTCGCCGCTTTACTGTGGTCAGTGAATTATAGGTTGGCCGAACTGTAATAATCACCGCCAAACAAATCCCATTTGGCACGATCATTATGGGACCCTTCGATATCTCCAAGGTTAAGAACCTTTCTTGACAAGTCTGCGATAAACCGATAGTGTAGGTAGTTACAGCTAAATATAGGAAATGTGAAATACCATTTACGATAGGGTAATTAGAAAGGATAGATTCTCGGAATATTTGAGAATGTTGAACAAGGTATAATAAATGTCGGCTTCAGGATTATCAAGTTGATATGCAGTAACAATATTAGAATTTATCTAAATTTAATGATTTTTAGGATCTTTGAGTGAAGAGAAAAAGAGTTTAGTCCGAATATTGAGTTCACAGCAGTTAAGAGGAGTCAGTTTCAAGATTTTCAAGTTTCATACATTTTTCAATGCGAATTTCTGGCAAACTATTTGTAGCAGAATAATGATTTATATCTTAATTTAAAGGTAATGAAGAAATCTAGTACATAACCTCGGCAAAAATTAAAAAAAATTCTAATGTGTCTCTAATGTGCTTTGTGGTCTAGGTCTAGGCTAATTTTATATGAATTTTCTCACTTTCAGGACACAAACCTACGTACAGTATATTTTATTACCTACAGGCTCGCTGCAATGTAAATTGAAACTTTTGCTGAGTACTGACTCCACTTAAGCGGTAGGCATGGCCAATAGTTGGGAAAATATCGATACACAGGAATTTCCAATTTTTTTTTTTTTTCAAAATATCGATACACCAATATATTGGCTCTTAAAATATCGAAATCCTATATGTATAAATATAGGACTTACTATGTAATGCATAGTATGTTGTTGCATATCAAATTAAAGGTTTCACCGAGTACTATTGAGGGATGTACTCCTTTCTTGATTCAGAAAACTTGCTCGGGACGTTTCTGTCGCCGAAAATCCCACTTTCATGCACTTGGGTTACATACACCCCATTTACTGCATTTTGCATATATTTTTTCCGTTCTTTCTTTCAGGGATTTTAGTGATCTGTTATGAACATTTTGCTCATAAGAGGTCATTTTCCACGTCGCACCAATTTCGCACAATCACGAGCGGAAAAAGTGGTCTCGCCAAGTACTATCAGTATCACACTTGGGTAACATACACCCCAGTTACTACATTTCGCATGTATTTTTCCGTTCTTTCTTTCAGGGACATTACTGCTCTGTTGTGAACATTTTTCTCATAGGAAGTCATTTTCCACGACGCACCAGTTTCGCACAATCACGAGAGGAAAAAGTCCACTATTTCATCCAAAAAAGTCGCCCGAGAAATACATCCGATATGCTCAGAGTTTCATAATGCGACGCTTAAGACATCTCTCCTGTCTGTTCATGTCGGGCTTCAATTATATGAAAAGTGGGCATTCGAACAGGCATTTTTTTTAGCGATACAGCTTTTGAAATATCGATACAGTGACATTTATAGTATAAAAATTAAGCGGTATATCGTGTTCGGGCGGGTTGTCAAGCTGTGTTATAATTAAAGAAAAAGTTTGAATTCTCTTACAATTGTCAAACAAACCTTTCGTTTTACTTTGGATTTCATATTTTACAACTGTTTTTATGGATTATTTGTTTTTTTTTTCATTCTTTGTTGTATTGGCAATAATTTAATGCTAACATTGTTGCAGCATATCGAATAACAGCAAAACATTTCATGTTAAGTGGAATAATATACCCGGTGCGTTTATTTTAAATAATCCCGAGTTAAAACTGTTATGAACCTAAAAATCATAAAAATATGATCAATACATTTTTCATATAAGCTAATAATGCTTAAAACATGATTAGCTCATCTTCCTAATAAAAGAAGAAATTACGTCAGCATGCCTCGTCGTATGTCTGTATTTTTATTTAGTCCTAAGGGGCAGGGAAAGTGATTATTAAAAAAAAAGAAGGCCAAATATTGCAAACATTTCAAATTATCATAGCTCGGAACTGAAAATGCTAATGGGTCTAATAATATGGCAAAGTACTGTAGTATAATTATTGAGAATAAATACCTACCTCCTTTGAAGTAATTCCGCAATAAAATCGAGAAAGCAATTACATTTATTATAATTGACAGGTCAACATCTGTTTAATTTGGCACATTACCACTACTTACATACATCGTATATTTATGCGTTGCTCAGCAAATGATTTCGTTTTGAAGACCTGTTGTAATTGTTACATGCCTCCTTTCAGACGCATAATGAATGGCAAGCGTATACATCCAAGAGAAAACTCTTCGTACCAGGCAATAAGAAACTGCTGTTTACCTTAAAATAGGTGCCATTAATATTAATGAGAATAACAAAACCAGAAATCGTAAATATCGTTCTGTCAAACAAAATGACAGCAATATTATCTGCCATTAGTGCGTAAAAATGAGATACATAAAAATTATAAAAATAAATACAGGGTGCAGCACAAATAATGTAACTAAATAAAAATACTTTAAGATTCAATTTTATCTGGGTATACTGCACTCATGTGTGAATTTCGAGGTTACCATGGTTCATAGCTATTCTAGGATGCGATAGATGGCGCTGTAGTTAAGTCACTTCATATTTCACAATAATGTTAGGATCCTATAGGCGGCGCTGTAGTAGTTCTTCTGCATATAAAATTCGTCATTAATCGCCCTAATATTGACAAAATGTTTTCCAACAAACTCAAATATATTCTGGGAAAAATATAAATTTATAACGAAGAATTTGAAGTGCATGCGACATGAACAATAATTTAATACTAACGATTTTGTTATGGAAGTATGTTGAAGGCGACTTGACCAGGACGTTAAGTCCAAACTGCCAGCATGAGCTGACAGATCGCCTGATGACAGCGATAGCACAGGGCGGCACGCTAGCACCTCGGCTAAGGATGGCGGAGAGTGTGGGGGAGTTCCCGAAATACCTGCCGCATGTCATCATCCATAGACAAAAAAATTTTCGTGCCTGCACTACAAAAAACGGCACACACTCGGTCCTGAAGGGACCTTTACGTCACTTACCTGCTTACTGCTGAATTGAAGGCGCAGATGTTATGCCTTCTTGGCCTTGCCCCATCCTCCCTTTGACTTGGGGGGCACTATTTCCAAGTCCCTTTGGCTGACCTGTAGAAGAAATTAGAGCGGACCTATGCGACCTTCATGTTAGAGGGCTCCAGTAAATGTGAGGGAAGAAATAAAAACGTTCAGCAATTCATATTTACGTTATAATGAAATAGGTTTAATGTCTAATTTATACACTAGCATTTCTTACTTTTGTAGTATTTAGATAGATTGATAGTAGTATTTAGATGCTAATACACTGCTTCATTTTGTTATAAACGCTATATTAGTACGAAATTACAAGTGATTTCGTTTTTTTGTTTTTTTTTTTTTGTTGCTTAAATTCACCCCCGTAGGATTCTGATTTTGGTATCTTACTTCTGATTGTCCTGTCATGTTCTACAATACTAAAGTGGATACGACAGATTTTACTTAAAGGTTTATATACTACTACGCTACTATGCTAGTTTCGCGAAGGCAACCCGAAGAAATAATTATCAAGCCGAATTTCACAAAATTGATAGTTGGAATGTTCACGTATCCAGCAGGCCTCCTGAAGCGTGTTCTCCAGCTGCACTGAAATTAAAAGAAAAATAATAGACGAAATAAATGACCACGTCCGAAATCCCTTTGGGTTGCACTTTTACAGTACTACTAGTCTGTGCCTCACCGAACTGGGTATAATCACACCAACTATTTTCTTCCCACTCTTGGTAACAAAACTAATAACGCATCTATGCCTGACGAATTTAAAAAAAAATTAAGGTAGCCTATCAGTAGACTACCTGTGGGTATGTTTTTACTAAATTTCTTAATGCTTATAGGTCCTCTGACACTTTCACACAAGCCGCTAACCAATTTATCTTAAGAAGCGTTAGCACTTGTATCTGATTGGGATATAAGCTATCATCACATGATATAGCCGGTTTCAATAACAATTGCTAGTATATAAGTAAATAAATATAGTTGTTTTAGCGAACGAATTCCTATATATATATCCAATCAAGAAAGCCGTGTATGTCTAAGCGTATAACTATATGTAACTCATTTAACTAATAAGATGATTTTCAAACATACATATGAAATCAAATGAATTTAACGAAAATACCTGAGTTACTTAATACCTACATATATATATCAATTGAAAAAAATATAGTTTATTTAATGAAAGTACCTGAATTATTCACTATATATATCAGATCAAAAATTATGGTTATTTAATGAAAGTACCTTAATTATCTACTATATATCAGATCAAAAATATGGTTATTTAATGAAAGTACCTTAATTATCTACTATATATCAGATCAAAATTAGTTCATTTCACAAATAAGGTTGACGTCTGAATAGATACTCAAATAGAGACTATATATTGGTATCCAGGTCTATACATGTACTTCACCTAGCGAAGATCGGTAGAATTCTGCATGTCGCATAAGCCACAAATCGTTGTATATGAGTTGCTACATATGATGTATGAATATAGTCATCCCACAGAAGTGGGGGCCTCGCCGGTACTTCAGGAATGTGGGCTTCTCCGTTTTTGTTTGCGTAATCGAATCAGGTAAGACTGAATCACTTACTTGTACTAGATGGTTCTGGAAGTGTTCATTATTATGTGGAGGATACATATGCTCATCTCCTTTCTCCAGTAATCCTCTGGTGCTAAATCGTCGTGCTGGGCAGCTAGGCTTAGTTTTGTTTCCTATTTACGATATTTATTTCACAAATCGATTTTCTTGACATTATACCACTTTAATCATGGATTACACTCTTTTTGGGAGGATTTTCTGTCCCGATGACTTATTATTCGCCGAGATTTTTTTGGCTCCCTTCTTGCTTTTCTTACGTTGTCAAAAAACTCAAAAAACTCCGCCAAGAACCTCTTCTTCTTCCTTCTGTCACTGAACATGACACCGAGCTTGAGGAAGCATTTCTCTCGGTCGGGGCGCGTTTTGGTTTCATGCTGTAGTCGACAACAAGCCGGGCCTACACGCTTCAGTCCGTGGTGGCATATTGCTATATGCAATATGCTACGACCATAACAGGGCAGAGTGGTCTGCGCCACCCGTGGTTCAGACGACGCTGAAAAATGGTCGACTGAGCTAGCCGGTCTTACACATAGGCCTCATCACTGCGGGCGCTCAATGTGTGTCACGTCCCACGACCCTATGCTTTCCTCATCCTCAGACTCTACTTCCGATGACACGTCGAGGACACATCCTTGAAGTCTCGTCAGTCTTCGATCAGACTTCGACATCCTTCTCCGTGTGGGGAAGCCAAAGCTACATCGACAAGCTGGTAACCCAAAAAATCCAGCCGGTCGATGCCTCTCTGCCTTCCTTCACCGAGATGCTGAGGAAGCCCCGCGATCAGTAACCTAAAGAACTGATCGCTAAGCTTTCCCGGCGCAACCTCTCACCCTGATCTCAGGCTGCGATTGTTCAAGGGTGTGTCTCCAAGGCGTCGTCGAAGTAGTGACATGTTGACAGCCGAATATGGGAATGGATTCCAACAGGTATATCACCCACCATTGACGGGGCAATAGGAGGGCTTCGTGATATCCTATAGTTTACCAGTTAAGCTGGCTGGATGCCTTCTTAGGGCTACCAGGTATAGATCTAGTACTACTATGTCCGACGATTAACGAAACGTTGCAGCTGGACAGACAAGGAAAAATTTTCCTCCTAATGAGGCCGATCCGGAAGGGACTATAAAAGGTTATCTACTCACAAGCGGTAGGGGTGCTATAATGAGATTGACTTTCAACAGGTATATCACCCACCATTGACGGGGCAATAGGAGGGCTTCGTGATATCCTATAGTTTACCAGTTAAGCTGGCTGGATGCCTTCTTAGGGCTACCAGGAATAAACGACAATAAGTATCGACGATGTTTTCATACTGATGATCACTGCTTGATGTCTTTAGCGTGATAGACACCTAACAGTTTTCCCCGCAGATCTTCAAGTTCGTATAGTGAGTTTCCTTTCTTGGCTCTAACCCGACATTTAACAAATTTTCGTCCCAGTTTAGCACTAGTCTGCTGTTGGAAATTGCTTTGGGCAAAAGTCCTTCTAAATACCTCCTGACCAACTTTGAACTCGACGGGTTTTGCCCTGAGATTGTAGGCTTTTGAACCCTGTTCGAATGCGTGTTGTAAATTTTCCTGCACTCTCGCACGGATCAATCTCATTTTATCTTCTGCGTCTACTCTCAGTGGCTCATTAAGAGTTCCAATGCTCCTCAAGATGGAATAGGAGCTGCCATGTTCTATCATTTGTTGACCGAAGAGTGTTCGATAGGGAGAGAAACCAGTAGCTTGATGGAAAGAGCTCCGGAGGGAACTAGCTATTTGGCTCAGTTTCTCATCCCATCTGGTGTGTTCCTTCTGGATATAGGCCCTAATCCCTGACAACAGAGACCGGTTTACTCGCTCTGAGGCGTTTGCTTGCGGCGAGTAAACTGCCGTTCGCATATGCTTTACCCCATACTTTTCCAGTAGTCTGGCGAACTGAGCCGAGCAAAACTGGACTCCATTGTCAGAGACTATGGTCTCCGGAACTCCGAACACGTGAAACACTTCAGTCTCAATGAATTGGCATACATTGAGCGTAGACGCTTTTCTCATAGGTTTGAGAAGTGGGAATTTAGAAAAGTGGTCAAGAACTATCAGAATGCAGACGTTTCCTTTAACTGACCGAGGATATGGACCTAAGAAATCGACGTACAGCTTTTGCCATGGTCGTTCTATCACAGACTGGACTTTCATCGGTGGTCGCAAAATAGTATTAGGAGCCTTCGTTTCTTTACACACGTCACAGGCGGCTACGTAATTTCTGACATCAACTGTCATTCGTGGCCAGTACAGATGTCTTCGCAGACGTTCTAGGGTTTTCCCTATTCCTCCGTGTGAAGCTAGCGGCGGATCATGCGCTCTCGAAATGACGTCGGTGACAAGCCCACGTGGAATCCAAAGCTTCCACGCTTCTTCCTCCTGGATCGGATCGCCTGTTCTCGGAACAGTCCGAATATAAACGAAGCCATCCCTGACGCAAAGATCTGGTAGTTTGCCAGAAGTCGTTTTAACCTTATGCCTCAGTTCTTCATATTCCAACGAATTGAAATATGGCGAACTAAGGTCAACTTCCGGGCCAGGATCTTCGTTTGTGTTCATGCTGTCACAATGAATGCGTGACAGCGCATCAGGGACTACGTTCAGGCTTCCTTTCCTGTGTTCAATAGTGAAGTCGAAGCCCTGAAGCTTCAAACTCCACCGAGCAAGTCTTCCGCTGAGGTCCTTTTGAGACATCAGCCATTTCAAGCTCGCGTGATCCGTCACTATCTTGAACGGCATAAGCTCTATGAAGGGCCGGAACTTCTGTACGCTCAAGACTGCAGCTAGGCATTCTTGCTCTGTGACGGTGTAATTTCGTTGAGCGGAGTTCAACTTTTTCGAGACGTAGGCTATTGGCTTCTCGTGGCCATCGTCATCTAGCTGAAGCAACACTCCTCCAATACCTTGTTGGCTCGCATCGCACTGGATGACGAACGGTTTGGTGAAGTCTGGACTCACTAGCAACGGAGCCGAAGTAAGTTTTTGTTTGAGTAGATCAAGAGACGTCTGGGCTTCAGATGTCCATTTGAACTGACTCGGGTTTTTCAAAGTGTCTGTAATGGATGCAGTCAAATCAGCATAGTTCGGAATAAACCGTCTGTACCATCCTGCCATACCTAGTAGGCGTCGGGCTTGCCGAACAGTTTTAGGTGACGGATAGTCAACTATGGCTGATATTTTGTCAGGGTCAGTTCTCATACCTCCCCTTCCTACAATGAATCCCAGGTATTTAGTCTCCTTGATACAAAACTTGCTCTTCTCGACGTTTATAGTAAGGCCAGCTTTCCTCAAACAATCCGCTACCCTGGCTAGCAGCATGAGATGAGTGTCAAAGTCAGATGATAGAATTAATAAATCGTCTAAATAGACGAGAACGTTCTCACGAAGATCGAAAGGAATGACTTTATCCATGAGGCGGCACATCGTTTGGGGAGCGTTGCATAGGCCGAATGGCATCACTGTGTACTGATAGAGAGGGTGACCAGGTACTGTGAAAGCGGTCTTCTCTCTGGAATCAGTGTCCAGTGGGATCTGCCAGAATGCATCTTTCAGGTCCAGGCTCGTTATGTAGTTTGCCGGAGGAAGTCGACTCAGAAGTGCGTCTATCTGCGGTAGCGGATAGGCGTCCTTCTTCGTAACCGAGTTGACCTTCCTGGCGTCAAAACAAAGCCGGACCTTTCCAGGCTTCCTTACCAGAACAACTGGAGAGCTCCAAGGACTCTGGCTCTCCTCTATCACACCCAGTGATAGCATTCGCTCTAATTCTGCATCCATCAAACTTTGCACTGCCGGGGAAATCGGATAAAAGCGCTGTTTTATCGGGGCGGCGTCATTCGTATCAATCTTGTGAGTGACCAATGATGTTTTTCCCAGGCCTAAAGAGGCGAAAGAGGGGAAAAGCTGTTTTGTGCTCTCTAAGCGTTGGTGTTCTAAACTAGAAAGGATATGCCCATCGGTGTCAGAGGTAGCTATCCCACTTGGATTCACTTCTGCGACTATACCTAGGACATCCGGAGCTAACCCAAAGAGGCGCCAGAAGTCTATTCCCAGATATAGTGCCTGTGTGAGCCCAGGAACCACGTAAAAACGCACGTTTTGGGTCTTATCACGGAAAGTGACGTCCAAGTTCACATGACCATGAACAGTCGTCATGGCACCATTAGCTACTTGGACCTGTGTCCGATACTTCTTCCATTCAACCTCTGCTTCAGCAAGCTTCTCGAGAGCTCCCTGGCCTAGAATACTGACAGTGGCACCACTATCAAGTAATCCAGTCTCAGTTCGCCCGAGCAGCTTTACTTCTGCGTACGGTCGAATGTCGTCTGGCATCGACACGGAAATCTGTGCTAGTTTTTTCCTTTCCAGTTTCATTCGTCGACAGTATTCTCGCCAACGAACGGTTGATCTTTTCCTTTTCGGTCTCATATCCCGGTCGGGAAACATAATCTCAGCTAACTCTGCTACTGAGGAGAAAATTCGGTCTCTTGCTGCTCTGTATCTCTGCAGACGCGTATGATACGGCGTCAGCGGATGTAAAACTGGCTCACGCCCACTCGTCATATCAGAGCTTGGTGGCCGTTTTAAGATAGAAATGGCAGGAGGCCAAATCTCCTGCTCAGTAACCTTGTCAGCTACACGTGCTATAGGTGTCAACGGGACATCGAAGAGTAAAGACTCTTCTAAGGAAGTGTCTAGTATTGTCATGGGCTCCCCAGAAGTGGAAATGGGAGCTTGAAGATCTGCAGAGAAATCCATCAAGTTCTCCGCCTCTTCCAGTGAAGTAATTGTACAATCCGGTGCTTTTCTGATATCACCAGAGTCACTGAATGATATCAGAGGACACGTTAGGGAGTTATCACGAGTGTCTACTAATGGAGCGGGCTTTCCTCCTTGTTCGTTACAGTTGCTGCTTGCGACGTTGACGCTGGTCGGGAAGAGGTGTTGGTATTCCCGACCCGTCTCTCGTTTTTCTGTCTGCAGTAGCGGCAATCAGGCTTGAAAACATTCTTGCGTCCGCATCCATAGCAGAACACAACTCGACTCGTCTGTCTACAATCTTGATAATAATGACCAGACTGATCACAATTCCAGCAGACAATAGCATTTTTGTTTGAAATACTCGATAGCTCACCTAGGCCGTGGTCACTGCCTGTCGCTGCTGCCAGTTCAGGGTCCAAGTTCTGAAAATTGTCAACTGCGTGCACTCGTTGGTTCCGGTACGGATTCCAACTACCAGCTGTAGCAATGCGTGTCTGCGTAGCTTGGATACGAGTAACCAGCGATCTCAGCTGTCCTATAGTATAAGTGGGGTGCAAACATATTTTTTCCTGGATCTCAGGCAACAAATTGGATTTAACAATCTCTAGAAACTCTTGGTCTGGCATGGCGGTCTGTAGCTGGTCACGCAGCAATACTAAATGGTGGTGATACATAGCGAATATTTCGCCAGGTTTTTGCTTTCGAGACATCAGCTGTAATCGTATTTTTAAATCATCCTTGGGCACTCCCCATTCCATGGACAATCCCGTTTTGATGAATTCCCAAGTTGGGAAAGGGTTATTCCTCAATATTGACCAGTACCAATCTTTAGCTGGTCCTGTTAATAACGTAAGCATGTTCCTTACCAGCAGATCGAAATCTCCTTCCAGAGCGGAGTGCGTGAGCGCTTCGACTCTAAAAATGAATTCGTCTACCGGGAGCTCTGCGTTATTTCCATTGTACGTCAGGTTCCATCTACGGATGGGACTTCCGGATCGTCGCTGTCCTACATGTGCAGGAACACGAATAGGCGGTGTTGGTTGAGGTGGAGCGAGGTTTGGCATAGGCTGACCAAAGGCTGAAGGCGGTCTATGGAATGATTGTCTCCTTGTATTGGGAAAATCGTTCGACGTTCTTGGATTACCCATAGACGGGGGTGGACGTGAAAAATCTATTGGTGGCACCATGGCTGCTACTTGCTGACGGACACTATCTACTAACTCAGACCGTAATGTACTGAGGCTGTGTTCGAGACCTTCACGTACCAAGTCTTTCATTTGAATGCGCAGGCCTGCCAGCAACGCATCCGTAGCAGCTGAGGTGTGGCCTTGGGCTGGTGGTAATGGACTGTCTTGCCGTGAGTTGGGATTAGTGAACGTCCGGGAATGCAAATTGAACATTCCTGGAGACAAAGAGCGTCTATTAGGTGGTGGTAGGTCGAAAGTAGGCAGATTGAAGCTCGGCACATCGTGCTTAGTAGACTTCACAGGCTTCACCTTCTTCGGTCTCTTTGGGATTGCACCTGTATATTCGATAAAGTCTTGTTGTGTAATATGGCACCGACAGTTAGGACAACTAGCATGTTCACCTATCCAATGCTGCAGGCATGCCTGGTGAAAAATGTGTTCACATTTGGTTATTACAGGCTTCCTTTCGACTGACCAGCTTGCATCACGACAGATGGAGCATGGTTCAGGTAGCATTGACATACCGTTTGTCGCAGGTGGTGGCGTTCTCACTGTACCCATAGTGAGTCAAAATTGAAAACGTTTTGCAAACCAAAGGTTCGAAGAAGAATATCAGAGAAATTAAAAAAAGGTCAAAAATCGAGATCACAGGCTCAAACAGGATCGAAGCTAACGAGCTACTAAATTTGAAAGTTGGGATGAGATACTATGATCCAAGGAAATATCTTCCCAAGCGTCCGAAGAAATTTTTTTTTTAAAAATAAATTTTGCAAAACAAGGACTCGAAGAGTTAATTTAAGCTTCCTAAATCGAGATAATATGAGGATTGAATCCCCAGAACAAAAACCGATGTCAGGAAGCGTCAATAACTTCGTCGACTAAATTCTCATAAATTCTGCAAACTACGAAGAATCCAAAAAAAATCGCAAAGACAGGTCAAACGTTTCAACAATTTTCAAAGATCAGACAATTTCTCCCTCACCTCCCGAAGCTAACTCCCACATAAGAGGTCAGGTCGCTCTCTCTCTTCCAAGGTCATAATACAGATATAAGCAAGTGACGTGAGTGTGTGCATTGAAAAAGTCGGAGCTCTTGCAGAAATCTGGGAAGAGTAAAGTCGGAGGTATCAAAGGCTGAGAATGCTGCCAGAGATTCTTCAGCCAGGCAGTTAGCAGTATGCCAACTCCTGATCACTGAAGATCTCCAGCATCAATCCCATCCTCCGAGAACTCGTTCTCTTCTCCTCACCGAATCGTCGTGTCCAGCTAGTTCGCTAGCCGGGCAGAGTCATGAGTCTGGTCAACTAATTAGCTGGAAGCCAAGAAGTTGTCTCGCAGATTCATAACTCTGTCCAGCCAGTTGGCCAACAGAGACATGTCCCCACAAGAGCTCAAACGAAAGATTTCGTGAGGCCACCTACCATTTCCATGGCAGAAGGCCAGCGGGAAAGATCATCCAAAAACATTTCAAAAAACTTTCAAAAAAATTCAACAACTGTTCAGGCTTGAGGCTTGACCGAAGTCAAACCTAAAGCCGGATTTCAACTTCCAAAAAACTTTCATTAAATTCAAAAAACGTTACTTTACTTTAATCCAAAAATTCAAAATATCAAAGACTTCCAATAAAACTTTCAAAATATTACGTTACTTTACAAAAAAAATTTTCACAAAACCAATTAGACTCAGGTCCACCTATATCTTCTACTGGATGTGAGACTTGAGGTCAATCAACTGGCAGATACCAGATGATCATCTCTCTCAAAGTCTCAGTCCCCAGTAAAATTTATATTTAGACCACCGAAGTCTAACTGAGGTGGCCCCACGTTGGGCGCCATTTTGTTATGGAAGTATGTTGAAGGCGACTTGACCAGGACGTTAAGTCCAAACTGCCAGCATGAGCTGACAGATCGCCTGATGACAGCGATAGCACAGGGCGGCACGCTAGCACCTCGGCTAAGGATGGCGGAGAGTGTGGGGGAGTTCCCGAAATACCTGCCGCATGTCATCATCCATAGACAAAAAAATTTTCGTGCCTGCACTACAAAAAACGGCACACACTCGGTCCTGAAGGGACCTTTACGTCACTTACCTGCTTACTGCTGAATTGAAGGCGCAGATGTTATGCCTTCTTGGCCTTGCCCCATCCTCCCTTTGACTTGGGGGGGCACTATTTCCAAGTCCCTTTGGCTGACCTGTAGAAGAAATTAGAGCGGACCTATGCGACCTTCATGTTAGAGGGCTCCAGTAAATGTGAGGGAAGAAATAAAAACGTTCAGCAATTCATATTTACGTTATAATGAAATAGGTTTAATGTCTAATTTATACACTAGCATTTCTTACTTTTGTAGTATTTAGATAGATTGATAGTAGTATTTAGATGCTAATACACTGCTTCATTTTGTTATAAACGCTATATTAGTACGAAATTACAAGTGATTTCGTTTTTTTGTTTTTTTTTTTTTTGTTGCTTAAATTCACCCCCGTAGGATTCTGATTTTGGTATCTTACTTCTGATTGTCCTGTCATGTTCTACAATACTAAAGTGGATACGACAGATTTTACTTAAAGGTTTATATACTACTACGCTACTATGCTAGTTTCGCGAAGGCAACCCGAAGAAATAATTATCAAGCCGAATTTCACAAAATTGATAGTTGGAATGTTCACGTATCCAGCAGGCCTCCTGAAGCGTGTTCTCCAGCTGCACTGAAATTAAAAGAAAAATAATAGACGAAATAAATGACCACGTCCGAAATCCCTTTGGGTTGCACTTTTACAGTACTACTAGTCTGTGCCTCACCGAACTGGGTATAATCACACCAACTATTTTCTTCCCACTCTTGGTAACAAAACTAATAACGCATCTATGCCTGACGAATTTAAAAAAAAATTAAGGTAGCCTATCAGTAGACTACCTGTGGGTATGTTTTTACTAAATTTCTTAATGCTTATAGGTCCTCTGACACTTTCACACAAGCCGCTAACCAATTTATCTTAAGAAGCGTTAGCACTTGTATCTGATTGGGATATAAGCTATCATCACATGATATAGCCGGTTTCAATAACAATTGCTAGTATATAAGTAAATAAATATAGTTGTTTTAGCGAACGAATTCCTATATATATATCCAATCAAGAAAGCCGTGTATGTCTAAGCGTATAACTATATGTAACTCATTTAACTAATAAGATGATTTTCAAACATACATATGAAATCAAATGAATTTAACGAAAATACCTGAGTTACTTAATACCTACATATATATATCAATTGAAAAAAATATAGTTTATTTAATGAAAGTACCTGAATTATTCACTATATATATCAGATCAAAAATTATGGTTATTTAATGAAAGTACCTTAATTATCTACTATATATCAGATCAAAAATATGGTTATTTAATGAAAGTACCTTAATTATCTACTATATATCAGATCAAAATTAGTTCATTTCACAAATAAGGTTGACGTCTGAATAGATACTCAAATAGAGACTATATATTGGTATCCAGGTCTATACATGTACTTCACCTAGCGAAGATCGGTAGAATTCTGCATGTCGCATAAGCCACAAATCGTTGTATATGAGTTGCTACATATGATGTATGAATATAGTCATCCCACAGAAGTGGGGGCCTCGCCGGTACTTCAGGAATGTGGGCTTCTCCGTTTTTGTTTGCGTAATCGAATCAGGTAAGACTGAATCACTTACTTGTACTAGATGGTTCTGGAAGTGTTCATTATTATGTGGAGGATACATATGCTCATCTCCTTTCTCCAGTAATCCTCTGGTGCTAAATCGTCGTGCTGGGCAGCTAGGCTTAGTTTTGTTTCCTATTTACGATATTTATTTCACAAATCGATTTTCTTGACATTATACCACTTTAATCATGGATTACACTCTTTTTGGGAGGATTTTCTGTCCCGATGACTTATTATTCGCCGAGATTTTTTTGGCTCCCTTCTTGCTTTTCTTACGTTGTCAAAAAACTCAAAAAACTCCGCCAAGAACCTCTTCTTCTTCCTTCTGTCACTGAACATGACACCGAGCTTGAGGAAGCATTTCTCTCGGTCGGGGCGCGTTTTGGTTTCATGCTGTAGTCGACAACAAGCCGGGCCTACACGCTTCAGTCCGTGGTGGCATATTGCTATATGCAATATGCTACGACCATAACAATTTGGCTTCATTTGTTACAACAAATAAGCAATTGCTATCAAACGAGGCCATTTATGACAGAGTTATGTTGGCGATTACAGCAAAACAAGGAGGTTCTTTCGCCAGGTGGAACTGGTAAAACTTTTTTAATTTCACTCAACCTCTCCAAAGTAAGATCTCAAGGTAACATCGCATTAGCAATTGCTTCCTCTGACATCTACCATTAAACTATAGACCAATAAGAATGCAGTATGAACTTCAATAAGCACTCAGGCATGACTAAAGAAAGCTAGAAGATTTAAATGATAATAAAATTGTATATAGTAGCGCTGTAATTTTATTGTCAGGTAATTTCAGACAAACATTACCGCTTATTCCACGCTCAACTAATAGGGAAGAGATCAACTCATGTTTAAATCAAAATAAGCGTGCGTGTTATACTACAAAACGATTTATCCGCTGAAGGGTTTTCAACAAACACACCAAAAACGGGTTGTCTGATTTAATCCATTATTGAATATTTTTTTGCTATTACTATAGAAACACCATGTACAAAATTCTAGCTTTCTAAGCGAACGCGTTCTCAAGCTATCGTGCGCACAGGATGGACGGACGGACATGCAAAAACCATATAAAAATTTAAAATTAGAATCCATTTTGCTCTACCATAATTATTTCGAGGTGTTACAAACGGAATGACAAACTTAGTATACCCTTTAGATTTCATCTAAGGTATAAAAACGCAACGAAATAACTAGGTGACTCTTAATAAGGAAGGGACGGCTTGGTCAAGTTGTTAAAAGACAATCCCTTCGTCCGTGTGCTCAGGCATCTGAGTGCGGAAAACGAATTGTGGCAATTGTGAGGATAAAAGGATCGGCAGGTACAGCACCCAGAGATTTACGTACAAGCTAGCTTTAATTGATTAATGTAGTTATAGGATGGTGCAGTAAACTGGCGGGTAAGGTTAGCCCCGTAAGGTCACATTACTGTGACAATCACATACAAGAAATTTGAAAGTGTCCACGTGAAATCTGGAAATATCACAGCCATAGTTAGGATAATCTAATTCACAGGTAATTAGCAAGGAATGTCGGATATCAAAGTGTCAAGATTCATATATACTTTAGGTATAGGTTTACACGAATGTAAAAAAGAAATAAAAGGGCTCACACCCACAATAGCAAAGCATGCCTTCAAGTTTCTACCATTACCAGCGAATTTTTGTCTACATTATATCAGCGAAGTGTTAAGTTCTCTCTAGCGTCGTCTTGTTTTAACGAATTTACCCAAAAGGGCAACATGAGAACACCTGTCAAGATCATACATAAGGTCGAAAATTCAACCTCGGCTACGGTGACGGCAGAGAGCCAATAGAAAATATCGGAATTTATAGTTGATAGTTGAGAATCGCAAACACTTGTTGGATTAGTCATTTTTTTTATTAAACGGAGAAACATAAAAAAAATAAATACAAAAAACAAACACAAAACAGGATTCAATCTTTCTTTTAAGCTGCTTTCCCTTTTACCCGGAAACTGTAGGTAGATATCAAAAACTGAATCCTTTACGCTGAGGATCAGTTTTACAGCTCACCTTGTAGTGAAAGAATGATGTGAATTTGTGTAGTGTTTGAAACAGAAATTTTAACTAACTTCATTGAATTGATTCGGTTGTGTACCTGTGACTGATTAAATGCCCATATTAAGTTTTCTCAATTATTATTAAATGATAATGCATAGGCGGGCTGATATCTTACCGATACGCAGCATACATGTGCTCTAGTGTTTATGAGGCTGCATGGATGGTTTTCTCCTTGTACTGTGTTCGTTAGTGTGGTGTTCCGCTAACAGGTGAAATCATTGTTTGTGGTATCCCGAAAACATTTAATTGTGTCTGCAATTGTATTGGGACAGAGTAGTGGTTCGCCTGTGCCTCGCTTTAATTGCTCCTTGTTTAAGGGATGAATCATTCGGGGTACACAGCTGCGCGTTTAAATAGGTCGCTGGAAGAGTTTCGCTCATGCGTTATTTTAAATTTTTATTACAGATGCCAATACATCCCTGTCGCCAAACAAAAGGAATTCAGGCATGGTAATTTAAAAGGAAAGAAGGAGAAACGCCTATTTCATGCTGAGCTATGACATTGCCCATCTTACTTCTTGTACCTGAAATTGTTTTACACACTGTTCGACAACTGGAGCATTCAATTTCATATTTGATTTATAAAAAATTTCTTCTATATAAGTACATGGTTATTAAGGACATTCTTCATAAAATCCTATTACTGAAGTAGTAGCAGGAAAGCATATGGTTCCAATATTTTACATTGCTTACGATAGTTCATAGCTATTCTAGGATGCGATAGGTGGCGCTGTAGTTAAGTCATTTCATATTACACAATAATGCTAAGATCATATAGGTGGCGCTGTAGTAGTTCTTCTGAACATCAAATTCATCAATTAATCGCCCTATTATTGACCAAATGTTTTCCAACAAACTCAACTATATGTAATAGATTTTACATTGCATTATTTTAATTTTGAACAGACGATGGTCGATTTTCCCTGAATGCTGAAGTGCTTCATCATCCATAGGAGTTTTGATCATGAGTATTTTTCCTTTTAGCAGCCTTTCACTCCTATTTGCAACAAATTGCACAATACATATATCAGAGCTGCCTTCTCGATATTTATATTGATGAATGGTGCTATAAAGCATTAATTTTTGGGGTGACATTTATTCACTTTGTAGGTACTAAACTAGCCTAGGGCGACGGGATGACGACAGTGACCAAAAAGTTGAGTGACAAAAATTGTCCAGTGAGCGTTGAGTCTAACATAAATCAGCAGTATCTATACAAATTTTCGATGATAACCAAATTTGTACATTGAGTTCTGCTACTGAAATTATTCGATGAAAAATTGCCAGAAATTTATAAAAATACTGAAGCTGCAAATACTACTGTCTTTATACGATACTTTGTATGAAAATTTGTTCCATCTACAGAAGTTCGAATAAATCCAGCGGGTCTACTTTCAGTCTCAAACTAACAGGTAAGCAGCTAAACTAACTTGTCTTACTGGTTGAAGAATTGGTCATCGGTTTGTGTACTATTACAGCAGTTAGGGTGCTCCATGGATCGAGTGGCCTAGAGAATTATTTTAAAGGGTAATCTTTATGATCTTCTCAAAAACAATTTTTAATCAATAAGCTTCATCAATAAAATCCCAAGATGTTTTAAAATAGAAAAGAGGATAAAGTTCAATCAGTTTTTTTTTTTTGTAATCAAAGTCAAGGCCAAGGAATAAATAAGTAGCGTATTTCCAGATGTACAGTAAGAATATCGGCATATAACTGATTACAATAATTAAATTTATTTGTAAATAAACTCTCTAACTTAAGTAACATGACATAAAACATGTTTGCGAGGATGAAATTTAACCGACCTTATAGAAAATCAATAAAAGAGTACACTGGACACCACCGATGAGACGCACAATTCGCAAAATCCTGTAGCTAACTACAGACTAGTTCAACTGAGATATCGCCAGGGCAATCCGCCAGCCCTATCCCTTGTCCAATCCACCAGCTGTATCCCGACAGGGAGCGTCTATTCTCCAACAACATGTAGTAGGTATGTGTCTGTTTTACTTATTTTACTTATTTGAAATTAATTAGAAATTTTTTCCAGTATAACTTCACGATAGGATTGGATGGGACTGCACATTATTCACAGATAACACATACAAGTATCTAATAATTTTCCTTCGTAAACAGTCTTCCTTTTCCTATGTCAAATCACCTTGTAACATAATACCGTTTCACAGCTCTGGTGTTTTCAAAACCAGATTGCCACTTAGAAAGTAGTAATTGACTATCAAGATACTGAGTGGCAATTGTAAATGTCATTCGCGGGCAGACTGTAACAATAAATAAATAATAGTTCATGTCCGATGTACCTGTACTTACGGAAAGTTAGTGTACTATTTGAGATGTTGCTGCCTAAATTAAAACCACATGTTAGAAAAACTATGTCGTGATCCAAGAAACAGGGTGAATCAAGTTGAAGAAAATAAGTAGCTCGAACCAAGCAGTTTTCAAGACCGCTTGAAATCTTAATACAGAAAAATTATAAATTTCCTCTAAGCGAGTGTCTTCTGATTTCAAGTAATGACGAACATATTATATATTGCCACAAATATTACGTGGAGATTGGAATTGATGAAAATGTTGCGTAGTTCGTCCATTTTAGATCTCAGGCTTCTTGCATTGAAATGGCACTGTGTTCCGAACAGAAAATATTTAGCATGGCTCTTGCTCTGTCATTGATGGAAAGTTAATCGTGATCATTGCCCAGAAGATTGTAGCCAGAGAAAAATTTAGAGATCAATTTAAATGCAGCATTGTAAGATTGATGATGTAGATCGAAAGGCACCAAAAATATTCTAAATGTTAATATAGTGCATACATATATAGAGCAACCGGCGCAGCCCTGTATGAATTCGATTGTAATTTCTGTGGGCCAATATGGACCCACTTGAAAATCAGAGGTAAAAATCTACATTAATGTATAACAGTGCTCTGTTTTGCAATCAAGGCTGCACACCACGAATTAGTAACTTATCAACGTAAGGTTTTCTTGGAGCTCTAAGGCTTTTCATGGTGTTACATACCTTTGTGCTTTTACTTCTCCCGGGGAAAATCGCGTTTTTTAAACCACCAAACAGAAAAAATTATCATAAACAATTCCGGTGAAACTTTTTATCTTCTCTTCTAGATTCTTCTATTTAGTTAAAATAATTCCGATTCACATCTTTTTCAGTTTACTTCCAAAATTAGTTCGGACAATACCTATGCAAAATTTTTTCAACTAACTTTTAAAATTAGTTAGGACAATTCCGATGAACAACTTTTCAATCAACTTCGAAGATTACTCAAAGCAATTCCAATGCACAAATTTTACAATTAACTTTTAAAATTAGTTGAAACAATTCCGATGTACAACTTTTCACATTCTTGTTATCAACCGACGGGATTCCGACTTAATCCATGAAGCAAGTTGACTTGATATAGCTTCTGCGATGATCAAATCCCTTAGTAAAAGTTTTCTCATTGGACTTGTTTAAACTTGTCCATAATTATTACGATGGACGGTGGATTAAAAAATGTAATTTTATCTCTTTATAATCGACAGCCACGGTCTTGTCGTTTGGAATCGCGGCACATACATTGTTGCGCATATACATAGAATGTATTCACGTTGCGCACACTTTGGACGAACGCTTACTGTACATACCAATGTATATATATGGTATTCCTCCCTCGCGGCAAATCCTACTTAAGGTAAGATTTTTTTTCGATTTATTTTTTACTTTACATGTTTTTACCCAAGTCGTTTTATGGGAACAGATTCAAGTTAGTACTGTAAGCGCTGTAAAATGCTGAACTGTTAAAGATAGCGGTACCGGTATTTATCAAAAACACCTTCCTGCACCATTCTTAGTAATAAACCTACGTCGCCGTCAATATTACCGCCTTACAAAACAAGAGTTGGGCTTCTGTACATCCACAGCAGAAGATGGTCATACTCACAGATATGATGTCCGTCAATTTGCAGCATCATATATTGAACTACTATTTACTACTAGGTACTATTATTTTCATCTAGGGTATAATACCTAGCCATAGCACAGACAAGAAATACCCAGATATCGACGGTAGCACTAAGAAAGTGATGTATGGAAGAGCTCATAGCAAACCTCAATAACTCACTGATCTCGGCTAAATATATCATGGGTACAAACCAAGACTGTTCTTTCCTAGAATTGAAATCGATCATATTTCTTTAGAATTCGTGTGATTTATTGGTGGCTGTAGACGGTCCGAAAAAATTCTGTCTACCGTCTTGCGGGATGAGTTTATTGTGCGTCGGAGGAGGGGAGGGGGGGGGGGGGGGGATTAATGCATTAATGGCTTCAATATCTTGCATGCAATACAATAAACGTTTTGCTCTTACACTTAGTTTCTTAGTTTGAAATTTGAATCCCGTCCCGATAGTTATTTTCATATTTCACGGCAGGGAAACCGAAACCGCTGAAAGTTCTTGCAATTATTGGTTCTTTGACTTTAAGTACATCGCACTGTCCTTCTTTGCATTCCACGAACTGAATTTATTGGAGTAAGTTGAACTTTTACTGTGCACTCGCATCTTATCGTCGATTAACTTCCTACTAATCTTCCTACTGGTATGCCGTACAATTTCCCTACTCGCAATTTTAATGCGATTTCAATTAAATTTTTGACTCAATAAATACTTTATTATATTTAAAACATTACTGATGTGCGAACCAACATCTTTCGAGTCCATGTTTTGTTAAAATTTGCAATTTTCTTAAATACGGAAACCAAAAAATGCAAAATCTAATTTGGTTGTGCCGATTAGTGATAGCCGCTTTGGCGTTATTTCCCTAGTTGTGCGATTTGCACCCATTCCAATAAATTTTGAAAAAGTTTGTGATTTTCTATGCTTATCCAACTATTAAAAGAAGTACATCTTTCATTGTTTACCTCCACCCACCCACCCCCTCACAATCAGCTCATACCACAAGACGGTAGACAGAATTTGTTCCATCAATAAACCACACGAATTCTGAAGAAATATGGTCCATTTCGATTCTACGAAATAAATCAATTCTTTCCTCCATTGAAAACAATTTATATAGGCAAAAATCAGCCCTGATGTACGCTCATAAAATTTTTTAGCTAACAAGCCCAAGCACCAAATCAATCCAACATCCACGACGCCGAGACTGCCCAAACACAACTCAGGCCCAAAATACATTCACGGCTTTAGGCCATGGGCCACAAGCAGTGATGCCACTTTACTACAATTGTAGCAAAAATGATACTTCTTTCATGTTATTGCAAAAATACTACTTTGATACTTTTATTCTATTATTCTGTCTAAAATAATACTTTTACATAAATTCAGACAATCGAGTTTATTAGATACTCAAAGTGGAGGAACTTCGAAATTAATTTTCTAAAAGAATATCGGAGTTTAGAGAATTTTAGGATTATGCTGGTGCAAAGCAGAAAAAATCCTTGACATATGTAGCTCCAACAAGCTGCCTATTTTTAAAGGAAGTTGTTGACTGAATTTTGGTGCAATAGCAAGCGACTTATTCAATTTTATTTTGCATGAATTGTCTTAATTTTTTTTTATTGTTAACAGAAAGATTTTTTACATTTTTTTTAAAAATAAAATGTTACTATTAATATATACTTCTTTTTCTTTCAGATTGCTACTTTTTGCTACTTTTTCCCTCGAATCTTGCTACTTCTATTCCTATCCCTTGTGGCAACACTGGGTACAAACCACTTGAGGCTAGTGGCCGACTGCTGAAGCCAAGTTACATTCACGGCCACTGGCCACAAGACACCATTCCTCTGATTATGTTTAAATGTATGTATTTTCAAGTAATTAAAAATTGTTTTCTTCAATTTTATTTTTTTGTAGAATAATTACAAAACAATGTGAATTAATTCACACCGGTAAACAACTTTTCTGACTAATAAATAAAATTCGGATTAATTACAAATCCCCCGCCATATTGAATAACCTACCATTCTTATACTTCAATGTTGGTAGTACCGGGGCCACGAGGCACAAAATTTGAGATTTGCTCAACCTTGGCCACGGCCACAGCGTGGCTTGTGGCCCGTGGCCGCGAATGTAACTTTGACAATTCATTTACATTAGTTCAGAGGCGTGCGTCTAGTGGCCTGTGGCTTGTGGTCGTGAATGTATTATGGGACTCACAACTTATTCGAATCGTCTTCAGCAGCCACCAATAATGCACACGAATTCTGAAGATAAATTCTACGAAAGACATGAACTTTCACCTGTGTTGAAAAACATTTTTGGTTCGTCCCCATGATATATTTAGCCGATATCAGTGAGTTATTGAGATTTGCTATGAGCTTTTCCATACATCACTTTCTTAGTACTACCGTCGATATCTGTATATTTCTTGTATGTTGCCATAGGGTATACTAGGTTTTTCATTCCCTTTGTAACGCATAGAAATAATGCTACCAGAGCAAAATTATCTTTTCGTCTGCCTGTCCGCACGATAGCTCAAGAAAGCGTGTAATTAGAGACCTGAGATTTTGCAAACGCCCCTTTAAAAAACAATGTAAAATTAAGTTCGAAATCGGGTAACTCCATCGTAGCGTTGTCATACAAAAATCTCGTTTTTCACTATATATTTAGACACTGCCTGAGAACGCATTTACGTAGGAAGCTAAAGTTTTACTCACGGAGTTTTCATACAAATAGTGAATACTTACAAATTAAAAAATGGACTAAATCGGGAAACCGCTTCTTAGTGTTGCCATACAAAAATTGAGGTTTTTTGTATTTTTTTTTTGTTTATTTTTGTATTATGAATTCATCAATCCTAAACGTTTTTATACCCTAAATGAAATCTATACGGTATATTCAGTTTGTCAATCCGTTTAACGCACAGAAATATTTATGGTAGAGCGAAATGGAATGGACACCCACTCATTATATTGAAAGTTATTTTGATTTTTGCATGTCCGCTCGTCCGTCTGTCTGTCTCGAGAACGCATGTACTTAGAGGGCTGAAATTGTGTGCACGGACTTTAAAAAAAAATTTTAAATTATGTTCGAAAATGAGACAAATCGAGTAACTCTTTCGTAGGGTTGCCATACAAAACTTTTGTTTTTCACTATATATTTGGACGCTGCCTGTGAACGCGTCGGCATCGACAGCTGAAATTTGGCACATGGTATTTTCATAATTGGTTATAATAATTTTTACTGTCTGACGAACCGTTCTAGAAATAAATGTAAAAAAACCATTTTAAAAATCGAACTTGCACAGAAAGGTGACTATACTAAATTACATATGAACATTCATCTTGGGTATCGTAAGAATTGGTCTTAGACTAATACTAATTTTTGTCAGCATTTGCAACGACTATTCGAATCTTCCGGACCTTAACATACACAAGAGGATATACTCGTTCATATTAATGGGCTTCCAAATGACTTCACAAGCGGTCCGGATGGGATCCCTCCAGCCTTTTTTAAGTCTTGCTGCCTTTCTCTGGTAGCTCCGTTGAGAATTATTTTCCAAAAATCGCTCGATAATGGTTGTTTCCCCCAGCTATGGAAAAATTCCTTTATCATACCTATCCACAAAAAAGGTAGTAAAAATGATATTTCTAACTATACGCCTATTGCAAAATTATCTTGCATGCCCAAATTATACGAATCTATAATTTCTTCCCAATTATCAACCTCCTGTAATAATTTACTCTCTTTAAACCAACATGGGTTTATTTCGGGCAGATCTACAACCACTAACTTGTTGGAATTTGTCTCAGATACCATTGGCGGATTTGCAAAAGGCTACCATACAGACTGTATTTATACAAGTTATCTCACTCCGTGATACTCTTTAAAATGGAAAAGTATGGGTTTCCTCTAACATTTCTTAAATGGACGGAGTCTTACTTAGATAACCTAACATATCAAATCTTGTTTCGACATTCCATCTCAAGAGTCCAGAAAGTTTCGTCTGGCGTACCTCAAGAGAGTCACTTGGGCCCCTTGTTCTTTATTCTGTGTATTGATGACATTGTCTCTGTTGTGAAGTACTGCAAGGTCTTGATTTATGCTGACGACATTAAACTTTTCGCCCAGATTATATCTTTTAACGATTGTGAGCAGGTACAGAGTGACCTTCACAGATTTTACGATTGGTGTAAAAGCAATAACTTGACACTCAATATAGACAAATGTGAGGTTATGACTTTCCACAGAAATCAGAAACCAATTTCTCATGATTATGTGTTCTCGAATTCCTCGATTCGCCGTGTAGGTGCTGTTTGTGACTTGGGTATCAAATGTGACCACAGATTGAATTTTATCTCCCACATAAACTACACAGTATCAAAGAGTAGTTCCATGCTGGGCTTTATAAAACGTTGGTCCCGAGAGTTCTCGAACTCTACCATAACTTTGCGTTTGTACACTTGCTTTGTAAGACCACTTCTTGAATACGCTAGCCAGGTTTGGTCTCCATTTTACGGTACACACATCGATCGTATCGAGTCTGTTCAACGGAACTTCCTACGATTTGCTTAACAAAATCTCTTTTCGTGATAGTAGGCACAATTTGAGAAGGCTACCTCTGTTGCATGTTAACTCCTCAAGGTCTAACTTTAGCATGTATGAACCTGTTAATCGCATGTGCATTACTGTTAATAATATGGCTGAGCAGTATGTTCTTGACGTTTCTAAGCATGTTTAAAAAAAAAAACGTTTATATAATATTTAATCTTTTTTGTATTGTTTTTTGTGCATTGCATGTAATTTTATCCGGTGTTTGGCTTATGTTTATTTTAACATACTAATATTAACACCGACTAACATACTAATATTAACACCGACTAAATAATGAAACGCATGTATTGTTGACCGTTTATTTATTAAACGTGTCCATGCAGCGTGCTTGTGTTAACCTGGTTCTGATAGTCTAAAAAAAACATCAATTTCATAGTTTAATTGAACTTGGCATTCAGCACCAGGGATGATGTTCAGCCAACCCAACATTTAACATTTAACAATAATAAATTAAGTATCAAGTGCAATAGAAATTTTTTGACATGCCATTTACATACACACAAAAATTTTCTATTAAACACATTTTACACTCGCAGCCACACGAAATTTGATACGTCACGTCCCGAGTTCAAGAATAAGAACAAAATTGTTTTGACTCAACAAATTTGTTATGGCAAATCTCTGCACTAATGGACGAATATTAGTTGGAGGTGTTTTTAAATACTCAGCATTTCGACAGTTGTTTAGAAAAAAATTTGGAGATTGTTGCGCCACTAATGCGTTCGCTATGATAACATTTTGATAAATGAGACGGCATCAAATGTTTACTTACTGAATAATTTTCTTTTGTAATGGTGGCAAGTAAGGGGAATAAAATCGTATGAAATCTTTTCGACCATAAAATACCAGGAAACGAGGCCCCGAAGTAACCGAAAGTAAAGGAAGACTACCAGCGGTCCCAGGTATAGACACGGCAACTCACTGAGATGTTCGTCCTTCATTACTTACTTATTTTATTGTAAGTCTAGTATTCATATTATTTTTATAAAATTTAAAAACTGTATATATATATAAAAAATTAATTTACAAAAGTGATAAATGTGACGAAAATCAAAGAAAAAAATTAGTAAAATTGATTATAGTTTTACGAGTGCAAATAAGAAGAAAAATAAATTTGTAATTTCCTTAAATCATTGAGTTATTTTATAGTTAATAGTATTTAATCATATTTGAATTTTTGTTTAACAATATCGGAAAATATTAATTTTCTTAGACCACCTACATTATCCGTTCCAAGCTCCCTACCGACGATAAGTGAAGAAAATAATAAATTTTTGATTACTCAGAATCATCCCTGCCCCTATAATGCGTCTAATTTAGCAGAAAAAGTTATAGCACTAGTTACTGCTTTGTTAAGAAAGGAAGGTAGAATAATTCTGAAATTATGATTGGATGCAAATCGAGAGTCAAAAAATAATTACGTCGATCAGGCTGCATTAATACAAAACAGAAATCTTTCCGCAATTCCTGATACAGTAAAAATCCTCAGGGAATTCTCTGGAAATCCTGGAGAATTCTCGGTCACGATAATATCGCTTTGGAATCGTATAATACCCCATTAAATTGTAATAACATGTCATTATGCTGATAAAAGACATCTAGAAACTTTTGAATAGCAAATGACTACTTTGGTTCAAAAGAATCGATCCTTTCACGAATTTTACCACTTACTTTTAATATTGAATAAATTATCATCTCTTGACATGGAACACAAAGCATTAGACATAATGACCAAATCTAATAAAGATAAAGCTGTCGAAACCTTTATCATATGTTTGTGGAGAGAACTCAAGAGACCCCTTGGTATAAGAGAACCTGCGGACTTACCTCAACCTCTATATCATTGCCTAAAATTGGGGAATGTAAAATTTTGTACATAATACGCTAAAAATTCTCGGAAAATTCTACAAAATAATCGTATACCACCAATTCAAACTAGAACTCCGCAACTCACAGTAAATTTTTATCCAGGATTATTAAATAATTCCCAAAGGAACGAAACCCCTAAAATCTTTTATCAAAATCCCCAATCTAATTTTAATCGACAATATAATCCACGTACTCATCAATTTCCACCAAATCCATTACAGAGGCCCGAACCAAGGATATTGATCCCTCATTGTATTCTCGTGCAGTTAATTATAAATATTAATCACAATTTCATCAATTTGCAGAAAAAAAAAACATTATCAAAAGAAATGCATCCACCTAACAAACAACAGCAAAATTTTAACATAGAGACATTTGATCTTGAACAATAAGCTGAAGTCGAAAACTACAAAGAAAATATCCAAATACCGGGTCATGTAACCCCCACATACATCACATTTTATAGCAAATATCTAAAGTGAGAATAAAGTGCATGAACAAACACTGGAAGATTACATTGCAAACGAGGAAACAAATATCGATCAATTGGACGATATTTATCTTCTACACTTAAGGAGTTCTTCGCATCCTAACTTTGAGTATCTTTCTAAAAACGGCGAAACCATGAAATTATTAATTGACACCGGCTCTAATAAAAATTATGTTCAGCGAAGTCATATTAGTAACCCAATAAAATACTGTTTTTCTGTAGCGGGAAAGATAAAAATCACTCATCATGCCTTAATAAATCAGTTGGGCTTGAAAGTGGGAAAATTAAAATTCTTCATTTTACCAAATCTAAGCCATTTCGATGGAATAGTCGGCAGTGACAGTCTAAAAGAATTGAAAGTTTAAGAAAAGAAAATTACATGGTTAACGAAACAGATATCAAAATATCTCTAAACCAATAAAAGTCAGAATCAGTCAATTCAATTAACTTAAGAACTTCACAAATAACGAGACCCCAAATATATAAATTAAACAATACAATAAACAAGTAAAAAAGCTAGAATTGGTCTAAGAACCAATTCATTATGATAACCTAGTTGAATGCCCGTATTAATTTCGTATGGTGATCCATCTATGAAAGATTGATTTTTGAAGTGGTTTTTGGCTTATATTTCTAGTGGGAAAGCAGAAATGATTGTAACAAACGTCATAGGATTTCATAGGAAGAATTTCTAGGACTGATCGTTTCCATGGTATACGCAAAAAAATAAATTTTAGCTGGCAACACCAAGAAGAGGTTGCCCGATTTAGTCCATTTTTGAAATTTCATTTGCTATTTCTATTAAAACAGCTGTACCAAATCTCAGCTTTGTACGTCCACGCGTTGTCAGGCAGTGTCCAAATATATAGTAAAAATTAAATTTTTGTATGGCAATCCTACGAAAGAATTACCCGCTTTGTCTCGTTTTTGAGCATAAATTTCAGGTCTCTCAGTGAACGCCTTCTCGAGTTATCGTGAGGATGGACAGACAGACGGGCGGACGGATAGACAGACGGACATTCAATAATCAAAATAACTTTTAATATTATGCGTGGGTGTCCAATCCGTTTTGCTCTACCATAATTATTTTTATGCGTTACAAACGGAATGACAAACTTAGTATACCCTATAGATTTCATCTACGGTATATAAAGCACTATATTCTATTCTTAGAACCTAATGAAAAATTAACTTACACTACACCAGTAAAAGGCGAAATCCACACCACTTTTTCTAATCCAATCTATTCAAAATCTTATCCTTACCCAATGGCTTTGAAACATGAAGTTGAAAAAGAAATTAATAAATTACTTGAAGTTGATAGCCTAACCATATATCTATGTAACTCTCCGGTATGGATCGTTCCAAAAAAAAGCGGACGCCTCCGGAGAAAAGAAATGTTATTTGGTAATAGATTTTCGAATACTTTGTAGCGTCACAATCGCCAATAAATATTCCATCCCTGAAATTAATGCAGTCTTAGCTACCTTAGGAAAAAACCAATGATTTACTACAATAAATCTAAAAAGTGGATTCCAATAAATCTCACTTAAGGAAGCCGACATCGATATCTCAGTCGATAATGGCAAATATCAATTTACTTGGTTGCCTACAATATTCCAAAGAACTTTGGGCGATATTTTAAGAGAGCATATTGGTATGAAACGCTATATCAACAGGTTGTTTCCGTCTAGGTGGTCCATAGAACACGACGTGATAGTACTCACCTAGACGAATAAAAAATTGTATGGCAGGGGGCGGGGGGGGGGGGGGCGCATCAACCATTTGAGAATTACAGGGTGATTACGAAAAAAAGCTAGTTTTTCATAAAACACCGTGTATCATAGCAGAACATCATGGCATTTCTAACGACTGCTCAACCAGCACCACGACCTTCTGCTGGCAGGAATTATTGGGGTCTAAAATAAAAATTTCGGATTTTCTTACCTTTGTTTTTAATTTGACCACTTTTTTTTGCAAAAAGCTCCTGAACATAACTTTAAACTGTAAACTGCGGACTTTCGTCTTTAAATTTGACCTTGTACACCCTATGTGGTAATTGTAGCCGTTAAAGAGTTACTAGCTCTTAACCTATTCTCAAATCAATTTTTCAAATTAATTTGTTCCCTTAGTGAGTGAAAAACGAAATGTTAAAAAAAATCGTCTAATTTCGGTATTCTGAAAAACTTTTCAGTACATTAAAACCGTATAGGAGGTACTGTTTTCACAGTATACGTAAAAATCCTAAATTTTATATGGCAACACTAAGAAGGAGTTGCCCGATTTAATTAATTTTTAAAATTATATTTACTATTTTTATGAAAACACTATGTACAAAATTTCAGCTCTCTACGTTGACGGGCTCTCAGGTAGGGTCCAAATGAGGCGCGTATACAGGAGAAAGGTCACGGGGGGTTATAACCCCCCCCCACCCAGCACCACCTAACATATGCTGGACTGTAGAACTAGATGTAAAAGTTTAACAGGACGATTTTCGTATTGTACGGGCACAATTTTTAGCTAACGCTGGCGTTTAATGCTTGTGCTGGTGCGTACTTTTCCCAATTACTTTAGCACTGCTACGTTAACAGAGCCAATCTGCGATGACGGCTGAGCATTTGTTTGTCTTCTTATGAGTAGTAGTAGTAGTAAGTATAAGGACCAATCTACATCGTGAGCTACACGTTGGAATCTTCAAGCTGCAAACGTCAGTTTGCACATATGACGTACCGTAGAAACTGATACATAGAGAGCTTCAAGCTAAATGGTGTAATACATGAAACTGTAACTGATTTGAGGAAAATTTCTAATTTTGTATAGCTGCAATAATACCAATATGATAATGAAGTAAAAGTCATGTTTAATATCAAAAACATGTTACAATTAGTCAATACTAAAGAGAAAAAGTAATTAATTTTATGCAAGGAAATACGATATATGTAATGCTACTAAAAATTTGAAAAACTCTCAAAGAAAATTTCACTTTATTCATGTTAAGTTGTCAGTACGAATGTGAAGCTTGTAGCGTTCATTGTAACAGATTGCACTTCATGAAGCTGAAATAGAGCTTCGTGTAGCTTGTAGTGTGTAGCTCTCGATGTAGATTGGACCTATTAGTCATTCGGTCGTAGCTTCTCGTCTTTGAAACGTGTACGAATATTTTGGAAATTTCTTGTGTTTTTATATAGTGTCGAAAGGTCATCTCATTCCTATCACAGGAATGATAAGTAATTTTGGAATCAATATTTATTTGAGTGTTTGATTCTTTAGAAAAAGGCATTTTATGTTTATAATGCTTAGCGACCCGGTTATAATTCTTTTATATTTTTGCTGCGTCGATTACTCGTATAAATGAAAAAGCACACAATTTCGAGTTTTAAAAGTGTTATAAGCTTTTTTTTTTGTTTTTTGCATATTTATTCGGGTCTGAAAAAGAAGTAATTTTCGCATTAAATTATTTCGATAGAGCGCTATGATTTAAAATATTTAATGCAAAATCCTTGGTTTAATAATTCTTATATCAAACATTGATCCATATGGGTTCCAGGTTCAAAATTTAAATTTTTTTATCAACATTTTTCATTATTCCAATGCAATGTGATTGAAAATTTGTATTTTGCCAAAAGTATTTTAAATCATAGCTCTTTCGAAATAATTTAATGCGTAAATTACTTCTGATTCTCACCCGAACCCATAATACGAAAGAAGCACGGCTATTGTTTCTAAGAAATTGGTCAGCGATCATAATTTTTTTTTTACTTATCTAATTTTCCGCGATAAAACCGATGGTAGGAGAAGTTAGAGGGATCTCACAACAGGAGCAAACAAACTGACTTAACAAATTTTGTTCTAGGGTTCTTCCAGTAGAACCTTAGTTCCATGCAATCAACGTATATGTAGCCACCATTGGTTTCTTCATAGCCATACTAATTTAACCCATTGTCGCACACTTCTAGTTTTAAAATCGTGCCCACAAACGCACTTTTTTTTAATTGTTTCTGCAATAGTTAATTAAGCGTCAGTTATATGTTCTGAAGTGAAAATTATTACATTTTTCCATAGTTTTTCCTGAAAAACTCTCGACTGCTTTAACCGTAATTTGTTTATCAGGACTTTTTTTCTGTGCTCAGAACAAATGACGGCTATGACCGTCACGAAGGCTATTTGCTTTACGAGATCAAAAACTGTTCTTATAAACAAAAGAAGGTTACAGCCGTCTGAAGTTTTAATGTGTATTAGTTTCCACAGAGGTTGTAAATGTGTATGGGATCTTTATTTTTCTTTATTTTTTTTTAAAAAAAGGTCTATAAGTATAACAAGTAAATTATTTGCAAACAAAATTGTCTTTTTATTCAATACATTATAAAAGTAGTACATGTAATTTTCTGAATATAAAATAAAAAATAAATTCATGAAACAAATTACATATAAGAAAACGCATTATAAATGTATCAGATTTAAGGTGAATGAAACGATTCGGAGCATTCTGGACATAATGGTGGCTTTTGCGGACAAGTTTTACATCTATATGGCGACTCTTTTCTAATTTTGTTAACCGTACATTGTCTGCAACGTTGAAAATAAGTTTTACGCTTAAAACCAATAGGTCGAGTAATCTTTTCCAAGAAATGTTGTTGTATAAAAGCAGTAGATATCGTTGTTACTGAATTTGTTGTTTGTATCTGGCGACCACACATTGTTGTTAACACCGCTAATTGCTTTCCAGTAATATTCTTGCCATGTTGGATCAATAATTGTATTAGCAAATCTCTAAACTGGAGGAATATAATTGATTTATGAAACTGTCGATAGATGAAAAACGAATGCCAAACGCAGATATGTAAAAGATGAAAAAAAAAACTTTTTTGTACCATCTTATCGATTTTCGTGATGATGTATAATAGGAAACCATCTAATCAAATCTATCAACTCTCGACATATTCAAATTATATTCAGCTAAATCATTTGGCTTATACTTTTTTTGTTCGAATGCGTTTCTAACTTCAATCATTTCTGGATGATGATTTGTTGTTATGGATAGAACTTCCTGTTTATCCCGCCATTTAGATATATAGATTTGACCTTTTCTGCGCCAAATATGTTCGCTCTTTTTTAACTTTTTTGAAGTAACTTCTTTCGGATTACCTCTTCTTTTAGAATGAAGCGTACCTGTCGTGTGTGTTTTATATATTAGCAGCTCCTTTGAAAGCTCAATACTGTTATAAAAATTGTCCATAAATAAATGATGTCCTTTATGCAAATATCGTTGCATTAATCGTAAAAAAAGATCACTTGTTATTGACGAAACATCTAGGTTATCTGCTTTTCCTTGATAAATTTCAACATTTTTGACATATCCATCCGTCGTAGTAAGTTCAAAAAGTTTTATGCCGTAATCTTGCTTTTTTTCCTTTCATATACTCTCGGAAACTTAGCCGACCACGAAACAATAAAAGGGATTCATCCAGTGAAAGTCCTTTCGACGGTGAAAATGCTGCTTGAAAATTGGCAAGAATAGGCTTGAAGAGGGCATACATTTTTTTCAATTTTGTGGTATTGCTATCAGTATCTCCAGTATAATGTGCATTGATGCATCGAAGCAGCTGTTCAAAACGGCGTCCCGACATGGTGTATGGAAATATTGGTGAATAGTAAAGAGTATTATTAGTAAACAAGTGTCGAATTGAAGGAAAATTTTTTTGACCTTGAAGCAACTGACAATTGTCTCAATTATATTTCTTGAAAACAGCTGATCAAAAATATCTTTTGCACTGGAATTCATATCAGCATTCATTTTAACGCCAGACTCACTATTGTTAAATGCAAATTCAACCAATTTCAATTTATTATCATACCACATATCGTCATCGTCGATAATGGCCTCATCGTCAGGATCATCGTTACTTACAGAATCTTCATTATCGGACGACACCATTAAATGAAATATAGCTCACTATCGTCACTAAAATTGTCCACTTCCGTATCGGATTCTTCCGAAACAAGGCTCTGATCGTCATCACTGATGACGCAATCATCCAATAATTCTGTCAGTTTTTCCTTTTCTTTGCAAAAGTCCATTTCAGTAATGTCAAAACAAAATTTTCCATGAAAAAATACTTACAGAATAAATAGTTGATCCTAACAGAAATACACTCTATAACTGACTGGAACAAAATGTATAAAATGCTAGCGGTTATAGCCGTCAATTGATTATTACAGCGAACATGTTTTGACTTGTTCAAGACATGAAAAACGGTACACAAAATCAACTTACAAATTATCTAGAACTTTACGTCATTTTTGCTCAACGTATTTCTGAAGAATTAACAAATAAATGCATTAGTACAGTCCGTACAAAAAATGTTTCTTTTTTTATTAATGAAAGTATGCAGGACGGCTATAGCCGTAATTCGCCTACATATCGCCAAAAAGTGGACGGATATAGCCGTCATTTTCGGCAATGGGTTAAGCCTGAATTGTTCAATAATTTCACGATCGTTAGGCCGGGCGCCCACTGGAGTGGTGTGTGAGCAATGTGGCAGTGGCGTGGTTTTGGCGTGCGATGTGGCAACAAAGTGGTGTGGCAGTAGAATGGTGGCGGATTGGTATTAATATTATTTAGCGCGCATCAAAATGGCAAGCAGCGTATCGATTAAGTAATTCAACATCAACAGTAATAACTAAGGAGAAGTGGCATCCACTGCCACTTACCACTCGAAAATTAAACTTGTCGGAGACTAGTGGCAATCAAGTGGTGCCACGCCACTTGTCAAATGCCACGCCATCGCCACTCTATTCCAATGTGCGCTATTCTATTTGTTTTTACGGGACTACATTTTTTCACTTACCATTTAATCGCCACACCACTGCCACATTGCTCACACACCACTCCAGTGGGCGCCCGGCCTAAGGAAGCATTAAATTTTTCTTAGAAACTTACTTGCAAATTGTTCTTAAGAATTCGAATGAGTAACTATTCACCCACAACGGTTCAAACGAATTGATGAATTTATTCTTGTGGTTCACTCTTTCGGTCACAAGGGCAGAAGCATTCAGTTTTCTTAGAATGATTTGACAATTTTTCTTTAGACTTTTCATGCACTATTGGTGTCCGACCATGGTTCCCAAAGGTTATATTGATTCTGGTGCCTTGGCTGGTCTGGTTCGCTAAAGATATTTGTTGGCAAGCATACATTTCACAAAATTTTAAAAGCGACTTCTTCCGACTTACCCTCGAATTTTAGTTCTGACACCCCCCCCCCCCCCCCCCCCCCCCCAAACGCTAGGCTACAGATCTGGATACACGCCTGATCCAAATACTTAAGTAGTGATAAACGAAATTTTTGTATGGCGCGAAGGAGTTACCCGATTTGTCCCATGTTCGAACTTAATTTTACTTTTTTTTTAAAACCCTTATGCAAAATTTCACCTCTAAGTAAACGCGTTCTCGAGTTATCGTGAGGACGGACAGACGGACATGCTAAAATCACAATAACTTTTAATTTTACGAATGAGTATTTTTCTCTCTACCATCATTATTATCTAGGTGTTACAAACGGAATGAAAAACTTAGTATAACCTTTAAATTTCATCTAGAGGGTATAAAAACGAAACTCTCTATTCTCTTGATTAGCTGGCTAGCTACATTTTTCAATGCCTCTCATTCCGGCTAAACCTGTTGACTGTTATATCATGGGGTGGATTCTGATTACACAATTATACAATAAAATGTACTCATATTCGATGAAATGACTATTAAGAAGTTTTAAAAAAAAAACTATGCTTTTTTTAATTTCAGGCCTTAAAATACTTCAGTTTAACAATTACGTTTTCCTTCCACACCTCCATAAAATGTACAGAGCCTAATTCCTTCATGTTTTCACTTTTCCTTCCCCAATCATTAACCTCAACTTATATACGGGAAGTTTAGAAAACCTCCAATTTACAAAACTTTCAGTTGAAAACTTTAACGGGTGCTTTTATATTTCTTGAGCATAATTAATTGAGCTACACTCGAACAGTTTAATAAAGGAATAAGGAACGAATGAGCATAAGCATTGCCTTACAAAGTACATGTGAAAGTTTCTATTAAAATTTGCATATCACATAAAATTGCTTTCTTGTGCGCTGGAAGGAAGAGGACCCAACCCTTCCCGTTATGCATACCTTCTTAAGGTGTTTTACATGTGGCAGGTCTTTAGTATACCTTTGTAATTAAAACGCAAATAATTAATACGTGAAACCTATATTTTATCGAATTTTCGTTCGGCAGGATGAAGTGACTTCCTTAAAGGCAATTCCCTTCTCATCCCTTGTACTTAATCATACACGCTTCTATATACGAAATGAAATTTTAGTAATTTTCTTATCCAGCAAAAAGGATTCCTTTTGAATGAATACCGCATTGCTGGCGGGCTGTTTAAGCGACATGATTAATAATGATCTCAATTAAACACGTTCCAATATCCTTGGATATCTGCTATTTGATGCTCTATCATTTCGTGTTGCAATTAGATATGGTGTTAGGGTTTTTAACTTACAGCAGCAGCATTACGCCCCGCTGCGTTTAGGTGATTATTTCAGTTTTAGACATCAACAGGAATGTGTTCACCTTAGGAGGGTTTAAGCGCATATACATCATTTACTAAGCACCACGACACAACAGTCGTGCACTATACAGGACCCGCACTTTCGAAAGACAACGCACCCTCTACCAAAGCATAATAACATGTGTAATTTTATGTGAGTCCCATTTGTTCTAATATTCGCGAAATACAAGAGAATACAATACTTTGTAGCACGTGTGAGTATGAGTTTATGTACGCCACATACTCTTTGTTTGATACATTTGGGAAGTGGTTTTCATTATAATAATGGAACAGGAGTTACGTATATTTACGACTTTTCACAACTCATGCAAACGAGTGTATGTTCAAGCTTTTATGGTGAGTTTCGAATACGATTAAACACAATACAAAGATCCACAGATGGAAACAGAAGACCCTGCAGGCAAATGATTACTTATGACTGGTTTCAGAAGAAATAGTCCACAAATTATTTCAAAACAATCCACTTTCTTACTTTATAATTTAAAGTTTTCTATACAAGAATTATCAGTTTTTGTGTTTTTTAGCTAATAAAAAATAAATTTCTTTGATCATAAAAGTCATCACCATTACCATTCATGTAATTTCATTTTGACCTTTATTAAACCACATAACCGACAGGTATCCGTAGAAAGAAAACAACTAGAGTAAATACAAATTTAATCATTTATGAATATTTAAAGGTAACAAAAGCATACAGCCAAGAAAAGCTAAAACAAAAATTTATGCAAAAATTGATAAAGCGGGGTAAGGGGTAGAACATGTTGGAACATCCTGTATTTTCGTACTTTTACATACGAAATTTCCGAATTTGCAGTCAATCTTAAAGTGACGCTTATAGTGAGCAATCAACTAAAAGTAAATTCAACAAAAGTGCATTTATCTTACAGCGGGTAAGCTATTCTTTTTTGCTGTGAAAAAATTGGAAAAAATTGTGTTTCTATCTCTTGCGAAAAATGTTGCAGAAATTTTTTTATTTCAATTCAAAAAAAGTGTGAGTACAGCTGTAGCAGCACGTGCAATTAACACTGCTTTTATGGCCGAAAGGACTATTCGTAATTTATTTTCAAAATTTGGAAAAGTAAAATTTTGTGAAAAAAAAAACACTTTTTACAAATGAAAAATCTTTGAAAAATTAAATTTTTTTCAGAAGAGGGCGTTTCAAATCAGCAGGAACCATATTACTCATCACTATGGCTTGGCTCCTGCCTAACGTATACGCCAAATATAATAGCCAAAATGACGTCATGTCTCTGACCATTCTTTTTTCAAAGATTTTTCATTTGTAAAAAGAGTTTTTTCACTTAATTCTTGTACTGAATTTAGCAGTAAACTCGGTCAATTTCATTTTGACTAAATTCACTATGAATTTATTTCATATAGCAAAACTCTCTAAGTAAAATGTTCATTAGAAAATCAGCCTAGAGGGAGGCCACAACGGGTTCTTGATATTACTGATATCGTAGCGGCGATTTAAGAGGATCCGCTATGACTGTGTGATGCTTAGCATAAAGTTCTGATGTATTGTAATGACTTATTGTTGACGATACGTTGATGATATTGCCAAAGTATCTTCCACGCGAAATCAAAGCAAATACGGTTAATTGATTTCCTCCTTGTCTTGCATAGACGAAAAGAAGATGAAATTACAAATATTTTCGTTTTCTGATTTTAAATGTGAAGGCAGGAGGACAATAGTTTCGCTTATTTCTCATCTCTATGATACACGAATCTATCATTTGGAAGAACGCCTCGTTAGACTCCATGACAGTGATTAATTTATAAGTTTACTAGTGATTTTAATTCCACCAATTCATAATAAAAAAATAAATAAAAGAAATATATACATATATACAACCTCCTTTAAAGAAATTTCTTCTTGATTCCCTTACTACCTACAAAAGGATTTATTTGGACGATTCTGGAACGATTAGCTTTGACGATAAGAGAGCGAATTATCTTGAAGAAACGAATGCGTTTCTTATACATGATATGAAAATAATTCACCCGTAAGGGACGTAGAAGATACGCATTCGTAAAATGTTTTGCCTTCGGGGTAATACAGGGTTTTCCAATAAGAGGTGTTATTTTGATATTCAAAGAAAAATGCCATTTTTTGAGATAATGATCGGTTCTTTATTTCATTATAAAGAGGAAGGTATGCCGTTAGTAATGGAAAATAACATCAGCCAAATAAACACCACGACCACGCCTACAGGACCATATGCTTTTCATGAAATTTTCCATAACCAAATCGCAAAGTGGCTGCCCTATGTCCTCGATAGCCTCACGAATTCCATCTTTGAGGTCTTGAATCGACGCTGGGTTGTTGGCGTAGACCTTCTCTTTCACGTGGCCCCAAAGGAAGAAGTCGCAAGGTGTTAAGTCACAAGATCTCGGTGGCCAATTGTGATCACCTCTTCGTGAGATAACACGGTCCGGAAACTTTTCCCGTAAAAGATTAATGGTTTCGTTGCTTGTATGGCACGTAGCGCCGTCTTGTTGAAAGTAAACGTTGTCCAGATCAATACCATCCAATTCCGGCCATAAAAAATCATTAATCATCTGTCGATAGCGCAATCCATTCACCGTTACTGTTGCTCCAGCCTCATTTTCGAAAAAGTAAGGTCCAATGACCCCGCTGGACTATAAACCGCACCAAACAGTCACACGTTGAGGATAGAGAGGCTTTTCAACAATAACTCTTGGGTTTTCCGAGCCCCAGATGCGACAATTTTGCTTGCTGACGAAGCCATTGAGGTGGAAATGGGCCTCATCACTCAAGATGAGTTTTCGATGGAATTCCGGATCATTTTCATGCATTTCAAGGACCCAATCTGAAAAAGACTCGACGTTGTTGATGATCGGCCGGCTTAAGTTCTTGTGTTAACTGAACTTTATAAGCCTTAAGACCCAAATCTTTATGCAAAATACGGTGTAATGACGTTTGTGGAATGCCTAATTCCAAAGAACGACGAGGAATGGACAAACTGGGGTTTTCTTCAACACTTTCGGCTACAGCAGCAATATTCTCGGCTGTTCTTGAGCGACGTGCACGGGTTTTTTTCTTCGCATCACTAACTTGTCCCGGCAGCTCGAATTTTTCTACCAATTTCTGTATTGCTGTCCGACAAGGTGCTTCACGACGACCCAAAAATGTTCTAGTTTTACGAACCGTCTTTGCCACATTTTCACCATTTTTATAGTGATTAATAATTTCAATGCGTTGTTGAATCGTGTATTGTTCCATTTTTATTAATGACGTAGTTTCTACTTGTCAAATGTCAAAAAATGATAGCTCCTAAAGTGACATCTACCGAAATAGTGGGCTAATTAAAATAACACCTCTTATTGGAAAACCCGATATAATCAACTTTTTATATTTTACCATACCGCACCAAGTGCAAGTTTCTAAAATTTCTGACAAAATTGTAATTTTTATGTATGGCGGTGGACATTTTAGTTTTTAATTAAAACTACTTTCGCACAACAAATGTTAATTGACGTATGTCATTTTCATAAAATGTGTCGAAATACCTTTAAAATGTGCTGCTTAGGATCCTTTATGTTATCCTCCAAAACAGGAAATATTTTATGTTACGATGCGTAAAATAAAATTAAATTTCTGGTACAGAATATGATTTTAGGGAATTATTTTATTTTAATGCATAAAACAATATAAAATGGTAAAATTTTGCCAACAGAATAGGGCTCAATATCTCTTTACATTACACGTATTGTCAACACATTTTTTGTATGTACATATAGTGCCTTTTTTTTTTTTTATGAAAATCACATCCTTGTAACGTGATATCAACTAAAATTAATCACTTCATGGTGTTAATGATAGTGAAAATAACGTTACTGTCACCAAAATGGAACGTTTCATTCACTCATAATCATCCCCCAAAATGGTGTATAGACCAAGATTGGGACGTGTTATGTAAACAAAAGTGGTAGTTAACAACATTATAGAGGGACAATATTGAGTGTTCATCACGATCCAATTACCATTTGTCACTATAAAATGCTAGTTGGGATTGTATTACGCATTTCATAATCTATATACTCTGCTCTGCTATACCATACCATTTCGTTTTTAATAAAAATATATACAAACAAACGTTCGGTGTACCAATGGGAAGTCTCTATCTCCAATACTGGCAGACATTGTAATGGAAGATTTATTAACTATCTATTGATAAAATGGAAAACAAGCCACGGATAGTTATCAAATATGTTGACGATCTTTTCTCCATATTGCCACACCAACATCTGCCTGCTATACTTAATACTCTCAATAGTTATCACCCTAAACTACAGTAAACTGTAGAAGAAGAGAGTATGGGTTCCCTGCCGCACTTAGACGTTAGAGTTATTAGGGAAAAAAACCTAATAATAACTGATTGGTACCAAAAACCGACATCTTCGGGTAGGCTTTTGCATTACAGGTCTTTGCATCCTGAACATCAGAAACTTAACACAGCCAGAAATTTTATCTCCAAAGTTTTAAAGCTTAGCCACGAAAAATTCCATAGAGCCAATAAAAGAAAAATTAAGAACATATTGAGCGAGAATGGCTTCCACAAATCAATAACAGGAGGGCTGTTGTTGCAACATAGCACACATAATGTTGAAAGCGGTAATGGGGGTGGATCCGAAAGTTTTTTGAGATTTAAAGGTGCAACTTATATCCCTGGGTTTTCGGAAACCCCAGGATCACCAAATCAAACTAGGCCTCAAGCCACGCAAAACAATAAGTAATTGTTTCACTAAGCTAAAGGATCCGACACTCAAAGAATTACGTTCTGACGTAATTTACAAAATACCCTGCAAGGGTAGGAATAACGAAAATTGTCCGATGAGCTATGTTGGGACAACAGGGCAATTCCTTAAGAACAGGATTTCTAATCACAAATCAGATTTAAAAAGCGGAAACCAAAATAAAACAGCGCTAACTACATACTGTGCATTATCCAACCATGCTCCAGATTTTGAAAATGCCTCTAGCCTACACCACGAACAATACTATAAGAAAAGATTATTGATAGAGGCATTATATATTCAGAAAACTCCCAATACCATGAACAAAAAAACGGATACAGACAATATCAATAACATTTATTGCGCGCATTTGGAGAGCTTTGGGAATTGATAAAGCTACGTCTAGCACCAGTTGTTTTTGACGAGTGGTTGGATAACCTTCAACAACGGCTATAGTTTCTTTTACCATGTTTTGTCATTTATTTATTTTTTATACTGTAGTTTTTAATTAATGTTTGCCTGTTTGTTATCTGTTAATATTTTTACAATGTTGTTTTAATCCGTAAGTAGCCTTTGTTTTTTAATTTTTTAATTTTTATATCAAGCAATAGTTACATTCATGTTTTAATTAGACTGTGTCCTTGAGAACGGTTCGAGACATCGGCCGAAACGTCGGAGAACAACTAAAATTCTCACAAACTAAAGAGGTGTTTTTCCTCCTGACCGTCCAACCCGAAAATCCAAATACACGGAGATACCATACGATATCTAGTCTTGTACCATTTATGATAATTCTTAAGTGTGGGTATATGTCTTATGTGTAATTGGTCTCCTGCAGTAGCACAGTATTTATATTAAAAACATTAAGGCGTGCTCGATAGTACTCTGTTGCCTTGTTAACTTAACTTAACTTTTAGTGTTTATATAAGAAGAAAAAAGAACAAAAGCGGGGACAGTGGCGTCTACAGACGAGGAAAATAGGTCAAGCGTTGCTCCATGTATGACTTCCTTCACCTTCTTATGGAACCGCTCGCAATGAGTTGCGTCAGTATACCTACTTCCGCTTCTTTTAAATCCTTGTTATGCAAGTTGAATTTGCAATCGTATCATTCCTGATTTTTCCAGGGCTTTACAATACTCCAGATTTTGTAGACCGTCTGTAGACCGTATCCGTAGTATACTACCTCAATCCCTCAATTTTAAACTGATTACTAGCCAAAATGGTGCTGTGAGATCTAGTCTCGAACGTAGGAGGGAGGATTGCCGGTATAAAGGACAACATAGTCATTAGAAATGCAAATATAAAATTTTATTCAATAATTCAATTCACTTTGCTTAACCTAATATAACAATAAACTCAATAAAATAAAATTCAGAAAAAAACTTCAAATTCAGAAAATAAAAATAAAAACAAAATTCAAATTCAGTTGAATCCTGCTCCAGGTTGCTACCATTGGTTTACTCGTTCTGAAAAAAGAGGAGAAGACCAGATTTAATTATCTGCCAACAGAATAAAGATAGAAATGTTGTTATTGCGTGTGAGCAGCAGGGTACCAAAACTACTCCTTGCTAGTGCGTGAGCGCACAAGGATATCAAAATGTTCGGTGCTAGTGCGTGACAGCACAAAGGTAGCAAATTGCTCGGTGCTATTGCGTGACAGCACAAGGGTAGCAAAATGCTCGGTGCTAATGCGTGATAGCACAAGGATATCAGAATGATGTAGATAATAAAAATGTTGCAGAGGCAGAGTTTTTCTTCTGCTTAGGTGTGGACAGGAGATGTTGTAGATTAATCTCTGCGTGAGAATTATTCTTCTGCTTAGGTGTGGGCAGGAGTATAGGAAATGATTGGAATTTCAGATTAGTAACTAAAATATAGAATTAATCTTCTATAATCGAGGTTGGGAATATTATTCTTGTTACTCGGATTAGTCTCCGAATCAAATGAACTCTGAGCCAAGAATGATTTTGTGCAAAGTCAAGTCAAGTGTGCTTTTGCGCCGTTTTCTATTTACGTTGTCGTTGTTTCCCTCGATATTCTCGTTTCTGTTTTCGTTTTATCCTTGGGGCTCATCTTTAGCCCTCAGTCCGATTTGATGACGTCGTTTGTCTTCTTATTGACAGTTGTCCTTGGTATTTCTTGAAACTTTGCGTTTTGTTGTATTTTCTTTTTCCTTTACGGGCGATGCGCTAAATCAACCGTACTGTATGTAGTTCTCTCTTTGGAGTTATTTGTTAATGGGAGGACGAGAGGATAGGATGTGGATTTTTGGGAGAGTTTAGAAATCGTTGGTTCCTAAAGAATTGGCGTACTTCAGAGGCATTCTCTGAGTAAAGGTGGCTGAATTGTGATTACCCACGATAGTAATCACCTTTATGGTCATAGAAACTTATTCTACCATCATGTAGACGGTAGATGTTTCTAGCTTCGGGCTTTATTAGAAGCAGGGGTGAAAGGTATTTAAAGTCTTCCGGAATGAGAAGATCCGGCAAGCTGTTTATGATTGGGTTAGGGTGAGTTGGCACTCTGGTTAGTTGCTTCTCTGCAAGTTCGAATAAATATTCCTTGATGGGGGTGACATTGGCCGCCTCGTAAACTACTTCGTTACGGAAGTATTTTCCGTTGGCTCTTCTATGGAGCCCTGTGCAAGCTCTAAGTATCTTCCTTTCAAGTTTGCTAAGGCGTTAAATATAAGTGTAAGAGATCGAGTGCCATATAGGAAAGCAGTAAGTAATTACGGGTCTTATAAGTTGCTTGTATAGCAGAAGTTTGGTCTTTGTTGAGAGTCCGTCCCTGACGTGGATTATTGAGCTGAGAAGGTTGTAAGCGATATTGGCTTTGTTAATGGTCGCCTTCGCGTGGTAATTGAACTTAAAGAGTTCCTGGAAGTTCACACCTAGGTACTTGGCCTTTTCTGTAGGTTTAATGATTCCAGAGTTGTAAATGGCCTCTATGGATTTGGATTTGGATTTGGATGCTTGCCGGTTTCGTCCAATTGAAGGTTTCCGAATGCAAATTAGCTCAGATTTTTGGACATTTATTTTTATCTCCCATTTTTTATGATAGGAGTCCAGCTTATTTAGATGAAGGTTGACTTTGTTTATAGCCAAATGTGGGCAACGAGATTGAGCGTAAGTAAGGGAGTCATCTGCATAGAGGAGTGTTGTCCCATTTTCGTTTGGAGGTTGGTCTGAAGTGTACAGGTTGAAGAGTATCGGACCTAGGATAGAGCCCTGGGGGACGCCTGCTTCAATTGCCTTAAGTGGTGATTTGTGACTTTCTAGTTCCACATAGAATTTCCTAGAAGTTAGGAAACTATGGATAAGCCTATTGAGGTGTGTAGGGAAACCGAACTGGTTTAACTTGAAGATGAGTCCTGCTGTCCAAACCGAGTCGAAAGCTTTTTCGACATCAAGAAAGCAGCCTACTGTGCATTCATTCCTGTTTAGGGCTCTGGTTGTGTCTGTGTGGAATTTTAGCAGGGGGTGAAATGTAGCGTGCTGAGGCTTGAAGCCGAATTGTGACTCCTGGTGTATATTTTTGTCTTCACAGGTATTTATGACCTGTTGTTTGATGACTTTTTCAAATAGTTTTCCCAGATTTGAGATTAAGGAGATTGGTCTGAAATCCTTGATGTCCTTCGACGAAGATTTCGTAGGTATTGGGAAGATGCGTGATATTTTCCACAATTCCGGAAAGTAGGAGTTGTTGATGCAATTATTGAAGATGGTTGCTAGAAAGTCGAGAGCTATAGGCGGTAGCTTTTTTATAATTGCATTTGAGATTTTGTCAGGGCCGCTTGATTTTTTTGAGTTTATGGTCTTTGTTAAGACGAAGAGTTGTAGGAGGCTCGTGAAAATATGTTGCTCTTCTGGATAAATCGCTGGATTATCTGAGCAGAAGTAGGTTTGCGGAATTGAGTCGTGTGAAGTTAGAAAGGTACTGACAAACCTATTTACTTCAGAAGTGAAGCTTGGGTCGCTAAGGCCTGGGTTGTCCTTGAAAGTTCCTTGGAAATGTGATGCGAAGGCATTGCATTTTTCTTGAGGAAGAACTAATGTATCTTGGTTGCTTGTTATGGTTTTAGGGAGCTTTGGCTTTCTAGGGCAGATTTTGTTTATATTTTCAAAAGTCCGTGGGCCGGGCTTGATATTTTCGAGCCTTTTTCTAAACTGTTCGTCGCAGAACAGTTTAGTTTGCGCACTAATAATTACAGACAAGCATTTTACTTGGGATAATACAGACTGATATGCCGCATTTTGTGAGTTCAGGGTTCTGTGATATATGTGGTTCAGGATCTTCCGTAGTTTTTGTCTGTATTTGTACAGGCTTTGGAGGCTCGCTGGCAGATTTTTGTAGCTATAGTTCTTTGTAGGAGCTACTCGCGAAAAGTGCTCGATATTGCTCTGTAGACAATTTGTAAACAGTTCAATTTGCGAGTTTATCTCAGCATTTGAAAGGTTTCTGCTATTGGTTGGGAGGTTTCCTTGATAGAGTATTGTCAACCTATCTTGAAACTCATTCCAATTAATATCTGTCAGGGTAGGAGTAGTGGGAAGGTTCATTGTTAGTATGTTTACCGGACGGTTAGGTTTAATTGTTAGGTCTTCTGCTAAGTGGTCGGAGGGAGCATGAAGTGTGCTGCAATTGTAGTTAGCTATTTGCGGGAGGAGATTTATGAAACTTGATGAAACGAGATAGAAGTCAATGTATGAGCCTGATCGGGGGTAATTTGGAGTGGTTGATGAAACCACAATGAGGTCATGACTATCCTGGTTTTGGTTAAGCCAATTTGCTATGGTTTTGCCTGAGCCGTTTTCTCGTGGATCATTCCACATTGAATGCCTGGCATTGAAATCTCCTCCAATGACAGTGTAGGTGTAGTTTGTGGAGAGGTTATTTAAGAATTTCAGATTTCTTTTAATCTGAGCGGCCTGTGCCCCGCATCTGTTGTATATTGAAATGAGAAGTAAAGTTTCTTGAGAAGCTAAGCATACTTTTACTGCCGTACATTCCATATTACACAGTGGCTTGAGCTGAACTTGCTCAAACCTTACACCATCCCGTATTAGGACTGCTGTTCCGAGAGTTGAATCTGTTCTGTCAGTGCGTATGGTAGAAAATTTTTCAAAAGTAAGATTGTGCCGGGAGTTAAGATGTGTCTCCGATAGGAGAACGAAGTTTGGTTTGTGTTCCGCGAGGAAAGAATTAAGGGCTATTCTCTTGCAATGTCGCACAAGTGAGTTGCAGTTTAATGCAATTATCTTCAATCTGCTTATTTCCCTAGACATAGGCCGAGAGCAAATTGAAGATAAGCACTTTGGCGTTCCGCTAAGGAAGAGAGTTTCCTATATACAGGAATAAAATTATTGATTTTGCCCATGAGTGTGCAAAGATCACACCCGAAAAGGGCTTTTGCCTCTTGAGTGCAGAAATTGTCTGCAATATTTTGAGCGGGCCTTCCGGTTTGCGTTAACCTAGGGGCTTGTGCCCCTAGAGGTATAGAGGGTTGTTGTGGTTTGTTAGTATTATGTGGGATACTATTTGGTTTGTTAGTAATTACTTGTGAGAACGACATACCTGGTTTGATATAGTTTCTTACCGATTCCCGAGTAAATCTTTCTTTTTGCTGCTGCTGCTCCAGACGTTTGTTTTTTACGGCGTTGATTTCTTTGTATTTCGGGCATGCTCGGTAATTGGCTGGATGTCCTTCCTGCTTGCAGTTGACGCAGTACGGCTTCGTTTCTGCATCGTTTTTGATTCTTGGGCATTCTCCTGGTCCATGCTTCTTGTCGCATTTTACGCATCGGTATAGCTGTGCACAATTGCTGGCCACGTGTCCAAATCGTTGGCATCTTTTACACTGGGCTATTCCTTTTGTGACGTGTTTTTCCCAAAACACGATCTGGTCCAGTAGTCTGTCTACCTTTATGATCTCGCTCATATCATATTTTCCGTCGAAGGTTACGATGAAAGCGTCCATCCGCTTTTTTGCTGCGTGCTGTTTCGAGCTCCACCACGCTATTTATTTTGCAACCTTGGAGTTTGCTTTCCAAGGCTGCCTTGACGTCTCCTACGCAGAAAGTGTGCTGGACTCCCTTCAGCACAAGTGTTGTCTTTCTCTCATCCTTTGGGGTGAATGTGTATGATTCCACATTGACCTGGCATAGTAATTTAAGGATGTTCTTACGGTCCTCTTCCGTGAATGGTTTGAAAGTACATTTGTTGCCGCTTCCCATCTTGATAAAAAATTTTAGTCTGCTTGGTAAGGTGTTTAGCGCATCATTAAATTCCCTGTAATTTAGTCCATGGGCAATTATTGGTGGGGGCCTACTGGGCTTTTGCTCCGGTCTCGGTTGAACTTCTTTATTCGGTATGATGAACCTATTATCTGTTTGTAATGCCTGGTAGTAGTGGCTGCTCTGTCTTGGGTCTGTTGCTGGTTTAGCCTTCTTAATCAGGTCTTCTGGGGGGTTATTACGTGGCTTACGCTTTCCTCGGACCACCTTGTAATCACTTCCATCAGTATTTGTTGTGTTGTTTGTGTAGATGTTGACGAGTAACTTCCCGATGCTGCTTGTTGTTTCCCGTTAAGCATTCTCTGTGCGAGAGACTCTATAATGTCTTCCAGAACGTCAATAATGTTGCCCGTCTTAAATATTTCTCGTACGTTTGCCTTGACGGCGTTTATCACATGCTCTTCATTAGAGTTCATTTTGTTCAGTTTTTTTATTATTATTTTTTTTTTAAAACACTAATTTCACTTGAGTCTTTTTCTCACTTTTACTTATATATTACGTGTCTATATCACTAACACTTACGGAACACCGAAAATGCCGTCGGCGAATTGTTTTTCCTTCTTTGGTGCTAATACACATTAACACACTAATTATCCTTTGTTTAAACACAACGTTCACTCTCCTACTAACACACGCGCATGGTAAGCGGAATGCCGTCAGTAAAAATGCACTTTGTGTTTTGGCTTGTTTGCTTGCTTGTTACCTGGGATGTTGCTCCTTTGGCTGTTCAATGTCATCCTGTGATGATGATTTTGTGCTGCGGCTCATCGGCTTTATATAGCCGCCGCATCCAGTTATGTGTTCCCGCCTCTTGGTGTTGCCCTAGCAACGTTTATCTCGATTTCTGAGATAATTTGTTACTTGCTGTCATTGAGAATTCTAAATATCAGGAGGTAAGTATGCTTTGGTGCATTTCTGTATTGATTTATTCATTTTATTAATGAATTTTGATTATTTTTAAGTGAACTGCAGCTCCCAAGGGTTTTTAGCGGATGCTTCTTGCTTTAGTTCGAGCGGATTTAGGAGAGAATTTTCGATGGAAATGTAAAACTATCTGATATATATTTTTGTTTATGTTTTCAGAACTTGGCTCTTTGTGTTTCCTCTATTTTGTATTTCAGGAAATATATGTTTATCAACAAGAGAAAGCGTCGTGGAAATTAAAATGTTGGTGGGATTGAATAGGTGCTTTCATACGATTTGTAGCCAATAAAGCTGCAGAAACTACTGTTATACTAAGTAGTCATTTTACAGTCGCTAAGAGTTTCGAAATGCGAGACAACCGCGCCCTCCTACGTGTGGGGTTTTTGTAGATGTACTAGCTTTACTATAGTGCTAATGATCCATGGAAGCAGTTTTCTTAATATTCTTCCACATCGTCCTCTTTCCTCTTTTATATTACTCAGCTGTTCATTGGAAATAGCCATTCTATCTTGACCAACGCAACATGATGTAACTCGAAGTTGTTTTTGCCTCTCCGATTATTTCAGGCATTCTAGCAACTAATGAATCCACGACTTACAGGAATTAGCAATAAAACATCATACTCATTATTTAAGTTAATTAAAGCTTCCCGGCTGAAATTAAAAATACCCAACCAATACCATTGTCATTAATATATTTGGAAACGGCTCCAAATTGTCCTAGACAATTTAAAAGGTCTTCATTGCCAGCTCGTATCGAAACACGCGAAAACACAATCTTCATGGTTCTTTCTTTTAACAGAATGGCAAAAAGCATATTTTAGAAAATATATTACTAATCTTCGACCTATAGGTACTCATCAAACTTGTTAAACATAAAAACTATTAATTTTTTTAATTTGAATAATTTTATTTTGGTTCCTAAAAGGGGGTAACGAAAATCGAATACCAATGACATTCACTCTTAAACAACAAATTTATCCTCCAAAAAAAAATTACGAATTACGAAAAAAATTCATTAAATTAAGTTCAAAAGGGCGCTATTTACATAGATTCTAAGTAATTCGAAGTTTAAGCAAACACGAAGTGAACGCCTGAACGAACTCTCAGAAAACCTACTATCCGTAATACTGGTACATTTTCCCATCTAAAACAAATTATGTGACCGACTTTGTTTACGTACTTAAAGGAAAACTCATTAAAGGACAAGTGGAAATGGTTATTCTTGAAAAGTTGGAGAAATAAGGAACCTTCGGGGCATAATCACCCTACGCTACGCATATATAACTTTCTTGCATGACAACGTAGTCGGTTATACTTACATATATAGCTGTAAGGACTACTTGAAGTTTGTGATCTTCACATATGAAATTTTTTTAGTTCAATTCTCAGCACGTGACTTCTAGAAAGTGGTTATTCGCCACACCCTACTCAATATGAAATTTCCTATTCGGCCTTACCCCAGTTTTAGGATTTCCCCTAAAAAACTCATGTCATGGGTTGTTAATTTTACAAGGGTGACTTGGTTTCAAACGAAAACAAAGAGCACACGTTTTGTGGTATTCAAATGCGTGTTAATAATGTATTTCCGAATCGAATACTGTGTAGTTACTCTTACGAATAAATCTCAGTGTAAGAACAGCCAACAACTTTCGATTATTCCCATTAATAACTCTTTTGAAACTTTTCGAATTTAAATTTTCATAATTCAAACTTTTATGAGACGTATTCAGTTCCACTGAAATGATGGAACCGTTAAAGTTTGCAAAATCAAAGATGAGCAAAGGAAGGAAAACATTTATCAAGCTCAGTGAAGCAATAGATTGTGACACTTTTTTTGCTCCCAGTTTGCAAAGAAACACTTCGTCAGTTCTCGAATTTTCAATATGCAATAATTTTTCATCGTTTAAATGGTCCATGCAGATTATACATAGATCTCATAAGTCCCATCTGAACTTTGAGCCCGTTCCACATAGCCCCTATGTCTTAGGGGGTTTTTGTAGAAATGTTTTCGGTTATTTGAAGAATAACACAGATTAAACGACAAATTTGAATGAAATAAATCTACTCTAAGACTGTCTGTAAAATGAAATTTTTCTTAAATTATGGTAAGTTTGGAATATTTGAAGATTGTAGTATATTAAGTACCATAAATGAATTGCATATGTGTGTGTACTGATCTCTCCTTTTTCTGAGATATTATATATTGCTTCACAATCAGTCATTGTTATATAATAAACGTATTGTAAAGACTGCTTTGGCTTTTTAATTAAGAGGAGTCAGTACTCAGCAAAAATTTCAATTTAGATACCAGCGAGCCTGTAGGCAATAAAACTTACTATACGTTGGTTTGTGTCCTGCAGGTATGAAAATTCATATAAAATTAGCGTAGACCTAGACCACAAATCACTTTAGAGACATCTAGCGTAAAAGACAGAAACCGAACATGCGACAATTTAAGACGAAAATGAAAATTTGCAGTTCAAAGAAATTGAAAATTTTTAACAAGAATGAACTCTCCTAAATTTTATTTTGCACATAATTGTTAAATATACTATTTTGCTTTATATTTCTACAACGTTCAACGAAATATTGCAATTTCTCATCGGTGAAATATCGAGATAAAAAACAAGTACTATTAGAGTTAAACAATTAAAAAGAGCGCCACTAAAAATGAAAAAACGCGACGTTATTTGCTAGACTTAGGCCTTATCTTTCTAAAATAGTCGTAATCTAAAGAAATGAGAGTACCTACTAAGAGGAATTTGATTTGAAAAAAAATCAATTTTTACCATTTTTTACAAGTTTCCAAGCTAATATCTTCATTCCAATACAATTATTTTTATTTTTCTCGACGTTATTTACTAGATATCTTCGCTACCTTTAATTTAAGATATCAGTCATTATTCTGATACAAATAGTTCGCCAAAAATTCGCATTGAAAAATGTATTAAACTTGCAAATATTGGTACTGACTCCTCTTAAACCTAATATACTACATGGCGCAGCCGTAACGGGGAATAAATTAAATAGTAGAACCTGAAAAAAAAACATTTTAAATTCTGAAATTGTTCAGTGCCGGAAGAAAAATCTAAAGTTGCTTTGTGCTGATATAAAAAAAAACTGAAATCTAAAAGTTGCTTTGTGCTGATATAAAAAAAAAACTGAAATCTAAAAGTTGCTTTGTGCTGATATCTTGCTGTGCTGAAAATTCATGAAAATCTAAAAGTTGTTCAGTGTTCGGATTGTTGTTTAAACAGTAAAATACTTACTTAAAACTTTTAAAAAAAAAGTGGAACAGTGTCACAATGGCTGCTATCGATTTTCAAAAGCCAGGACCATTGCAATTAGAGGGAAACTTGAAAGAAAATTTCCAAAAATTCTTTCACATGTTCGAGATATACTCAGTTGCTACAAAAACAAACAAGGAAACTGAGGATGTGCAGGTGGCAAGGTTTTTAAGCTGTGCAGGTGAAAAGGCAATTGAAATTTTTAGATCATTCGAATTAGATGATGAAAAAAAAAAAAGAAAATAGCTGAAGTAACAAAGGCGTTTGAGGAATATTGTATACCACGTAGCAATGTGGTATATGAACGGTACATGTTCTTCACTCGTAACCAGAAAGAGGGAGAACCGTTCGAGCGATTTCTTTCCGATCTTGTAAAACTTGCAAAGAGCTGCGATTTTGATTCTCAAAAAGAATCCATGATCAGGGATCGCATTGTTATTGGCATTACCGATCAGACCGTTCGATTGCAGCTATTAAAAATGGATAAGCTTGATTTGAACAAGGCAAAGGAGTTGTGTCGCATTGCTGAACAGGCGGGAGTACAGGTTAAATTGATGGGAGGCGAAAAGGAGAGAACTGCAACAATAGCGGCCGTGCAGAAGAGACAGGGGAGTTTGAATGCAAAAAGAAATTTAGTAAAAAATTGTAGTAGTAAAAGTGGTTCTTATTTTAATTCCAGATTTTCAAAAAAGAGTGGAGATCAGCATGACACATATGCAAGTCACAGCAGTAATGAAAATAAGTGCAAAAATTGCATTAGGATACATCGTCGCGGACAATGCCCTGCTTTTGGGAAGAAGTGTCTGGCTTGCGGACGGTACAATCATTTTGCATTAGCATGTGACAAGAAAAAGCCGAATATTGTAAGTAATTTAAACGAAATATATGAGCAGAGTGATGATGAGTGCACGGTATATATTGATACGGTAACTTATAGGAATTCAATTAATGCTATTAACACTGTAGTGCCTGAAAAGGTTAGTTGGCAAGAGAAACTAATAATTAAAGATCGGGTTGTCGAATTCAAACTCGATAGTGGTGCTGATGTCAACATCATTTCAAAAGATATTGCATGTGGTTTAATAAGCGAGGAAAAATTGAAACCGATTGTTGTGCGTGTGGAAGCATATGGGGGCTCTCCTATAAATACTATCGGTACTGTTGTTTTACCTACACGTTATAAAAATAGATGTCTAGATGTGAAGTATGTTATTGCAGATGGTAAAGTCCAACCTTTGTTAGGTTTAAATACCTGTATTGAATTTGATATGATAAGACGCGTGTATGATATTAATCAAACAAATGTAACAGAAGCAGTATTCGAAAATGATAGGACTAAGAAATCCTTTGTATCAAAGAATAGTGATATTTTCAGTGGAACGGGGAGATTCCCGGATCTTTGTCAATTAGTGCTTAAAAACGACTCAATCCCAGTTAGCAAGGCACCGCGTCGTATTGCGCTCAGTTTACGCCCTAAGGTGAAAAGTATTTTAAAGGAAATGGAGGAACGGGGGATTATTAGCAAAAGAGATTCTCCCGCTGATTGGGCTCATCAGTTGGTTGTTGTAGAGAAATCTAACGGTTCCTTAAGGTTATGTCTAGATCCCACTGAATTGAATCGACAATTGAAGGACGAATATTTCTTAATACCCAGTATAGAAGATTTTTGCGACGTCATGAAGGAAATCAAATATTTCACAGTATTGGACCTAAAAGAAGGGTTTTGGCAGCTGGGCCTCCATCCCTCCTCAAAGGAGCTGACTGTTTTTAGTACTCCGTTCGGTACCTATCAGTACAATGTACTTCCCTTTGGAATAAAAACAGCTCCTGAAAAATTTCAAAAACTGAACACGAAATACTTTGGAAATTTACCTGGGTGTTTCATATACATTGATGACCTTATTGTAGGGGGCAAAACATTAGAAGAACACGATCAAACAGATGCTTCTCAAAATGGACTAGGAGGTTGTCTTTTCTAAGATGATAAGCCTGTTGCATATGCGTCCAAGAGCTTATCTGACGCAGAAACTAGATATGCTCAGATTAAAAAAGAGCTACTAGCCATTGTCTATTCATGTGAAAAATTCCACAAATACATATATGGACAACATGTAACTATTCATTCAGACCATAAGCCATTAGTGTCTATTATGAAAAAGGATGTAAACTTGATTCATTCATGTCGTTTGCAACGAATGAAAATTAAGCTATTAAAGTACAACCTTGAAGTTAAGTATGTCCCTGGAAAACTACTGCATGTTGCAGACTTATTATCTCGAAATTCCATTCCTGACCTATCAGTTGATACTGAAACTTCTTTAAGTGACGTCGTTCATACAATCAACTTAAGTAATATGACTAAAAGTGATGAAAGTTTGAGGGCAGTAATCAAGTATTACAAAGAAGGATGGCCTTCTAGTAAGGACAAGTTAGCAGATGATGTCAAACCGTTGTGGCAATATAAAGACAAACTATATGTTGAGGATGAATTAGTTTTCTTTCAAGATCGTGTATTTGTGCCCAAGGGTTTAGTTAATGACATGCTTAAGTTACTCCATGAAACCCATATCGGCATTACAAAAACTATTCTAAGAGCTAAGACCACACTTTATTGGCCAAATATGGTAGCAGATATTAAAGATATGGTACAGAAATGTCGTCTCTGCGAAAAATATAGACCAAAAAATAAGAAACATAATCTGTTACCACATCCAATACCGACACTGCCCTTTAAGAAAGTAGGAGTCGATCTATTCGTGTATGGGGGGAAATCATACCTTGTTTTAATGGACTACTATTCCAAGTGGATAGAAATAGCTCGTATACCCAATAAAACGGTGAAGAACGTAATTGACGCCCTGGTAAAAATATTTTCCAGAAATGGTGTACCCCAAGTTATAATATCGGATAACCAACCCTTTAATTCTTTCGAACTCAGAAACTTTTCTGAGGATTGGAATTTCTCTTTTTCTTTTTCTAGCCCTAGATATCCAATGTCTAATGGCCTAGCTGAAAAAGCAATCCATATAGCGAAAACCATTCTTAGGAAAATGGGAGACGGCCATGGATTGTATGCAGGGTTATTAGAATATCGAAGTACCCCAATTCCTGGTATAAACTACTCTCCCGCAGAATTGCTCTCTAACCGTAAGCTTAGAACCAAGATTCCAATAGCAGACAAACAGTTAGAGCCTCAGGTCCCTCAAAGTGTACAAGACCGGTTGAAAAACAAACAATCCAAATATGTACAATCCTATGATGTTAAGCGTCCCAGGCCAGAACTTACTTTAAAAAAAGGTGAGAATGTAGTGTACATGCATAATGACAGGTGGAAACCCGCTGTGGTTATCAACAAACACGGTGCACCTAGGTCGTATATCATCAGAGATGAAGATAATCAATTATTGCGACGAAATACCTATCATTTAAGAAGATCACTAAATTCTCCTACAATACGAACACCGGATACCGAGATCACTCAAATGCTTTCACACCCAACACCTCAGCCAACCACGAACTCGAATACCACAGACATCCAACCAACCTCTTCAGGAACAGGATATGTAACGCGTTTCGGTCGCACCGTCCGACAGCCGGATTTCTTCAGAGCATCTTAAAACATTTAAAATTTTGGTTAAGTCTATACTCATCTATAATATATTAATAAAAAAAAAAAATGTACACAATTACCTACTGAATTTAAATAAGTTTATTTGCATCTTAAGGAGGAAGGTGACGTATATTAAGTACCATAAATGAATTGCATATGTGTGTGTACTGATCTCTCCTTTTTCTGAGATATTATATATTGCTTCACAATCAGTCATTGTTACACGCTTGAGCCCAATAAACGTATTGTTAAGACTGCTTTGGCTTTTTAATTAAACCTAATATACTACAGTATATTATGTATGTCTAAAAATATTTTCACGATATCTAAATAACTTTAAAGGTATGTGGTGTAAATCTAAGAGAAGCATCTAGAGAAGCTATAGACTATGACGTATCGACAAGACTCTAAAGAGACTTACTAAAGAACCGTTTAAGTGTAAGCCCTAAAAATTAATCCAACACCACTGAGTTACTTGAATCGACTTTTGAGTTTGTCAGAGATTCTATTCTGATACTTTATGCGGAATTAAAAATAATATTTAATTGGACAACAAATATTCTTTGGCTTTTGATATGAATAAGTTGTGTTTTTTTTGTGCGAAAAATTAAGCGATAACCGTACTGTATGACATCACCGTATACAGACTACAAAGCTTTTTGACATTTAAGTCGTGACGTCACTCCGGCTGACAGTAAAATTTCCGTGATTAATATTGTCGAAGCCCCACTAATAATAATTATTTAAGTAAGTTAAATTCATCAGTAGCAATGTTCATAAGAATTAATACAACTAAACAAATAGAAATCTACACATAATATGTACATATATGATGGATAAAGACATTATAAGTCACAGCAACTTCCTCTTATCCTATAATGAGTTTAATGAGCTTTTTCCTCTTTTCTTTATGATGAGTATATTCAAGGTATGCGTACGAAATTATTTAATTACCCGCGTATTCTTTTTAAGTTTATTAATATAAAAAAACAAACAGACAATTCCATGAGGTACAAGGATTCTGCTAGTGATGATTCGTCCGGGATTTGCAATATGTTTGCTTCATTTTTTGAAAATGCATTTTCCTCGTTAAATTTCCAAACTCGAAATAATAATTTCAGTCATTTGAATGATTCTCATAACGTTTCATTCACTATGCCTGCAATTGCACAGGAGGATATTCTTGATCATTTAAATGGGCTTTCAAATGATTTCACAGCGGGTCCTGATGGGATTCGTCAAGCCTTCTTTAAGTCGAGCTGCCTTGCACTAGCAGCTCCGCTGAGAATTATTTTTCAAAAATGGTTGTTTCTCTCAGCTATGGAAAAATTCTTTTATCATACCCATCCACAAGAAAGGTAGTAAAAGTGAATTCTCTAACTATAGGCCTATTCAAAATTACCTTGCAATCACCTATGATTATGTGTTCTCGGAATCCTCGATTCGCCGTGTAGTTTCTGTCGGTGACTTGGGTGTCAAATGTGACCATAGATTGAATTTTATCTCCCACATAAGCTATACATGGTATTAAAGAGTAGCTCAATGCTGGGTTTTATAAAATGTTGGTCCCGAGGGGTTTCGAATCCTACCATAACATTGCGTTTGTACACTTGCTTTGTGAGACCACTTCTTGAATACGCTAGCCAAGTCTGGTGTCCACTTTACGGTACACACATCGACCGCATCGAGTCTGTACAGCGGAACTTTTTACGATTTCCTCTCAGCACCTACCATGGAGTAATTTACTAATTCTTCCACCCTATGAGGATCACCGAAGGCTTTTAAATATGCACTCACTTGAGAAACGTCGAATGGTTGCCGATGTAACTGTTGTGTATCAATTAAGGAAAAATTCAAACACTTGTTAAATTTTTATTTAAATTTATGCCTAACGCGTTTCGATCTCAAAGACCTCGGAGTCCTCTGATGATGATCTTTGAGATCGAAACGCGTTAGACAGAAATTGAAATAAAAAATTTTATATATTTTCTATGAAACATAACAAGTGTTTGAATTTTTCCTTAATTGAAAATGAGGTTTCACCAAGTGCCAACAAAAAAATCTGTTGTTGTGTATCAACTTTTAAACGCGAATATTGATTCTCCATTGTTACTGGACAAAATTTCTTTCCGTGACAGTACACACAATTTGAGAAGGCTTCCTCTGTTGCATGTTAACTCCTCAAGGTCTAACTTTAGCATGTATGAACCAGTTAATCGCATGTGTATTAATGTTAATAATACGGGTGAGCATTTTGTTGTTGACGATTCTAAGCATGTTTTGAACAAACGTCTATATAATATTTAATTTCTTTGTTCTATGTTTATGTTTATTTTTATTTTAACATACTAATACTAACACCGACTAAGTGACGAAACGCAGGTATTGTTGACCGTTTATTTGTTAAACATGTCACTACAGCGAGCTTGTATTAAGCTGATTCTGATTGTCATGAATGTCTAATAATTATTCAGAAATCGTAGCTATACAAATTGAAGTATTTCTAACCTAAATTTTATTATTTCATTTACACATTCCATAAAATTGCACATAAATTTAATTTTCTCATGAAAAATTTATCTCTGGATAAGAATGTCAGGTTACGTTTGGCGAAGATAAGTTGAAACTGGCGTAAATAAGATTTTGGAATCTTGCATTCTTTTCAGCTTTTAGGTATTTAAATAAGCAGGTATTGAGGTACACTTAATCTTGTGCCGGTTTAAGGACCTCGCTGAGAAAAATAACACTGGTAAATTTAACAAAACTGGCTTGATTATTTTGTTAACCAAAAAACTAGTTCCATTCAACCAGAATTAAGTTGGATCAACCGAAATAACAAGCTGTTTAGCCCTATTTCGAGCTAGTTTGCTTGAACAAAAATGAGTTTGTTATTTTTAGCTTAGCTTTTTAAGTTGAGAATAACAAAGTGCTTGGTCAATGACACTTAACTAACAGGAATATAGCAAAATTATTGGTTAAACCGGCAATGTTGTTTACAACCATAAAACTTATTTAAATATTACCAAATAACTTGTTTACATTTAACTAAATTATTTGGTTTTTAATATTAAGAATTTAGGTTCGGTTAAATACGATTTCGTTACTTAGTACTTGGTTGGACTACACAATTAAATAATGGAAATTTGTTAATTTAACCCTCTTGGTTAAACCTAGCTTTACCTAAAGCAAATTTCTTGTCACTGGTAAAAATTTCGTGTCAGTTTGTGCTGCGCGGTGATACATATATTTAAGAGGATTAATTACAAAAAACTCGAACGAAAGTATTTTAAAGCGTTTTTAATGTTATATTGCATCCATGGTGAAAGGGATAAGTGAAGTTCGCAGACACAAAAAGCTAATCCACGACGAACTGGAAAGTTTAAAATTGTTTTTATGTTCTCGAAATTTATAATGTAATTATTTAATGGAAAAATGCTTTGGTAAGTAAAATTTATTGTAATGCCCTTTAAAAAAAAAAGACTTAAAATTTTGTATCTATTGGCAATAAGACATTATACAGTGCACTGTTATATTTTTATACATCTTATTATTATACAATGCACTGTAATTTTTGTGAAATGAGTTTCATTCATAAAATACTAAGTGCTTGGACGATCTCTCAATTTTTGTAAAAAATTGGCAGTCATGTTTTATAGTAAAGTATTTTAAATAAATCGTTTAGCGACCAGCTGCAATTTTAAATTATCATTTTACTTATAATTTTTCTATTAGATTTAATATAATGTCACATTATAGTTTTCACAGAACAGTCCAGTTAGAGTCTATATCCATTCAAACTTCGTTTTCATTTTGATATAGCAACTGGTCACATTACAGTATAATACACAGTTTATTGTTATTAATTATACTGTTATCTTGATGATCAAGTCAAAGATTAACTTAGTTTACTGAGATAGAACACGTACCTATGTGGTTATGTACATATATTCCGAAATTTAGAGCTAACCAAATTTGGGACAGGTTAGCTTCGTCTTCATCCAACTGAAGACGAAAACTAGGCTTGGGACCTTAGAATGTAAATAAAATTGATAGCTACTACGATATTTTAAAAATCATATCGCACTAAATAAAAATATTGTTGATAATTTTTAGAAAACAACATTAATTTGGAAAAATTAAAATTAATTACAAAAAAAGAAATAAAGTCTATGTTCGATGAGCAAAATATTGGTCTCCAAGTAAAACTTGAGCACCACATTTTAAAATATCAAGAGGCTTTTGTAAGTATTAATTGACTTTTACCGTATTTTAAAAATTTAACACATTTAAATATCTATTTTAAAAATTTCCAAATTAGTGTCGGAGAAATTATTACGGAAATTTTAATTAGATATCACCTATATGCAGTTGCCACTTAGAAGCATCAATTATAAGAAACAAACAAGCAAGGCTTGTAGGCACTGATATGCAAACTGGAGCAGAGTTTGGTTCAACACAATCAAGTGATTCAAGTGACTTTCAAAAATCCTTATAATTGGTAATTTTTAATATAATATAATTATTGAATCTTTAAATATCATCTACAATTGTAGAATGTATTTCAAATTCTCAAAGTACGGAAGCGGGTAAAATATTATATTATTTTATAACACCTAAAAAGTAGAAATAGAAATAGAAATATTTATTTAGGAATACTGTAAACAAGAGTTAATAATTTACTAATCTACTAGACTCGCAACTCAAATTATTTTTTATTTACGAAAGAGACATGCATATAACATTTTTTTTCTTTTTTTTTTGTATTCTCCGGTATATAGCAATAGCTAAAAAATTTATTATTTGATTTTGGGTGACAAGTTTCAAGTCTTGATTTTGACTCATCAACAGGTCCCAAATAGTGAAATTGAGTGACTTGAAAAACGAATGAAAAAATAGAACAAAGAAAAGAAGTGAAAAAATCAAAAAACAAAAAAACCAAAAAATTGAGAAAAATAGAAAAAATACCAGATTCATCCGAAATGAATCGAACCTGTGTACGCCCACAGTGGGCTGAAAAAAGAAAAAGGAAGAAGAACAAGCGTTTCGTGTTAGCAGAAAACCTTACTCTCATCGGTACGGCTTAGTTTTCTACTTGTCGAAGACGCTTGATACAGATCAATTGAACTCATGTCATATATACTCAGAATAAATTCTGGGTGTGAATTATATGAGGCACAAACTCCTATATTCCACCAAGGAGGAAGAAACAAAATTAGAAATTACTCTTTAAAGCTTATTTGCTATTTTATCACACAATCCATTTGATTTTGGGTGACAAGTATGTATATAACATGGAAATATGTAATATTTAGCAAACAAATTTAAAGCTATAATTCAAATTTCATATGTAATCTTTAAAAAATTAAACTTATTAGTTATATGTACATCTGCCTGAACTTAGTAATATTATAATTTTGTAAAAATTTAAAATAATGGTTTCCTGACTATTTTTTTAAATTGAATGAATGAATTGTTCTTTTGTAATGTTTATTTCGATTTTTATTAGTAAATAGTAAATATTAAACTTTCCATTACAATTATGTAACAAAGAATACTCAGTTCGAAAAAGAGAGTATTTTATTAATTAGTACTTATTTCCTTCATAGATTTATTTCTTATAAAACCACGATTAATTAAGACTAAATAATTAAGAATAAATATTGTCGTTGTGTAAATTCGAAACTTCACCATGATATAAATCCATTTCAACCAAAACTTCGTAGTAAATTCGATTAAATATGTATTTAATTATAATTAAATGTAGTAGTATAGTGAATTTTCAAATATGTCCCAATGATGGCCTATACTATACTATGCTAATATAACCTATAATATGGTTAAACATTTATTAAAACTGAGTCAAATTGATCGTAGACCTGGTTGAATACTTGACCAAAACTTTGTTCCATTAATTGAAGGCTCAGTGAACAATTTACAATTTTAACCATGCTTAGGTTAGAAATTATGTTAAATTAATCTTAATTTATGTTGGATAGTTACCTAATTTTGGTTGAGTTAACTAAGTTTTTAGTTCATTTATTAACATTGGTTAAAACTTAATAAACTTAAGCAAAGGTTTTGGTTATAATACAACTCAAACGAAACTTGGTTGATTTGACTAGTTCAATTAGTTGAGCAGAAAATAACAAAATAAATTTGTTTGTTATAATCAAAAAGCTCGATAAGTTGAAAACAAGCCAAGCACTTTAATCTTAGTTTTCGATTGTATTTACTAGTGCTTTTTTCTCAGTGTAGGCAAGAAAATCCATCAGACGGCAAATAAAAGAATTTATGACGGTACTAAATTATTTTTGTGACTCCGACGTAATATAATAAGAATCCACCTACGAAGATAAGGGAAGGTTTAAAACCTAGGGGGACACTAGCATAACTCATTTGGTATATGACTTGCCACATGAAATGCTGATGTAATACTGAATTAAACCATCATCCATATCACCTCGTGGGTACAGATTGCAATTTGCACCCATTTTCAATACCGAAATAGCAGTATTTTTTATGTTCGAATACCGGCACTTCGCAATTGAAACGAAATAGTTTAGTTGAACCGATACGCATAAGTAGTGACAACTTATAAAAAACATTTAACCATTGTACTATTGACCTTAAACATAACCATAATGAGCTCGGTATAATAATAATAAAAAATCTGGAAAGTTATCGGTATTTTCCGACGCTCTCCTACAACGAATACATTTTTTTTTTATATATTTAAAAGCTGAATTTAGCAAGGAACTCGCGCTGATAATGGAACTTAGGAATAGCATCCTAAACATGATCGAATGATTTTTTAAATTAAAAGTAAATGCGACTATACAATTATTGATCAAAACACCAGCTGAACAAAAATCTGAGGAATTATATACTGCATTAAAATTTGCTTTAAAACAATGCATACAGTACGTACTGTAGTATTCCTGTATGCCTCCACAGCCCCCGATACCAAAACAAATGCCAAACCAGATACCAGTATTTCAATCCCTAAATGGATCTCGAGCCTCTACTGAAACTCCCCTAAGGGTAATTCGGCATATAATATGTATGATGCAGATTTCAACAAATGCTAGCTAATTTCCAGACTCAGAGTGATTCGATATCGATAACTAAAGGGTTTTCCAATAAGAGGTGTTATTTTAATTAGCCCACTATTTCGGTAGATGTCACTTTTGGAGCTATCATATTTTGACATTTGACAAGTAGAAACTATGCCATTAATAAAAATAGAACGATACACGATTCAACAACGCATTGAAATTATTAAAATTCACAATAAAAATGGTGAAAATGTGGCAGAGAAGGTAACTCGAACATTCTTGGGTCGTCGTGAAGCACCTTGTCGGACCGCAATACAGAAATTGGTAGAAAAATTCGAGCTGTCGGGACAAGTTAGTGATGTGAAGAATAAAACCCGTGCACGTCGCTCAAAAACAGCCGAGAATATTGCTGCTGTAGCCGAAAGTGTTGAAGAAAACCCAGGTTTGTACATTCCTCGTCGTTTTTTGGAATTAGGCATTCCACAAACGTTATTACACCGTATTTTGCATAAAGATTTGGGTCTTAAGGCTTATAAAGTTCAGTTAACACAAGAACTCAAGCCGGCCGATCATCAACAACGTCGAGTCTTTGCTGATTGGGTCCTTGAAATGCATGAAAATGATCCGGAATTCCATCGAAAACTCATCTTGAGTGATGAGGCCCATTTCCACCTCGATGGCTTCGTCAACAAACAAAATTGTCGCATCTGGGGCTCGGAAAACCCAAGAGTTATAGTTGAAAAGCCTCTCTATCCTCAACGTGTGACTGTTTAGTGCGGTTTATGGTCCCGCGGGGTCATTGGATCTTACTTTTTCGAAAATGAGGCTGGAGTAACAGTTACGGTGAATGGATTGCGCTATCGATAGATGATTAATGATTTTTTATGGCCGGAATCGGATGGTATTGATCTGGACAACGTTTACTTTCAACAACACGGCGCTACGTGCCATTCAAGCAACGAAACCATTGATCTTTTACGGGAAAAGTTTCCGGACCGTGTTGTCTCTCGAAGAGGTGATCACAATTGGCCACCGATATCTTGTGACTTAACACCTTGCGACTTCTTCCTTTGGGGCCACGTGAAAGAGAAGGTCTACGCCAACAGCCCAGCGTCGATTCTTAGACCTCAAAGATGGAATTCTTGAGGCTATCGAGGACATAGGGCAGACACTTTGCGATTTGGTTATGGAAAATTTCATGAAAAGGATATGGTCCTGTAGGCGTGGTCGTGGTGGTCATTTGGCTGATGTTATTTTCCATTATTAACGGCATACCTTCCTCTTTATAATGAAATAAAGATCCGATCATTTGTCGCAAAAAATGGCATTTTTTTTTTTTTTTGTATATCTAAATAACACCTCTTGTTGGAACACCCTTTATTAACAAAAGATAGCCTTTGAATTAAGCCACAAATATTGGAACCATTCTTATGAGCCAGTCAGTAAATATATTCTTCACTCATTACTTGAAGTCCAAGCTCCACTAAAGAAAGATCTGTCAGTTGAACCGTCAGCAATTACAACTGATTTTACTTTAACCTCCACGGAAATCTCTTATCGTGATAGTCGCAGAAATTTTTTTGTTTCTAATACCACAATTTTGGATAACAATGCTCTAAAGGAAGTACATATTTACGTAATACGTATATATTACATAAATAATGTAAAAGTTTATAAAGTATAAAATAATTATACAATATGACCCGTACACAGAAGATAGTTTTGAGGAATATGAGGGACGACTTGGATCCGTTTGCTATTTCTGAGGCTGTATTCATAAAGAATTTCGGAATGCCAAAATTTTTTGCCTTTAAAGCGATTGAAATTACATTCCCTTACGATAATCGAAATTAATCGACAATGGTATCGGTACTTTAAAGTTTTGGCAACAATTAATTTTTTTGCTACAGGTTAATGCTACAATAAACCTCGATAATCATATAAGGAACTACAGTGTAGCAAAATTATTGTGATGACATGTCTGGGCACAAGTTTACGTGTAGCAAAATGGACATGCTTTGTGCTAGCTACGTGTGGGTTAACCCTATTGCCATCGCCTCGCCTAAAATTTCTTCATTCTTGCAAAGTAAATTGCCTTTAATAGCCTGGGTTGACTAAAAAAGGAGTTTTCAGATTCTTCAAAGCCTCATAACCTCTTAAAATTAGAGTTTCAACAAAAAAAATTATGTAGAATTTTAATTCTGCTAAATTCTCTTTATTTGCTAAATTTAAGAAGTTAAGAGATCTCTTAAAAGTCTCTTATGTAGAATCGTGGGGTTATTATTAAATTGTAGAAATTTTTTACTATAGTTACCTACAGTATTTAGAATTGAATGGATTTATAAGATATAAAAAAAACAAATAAAAAAGCTAGAAATGGATTCTTATGATACCCAAGATGAATGCCCGTCTATAATATCATATGGCTGGGCAAGTTTGATTTTTGAAGTGCTTTTTCGGATTTATTTCTAGACTGGTATGTCAGACAATAAAAATGATTATAACCAAAAAAACGAAAAACGAAATTTTTGTATGGCAACCACACGAAGGAGTAACCTGATTTGCTCCATTTTCTTACTTAAATTTACTTTTCTTTTAAAAGGCCTTTTGGAAAATTTCAGTTCTCCGTAAGTACATGCGCTCTCAAGTTATCGTGAGAACAGACGGACAGACGGACAGATAGACTTGAAAGAATCAAAATAACTTTTAATAATATGTGCGGGTGTTCAAACCATTTTGCTTTACCATCATTATCTCTATACGCTACAAACAGAATGACAAACTTAAGGACGAAACACAATTCCACCGTTTCGATCCGATACGTAGAAATGTCAAACTTGCTTATATGATACATACGTGATATTGAACACATTACACTGAAATGGATCGAAATAGATCGAATCGAAACGGATAAGTTGAGCAAAATTTCAACTTTTACGGACGACATAACCTAGAAAAATCATCTGAAAAGATTTCTTTATACTCAAAGATGCATGAAAAGGCTTTTGTTGAGGAAATAAAAAAAACATGAATTATATGAAAAAAACAGAATGTTTTCATGGATGAATGTAAAGTGGAAAGACAAAATCTGACAAAACTTTAAAGTCAAGTGTTTGAAACCGAATGGAACAATTGTGCTCATGCGTTTGGATGAAAATGGCGAATCGAATCGAAACGTCGGAATTGTGTTTAGCACTTTAGTATGCCCTATGATTTCATATAGGATATTATGAAAAAAAAAAAAAGAAGATGCCCAGCTTAATGGTAAAATGTTCATCAAACTTTGACTGATTCGAGAGTAACTGTACCGACTGAAAGGCCGTTTGAATTGTGCAGTGTTATGCTGCAAAAGCTACACTCGGTTAGATATTTAATAAAAATATTAGTTTCTTCGTGTAAATCAATTCGAGGAACATGATTAAGTGCTAGTCGGAAAGCAACGCTTCCATTTAGATGTGCCAAACTCAAACTACGGGTATTTCCACAAAATTTGTCGAATAATTTACATTAATTTAATGGTGCATTTAGTTAATTCATTTAAAATCACTCAAGTTATATGTAAACGATTTCCTTCTCCCTATAGAAAATTCATTAAAGCCTAATAAATTCAAATTCAAACTCCCTATAGATAGGTGAAACTCTAAAGCTGAAAGTGTACTTTTCTTCAAGTAACCGAAATATGCCTAAACTTTGTGGCACAAATTGTTGCTACCGAATTTAGGGAAATATTTTTTATAGTGTACTAGATTTGCAATGAAAATTGAAGTACTTATGTAGATTACCATAGATAACATTTTTAGCCAGTTTCACAGCCGAGTTTAAACCAACGTTTATTTTAAACCATTCTGCAAGCTTAAACGTAGTTTAAACCAAATCGGCTTTCACAGTGCATTCTTTTAGTAACGTTGGTAGTACTGGTTAAATTGTGAACCAATTTAGCTATCGCCGCCATTGTGAAGCAATTTTTCTATCAATCAATCTGTCAACAGGAAAAAATAAACAGAACATAAGGTGACAAGTAAAATATATGTATGTAGTAGTTATATTGACTATGTCACCGTCATCATAGCAGGATGCCCACATAGGAACTGCCTAGAGAAGGAAGACCCCCACAAGGATAACTGGTCCAAGCTCCATAGCTCCTCATCCTCCTCAACCGCACCCATCACAATTTCCCGTCTCACCCTCCTAAACAACAATTAACAAACAACCGCCACGGAAACAGCTTAGTGTCGCGCGCGAAGCTGTAATAACAAACAAATCAAATCAAACATAAAAGTTTATAACCAATATATGTACAAAAAGAAGACAAAGCCAAGACAATCGTGAAATCAAGGCCAAAATAAAAAGCCTGAGTGTAAAAATCTACCATAAATCCTAACAGGAAAGTTAGGACTAAACATTAAGGACAATATATTTTAAATGCGCAAGAAAGACTCTGACTATGACTGACTATGTTATATTGACTAATTTTAAATATGCCACCATCCAAAATTGCTGCAAATTTTAGTAGAAGTTAAGTTGAGCTATTGCTTTCTCTAGTGCAAAAAAAAAGAAGACATATAGTAGAGTGCAAGAAAACGGACAAGTATAGATTCGAAGATAAAGTGACAAAGTTCTTTACTTAAACGGAATCTATAGCAAAAAAATCAATTTCGTCCCAATCATTAAAAGGATTTGGCGGATTTTTAATTACTCTCGATCAGACAGACAGAGTTTTAAATTTACCTAAAAAAAAAAAAAACTTCTTCATCGCTAAAAATGTCTAAATCTGAATACATGATAAAATTATTTTGTTGATACAAATAAATAATGCTACTGTCAAGATAAAATGGTACACTTGTCAAATACTTTTACATTGAGTTTAAACCGAGGGATGGTACGGTTTAAACTCTAGTTTAAACCGGAGTTTACACTGTGAAACCCATTCGTCGAGTTTAAACTCAGACTTTGAAACCGGCCTAAGTCAGCCAGCTTAACCCTTGATTATCTGCATCTGACCTATTCCCAAGGTATATAGAAGACAAGGTATTCCCATCAAAATGTTGACACATTGCAGCTGATATCCTGTAACGTAATTCTGTGACTAATGTATATAAATTTTTATAGGAAAGATAAAGAGAGGTGAGAGAGTATTGTGTTCTCTGTGCCGTATTTTCCTATATATTTCACAATATTACGTCACCTAATAGGAGAATATGGTTCATAATGGGAAAAGCTTGTATTCTACATACCTTGACCTATTCCATAAAATGTTGAACGAACCAACCCAAGGTATATAGAATGCAAGGTATTCCCAATACGAACCATGTTCCCTTATTAGGTGACGTAATATTGTGAAATATATAGGATAGTACGGCACAAAGAACACAATACTCTCTCTCCTCTCTCTGTCTTTTCTACAAAAATGTATATACATTAGTAACAGAATTACGTCATAGGCTATCAGCTGCAATGCGAAAAAATTTTAATGGGAATACTTGTGTTCTATATACCTTGTAACCAACCCACAATTATCGCAACAGAAACTTATCTGTATACTTTTCATTAGAAAAAGAAAACTTAGAAAATAATTTACCCACATTACAGAATCGGGTAGGTACTTGGTTTGACTTGTGCTGGAAAAGTTGCACAAATTACATTCGTAGACATTATATGCTTTTACAACAATGAAGATGTAAGGCTTGAGTCTTGACAAGCATGACAAATATTTCTAGGAATTGAAAGAAGCTGAATCTCCGACACAAAAAAAAAAACTCTTTCTGAACTCAAATGTGAAACACATTTCACTCTAGCACAGTGGTCTTCAACCTGTGTTCCGAGGAACCCTTGGGTTTCGTCACAGACTTCAACAATAGAGACTGCTAGCAGCGGGCCTTTCCCATACAAAATTTTTTGAAGCCAGCATAACTATGGAGGCAGAGGACCAAAACATCCCAAATTGCTGTCATGTTGCGGGATATTACATAATTAAGACTAGGGCAAATGTACCAATTCGCGTCCAATACCCAATTCGCGTCCATTTCATTTTATAACATGCCATAAAACGACGTATTTTCCTTAAAATGCAAATATTTCTATATTCTCATGTTCGTTTATATGTATGGCTTCTACCCCTAAAGTGAGCAATGGGATTGTTGAGTTAAATCTCAGTCGTCAGAGCTCAGTTCATGAGGAGTCGGCATTTAAATAATGCGAAAATGTTAGAAAACATTTTTTTTTTTTTACGTAATGCTATGAGTTTAAAATGTAAAAGACTGCGTTTTTTATGCCATTTCTATTTCATAAGAAAGTTTTTTAAGTAATTATATTTCAAATAAATATAATATTGTTTGAAATGAAAATTAATTTTCAGAATAACCACATTAATTTTAGTGGCCGCGAAATGTATAAATGATTACAATCATGATTCAGTTCGCGTGTACTGGTGGCCGCAAATTAGAGCTGAATTTTTTTACCTTGCTGCAAATTTCGGCCTACAAGGAGCCCTTCATTAATTAGTCTGATTTAATGCATTGCATATAAGGAAATATGTAAGGATATACTTCTACAACCCTAAATGAAGTGTATTGTCAGATATTCGGCAAGGAAATTTTTCTAGAATCAAATAAAATATTCCAAAAAACATTACAGGATAAATTGTCTGAAAGATATCCTGAAGGCATAGAAAAGTTTAGACTGAAAAAAAAAAACAAGTTAAGTGATGTGAGTCGGTAACCAAATGTGGGTTTCCATTAAGTCCTGATAGCCTTTTAAGCATAATTCAAAGAAACCGGCCAAATGGGTGTCGGACTCGCACACTACCATCGTACAAAACTTAACACTATGTAGGTACTTTTTATTTTATTATTATCTTTTTTATTTTCATTATTTGTTGCTATAGCAGCTATAGTATTACTCACTCTTGGAAAATTTCATGTGTCTACCTATTACGGTTCAAGAGATATAGCGATTGTTAAGGTCGAGCAAAAAACTCCGGTAAAAATCACGTTTCTTGTATGGGGGCCCCCTTTAATTTTTAATTTATTTTTATTATTTGTTATTATAGCGGCAATAGAAATACATACTCTCTAAAAATTTCAACTGTCTATCTATTACGTTTCGTAAGATAGAACCCGCTGCCAGACAGATGGACAGCAAAGGTTTACTACGGGTACGGAGCCCAAAAAATGAGAAAGGCGATGGCATGAATACATCCTTCTAAAATGGATGACCAGGGCGAAACTAGTATAACCTTTTCCTGAAATGCAAATTCCAAAACAAGTTACACTCCAAGATCCAAGAAACTTTAACACAACTTATTATTACGTTGAAGGAATTCTGTCCACGAGTTTTAATGGATTGATACATATATGACTATCATCAGAAATGTAAAAATGTTAAAGTTAAGAAGGTTCAAGTTCATAACATAAATAAAACACAATTCACGACAACGTAAAAACATATAACTTCTAATTCTTCCATATATTATCAGCTCTTATTTCTGGTTAGCAAAAATTAACAATTGATTACGCAAGTTTCGCGGTTTAAATCCGCATATAATATATAATGTAATTTATCTCTCATCGTTCACCCTATTATATTGATTTTTACTTTACTCCACCATAGTAAAGAACTAAAGTCAAAACCACATGTGTATAAACTTTCCGCTCCGCGAAATACTCCCCCACAAGGACTAATTATTTATGCTGTCTTTCCAGACTTTTGTAAAAGGGTTCAGGAGTCTTTTTCCTGTTCGCCGACTCTACTCCGCGTAATTTATTGCCATGATATTCTTGAAATATGGCTAAGACTCGACTCTGCTCTTTCCATTCTTTTGCGATTATTTATTTCAGAGCATCCTCAATTAACGTCAGGATACACATACACATAACACTAAAAGATTTTATCATATACATACACATAGATGTGATTGCTTTCTATTTTCTTGAACAGAACTAGTAAATTTGAAGGTGTATACCAGAATAAGGGAAGTTTCTTGTGAGTGGAGAGAGAGTCGTTATACTACTAGACAGTAACCAAATCCATAATAATGAAATATGCATCCGTATCCACTAACGTCACCTCAAAATCAAATACGCAAAATTGAAGGATTGCAAAAAGAATGTTAAAATATTTAAGTTCGCCTCAACATTCAATGCTTTCCCCAAATCTGCAAAGTTTCTGTATTTTCTATATGTAAATTTTCTAAGAAATACTGAAGGATTTATTTTGCCACCTTACCTTTCGTGATGTCAACCTCTGTTCACATTAAGGTGATGGCAGTAGCATCAAAGACCATCTGATAAAGGGTAAAGCTATATGAAAAATGATGATGATTTCGAAGCGTCCTTGCACGAGACTTATTTATAGTACAGATTACATATGTATATGTATAATATATTCACGAATTTCTTCAATATTTGCATGCTTAAAGTGCTGAACTTCTTATCACACACATGTGAATATTTTCACTGGATAAAAAGTGTCAGCTGGAGTTGTTACTTGATGTCAAATAAAAAATTCATAAATATTCGAAAGCATTGCAGAAAAGCATAGCTGCGACAGGAAAGCATCAAAATTCCGACAAGTCTGCTCGAAAATCTTGATGTGATTTATGATGCAATTTCGGATGTATTCACGTAGTGAATGTACTATTAACAGTGCGAGAATACCTGTTAATAGCAAAGATTTATATCAGTTTTGTGCTGGAACTGGTAGTACTGTTCCGAACAAATCCAGTTATTTTCCTTTAGAAGTAAAGGGTATTTTTTTAAATCCATATAAATTCAAATAAATAAAAAAAAACAAAAACGCAAAAAAATAACTTTTGATCAAAAAATTTTATTGTGCTTGACTAAAGGCTAAAACACTTTTTGAGCAATGTCGACCGTATGTCACGAATAACATGAACAATGCTGACATTGGTTTAATTATCAGCATAAACAAGTGACTTCTCGTAGCTCAATGGGAAATAGTTGAGAGATCACAAGACCTTGGAGGCCAATTTGCAGAGTAGTGATGAGTTGGTCGCGAACGATCAGTACTCTGACTCAAAAGACATGGCTTACTGTTTCAAAATCATATTTGTCAATCGATCACTTAGACTCAAGGCAAAAAGAAACTGCTTTTCTTGACTTAGTTGTTAAAGCCATATTTTCAACCGATCTTAAACTAAGGACTGTTTCAGAAAATACTGCACCATTTTTTGTAGTGACTATACACTACTATGCAGTTAATAGTTTTTAACCGTCCCGAAAAGTGACAATCCACCCAATACCAAAAGCCAGAGCTCAGGCATATAAAGGGTTTTCCAATAAGAGGTGCTATTTTAATTAGCCCGCTATTTCTGTACATGTCACTTTTGGAGCTGTCATTTTTTGATATTTGACAAGTAGAAACTACGCCATAAAAATGAAACGATACACGATTCAACAACGCATTAAAATTATTAAAATTCACTATAAAAATGGTGAAAATGTGGCAGAGACTGTTCGTAAAACTCGAACATTTTTGGGTCGTCGTGAAGCACCTTGTCGGACAGCTATACAGAAATTGGTCGGGACAAATTAGTGATGTGAAGAATAAAATCCGTGCACGTCGCAAGAACAGCCGGGAATATTGCTGCTGTAGCCAAAAGTGTTGAAGAAAACCCAGGTTTGTCCATTCCTCGTCGTTCTTTGGAATTAGGAATTCCACAAACGTCATTACACCGTATTTTGCATAAAGATTTGGGTCTTAAGGCTTATAAAGTTCAGTTAACACAAGAACTCAAGCCGGCCGATCATCAACAACGTCGAGTCTTTGCTGATTGGGTCCTTGAAATGCATGAAAATGATCCGGAATTCCATCGAAAATTCATCTTGAGTGATGAGGCCCATTTCCACCTCGATGGCTTCGTCAACAAGCAAAATTGTCGCATCTAGGGCTCGGAAAACCCAAGAGTTATTGTTGAAAAGCCTCTCTATCCTCAACATGTGACTGTTTGGTGCGTTTTATGGTCCCGCGGGGTCATTGGACTTTACTTTTTCGAAAATGAGGCTGGAGCAACAGTTACGGTGAATGGATTGCACTATCGACAGATGATTAATGATTTTTTATAGTCGGAATTGGATGGTATTGATCTGTAGAACTTTTACTTTCAACAATACGGCGCTTCGTGCCATACAAGCAACGAAACCATTGATCTTTTACGGGAAAAGTTTGTGGACCGTGTTATCTTTTGAAGAGGTGATCACAATTGGCCACCGAGATCTTGTGACTTAACACCTTGCGACTTCTTCCTTTGGGGCCACGTGAAAGAGAAGGTCTACGCCAACAGCCCAGCGTCGATTCAAGACCTCAAAGATGGAATTCGTGAGGCTATCGAGGACATAGGTCAGCCACTTTGCGATTTGGTTATGGAAAATTTCATGAAAAGGATATGGTCCTGTAGGCGTGGTCGTGGTGGTCATTTGGCTGATGTTATTTTCCATTATTAACGGCATACCTTCCTCTTTATAATGAAATAAAGATCCGATCATTTATCTGAAAAAATGGCATTTTTCTATGAATATCAAAATAACACCCCTTATTGGAAAACCCTTTAGAAAGATACTGGGCTCTGGTAAAGAATATATTGCGTAAAGAAGGAAAATGTGCAACCTCATTACCACATTTCAAGAATTTATGAAAAGTGTTGCCAGATATTTTGCAAAAATTAATGAAACGTGTTAAGAGGAAAGTGAGGTTATATTCCAGAAAACGTATAAATACATAAATTTAAATAATTGTTCTATTATTGTACTGTTCTAATGAATTAAAGAAAATAAAACAGATATAAAAATAATTTTAAATGGTCTCCAAACTGGTTTTTTATTGTGATGCAGTATTTTCTGAAACAGTCCTTACTTATCTACAGGGCTATGTCTGCAGCTAGATGTTTAACTAATATTTTTTCATATTGAATAAAACATCTAGTTCATATTGTATATTACATTGCACTCACAACTCTGTTTAGGCAGCGTATGAAACAACAAAAATTTGCTACTAAACATTAATTTTTAATGGTACTAGTCCCTCAACTGCCAACTCTGTCGGCAAATTATAGCTTTGGTATTTACCTCCTTTCTGCATATCAACTTGGGACTATTAAGGCCAATTCATACCGCCGCGATAGCGATTGCGATACCTATAGCGATAATCATAGCGACAAACTAGCGACACAGCTCCTGAACCAAATAAAGACATTTGGGAAAAATCTGAATATGGGAATTTCCCAATTTATTTATTATTGTTATAATGCTCTACATAATTAAGGCCAATGGTCTTATAACTATAGGTAGATTTAAAAATAGTGTAAACAAAAATAGTTTAGCCTAACTTATGTATACTCGACAACTAATAATGCAATATAAAAATAAGTAAAATAAATAAAATTATACGGAAAAAAAGGGAAAAAAATAAAAATAAAATAAAAATTCTGAACTTATATTTAAGAGCAAAAGAAATAATAAAATAGGAAAAAGAAACAATTTAAATTCTACTACAATGTTCAAACAATACACTCTTGAACCTCATACCAACGCCTTTTTCTCTTCGCAACATCAAAGGTTCTGACAGTCCGAGCAAAATACTGCATCTTAGTGACCGAGAAGTTAGCACCAGATATAGACAGACTAATACTACGTGACGATTGGGGCAAACGAACTTTTTCATATAAATAAGTAAGTCTGCTAGAAGAGATAACATGCAAAGATAGTTCTAGCAAATTCTGAAATATGGTCAATTTACCTAGGGAAACAGAATCAGATTTATACCAAAATTTGCTGGCATAAATAAAAAGTGGTACTATTAGTGACTTAGCCAGTATCATCCTAGTGGAAAATGGAGTGTACGAGGCCGAGTCTGAGAGCTTACACAGACATCCATACATCTTAGAGATAACACTAGAAATCTGATTGGACCAATGATTCCAAGATTCACTACTTTTTCACGATAAGGTAAGATGACACTATTGAATACAACCATAGATGGCACAAGAACTAGATGTCGCATGGCATACTAGAGTAGAGTATACAAATTGTGAAAAGGTAGTGCATTCTGGAATGGACCATAACATGTTTTAGAGCATGCCGAAAGCAAATGTTTTTATAGTAGCAGTTTTGTATACATTTGATTGATTTCCTTATCACTTCGGATACGATAAAATACGAATCACTCGACGTATACATCATTTCAAATGTTTTCGTCCATTCCGGAATGGACCACCCAGCCATATAAATTTTGTATACATTTTTAATACTGCATGCGACATCTAGTTTTTGTGCCATCTATGATACAATGGAAGGCAGTGACGACGTATCCAGTCTGTACCTACAGATTAAAATTGCATTTGACTTCATTGTATTCAAACGAAGCTTATTTGGAATACACCACTCATGCATAGAGCAAAGGTCGTTATTAAGGCAATCGACAGCATCTTGAATTAAGCCAACTGGCCTTGATATATCAATTTGTAAATCATCAGCATATAGGTGATATTGAGAATTAAGAATAACATTCGGAAGATCATTTATGAATAGGGAAAATAATAGTGGGCCTAGTATCGAGCCTTGAGGTACGCCACTAGTGTTTTGTAAAAAGGCAGAGGAATTTCCATTACATGTGACTTGCTGATACCGACCAAAAAGATAAGACTGAATGAGATTGGATACCGAGTTTGAAAAACTAAAATTAGTTACTAGTTTGTTGATAAATAGAGAATGACCTATGGAATCAAATGATTTTAGAAAAGTCCAAGAGAACGAGAATGGTTATCATGTCACTATCTAATTATAAACGTAAGTAATTAGTGACCTTCAGTAGAGCAGCTGTACGGCTATACTTGCACCAGAAACCAGACTGAAACTTATTCAATTAGCAATGACGTTCACAATAGTACACAATTTACAAACGAAGGAGTTTTTCAAGAACCTTGGACAGAAACGGCAGTATAGTAATAGGTCGATATTCAGTGGCGTTCGATTGAAATTTTTTTGGTATGGGAATAACCTTAGCCAACTTCCAGGAGGAGGGAAAATACGAACGAAAAATTACATTATATAGAATGTGCGTTAAAGATGACAATATTATAGGTATACGCAATTTTATAAACTTAGGATGTACATCACTCGATACCTAACGAATTTGACATTATTGAGAAAATTGCGATAAAAACTTCCTCCTGCGAGACGCAAGCAAAAGAAAATGTATTATTGGTAGCTACCATCGTGCTGTATCCCGCTACAGTGGGTGGGATGGAAAGGGTGGACTCGAACTTCAAGTGACAAAATTTTAAGTTCAATTCATTAGTGTCAGCGTAATTCTTGCATTCCGAAGTTCGCCCAACTCCACTCCACGAAAGTAGTTCTTTTTAGATTTTCTTATTTCATTAGTCACAACATTGGGTAGATTATAAAAATTTTGCCAAGTTTCAGAAGTTCTAAATCGCTTCCATCTACGTTTGAATTGAATTCGTGCGGTAAACTACTTGCTACCGGAAGTTAGAATACTTTTCGTTCTGAGGGGAACATTTGTCTCAAAAGGTATTGCAGTAAGTGCATGAAGTAATTAATCTGTTCATCAACACTTCTCATGGAATAGATCATTTCCCAATAACGTAAGCATCACTAAATAGAGCATCAATGTTAATAGCTTTAAAATCTCGAAAGCTGATGGTAGATACACGAGTATCGCATGATGATTTAAGATGAGTCAGTACCAATAATTGCAAGTTTCATACATTTTTTAATGCGAATTTCTGGCAAACTAGCAGAATAGCAGAATAATGATTTATATCTTAAATTAAAGGTAATGAAGAAGTCTAGTAAATAATCTCGGCAAAAATTAAAAAAAGTCTATTGGAATGGAAATATTAGCTCGGAAACTTGTAAAAAATGGTAAAAATTTAAGTCTTTTAAATCAAATTCCTGTGGGTGGGTATTCTCATTTCTTTAAATTGTGAAGAATGATAAGGCCTAGATCTAGCAAATAACGTCGAGTTTTTCCATTTTTAGTTGCGCTTTTTATAATTATTTGAATCTAATAATATTTGTTTTTTCTCCCGACATTTCACCGACGAGAAATTGCAATATTTATCTCAAAGTTGTTGAAATACAAAGCAAAATAGCATATTGAACAATTATGGCCAAAAAAAATTTAGGAGGGTGGCTTGTACGCAACACCAACAAGACGCTTTTCAGACCCATTGCAGATTTCCACAAAAATAAACTCAACTTTCGCAATATTTGCCGTTTGAGAAACGAAACATGCGTGTATAAAACTTCGAATACAGGTAGTGCAAAAATAAAATCGAACGATTTCAATGTCCGCTTATATCCAGCTGTGATCGAGTGCGGACGGAATCTTACCTGCGATAGATATACTGAGACCTTTGTGAAATAATAAAAGTATTTTGAAGTGCAAACTGTTGATTTTTAAAATGGTTTTGACCATAGACCAGCATTTTAGAACTTTTACATAAAGATTATTCTTTTTCTACCATACAGAAAATGTGTAGAAAGAAATCGTTTAGTATATCAAAGTCTACATTGTCTCTATACAAAAGAAACGGAATTCCAGCTTTGAGATCGAGCGAAAGATGGAGTGGCGGCGGACGGAAGCGTTTACTGACAACCGCCCAGCTGGCGTCTCTGAAGAAAATGGCTTCTAAGAAAAATCCACGAACACATAAACAGTTGTCAAAACATTTTAATGTTTCAGTCGGGGTCATACGATATGCCATAAAAAATATATTGAAGTTTAAACGATTAAAAAAACCTAAACGCCATTACCTATGTGAAGCAACCGTTGAAAAAAGGTATCGTCGTTCTTGGGGGCTGTACAACTTGCTCAAATGTGATAAATGGAAAAATTATATCTCAGTGGATGAAGCTTGGTTTTACCTTACTGATGCGGATGGACAAAGAGATATACAGTACGTAAGCCGTGAGAAAACAACTAAGAATTTGGACGTTTTAACAAAATCCTATCATCTACGTGGTGTAATGGTGTTCATGGGTATTTCATACAACGGGCCAACAAAACCAATTTTTGTTGACGCGGGTGCCAAAATCAATAGTGAATATTACATAAACAAGTGTTTAAAACCATTTATAAGAGAAGCAAATCGTTTATACCGAGAGAGAAATTGAATATTTCATCAGGATTCAGCTCCGGCCCACACTTCAAAAAGGACTCTTGATTTTGACACCATCATCGCCAGATCTCTCACCATGCGATTATTTTTTATGGGGCTATCTAAAAGCACAAACAAGCAAGCACAACATTAAAACCATCCCACAGCTTAAACGAGTTATACAGCAGGAAGTTAAGAAAATACCGCTCGAAATGATGCAAAAAGCATTGAAACGGTGGCCAAAATTGTGTAGAGCAGTCTACTACAATAAAGGATTTCATGTCAAATAAAATTAATTTTAAAAAATTAATAACTGAGTTTTAATTCAATTTCGAAATCGTTCGATTTTATTTTTACACAACCTGTATGTGAGTCTATAGAACTTCGAATATACAATGCTACACCTCCCGCACGGGAAGCCCGATCATTTCTATATACATCGATCTTGGGCAAGATACTCTGGACATTATAATGACAAGCCCTTAAGTACTCATGTCGATCACAGAAAATATTAAGCATAACTCAGAAATTGTTCAAACTGTCAGATATACCGGAATTAGCACGTTGCATTATTCAGAAACAAAATAAAATATACCAAAGAAATACTCTAGCAGGATGCAAGGCATAAGGCTCAAGAAAGGCTCAAAAGAATGCAAAATAATTTCAAAAACTAAACTTAAAATAACAAAATACCTTAGAGCTAGCCTGCCAGTATAATATGTCGCAGCCATTAGTTGAAGTGCTGCAGCAAAACAAGTGGATGGGTGTTGTCGCCAAAAATTGTGAAAGGTCATGGTCTCGATTGCAGTTTGTCCTCTTTCATTACGTCCGCAAGGTCAGTAAGAAAGGTAATAAGCCTGGCTCTGTCTCCAAAATTCCATCGAAAGTCAATGCATCGATTGACTGTAAAAACAGATAAAAACTGTTTGAGCCGTTTCAGCTTAAGAGGAGTCAGTACTCAGAAAAAATTTCAATTTAGATACCAGCGAACCTGTAGGCAATAAAACTTACTATACGTAGGTTTGTGTCCCGAAAGTATGAAAATACATGTAAAATTAGCCTAGACCTAGACCACAAGTCACATTAGAGACATCTAGCGTAAAAGACAGAAACCCAACATGCGACAAAATTATACAATTTAAGACGAAAATTGAATATTTGCAGTTCAAATAAATTGAAAATTTTTAAAGAGAATTAACTCTGCTAAGTTTTATTTTGCATATAATTGTTAAATATTCTATTTGGCTTAATATTTCAACAACTTTCAACGAAATATTGCAATTTCTCGTCGGTGAAATATCGAGAGAAAAAACAAGTACTATTAGAGTTAAACAATTACAAAATGCGCCACTAAAAATGAAAAAACTCGACGTTATTTGCTAGATCTAGGCTTTATCTCACTAAAATAGTCACAATATAAAGAAATGAGAATACCTACTAAGAGGAATTTGATTTGAAAAAAATCAATTTTTACCATTTTTTACAAGTTTCCGAGCTAATATCTCCATTCCAATACAATTATTTTTATTTTTCTCGACGTTATTTACTAGACCTCGTCGTTACCTTTTATTTAAGATATAAATCCTTATTCTGCTACAAATAGTTTGCTAGAAATTCGCATTGAAAAATGTATGAAACTTGCAAATCTTGGTACTGACTCCTCTTAAGCACTTTATGATATATCCGATAGTTGCATTTGGTTAAACTTTCATGTATATATGTAAAACCTTTTATCAGTGTCGAAACTAATACCAAAAAGTGATAGTGGCTGCTGTGATTGCTTAATTTTAGCAGCAACGGTTTTCAACATTTGAATATTGTCACATGTGTTATGTATTTTAACTACAATGGACGCATCAGCTGATTTAATCGAAGCAGAATTACTAGTGTTGGTTTTGGTGTTGTTTTTGTTACCAACAACATTCCGCATCTTGACACGAAAAATTTCTTTAGCTAAGATCGGGTACACATTCAAGGGAGTGCAAACTCTATTTATAAGACAACCAAAATCTTCATTATCCACTTCAGTCAATAATTACATCATTAACAATAGATTGACGTTCAAGTGTATCGATTCTTCTCTCTAACTGAGTTACTGGTTCCATATGATGATTATTTTTGGTGATGGTATTGTTTACTAGTTGTTGCAGTATTGCATGCAAATCTGTAATCTGACGTTGAAAATCGGTTCTCATTCGATCAATTTTTTCATTAAATTCCTTAACGAGAGATGGTAATGCGTTATTAGGATCAGACTGAGACACAGGTATTCTAAGGTGAGCATTGTCTAAAGAAATTGATGAAGTGATTTTAGTTGACGTTTTTCTTGTCGTTGGTGCTCCGCTGGATGTGGCAGTAGATTCCATAGGTGCTGTTCCAGTTTCTGTGTCTTTCAATGTAGCAGCATTCAATTTATTTTAAGGCGAGTATCACGCGTGGTGGTGTTAGTGTTCTCGTGCTTTGACATATTACCAACAAAACTTTAATAAGCGATTTGTGACTATAAACTGATTAAAAACACGCAGCTTAATTGTATTGGCTAGTATCGATGATGGACATGCTAAGATTATGTGTCAATCTCAGTGTAGTAAATTCTTTGCCAACTCGTGTTTTTCGTAGTGGTGAATCCCTTCTGGATCTTTTCATCACTGATAGAGGCGATCTTGTGCGTGATCAGGTAACGTTCGACGTCCCCGGAATTTCGGATCATTCTGGAGTTATTGTTTCTTTTAATATTGATGTTGTTAGATATAGGAGTCCTTCAAAATTTTTTTACCGAGCATATAATGCCATTGACTTAGATGCTTTAACGTCTGCTGTCTCTCTGATTGATTGGTCATGTCTTTATGCTACAAGTGATATCGAAAATCAAGTAGCTTTCTTTAATAGGACATTCATGAGATTGTTCAACGAGTTTGTTCCGCTGAAAAGGATAAAATGCCGTTCTAAGTGCAATTGGATCAATGATGAAATAAAAACTTATATTTGTGAACGAAATTTTGCCTATAAACTATGGAAAAGGTTTCGTGGTGAATTCCTATGGAACAATTATCGGACCCTTAGAAATAAGACTTGTGCTTTAATTAGGAAGGCTAAAATTAATTTCTACTCGAAAAGGCTTGATCCAAGTTTACCTTCTCGCGAACTTTGGAATAACATTCGTAAGCTTAATATCATTAGAGGCAGCGAGGAATGTGTAGCTGTTCCTGACTTGCTTAATAAATATTTCACCTCGGGCTCAACCTCAGTGGTAGTAGATTCGTCCGATCTCCCTATTCCTAATGCTACAAATAATTTCTCTTTTTGGAATATTTGTACCACTGAGCTTCTGAATGCCTTTAAATCTATTAAATCAAATGCTACAGGCTCTGATGGTATTGAAATGCGTTTGCTGAAACTATTATTGCCATCCTTAATTAATCATATTAGACATATATTTAATACTGCTATCACTACTGCTTCTTTCTCTTCAGCTTGGAAAATAGGGCTTGTTGTTCCTATTAGAAAGAAGTCCAAAGCATCGTCCCCTGAAGACTATAGACCTATTACCATTCTTCCTATATTGTCCAAAGTATTTGAAAAAGTCTTATACAAACAAATCATCGACCATGCTAATATTAATAACTTGATCAGTTCTATCCAGTCTGGTTTCAGAGCCAAACACAGCACAACTTCATCGTTACTACTCCTCACAGATACGATAAGATGTAGTATGGAAAATAAAGAAGTAACTCTCCTTACCCTATTTGATTTTTCGAAAGCGTTTGACTCTGTTGATTTTAAATTATTATATAATAAGCTGGTTGTAGAATTTGGTTTTGCTGGTCCTGCGTCTAAACTCATCTATGATTACTTAACTAATAGGAAGCAATTAGTTGTTTGTAACTAGAAATCTTCCAATCTCTGTTCTCTCTATTCAGGATTGCCACAAGGATCTGTCTTAGGTCCTCTTCTCTTCAGTCTATACGTAAATGATCTGGAAAATCACATTAATAAATGTTCACTGCAGTTATATGCCGATGATGTACAACTTTATATATCTGCTCCCATCAATGATATCCAACGCGCAATTACTGAACTAAACAAAGATCTTCTATGCATAAGTAGGTGGGCTGAACTTAATAAACTCAGACTCAACCCGTCCAAATATCAGGTTATGCTCATATATTATCTGAATTTAACCTATACTGAACTTCCACCAGTAATTTTAAATAATATGATTATACCGTTTTCAACTAATGCTCGGAATCTTGGCTTAATCTTCAATAATCGGTTATCTTGGAGTGACCATATCGATGGTGTTGTAGGTAAGATCTATGGTGGACTAAAGGCATTATGGCGTCACTCAGCATATACGCCACAAACTATACGTGTTCGACTTGTGAAATGCTTACTACTACCGATTATCAACTATGCTGATGTTGTATATTGTCACTTAGATTACTCGAGTCGTAGAAAATTAAATGTCGCATTTAACTCATGTGCTCGGTATGTCTTTAGAATTAGAAGATTTGAACATATTTCGCAGTACTCGATGAATATTCTTGGTTGCGCTTTGGATAACTATCTGAAATTCCGTATTTGCTTTGTGATATTTAAGATCCTTAACTTGCAGTACCCGGATTACCTTGGCAGTCGACTTAAGTTTTTGCATTCTGAAAGAACGCTTTTGTTGAAAACTCCCCATCATAGACTCTCGATTAGTTCTCGATCTTTCTTCGTCTATGGTGTCAGACTTTGGAACTCACTTCCTCTAACCATACGTTCACTTCGAGTCACTGGGAGATTCAAGTCAGAATGTTTTAAACATTTTTGTAGTTTAACAAATTAAGTAATTCATTGTTTTTTTTATTAATAGTTCTTTTTTTTTTAGTAACAATGCTTTCTTGTTCTTGTACTTATTTTCTGTATTTTTAATATTATAATACTTACTTAGCTATTTTTTTTCTGGATTCTTATATATCTTTTTTAAACATATACATATGCTTTTTTTCTCTCTCTTCGTTTAATGAAATTTGAATTTTCTTCTTTAAATTAATACTCTCGCTTAGAATGTAAGAAACTTAATTTTTTTTATTCTGTCTAATTAGTTAGAGTAGGCACATACTTAAGAGTATTTATAACTCACTTGTGCTTCAGTTATATCTATAATAAATAAATAAATAAATTCAATGTGTACTAGCTAGACTTAAACTGGGTCGATTAATTTTCTTAATTTGAAATAGTTTGTTTCACTGATCATCGTTGATATCGACTATAAATTTTTATATATTGACGTTGAAAGATATGGAAAAATTAAGGGCGCAGGTGTTTTAAATGTTTCAGCTACAGAGAAGAAATTTGAATATGGTTTGTTCGAAGAATACCACCAAAAGTTTGCACCTCATACCTCAATTGTCGATTACGGATTCCCTTCAAAATTTGACTTGATGCGTCCTTTCTCTGCAAGGTGGGCTCCACAAGAACCTCAGAAAAGTCAGAACAAAACATAAATTTACACAGCCTTATAAGTATAGATAATTGAAAACGCATTTGGAAATTTGGCCCAAAATGGAGGATTTTTGTCAATCCTACGCTCTCATATTTTTTTACAAACCGCGAATGAGAACGATAATTATTACACTCAACATTTAAAGCTCTGTTAATCAAAAATGGGCGGTTTGATAAATTTTGAAGTTATTAGAAGAAGACCAACAGAAGGAATTTTCCAAATCCAACAACGCTTTTGTACTTGCACTAGAGCCTACGTACGTTAAGTTCGCCGGATTTAACTCGAAACTATTTCATAATTTGTCGTTAATTTGTCGTGAAAAGTATAAATTTGTCGTGTCTTTTTTTCTAAAGGAAACTGGATGTGGTGCTAAGTGTTAAGTTAGCACTACATCCAGTTTCCTTTAGAAAACAAGGCACAACAAATTTATGGTTTTCACGACAAATTAACCACAAATTTTAAGATAGTTCCGAGTTAAATCAGGCGAAGTTCCGGTGGCTACTTTATGTACTTCTATAACCTCACTTCGTATTACACTTCCCATTTATATTCTAGGCTAGATTTAACCTCTAGGGAAGGTTGCAATAAATCAACTCTGGTCGCGGTGTCCGCAGGTTTGCAGTGGCCAAGTCATCAATACTCTTAAGCTAATTTAACCTGTATTCAACTCCTTGGCAATATCATCCCAACTTTGTCCTTTTTTCTACAACTTTTATAATGTTTTAAATTCAGATCATCTAAATTTGGGTATTCCTTTGTATGATTTTAATTCATTTTTCAACACCCACTTGAATTTGCACTATCCACTTTGATCCCACATCTCGCGATAGATGAGTAAAATTGTGTATGCTGCGATAGACATTTGAATCGCTGGTCAAACGCTGCAGAAATTTTTTGTATCGTGGTGATCTATCGCGTTAGTGTAAGCGTTTACATTGAAAAATATGTGTAGCGATTTATGGCTGTCGCTTCGTTATCGCTATCGCGGTGGTGTGAATCGACCTTAAATTCGGTCATGCACGCACACATACTTAAAGCCAACTAATTTTAATTTGTGTTCAAGATTTGTAATTTGCATTTCCTAGAAGGGTTTTTCTTAAGGAAAATTTATTTCTATGACCAAAGAATAAATTAAATTGAAACAAATACAAATTTCTGCAGCACTGAAGACTGATTTAATCATTCAGAGAATGCAGTAATTTTGCAGCAGTTGAGCAGTTATAAAGTAACAATTTTGATTGTTATTGCTTGCGGTGAGGCAGATAATTTTAGGATATTAGATGATTATTCCGAACTGACTCAAATGACCCAAATGATGGAATCTTTTACATAAGTCACTTAAACCAAAAGATCGTATAACTTGAGTCACCAAAATGATCGATTTTGCCCATCACTATACCAAAGCCATTTCTTGAAATCAGCCCAGCAGCGAATATCGCGTTCACTTAGAGAGCTGAAATTTTGCACACGGGCTCTCTAAAAAAAAAAGGTAAATTGGACGAATCGGGCAACTCCTTCGTAGGGCTACCATACAAAAATTTCGTTTTTCACTATATATTTGAATACTGCCTGAGATCGCGTCAACGATATGAACTAAAATTTGGTACTTGGTGTTTTCATAGCAATAGTAAAAAGAACTTCAAAAATGGACTAAACCGGGCAACCCCTTCCTTGTGATGCCATATAAATATTTAGGTTTATTACATATAGTAGTTGTTCCGAATTTTTTCCAATTGTTCCGATTTTTTTTCCAATTTTCCCAATATTTTTCCAATTGTTCCGAATTTTTTTAATTTTTTCCGAATATTTTTCCAATTGTTCGGAATTTTTTTTTAGATTTTTTCGAATATTTTTCCAATTGTTCCGCATTTTTCCCAATTTTTCCGATTTTTTTCAAATTGTTCCGAATTTTTTCCAATTGTTCCAAATTTTGTCCAATTGTTCCGAATAATTTTTCAATTTTTTCGATAATTCTCCAATTGTTCCAAATTTTTTCCAATTGTTTCGAATAATTTTCCAATTTTTCAGAAATTTTTAAGGAAGAACTGCCGAAATGTGTGTCTCTGTGTGTGTGTGTGTGTGTGTGTGTGTGGTCGAATGTTTTTCGCTACTTCTGCGATTTTTTGTAAATGCTAAATTTTTTCGTGAAATTAGCAAAGAAGTTCGTAAGAATTGCCCAAAAAGTGTGTGTGTGTGTATACATAGTAGAGTGCGTTTTTCCCACGAATATTTTCAAATTATTATAATTTTCTTCAATTGTTCCGATTTTTTCCTATTGCTCGGATTTTTTTTCAATTGTTCCGATTTTTTTTCCAATTGTTTCGAATTTTTTTCCAATTGCTCGAAATTTTTTCCAATTGTTCCGAATTTTTTTCAAATTGTTTTGATTTTTTTCCAATTGTTCCGATTTTTTTTTCAAAATATTCCGATTTTTTTCAATTATTCCGGATTTTTTTGCTATTTTTCTGAACGTTTTTCCAATTGTTCAGGCTTTTTTTCAATTATTACGATAATTTTTTTAATTTTGTGTATTTTTCTCCAATTGTTCCAAATTTTTTGCAATTATTACGATTTTTTTTTTAATTTTGTGGATTTTTCCAATTGTTCCGAAAATTATTACGATTTTTTTCAATTGTTTCGGATTTTTTCCAATTGTTCCGAATGTTTGTTTCAATTATTGCGATTTTTTCTAATTTTTTCTAATTTTTAAGCATTTTTATAATTTTTTGGCGAGTTTTTTTATAATTTGTAGGATTATTTTCGGAATTTTCCGAATATTTTTCCAAACTTTCCGGATGTTTTCCGAATTTTTCCCGAATTTTCCGAATAATTTTCCAATTTTTCAGAATTTTTGCTATGTATGTATGTGTGTATATAAAAAACAAAAAAAAACAAAAAATTTAATTTATTAATTTATTTGGCAGTATGTATTTATGTACCTGACCCCGTCCCCAAAATGATCTAATCAGCTATGTATGTATATATATATATATATATATTCGGCAGTATGTACATATGTACCGTCCCCGTCGCCAGTTTCTACCAAGCACACTTTATCATCCCACAATCCAATAACAATCTTCCTCCCCATATAAATTTCTTTCCATATCGCTATTTCAATAACTTCCCATATAAATTAATTTCTATACGGCAGTGCAGTATGTCTATACATATCTCACCCCGTCGCCAGTTTCGTATACCTTAACCCAAAATATTTGCCTGGCTTCAATCCATTTTGATTCCATACCAGAGAATATCTCGAATCGTCACCAAAAAGGTCTATAAGCTTGACGATTTCTAAAAAAACAAACAACAAAAAAACCCGGGAATTATTATTATAAAGTGCAACTACTGCAAAAACGATCAACTCCAGAAGTTTTAATTGTACCGAAAAGTTCTTCAAAATGTAAAATCCTATGAAATTGGTTATAATAATTTCTACTGTCCCACACACCGTTCTAGAAATATATGTACGAAAACCCACTTCAAAAATCAAATTTGCATAGATTGGTGACCGTACGAAATTTAATACGGGCATTCATCCAGGGTATCATAAGAATTGATCTACTTTCTTTTTTACTTGTTTATGTTACGTTTTATAGCCAGCTGGTTCCAGTACATAGGACATAAATGAAAACTTCAATGAAGGAAAGCTTATTTCACTAAAGCGGGTTGCATATTTTGTAATCAGTGAAACACTGATTTATACGTAATGCGGAAAGTAGCCATTATGGTTGCTGCCCTATGACATCACAATGTAAATGTAAGTGATGATCTCAGTCAAAATGTAGGTACTATTGTAGCCATTTTCATTGATGAGAGCCAGATCGTAATTCCAATAAATCGATGGTTTGTGTTGCTGTATGGCACGTAGCGGCATCCTGTTGAAATTTGTATGTAAAGTAAAAGTTAATTAAAAAAAATTTTAATTCGCCGATGCAAAAACTATATAGTAGTTAATAATATTTTTTACCCATTTTATTTTTATTCGACCCGGTATCAGATGAAGGATTGACGTATGCAGTCGGATTCTTGATTTTTTGCCCGAGGAGCGCGGAAACACTTTCTTCACCAAAGTGTGTGTGTGTGTGTGTGTGTGTGTGTGTGTGTGTGTGTGTGTGTGTGTGTGTGTGGGTGTGTGTGTGTGTGTGTGTGTTCGTCTCGACGACGCGCATCTTTTGGTGGAATCGGTTTTCGGATTGGGGGGTGATGAAAGTTGAAACGGTTTTGCTTATATCTCCTGAACCAAGAGTCATAAAGAGATCGTTTAAATCTCAAACTACTAGTTTCGTCTTAGGCTATAAATGGTAGAAATTTCAGGTCTCCAGGGGAGCGCAGCACAAGGGGAGCAAAGTGTAAAAAAATAGGTTCGAAATTATCCATACATTACAAAAAACGGGGGACATTTTACAATTTTTTCGCCATCACTAAATAGTACCTACTTGAAATGCGAAAAAAGACTACTTATAAACCTAGCTCCATTACTGTCAAATTACAGGACAAAAACATTCATCAACTGTATATTCGAATATATAAGTTACAACCCATCAATATACTAATATAAAAAAAAAATTGTTTTTCGGGGGGTGGGAGTATAGTACAGAGCAGAGCTGTGCAATACTTAAGTCAAAAAAGACTTAAGTACCACTTAAAGTACATATTCGTTACTGAAGACTTATTACTCAATACTTTTGAAATGCCCCTACTTAGTACTTGAACATAAGTACTTGCTTCTATTTACTTGTACTTAATACTTAGTTTTGTACTTAAGTACCAAAATTTTTACGTAGGTATTTCTGAGTCCATTAAGTACCTACAAATATCGAACTCTTCGTAGAAAGGCAAACACAATCTCTAACACAACTCCCTTTTTGTTGAGTTTTAAAGCACAGAAAGAACTGTCAAGGCATGTGCCGAACTCACGCGTCAAGGCAAAACCTTAGACAAACTAATAACATACAAACAAGACTGGGCAAGTAGAACAAAACCAGTAACGTCTCGCTCGAATATAAAATCGACGATGCCTCGACTTGATGACATAACCACTGACATGTATAATATGGACTGACTATGTTCATAGAAATACACTGCAGAAAGTGAGCTCACTTCTATATTGCTGATTCTCCCGATCTAAGCACCAAGTACCAACTGAGAGAGAACTGAAAACAAATAAAATAGTGAATTCGTCGAAATACATGATTATAAATTAATCATTTAGGGTTATTACTGATGAAAACTGTTTTACCAAAGACAATATATTCATTAGATACGTAGAAGAAATTCTAAATGTTTTATTAATATCACCTTTCGAGCTGCTTGTACACTTTTTCAACTGCCCGCCAATGATTTTTTTTAATGTTGGCACCGACGTACGAACTTTTTTTTTATACAAGCAATTGTGCCCACGTAAAATAGAAAAGTAAGCAGTCCATATTATATACGCCAGTGGACATAACCAAGGGTATGCTAGCAATGCCTCCAATATAAAATCAACGATGCCTCGATCTGATGTAGGGAAGGAACTAAGATATTGATATCAACATTAGAGGTACCTACGAATATTTCGAATAAGAGCTCGTTCATGAAAGTCAGATTAAGTCGATATATTAACCCTTTTTCCTGCCTGACAAAACCATGTTACCAAGTCCCTGCCTTACTAAAAAACACAAGACATAAAAAATTTAAGAAGTACTTAAGATTTGACGTTTAAAAAAGCAGTTATTGTGACAAGTGAACACTACTTAATATCCCAGCCTATCAGCTGCAGGAATATTTAAAATCAACTTTTCATGTTACAAATTACCTGAAAAGCGGTCCAAATCACCCCCCTCTTTACACAACGGAATAAGATATCTATGTATTATTGAATTGAGTACAAGCAGATGGTTGAGATTCTGCTCCCCTTGCAATGTAAAAAATAAGATGAACTAAAATGAAACTTGCATCATCATTTGCTACATGTTGCATACAAAGCGAAACAAAAGTCACTTCATATACCTAGTGAGGACACAATGATTCAATAAGAATCCTTCCCCGCTTATACTACTTGAACCAAATATTCTTTCCCTATACTGAAAACGTTTCAATCGGGAAGACTACTTCAATCCAAAGAGAGAAAATGGGAATCGCTCCCTTCTGGCGTGATATAATCTAATACTTGAAAATGTGCCAATTTAGCGCAATCAACCCGCTGTCATCATATTCATATATGGGGAAGATACTTTTCTCAGATATTTGCTTACTTCTTACGGTACACATATGTTGAACACATCCCCAACCCCATTGGGGTAGAACGAAAGAAGAATCCTCAACAGAATATGTACGCAGTTATGTGACCATAAAAACAGCAAGTGGCTGTCTTACTTAACACGCTATGCTCATCTATTGCTCCCAACTCCTTACTGCAGTATGTGAAATGTGATGACGGAGCAGTTTTTCTTTGCCATTATTATCAACACGACTTGATTAATGATGAAAATTGCTCTATTTAGACACCTTGGATGGATTCAATGTCATCTTAACTCTGCATTTATGAGACATTAACAGTGATATGAGCTTCTTTCTGTCGCCTTTGCAAAATCAACTGTTAATACTGAAAGATTTGTGAAAGGTTCATAAAGAACCTTTGGAGTCCCTGGTTGACAAGTATTATGAAGGTATCGACAATGAGATGAGGTAAAAATCCTTATGGAATGAATTTATCCCGAAAGAGAGCTAGGAATTTTTCAATTTTCGTATTTTCACTTTTCCTTTAGTTTTTATTGAGGTTAGGGATACTGTTAACAAGCTTTTACCTGTCTAGACAAAAGATCCAAGCAATACCTGGGATTAAGAATGTACACAGAAACCTTATTGAATAGTGGAATTTCGGTAGATTTTGCCGTAACCTGTCCCGGAGATTTTCCCAAAATCTACAAAAAAAATAATTTTTATTAAATTCAACCTGTAAATATTAAATAAATAATTTTTGACGTTGATATGCGAATATAAAACTTTATAGAAAGAGAAAGATAAGTTCAATACTGTTAGAAGATACTCAATCAAGAGTAAAATACTAAAGTCGGTCAATATATCCATCCATGTATGGTAGTCCAATCAACAGGGACTAAATAAGGCCTTTGCTCCACAAACGGTGGGATAGTTGTGATTTTTATATATGCTACTTAGTTGTAATTCCAGGCCCCGATGAAAAATTCAAATTTTCACTCTCAGAAGGGGTCTACGCAGTTCGCCATCTTGGATTAAAGGTACAAAAAATTGGTTTTTCAAAATAATTCCTCAACGATTGATCCTACGACAAAAATGGCTGATACAAATTTGAAGAAGACTAATTTCCTACATTTTTTGTATAAACACTTGTAACTCCTAAGGGGAGACGAGGAGTACGGGGCTGGTCGAGCAGTCGTTGGAGAGGCCATGAAGTTCTACATACTATAAGCTCTGTAATTGACCATTCACCTTGTACTTTTTTAGATACAGAATATTTTGTGAAAGACTAGCATATTTTCTTAATCACCCTGCAACTCTGAAGCGGTTGAGATGCCGCCCCCTCCTTCTTGCCGTACAATTTTTTGTTTGACTAGGTGACTACTGTCACCTCCTGCCCTATGAATCACCATCGACGAAACACGCTGTATAAGGGGTACTATGTATACGTATAAATTTTCTGGAAGAATGTTCATGTTTCCGCCGCTATAGCTCATTACACATCAGACTTACAAAAAAATGGGTTTATACAAAAAATATAGAAAATTTAGTCTTCTTTGAATATGTATCAGCCATTTTTGTCATAAGATCAACTATTGAGGAATTATTTTGAAAAAGCCAATTTTTCGTACCTTTAACCCAAGATGGCTAGCCGCGCAGACCCCCTCCAACGATGAAAACTTTCATTTTTCATCGAGCCCCAGAACTAAATAACATACAACCTCAACTTTTGTAGGGGAAAAATTCCGTGTTGACTGCACTATGGCAGCCATCCACGAAAATTAACCAATATGCCTGGCAGAAAATATTGGCTAGATATCAGGCAAAATATGTATAACATACCTAAAAATAATAAAGGTTTTACAGATTGTATGATGTCACCCATGATAGAGTGCAAACAATTGCAAGGTATGCTCTCCAACGAAAGCTCTGGCACCATGTATGACGTCACGCAGTGCCTTAGTTTACTTCTTGAGCAAGCATGAAAGCATTAATTTATCAGTGTTTTTGTATTTAGAGTGAAGAATTTGTAGACAATTTAAAATCTTTAAAAGTAGTTATAAAGTTTTGAAGAAAATATGTTATGGAACTATAGTGAGTGATTGGCTTGGAGGAAGTAAAGTCCAGACTGCCAGCATGAGCTGACAGATCACTCGACGGACAGCATTGACTGCAGGGCGGCACGCTACTTCCCCTCAGCTATTGGCGGAAAGTGTGGGGAGGTTCCACGAAAAACCTGCCGCTGCCATAATCAAAAAAAAATTCGTGCCTACTAACTAAAAGCCGGCACACATTGATGACCCTTACGTTACTTACCTATATATATATAGTTGAAGGCGCAAATGTTGTGCCTTCCTGCATACCCCATCCACCCATCTGACTCTGAGGGCAAGATTTTTCAGAGTCCCTAGTTGACCTGTAGAGAGAGAAAGGCTAGGCGAGCCTAGACGACCTTCATATGAGAGGGCTCCAGGAAAGTAGAAGGAAAAGAATTCAAAGCTCACGGAGACATTACGTTATAATAATTTTATTCGGGAACTAGTTTGTCGTACTGGATAGTCGTCATTATCTACTACTTCCTGATGGCAAGAAATTTTTGTTGCATTACAATATGTTCTTAAAGAGATATAAAAAACTTTCCATACAAGAACAACATCTAGTTATAAGTGGTTATCTAATTGTACCGTTTCCAAGTCTATATTTCTCTTGCACATCCAAATACAGTTTCACTTTAGAATTTACCCAAAAATTATCAGCAATTCTTATACTATTTACATATTTTTAATACTATATAACTAGGAATCAAAAGTATACTTCTAAAGTTCATAGCGAAAGTAAGGTGTGAATTCATTTCAAACAAAAAAATAAATGCTATGTACCTAGGACATGTACAACTTACGGACAAAAATTAAGAATAACGATGATGAGTAACTATATCAAGAAACGTGTGAGAATTTTATAAGTTGCTACAAGTTATATAATTTTAAATCTTACTAGAGTATGTCCATTACTGAAGGTGTAGTGTACCCAGTCTTTTAAAAGAAAGTTCGATCGCTTTCTAAGGTGACAGGTTTTCTGCCAATACTCTTCTACTTTAGCCCAGGGTTCATTTCCCCCAAATTTTAGCCACTTTACATAGCCTTCCGTTTCCGTATCTGGGAAAAAATTTAAAGTAATTATTATTTCACTTTTTAATGATATTACCACCTGAGTCCTGGGGCACATCACGTTTACTATAAAAGTGTCCGAATGATCATTGCCGACCTTTACACATTGTAGCCGATTTGTTAGGAAGCTTTCCACTAGTCGCACGGCAGAGGAAGAGAACCGAAAAAGGGAGGAGAGTTTCTCGAGTAATTTCTCGTGATTAACGCAATCAAAAGCTTTGCTAAAATCTACCATCACTAATATACAGAGTTCATTTCTATCCAGCGCGGCCCTAATATCCGTAGTAGTTTTCAATAGTGCGGTTTCAAAACTATGCTGTACACGGAAACCAGACTGAAAAGAATTGAGCAAATGATTACTCTCTAGATATTCAATTATCTGCATATACATTAGTCTTTTGAGCACTTTGGAAAGATAGCATAAAATACTTATGGGTCTGTAGTCCGTTATATCAGTAGATTTGAAATTCTTCGCAAAACCAAAACATTAGCACGTTTCCATGACTGGGAGAAGCAAGAGGACAGGAGACATGTATTAAAATATGCAGAAGATATGGGCAGACGCTTGGTAGAAGATATTTCATAAAACGAGGATACAAGTTGTCTGGACCCACTGCTTCTGATTTTATCTTAGCCATAGCCAGTATTAGTTCATCCACGCAAAATGCAAAATGCAAAATGCTGTATGTCAGAATTTAACGACAGGATAGATAGGTCACGAGTATGATGGGTTGAGACCGTGGAAACATCTGAATAAATAACCTGGATTAGAACTAAAAAATTTTTTGAGCTCACCTGCACTAAAGTGGCATTCACAATTGCTATTTTCATAGACTCTAACGTCTTTCAGATTTTTCCACAAAATCTTAGATGGTAGATTAGGGTTTAACTTTGGCCTAAAATAGTGTCGCTTAGCATTACGAATAGCACAGGTAACGTTGTTACGAGCCTTTTTATGCAGCGTAAGGGATTGAATTGCTGTAAGTCTTTTGTACTGGCGTAATAGAAAATCACGCTCATTTATCAGGGTTCTAATCCTCCCTGAGTACCAGGGACAGACACTATTGCCCACCTTTCCATTACGAAGAGGAACATATTTGTCGAAAAGGTAATTTGTTAATCGGTAAAATAACTCTAATTGCTCATCAGGCGTTGCTGTCACAAAGATCTCTGTCCACGGAAGAACTGCAGCCTCTTCAACCAGGGATTCCGGCGGTATGCTCCTGAAGTCACGAGTAAGAGAATTGTGCTCATTTGTAGTCTGCATAAATTTCAAATCGTAGCACAAGAACAGAATATCGTGATCCATAATGCTTATGGGATTGAGTTGACTATGAAATAGAGCACGGCTTGGGTCCGATGTTAGTAAACAGTCAAGTAGAGATGGATTAGATGTAAAGAAATAAGTTGGCTCAGAGTTGACTAAATTCAAGTGAAGGGATGATAGGAATGAAAGGAAACCACAAGACCGAGTACTCTGGGATAATATGTTTATATTAAAATCGCCACCAACAATTACATTGGAATCCCGATGTTACAGTTCAGTGAGAGTATTTCCAAATTCATCAGTATCGCTAAGATTGAATTCATTAGGAGGATAATATGCAGAACATATAATGCATTTATCTGCCCCTGTATTTAGCTCCAAACATAAAAATTCCATAGATCCGATTGTAGAATAGTGTATTAACTTGGAACCAATACAGTCTTTGACGAATATAGCAACACCGCCACCCACTCTGTCAACACGATCGTTTCTAAACAATCTATAACCCAGGATTATCACGGTAGAAGAAGGAATTAAATCGTGAAGCCAAGTTTCACTAACTAGTAGAACATGTTCATCAGAGCCACCAAAGATCAGCCGCAATTCAATAACTTTATTCCGGATACTCCTAGCGTTTAGTACACAAATATTCAGACCATTAAAACGTTTACACATAATGTTCAGAAACTCTCCCACATTGCACGTGACACCATTTTATGATGATCCATATTTACACTCATCATGGGCCGCAGGGGCCTCCGCCAATGCAGGCAATCCAATGCACAAGAGTGCAAGTAAATGCCGAATACATCCAGTTGAACTATGCTCAATCTCTAGTACATAATTGAAGTAAAACATAATCATAGAGGGGAACAAAAAAGAAATTAAAGTAAGCAAGTGAAATTTGAGAGTACCTAAGTACCTACTTTGAAGGCAAATGCCCAATTTTATATGTAACTCGAACCGATCAACTACAAACAACATCACGAGACAGCTGGCTGTGATCCATTATTTTATCGAGATGCCCATCCATTGTTCGCCTCTAACATACACAAATCCACTTCTAGTCGTCACAGAGAGCAGCTTTCCATCTCTACGCATCTGGTTCGCAGACCTTAGTATTGAGTAATTTTTAGGAGTCAGGCTTTTATTTACATACACCTTACTATCAGAAGCAAATCCATCAATTTGGCTTAGTTTAATTCCCCGATTTTTTGCAAAAGAAGAGATGAAAGCATGACATTCAGTTTTCGAAGAGAAACGAACCATAATAGGGGAGGCATAACAAGTCCGATTATTTTTGCTTGAGCCAGTACTGCTTAGAGCTTTAGGTCGCATTCTAAACACATCAACATATGGAGTAAGATTGTGCTGAACTCGGGTTATAATGTTTTTACAGATGTTCATTAGATTCTCGCCAGGCTCCTCAGAGTTCCCCTTATCATAGCATCAGGTAGACGCCGGTCACGTCGAAGCTCCTCTATATCATTTTTGGGCAACACACATTCACTTTCAGATTCTCTCAGTTTCTGTTTGCAAGCACTCAACTCCTTAGATAAGATTTGCACAGTGGTGGTCCGCCAGTAACTTCGTTTCCAAATTTTTAAGAGAACTATCGAAACGTTTAACTAGCCTCAGTTCTAGTTTAGATAGGAGCTCTTCCATGTCATTATTGTCTCCTTCACTCGTACTCTTATTTGTGCTCCTAGTACTCACTTGTGCTCTGCTCTGATATCAGAATTTTTTCCGCTATTCGCCCCCTTTTCGGTACCACAGCCATAGTGGACAGCACAGTTACACCAAGTTCAGAGAATAAATTGAATATAATAGTTCAGCGCAATTAATCTGTTCAATTACGAAATATAACAAGTGCTTCCGGCAACCACTGTAACTATTTCACAAGATATAATTATGCGGAAACCACACGTGGATATTTTTAGTAGCCATGGAGCAGTGGTTTGGTGAGCACAGTGCGTTTGTTTTCGAGGCGTTTTTTAAAAGTAATGATTCTTGCGTTGCTGCTCAGCCGCAGTTCCGTATGCGTTTTAATGTGGGTCCAAGAGGAATAGTCCCAACTCGTAACACAATTCTGCTATGGGTGACTAACTTCAGAGCTACCGGTTCAACGTTAAAACGGAGTTCGACAGACCGTCCATGGTCAGGCTGGACGCCAGAGAATATCGATCGAGTAAGAGAAGCTGTGGAAGCCAGTCCAGATGTTGAAGAGCTTCCTGATCCCTGAAATTCAGAGAAATCGTTTAGTGCGCAGGAGGCGGTGGTTCTAGCAGGATGGGGCAACTGCCCATACAGCCAATGATGTGATGGACTTTTTGAGAAGCAAGTTTCGAAAGTTTCGCGTTTTTGGGACATTGCATGGCCAATTCGCTCTCCAGACCTTAGCATTTGTATTTTTTTCATGTGGGGGTTCCTTAAAGCAAGAGTTTACACAAATGAATCCCGCACACTGGATGACCTGAATGAAGCCATAAGACAAGAAATCGCCAACTTATCTTCTGAAATGTTAGAGAAGTTGTTCGACAGCTTCAGTGCAAGACTGGAAGAATGCTTGGTCAAAGAAGGACATCAATTAAAGGACGTTATCTTCAGATCATGAACGGATGAAATCGGTTGTTCTGATGTTGTTTTCATTAATTTACATGAACGCCCTTCTGTAATAAGCAATAAAACAATTCGTATCACTTTTAATTTTTGTGTTGTTTTTATTTTAAACCCGTCTCCTACGTTATGGCGTACAGGCTACAGTATACTTCAGTTTTCGTAGATGAGAGTCATTGCCTAGTCCTATACGCTGGACTTTTTATAGATGTTAGACATTGTGAGGAGGGGGGGGGGATTTCGGAATACCAAGTTTCGAACGGGAGTACGAACAGCATACCAACACTTGAGCAAGGACATACCTAGGGCCCATACGAATCAGTTTTTTATAGGATGAGAGGAATTCGTGGGTAGGAAAACTTCCGAAATGTCAAATTTCGATCGGGAGGACGGGAAGTATACCAATGCTATTGAAAGGAAATTGATTCGCCCATTTTAGAATTGCTAAATTTCTTATCGGACGGCTGTATACTTGTTTTCCGACGATTTGAGGTGATAATATAATCATTTAATTCTCTTTAAGTGCTGTGAATTTGTGACACAATTATGATTTATATCAAAAGCTGTAACATGTTTGCACACGTACACAATTAAAATCGGTATTCATATATGGAATTATAGCGTAGCAAAATTATTGAAATGGCATTTTTAAACACAAGTTCAACAATTTGTACGTGCTTCGTGATAGCTTCGTGTACGTCGGCCCAATGCGTCTCATTCATTAAAAGTGTAGTTTGTACGCCTAGGTATTGGAATAATTTCGTGCTACCAAGTTTCGATCGGGAGTACGGGCAGCATACAAATAATACTGCAAGCAAATTAGCTCCGGCCATTTTGAAATATCTGATCGGACGGTTGTAAAGATGTTTACCTGCGATTTGAAGTGATAATATGGTAATTTAATAATCTATAATGCTGTGACTTTGCGATACAGTTATTATTTAGATAAAAAACTGTGACTGAATTGAACACGCAAACAATTAATATCGGTAATCATATAAGTGACTACGGGAGCAACATTATTGTGCTGGTTACCTACGTCACAGCACAAGGGGAGGAAATTCCTTCCTTCCCTAAAAACTTCTTTTGTGGGAAGGCCCTAAAACTTCTGCTATAAAACGTAGCAATGGAAATCGGTATGAAACCTGCCTGAACATAGAGAAATGGGGTATATAACTAGAACTTGTTGATCTGATTGAAAGTGACATTTATATCTGGCATTGAATAATGAACTAATAAGGAACCGGGGGTGTCGTGCGAATACAACTTACTTGTTGTAACCCACGGTACAGAGAATATAAGCTATTCTATTAAAATTTTGACACATTGCAGTTGATATTCTGTGACGTGCCGTAATTTCAAGAACTAATGTATATACCAGGGGTGGCCATAACGCGGCTCGCGAGCCGCATGCGGCTCTTGGAGTCGTGTGGTGTGGCTCTTGTGCATAATTTTGATATAAAAAAACTATAACTGATTAATTTTAAAAAAAATATTTTATTTCATTACAACAAAATGAAAATCTTTAAAAGTTAGATCTGCTTGTTGATGCCTTACGGTTATTGTCCATTTTAGCAGTTAGCTCAGTTAAAACAGACCTACACTTATTTTTAATAAATTTAAGAGTAGAATACAACGACTCGCAAGAATAGGAAGTGCTGAAGATAGATATTATTCTGAGTGCACAATCTTTGGTTTTAGGATATTTTTGTTCCGGAACCTGTTTCCAAAAGTCAATAGTTGAACAACTATTCTGTTTTACTTGCTTCAACCCTTCATCTTCTTGCAGCTCCAGTAGTTCTAATTCTAGAGCTGCTACATCCAGAGCAATTGGTGGTGATACAGGGCAACCATTCTTCAAAATGTCAACAAGGAAAGGATTTTCCAAAAATACAAATGCTGGCTTAAGTTCTGTTAAATCACGGAATCTATCGGTAATATCTTCTGCTAGTATGCGCAGCTTGCATATATAATCTTTAATTATTATGTCAAATCCGGGTAAACTTTGTAAAGTTTTACTAAGGCACTTGAAATGAACAAAAGTTTTAGAAACCAGATCTTTCTCGAACAGTTTTAATTTGTTTTGGAAACTGAAGACATTCTGTGCTAAATCAGAAATAAGTTTATTATGTCCTTGTAGAGATAAATTTAATGATTGTAGGTGCTGAACAATATGTGTGAAAAACGCCATATCCATCAACCAGTTGGGATCTTCAAGTTCCGGGAAAGATTTCCCTTTTTCATGGACAAATTGTTTGATTGGTTCCATCAAATTAAAGAATTTTGTTAGAACATTGCTCACTGATAGCCACCTTACTAAACAAAACCAAGAAACATCATCTGGAAGCTCATCGTTTTCTATTTCTTGTATAAAAGATTTGAACTGCCGATGAGTTTTGGCACTTGAGCGTATGTAGTTGACGATTTTTAAAACTACGTCCATAATATGGTCATATTTAAAATATTTGGCTACCAGGTGTTCCCTATGAATGATGCAATGAACTGGTATGAAATTGGGATAAAATGTGTCGGTATTTAAAAGCCCCAAAAGACCTTTAGTAGCACCCCTCATAGCTGGGGCGCCATCAGTTGCAATGCTGACTAGTTTTGTAATCGGCACAGAAAGTTTTTCAAGCACAGCATCAAGGGCGTTTTTTATATCTGAACCTTTAGTCGTATCCTTCAGTGCAACAAGGTCTAACAGTTCTTCTTTGATGTCTACATTATTTTTTACATAACGAATAAATATGGCTAGTTGCGGTTTATCTTCAATGTCTGTGGATTCGTCTAGGGCCAGACTAAGTGCTGAACAGTTCATCACATCATTTTGCAAGGTACTTACGATATCATCGCTAATGAGAGAAATTCGTCTTTCCACAGTATGTCTTGATGCAGGGATTTGTTCAATCAATTTATGCAATTTTTTATTTTCTGGATCTAAAGCAGAAATAACTTCAGCAATATTTTTTTTTATAAACTCTCCCTCTGAGTAGGGGCGTTTTGCACGAGCAATATTAAACGCCATAATAAATCCGGCTTCAGTTGTTACATCTGCCTCTTTAATAAACATTGTCATAACCTTGGTTTGGTTATTAAGTTTTGCTTTTAAAGACAATATTTTAGTTCGCCGTAACTCGCTACCAGCAGGAAATTGTTGGCTGAAAGAAAAGTGATTTGCCTCATAATGACGTTTAAGATTACTGGCCTTGAGCTGTGACAATGTTACTTCACATATCAGACACATCGGTTTTCCGTTTCTCTCTACAAAAACAAAATCCTCTTCCCACTCTACCTTAAATCTCCTGTTTTCGTCTTCATATTTGCGTTTTCCAGACAGCATAGTTACTTTTAATTTTCACTTAATTTTCTTTCACAACTTATAATTTTTAATTTTCACAACTTCTAATTTGCACAAAAATATAATTTGACCACACCTAAACTAGAGGAATTTAAAATAACACTATTTAGTCACAGGCCTACTAATCTACAAAAACAAAATTTTTAACTTTAAAAGATTCAGTTTAAAATTAAATTTACCAGTTAACTAGAAGAATTGGATCAAAGCATTTAGTTATTCTAAGGACATAACCAAAGGGTAAGCCAGCAACGCCTCGCTCAAATTAAAATCAGCGATGTCTGGGACCTGATGTTGGTAAAGCCGCAATTTTTTCTTAGAAATTTACTGGAAATTTTTTCCTTAGAACCCCAGGGGGAAACTAAATGCTTTGATCCGAAGAATTTAAAAATCCTATTTATACACACGCCTACTAATCTACGCAAGCAAAATTTTTTAACTTTAAACTGATTTACTTTTAAAATTATAATAATCTTATATGTATATTGTTTTCAAAGATAAACAAATGGCTCTTTAAAATATGCATTTCTAAAATGTGGCTCCCAAAGTTACTATAGTTGGCCACCCCTGGTATATACCTTTCTATAGGATAGAGGAGAGAGAGTATTGTGTTCTCTGTATCGTACTCTCCTATATACTTCACGATATTTCGTCACCTAATGGTGCAACACGGTTCGTAAAGAGAATAATTATTTTCTCTGTACCGTGTGTAAGCCATTCAGTAACGGTCGGATTCCACTTGGTATCACTTTTTTAAATTTAATTGTTTTAATAAATATTAAATATTTGAAATGCTGTTATTTCGGCTGCGTGTAAGTTCGGTTTTTTGCGCAATGCAAGCTGTTAAGGTATTAATTTAGAGCGATGAATTGTGCGGTGTAATGTTGCAAAAACAATCGCCGAAATTCGTTCTTTTTAGACAAGTGAATATATTTATAAAGAAATATCTTCTGCTTTATTATTATTGGTGAGCATTTTTTTTCCTTTTTTTTTAATAATTATAACAGATACAGAGAAATATACGAAAGTTTAAGATGGTTTACGATCAAGTGAGATTTTTTTATTAGAGAAATGTCAGAAGATTTTTCTTTTCAATGGCAGTTCTGTTTATTTCAAACAGCAATTTGGATTATAAAAAATATCCGCATTTAATTGTCACGGTTTCACTACTGCTATGACCAAATTAAACCAACCACAGCACACCAAAATACATTTCGCCGAGTGGCATAAGTTTTCATATGCTGTTTTCTGAAAAAAAATTGAACAAGGCTAATTTGAAATAATTTCACAGTTTTTCGCGGCGCCATCTCTTCATGAAACTACAAACCGGTACACCAAATACTTAGTATTTTAGCGGAGCTCGGTGCTTTTAGATTATAGACACCCTGTAGACTGTTTACTGATTTATTTCTGTGTTTCATAGAAGATGTCGCTACTTGATTTAATGTGTTTTGAAACTTTTATTTTACAGGTTGTAAAGTGCAGGCAAATAAAATGGAGGATATTTCTGTTCCAAACATTGAAAATTCTTGAATTAAACGTTTTAAAGTATGAAATACCAAATAGAATCAGAGATATCTCCTTTACAAAATCTCATAATTTTGGGGTAGATCTTGGCTGTTCATGTTTCGTCAAACTGCCACACTTGGGGTGAATCGTTCGATATAGGTATTAATCTTGACTAATTGCCAATTTTAACTTTGACAACTGTCAAATTTGAGCAAACAGCTGTTGCGCGGTAAACAAATAGGGCCACCGGTTGCCCTTTGTGTGAAATAACATTGGCGCTTTAATTTTTGCAGAAGAATAAAGTTTGAAAAGTTGGATAATATTGTTGCCTTTGAAAATGTATATAGTTATATCGGTTGTACATTACAATAATTTTGAAATGGAAGTTGAGTATTACGTGCGAAGTTGTTTATCAAAAGCAGTTCTCTCCAGTTATTTCGTCAAAGGAACTGCAAAGAAGGATTAATAGTGGTTTTAAATTGATTCGCCGGATGGCATAACATAATTAGATCAATGATTTAGTGTGAACATAAAATAACGGCACTGACCATGTATAACAATTTATTTACAGTAAATAAAATTACTTGTTTTTTTAAAAAGCAGAAAATAGAATAGAATAGAATAGAAAATAAATAAAGAATATCTATCTTTCCTGCAAAGCTTATTATGTCGGGCAATGCATTCATTCAGTGCCATTGAAATAAACTATTTCTCAACTAACTTTCCGAACAAACAAACAATCGGCGCGACATCAACATGAACATTAAAAAAAGGTGATTTGATTAGTGATAGTGTTATTTATTGAAATTATGTCCTGAGTGCAGTGCAAATTGATGGTGAACGCATCCAATTCGAGGGGTTAAGTAATAAGGTAAGGATGGCAAATATTAAAAGTAAACTCGAATTCTAAATTAAATTATCTCTTGCAGATAAGTAATACTGTGATTGATAAGCGACCACCATGCTGTAGAGAAGAACCTGCAAAACCAAGTACACATTTTTTTCATTACTATTTTTCGTCCTTATCGGATAGATTTAATTTAATTTTCCTTCCACAACAGCGAGGTACGGTAGTTGCCTCCTTGTGGTTATGATTTTATTAAGGACACTCCTACATAAATACTAACATATCGTCCTAATAATTTGTTGAAATAATGATTTAAAATGTTAAAAGTTTATTTTTTAGTATTATTATTTCCATCCGAAAATATCATTAGATACCGAGACAAGTTAACTAATTAAACTTATTTTACTAATTTGTGACTAAACTGCGTAGTAAGCAATGCGGTCATTTATTTTCCTTGATTAGTCTGCCAATTTTGATCTGTTATTAATTAAGAATCTATGTACCCACCGTTCATGGTCTTGGCTTTATCCAGGATCTTTTTATAATCTTTTTTGTTGCATTGTATTGTAAGCCTTTCTTGAAATGCATCAGTGAGATTTTGGTGATATATGTAGATCGTAAATTTTAAACAAGGAACAGGCTTTTCTCAATGTGGATACAAAATTTTATTGAGGACACGTGATAGTTTATATATCAATTGTTGGATTAAGCTAATAATCGGATTACTTATGCTTGAATATGAATAAAAAGTGCTTAAGCACTCCGTTTCCTCAGATTATTTATGATTGAATATGAATAAAATGCTTATGCACTGCGCTTCATTCAAATATCATTGGATTATACTTTGGATGACTTCATATCTTTGCATATAACATATAATAATGAATAATTTTGTTAGCTTCTCTCACCGACGTGTGCTATGGTATCTGATTACTCGAAGGAGAGACTTCAAATCGTAGTTTGATTTCCACTCCTGGTCCTGAGTTCATCAGGGCAAGAGTTTGTTTTGGTAGCATAGGAGTCAGTAACTTTTGACGTGAGTCAATTCTGTCAGCATGAGCCGATAGCACACTCTGTGACCGGCGATAACACAGGGCGGCACGCTAGCACCTCGACTAGTTCGAGAGAGTTAGTGGAAGAGTTACCCAAAACCTGCCGCTGTCACAGCCAGCATTGCTCCCCTGCTTGTATACTTTGGTAGCAGATTAGTGAAAAAAGGTAGTAGATATGTATGTTTATTTTGGTAGTAAAACCATTTCTATATTTGATTTTATATGTTTTATTAATATTAACAAAATAAATAAAATTCTCCAGCAAAAACAATAACATTTCTTTTTTCATTCAACAAATAGAAGAAATGAGTATGTATATTATAAAAAAAAAAAGATTTTAAATAAAAAGGTACGAACACGTAAAATTGCAAATTATTATTGCCAATCTTAATTTAAAAAAATAAAATAGGTAGATTAATTTTGTTCAGTATGGAAGCCGTTGTGGTAAGAACATTTTTTGGCAAAGGTTATTAAATTGTGCTCCGGTTTAAATATATTACGCTGATATTTGGTTAATTCCGTAGAGAACATAATAGACTCGACTGTGGTTATCTCCAAATTATTTCTGTTGGTCATTTTTTATTAAATTTAAACTTGAAAAACACCGCTTGGCAGCTGCACTGCTATGAGGCAGACAACACAAGGTTAACATGTGTTGTGGAAATGCTGGCTCCTCCAAATAATTTTTAGCTTTTTTCAAATTTACCCAAAAATTAGATCTTTATATCTGGATACCAATTCATGAGCTCCTTGTTCGCCATTCATTGTTCAATATTTGTTTATCTAATAATGGCTCTGGAACAAATTCTTTTATTAAATGAACAATAGACTGAACTCACCCATCCACAATTTTCATAGGATCAATATATTTAAGAAGACTTATTTTACTATCACTTAAATCAAATCGCTTTTTAATTTGTTCACATAGTTCTATGTAAAATGTACACAATTTTTTCGAACTTTAAGGGAAATCTCATCATTTACTTCATGTGTTCAGCAATACTCTTCAAAATTATAGACAAAATACATTGATGAAAATGGTAAGTGATGTGAAGCATTTTCAAAATCTACCAAAATTAAAACATATTCCACTTTACAAAAATTCTTGAAAATTTCTAATAAATATTCCTCAATAGTTTTATTTATTAGACGAACTTTCGTACTAATCGTTTTGGAAAAGTTTATTAATATTGTCCAATTTTTCCAATATATAAGAAAAGAATAACTTGCCTTCAATAGCATTTAAAAATTCTAAAATTGATCGTATATTTTAGTTAAAGAGTACCTTCAAACGAAATGAGAGTAAAGTAATGAAGAAGTGGCTGATATTATTCAAGGATACGATTGACATAATTTCCGAATGAAAGCCATCTTGTTAAACAATATTGCAAAATTTTATGCTTTTTCTTATTTAAAGCATTTTTGAAAATGTCGAAAATCTCCCTGCCGCTTTGAGCTTTGCGCAAAATGGTTATAGTATATGTTTCGGACTGATTGTTCTATTGAACTTGGCAACGTCTACATAGCATTAGAAAAACGTAAATGAATCAAATGACATGTACATCCTATAGAAAAAAATCTTGTTTACTATTGCGCAATTTTGTTTCGAACCGGTTTATAGTACCGCGCATTACAGCGATGCTTATCTGAAGAAAATCCTATTAAGTTTTCAATTGGAATTGAATCTTCATTTAATCGGGCTATTATGGTATTAAAAATCTCGCCAGAAGTAGATTCCGTTAACCCTTAGCCACCTGACGTGTTTTTCAGTAACACTTTCACCTGACGTCGGTCCTGGAGTTTGCTTGCGTATTTTCCAAATTTAAAATTGACTATCAGAACCAGCTTAACACAAGCTCGCCGCATGGACACGTTTGATAAATAAACGGTCAACAATACATGCGTTTCATCATTTAGTCGGTGTTAGTATTAGTATGTTAAACTAAACATAAACCAAACACCGGATGAAATGATATGAAATGTGACATAGAAACAGAGAACTATAGACGTTTTTTTAGAACATGCTTAGAAACGTCAACGACAAAATGCTCAGCCTTAGTATTAACAGTAATGCACATGCCATTAATGGGTTCGTACATGCAAAAGTTGGATCTTGCGGAGTTAACTTGCAACATAGGTAGTCTTCTCAAATTATGTCCACTATCGCGGAAAGAGATTTTACTAAGTAACAGCGGAGAATCAACATTCGCGTTTATTAGTTGATGCACAAACGTTACATCGGCAACCATGCGACGTTTTTGAAGCGAGTGCATATTCAAAAGCTGACTATTATTTAAAATATCACAATAAATTAAAGTCACATCTGTATTATCACTATATTTTTATTCACCAAATGTTATTAAACTATGAAAAAGTATGCATTTATTTAAAAAAAATCAACATTTAACATAAATCTATTCATTAAAAAAAAAAAATGAGGATCTTTGACAATCTGAGATCACTCAAGGAAATTTCACTTAAAGATATTTGTTTTTACTTATTTACGAAAAGTTCTATATATAGTCTCTAAAATAAAATACTTTTTGGTACGATTAAGACACAATTATTACAAAATTGCAACCCTCAAACTTTCACAATTTGCGGCGACAATCAAGGCACATCTTTTGGCTGCATTCAATGCAAATTGGATTCTTGCAGTTAAAACACATATACGCTGTTTTGCGTTTCTTTTTAGGGTCACAGGTTGAACACGTCTTGCGTTTATCAAATTTTTCTGAAGTTTTAGTTGTTAAAGTGCTGGGTATTTCGTCTATTTTCAAGATTCGACGAATAGTGCACTGAAGTTCCCTTTACAAACCAACCCTGTGCATACGGCATTCCAATTGAGGGCCTTACAAGGTCTTCTGCCAATTTTTTTATGAAATTCAGTCTTGGCACCTTTGACTGAGCTTGGTTCATGTTACTGATAGAATACGCATTCGCATCGGCCATCGTTGAGTTCTTCGAGATGTGGAGTAAATTGAACATTTCTGATCTAGCATATCAACGCCGCCTTTTGTATTATTGTAAAACATGATCATTTCCGGTTTTTTTGTATTTGTATCAACGGTTGGTGTGTGGTGCATGCTGGATAATACAAGCACAGATTTTTTTTGCTTTGGTACGAAAGACGTCAATGTAGCATCTGATGTGAATCCGAAAATCGCCGACCCAACTTCTCGATGACGGCTTGGAAGAAACTCAGGCGGGATTTCACGTTTTTTTTTTTTTCAGAGTACCCACCAGTGTCAGTTGTTTTTCTTTTAGCACATTCATAAGCTACACTGATGTAAACCAATTATCGGTTGTTACATTTCTGTGCGTACCTTCTATTGAAGTTATCAGTCTCAAAACTGCCTGGGTAGGTTTCTTCAACCTTTGGTACTCAGCTGGTAGACCTTTGCCATCAGAATCTTTGCCTAAATATATGTAAGCGTCCAGCAGATATCCAGTTTGGGCATCAGTAATACACATTATTTTTAGACCGTATTTGTTTGGTTTGTTCGGAATGTACATCTTGAATATGCACCTGCAGCGAAAAGCAACTAACATTTCATCTATGCAAGCATAGCTTCCTATTGAACAAATTTCTTTGCAGTTTTGAATCAGCATGTCAAACAATTGGGAAATAGGTGCCGCATTATCACTACTGCGGCGTTCACTTCGTGTGATTGCATCATCAAATCGAAGACAATTGAGCAGTACTTCAAATCTGTTTTTGCTCATTATGCAGCGATAAATATCTCTGCCTGTGCCTTCTCTGCTGTACCAGCATGTGTAGTGCATGTGGTTTTCTTTCAAAATGGCAGTATAGTACAGCATGCCAATCAAGGCTTTCAATTCGATGACATCTAGATCATGAACAGATGTTTCCTTCTGATAATTGGGTCGAATTTTCCTGATTTTATCATTGGTATGCTTTACTATAAGTTCTAATATCTTCGTTGAAAAACAATCTCCACAAATCCAGGGCTTTCGTATTTCCATGTAGAATACCTCGATAATTTGGTTTGAGACCCGGTGGTTGCTGAATGACGTTATGCTGCTTAGTCCTTGACCTTGAAACTGGAGGATGGGCTGACCAACGAAACCTGTTCTTACCAAAGTAGTTTTTATACCATGCCAGGGGAACATCGTCGTCAGAAGATAAATCTTCCATCGGTGGCACGGTCTTGTTTTCATTCCCAGTAAATTGAAGCTCAGACCTGTAATCTTCTACTTCTGATTCGGACTTCCACTCGCCTTCAATGATGTGATCCACTGAAACATCTTCTACGTCACTGCAATCTTCACTTGGAAGTTCTGGTATATTCTGGGTCTCACAGTCTGAATCAGATTGCTCTAACCATCGTTCTATGTTTGCTTCAGCCATTATAATTCTACTAAAACAAAACAATTTATACATTAACAAAAGTAACGTAGGTACCTGACGTCGAGCACACGGCGCGTACTGGCAGGCAAGAGCAAAAAGTTCATGGACCCACATTTCCGTCGCGTGCATAGGAACAGAATGATTTGAAAAACAAATCCGCCGGAGTCTCTGAGACCGACGTCAGGTGGCTAAGGGTTAACTATGGATTCCATTTTACTGCAGAAATATTGAACTTCCAAAACTAAGCATTTGTCACATGAAACGACTGTTGCTTCATCTATTATTAAAGTAAACTTAACCCTTCGCAATACCGAACTGATTTCATTTCTAGCAAATGGTCCTATTATATTTTTTATAAAGGAAGTAGTTTGTGTTCTTCCACATTGAATACTTTTTATGACTGCAATGTCTGTGCGCATACCGATTTTAATAATTCAGGCAATGAATCCTTTTGCATAAAAGGTAAATCATACTTTAAACAATACATTATGCACATAATTTCACAGGAAATTTTGGAATTTTCCATCGCATCGGATTTTTTAAAACAAACTTCAATGAGTTTTACGCTATTTTCGAAATTTAACTTATCTTTATGAAATTTACGCTGCTCATGACGTTCAAGTAATGACTTGTTGTTTGTCAATGATTTGTTGCATATTTTGAAATAGGAAAGTCCAAATTGTCGCCATTCACTTCTATAATTTTGATGATATCTCTTACATTTGGCCAATGTCATATTTCCATTGTCATTGCTAAGACATAACAATTTTTTATGTTGAATTTTAGGTAACATTAGCTAACATATACTTACAGTTCTAAATCCGAATATTTATTTTTTGCTCTTGGCTGTCATTAGGTTCACCAAACTTGTTGCAGACTACAATTTATTCATTTTCTCTAATCGTATTTGTTTCTTCCTGTATGTAGTGTTATCTGTTTATGTTCCTATCAACAACTTATCTTTTCATGGCGTAAATTGAAATTGTTTCACAAATCAACCTACCACAAGCTTCAACCATTGAATAAATATTAGTTATTTATTCAATGACTTCAACAAGCGAAGTCACTTTACAAATCAGACAAAAACAACAGTAACACACAAGGACAACACAAGTTGTTTGTTAAGTTCGCTGCACTTTCTGATGTTAGTTAATATTACCCGATAGCTAGATGAATACCTTATTATTGAAATTATTATTGGATTGGGTAGGGGGTTGGGTCATTTTATTGTCCAATATTGAGACATACATAGATGGCTCATATTTTAAAGAAAGGTAGTAAATTAGAAAAGTGCGGTAGTAGATTATTTTAAAAAGAAAAATGGTAGCAGATGTACTACTATTGTAGTAGGGGGCAACGCTGGTCACAGCCTCTATAAAAAAAAACAGGACCCTTACACCACTTACTTTTACTCCTCCACCCTGCGACATTGCTACAATCTCCCTATGATGACCTCAGAAAGTCTGAGACCTATACAACCTTCATTTCAAGAGGGCTACAGGAGAACGAGGGAAGAATTGAAAATCTTTACGGTGTCATTACGTTATAAACTCAATTTATGTATTTTATAAGCAAATTGCCAAGTCCGGCAAGTCAAACTTCATTTAGTTAATACAAATATCACTCGTGCAGAGATTAATTACATCTTCAACTTATTTTTACCACCGTAGTGCTGTATGATTTACAGATGGATTATTTCTCGTCTACAGCAGACTGAAATTCATTGAAAATAATTTCAATGAATTTCCTAAATGCACTGAGAATGCAGAGAAATCGAACTTTTCGACCCAGCGATCAGAGAGGTGGTCTCATCAGTATGGTTATCTCTGATCGCCTACCATAACATGTCTTTAAATGCTCCAAGGATTCCATCGAATCTGTGACTATGCTACCTTCAACATCAGAATTACCACGACAATTTCCAAGATGACCTTAAACTATATTAGCAATTCACTGAAACTAACACTATAGCTGTGTTCTTTTGTGTATCTTGTTTTAGAGCTCCCATATCCTGGAGAGAACAAATTGTTCTGTCGACTGAATCGAACTATTTGTACTGTTCGCTTCATTTAAATCTTTCTATAAAAATGTATGAGGCATTCTTAAATGTGATATCAGGTGGACATGCATAGACTGAGTAATCAATTATATCTGTTCCTCCATGAAGGCCTTCTGGAGAGTGCCAGTAATAAATACAGGCGTTTCCAGGGATTTCCCTTACAAAAACGATCTGAATATCAAAATAAATAAGTTCCGTAATAGTAATTTATTTAAATTTTCAAAATTTGGTCAAACCGAAAGATCTCTACGTGTATATATTCTATAATTCTATTAACATCTCTAAATAACACTTTCCTTCTTTAGAAAAATCAATAATCGTTGGATCATCACATGTTCGTGAAACCAACCAATTCACTCCCTTTCAATGGGATAAAAATTTGTGCCTTGACAAGCTCTAAATTTAGGTACATTGGAAGGATATAGTATCTCCGTCAGCTAAAACTTTTAACTCATGGAACAGAGTACATTGGTCCTTAGTTCGTCAAATGACATCTTTTATAATTGCAGTTTTTCGATTCGTCCTATGTATCTAGGTGTACATATCTAGTAATACTTTCTACGCTACTAATAATTTATGTTATAAATCTCTCGACTGCAAATTTTAGTTAAAATGAGAGAATTGTCCTAGGGCCGGAGTCTATACCTGTGTACATTCCACATACTGGTTCTGATTCGAGCAATTATTATTTTCTTCTTTGAGGAGCTGCACAGTTTTTTGTGTATTGTCTGCCTTGGCACTTTCGTCCAGTGTGTTATACGGGAAAAGGATTTTTTAATTAACAACAACGAATAAATTTTATGGAAAAATATTTCTTTATTTCGGATACCGTACTGTACAAAAAATCGATGTAAGACTGAATTATCTTAAGATTAATTGCGATAATTTCGCTTACAGAAAAAAAGCTTGATAAGCAAGAATCTCTAATTACAATATTTCTAGAGAAGAATTCCAAGCAAAGATTGCACTTATCTGTACTTATTATTAATTATTTATTGTCATCAATTCAGTTATACATTTAAGATTCGCATCTTTTAAATTATGTATAAGTTTAAATAATTTCAAGTAATTTCAAAAGAGTGAGAGGTAAAGAGAAAAATAAGTAAATGAACAAACCTTGGGTGTAGTAAGTCTCTATGCAATATTACGTGAGATAATGAAGGTAAATATATTCCTTTTAATGACATCGAAAGAGCCCGGCATTATTGACTGTCTAATATCATGCGGCAAGGCATTATAAAGCTTAAAGGTGTGATTGAAGAACAGGCGTTTGGTTATTAATCCATGACATCGTGGTAAAATTAAGTTAAGAGTTCTTCTAGACGAAGAGAACTGGAAATCATCAAAAAGATAACCCGGGCAACAAAATTTCATGATTTTTATCAACGTTATTAATGAGCGAAAGTCTAGGTAAGTAAGAGGAAAGGTTACACCCAAACACAGTGTTTACATAAGATGAAATGTGATCGAATCTACGAAGATTGTATATGTATCGAATTATAGAGTTAAACGCAAGTGACAATTTGTTGAAGTTCCGATGGTCTAGTTTACCATAGATCTCACATCCATAAGTATTATTGAACTGACTGGAAGACCACAATGAGCGGAGACCAAAATATATTTTACGTACGATACTATTGATATGATCATCCCAGGTAAGTTTGTCATTGAATATAACACCTAAGTTACGAAGGGACTCAACCAATTGAATAGATGTGTTATTAAGAATTAATAGGGGAAAACTTGTTTTGTCTAGATTTGTCCTGTAAACAATTATGGCATTCGTTTTTTGAATTGCCCATCGATTAAGGCATACGAGATCCTCGTTAATGCAACTTATGCCGTCCTCAATAAGACCAACAGGTCTGGAAGAGAAATAATTGCACATCGTCAGCATATAGATGAAGCTTACTATGGGAGATAGATTCCAAGATATCATTTATGTACATGCAAAAAAGCAATGACCCCAGAATCGATCCTTGTGGAACTCCACGATTGACACTGTGTTAGAAGGAGTACCTGTCATTAGGGTATACTGTTTGTAGACGATTTGTCAAATAACTATGTAAAAGCCTAGTTGCATAAGTTAAAAAGTTGAATTTTGTAACCAGCTTTTTATATAGAATTGTGTGGTCAACAGTGTCAAAAGCCTTCGAGAAGTCCAGTAGAACTAAAATGGTTAGATTATCTGAGTCCAAGGCTTTCCGCATCTTATTTACTATTTTTGAGGCCAGCCATTCCCTTTAACTCGTACACTAATTTGTCTATTGCTTTACTATTTTCGACACTCTCGTAGACCCACTTTTCGTCATCACAGCGAGCTGAAATTTGGTACACAGGTTCATGTCGCGTGACAATTGAATCTGTCAAAATTTGAACCGGAAATTTCCATGAAAAACCCGAAAAATCGGGAAAAATCATTTGAAAATTTGGTACAAATGTGATTAGTTCAGTTTCAGGAAAAATGCAGAGTTTTCCGATTTTTCCGAAAAATTTCCCGGAATTTTTCAACTTTTCCGGAAAATTTTCCGGTAAAAAAGTTTCATGATCATGTTCCCTATCAACTGGCATCATTACTTTCTCTCCGACAATGCAGAAAAAAACGAGGAAAATTCATGTAACACGCTTTTCCGGAGTTTTCCGACCAAGGAAGCGTTTGAGCGTTTTGCAACCTAAGACAAAGTTGTAGAGCGAAATGAGTTGCATAAAGTTGCTTTTGTGGGAAATTGCATGGAAAACCCGGAAAAGCGGGAAAATCATCGGAAAAATTTTCATCGATATGATTAGTGATAAATCTGTTTCAGGAAAAATGCAGAATTTTCCCATTTAGTTAACGTTTAAAAGGCAGAAAATAAAATAAGTAAAAAACGAGTTTTCAAACAAAACTGAGGCCAAGTCGCATGAAAAACTAGATAATAAACTTTTCTTCACACACAGAGGTGGACTCAGATTTTATTCGCTGACAATCACCGATATATTTCAGTATGATCAATCAGAGGTAATAAGTGTTTTGATTCATGAAGAGAAAGAATATTCAAGAGAAATGTCAGAGGTGGACTCAGATTTTTTGATTGGGACATTTCTCTTGAATATTCTTTCTCTTCATGAATCAAATCACTTATTACCTCTGATTGATCTTACTGAAATATATCGGTGATTGTCAGCGAATAAAATCTGAGTCCACCTCTGTGTGTGAAGAAAAGTTTATTTTCTACTTTTTGCATGCGACTTGGCCTCAGTTTTGTTTGAAAACTCGTTTTTTACTTATTTTATTAATAATGTGGTGATGCCGGAGTGTTTTGATCGGAATCCAGATTGAAGAAAATGAAGGAGATCGTTAAGCTGAAGAAAGTTCGAGATTTGCATAGAAATTAATTTTTCCAAAGCCTTGGATAGAAACGGCAATAAGGTAATGGATCGGAATTCTCTGCAATTGGGTTTGGATCTTTTAGATATCGGTATGAATTTAGAAAATTTCCAAGATTGCGGAAATACTAACATAGTAAGACAGGAATTAAATATATGAGTAAGGGGAGAAACAAGGAATGATAGTATAAGCTTTAAGAACTTTGGCGAGATATCATTAACTCCTGCGGAGTTTGACTTAATACTGCATAATGCAGTAAGATACACTTCATTAGGGGTTATGTTCGAAAAGTTAAAACTCGGAAAGGTATGAGTTGATCTCAAGTTACTAATGAAAGCGTTATCAGCCACAGAAGATGATGTATTTTAGGCCAGTTCATCTGGATCAACATTACACTCACACAAACGCGAGGAGCCTACTCCAAGGTTCTTAAGATTTTTTCAAAGCTTTCCAGCAGGTAAAGAAGAACTTAGCTTCGTAAAGAAATACTTCTTTTTAGCTTGTCGAATAGCACAGGTAACTCGATTACGAAGAGTTTTGTATTCGTCCCAAAACAAAGATTTTTTATAACGCTTCCACTTGTAGTATGCAAGATTTCTTTCCTGAATGAGAGTACGAATCCTAACAGAAAACCAAGACCGATCCCTATATAATATTGTCCTGGTGATATAAGGGAAGTATTTATCATGTAATTATGACACAATATCATTTAGGAAGCTTACCTGATCGTCAATGTTATGCAGGTAACGTACCGCATTCCATTCAATGGTATCTGCTTCAGTAAACAAAGCGGACAAGTCGACTGCTTTATAATTATAATATGAAAAATTGCAAGATTTAGTGCTGATATCGGGATGGAAATCATAATTAAGTCATGATCAGATATTCCAGGCATCGACACCTGGGGCCGGATTCTGTAACGCGGAGAGTTTGGGAGTTTGCGAGATGAGAATTTTCGTTTTCCCCGATTAAAACTCCTTAACTCTCCATTCGAGATTCTGTAACATACTTGGGGAGTTAAAAAAAAAAACGTGAGAAGTATCGAAATATTGAAAGACGGCTAACTCTGTGTGGGAGGGTTGTAGAGCATTGGGGTTTTTTTTTTGTATGAATTTAGGGTTTAGAGTACAAAACTATAGGTGAAAAATTTCTGGGGGGGGGGGTCTTTTTGGAATGGGGGGACGTACCACCCCCAATTGGGGGCTGTTCAAAATACGTCATGTTTGGTATCAAATTAAAGAGAAAGAAGCTGGTAATCGAGTAGTGTAGTTTTTTTTGATCATTTTAACTTCATAACTGACTTTTTACCGCCGAAAGACGGATTTTTTGCACTTGGGTCATATACACCCCAGTTCCTATATTTTGCACATATTTCTTTTCGGTTATTTCTTTGACATCCATTAGTACTCTGTTGTGAAATTTTTCTCATGTAAAGTGAATTTCCATAACATTTTTGTAAAAAAAAACCGCCATTTTTTCATCTTAAGAAGGACTGATTTACTTCTTTTGCAGTAACTTTACCTTTTCCTGTGCAGGATGTATTAATTTCTGGAGTCCTCCCGCTATAGGACAAGCCTGGCCGAGCGTCTACCGGCGGAAAATCGGTTCGGGGGAGGCGTTCACGTGGAATCTACTGACTTGTGTTGCGTCAAAACTGACTTGTTACCTGGGGCCCGGCGGGGACGAGCTCGGGCTTCCTTGGCGCTGTTATCCTTTGTGATCTGCTTCCTCGGGGTAATCCCTACATCTGGGGTATTTCCTCTTATTCCAATTTTTGGATTTGGAAAAAAAAAATTTGTAATTCAACTTTACTTTTTATTCAATTTTATTTCCACGTTTTTAACCAACTTGATCTACCTCAGACGATTGTCGGGAGGTCATTCCAACTCCAAAACTATTTACCGGACTCAAAAACTAATTACATATTTAATTAGGGAACAAAATGTAGATGCGATTTCATCCTACATACAAGCTTTAACGTGCATATAGTATTTAAAATTTTTATAGCATCTCTTCTGTACTGGAAGACGACCAAATTGACAATTTTCGCGTGAATTACAATTTTTAGCTGGTACCTTTAGACACCAAAATCCTTATTTCTCTGTAAGTATTGCAAGGACTTCCATAATTTGTTTTTGTAAACATAGCCAGGATATGCAGTGAATCCATAATTCAATTTGAAAATCCTAGGTTCATTGGTACTTTCACAAACGACAATAAAAGCAGACAATACTGTCAGTTGAGAAATATTTATCTTACCTCTCCACAACTAACACAGTAGACAGTTTTGCCGAGTGCTATAGAGAGTTTGGTAAATCTCAATAAAATTTCCCCGAGTTACAGAATTCCGAGTGGAGAGTTAAGTGGCAAAAGAACATCTCCACAACTCTCCGAGTTAGTGAATCCGACCCATGGTTGAAAAAATGGACTTTAGAATAATCCGCTGTAAGAAATATGTCTAGAAGAGTTGATGAATGAGATGTAAAAATCGTGTGCTCTTGAATAACTAGATGTAAATCTAAAGGGGCCCATCCACTAGCATACATGCATTTCATACACAATATATGATATGCAGATTCGCAAGTGGATGGATAGGTATGATGGCATGCGGATGCATGTATGATGAAAAAAAAAAAAAAAAATTAATATCCATCAGGATGGCAATGCTTGCGCATATATCAGTTACTTTTAAAGAGTGCGTCCGTTCAATTCAAGGTGTTAGCGGTTATTTGTGGAACAAAGCAATTTGGAGCGAATTTATTCATATATATAAAAGTTTACCAGAACTTTGGGATGTCAAAAGTGACAGTTACAAAAATAAGCAACTAAAAGATGGCAGTTACGATAAATTAGTTCTTAAATTAAAATAAATTGAACCACTCGCAAATAGGCAAACTTTAAAAAGAAAATTAAATAGTCTAAGGTGTAGCTATCGTCGTGAATTAAAGAAAATAAAGAAGAAAGACATCTATGAAACATCATTATGGTATTTTGACCATCAACATTTTATAAGATTGCAAGAGATTCCAGAGGGAGGAGTTTCTTCAATAAATTTAGAAGAAGGTATCAGTGTGGTAAGAAACAAAATGTATTTTATTTTCTGCTTTCTTTTATACATATTTTATAGTTTTATTAAGCTGCCAAGTTACTGAGCCAATTGAATTGAAATATTCACAAAAATTGTTTCTAATAATCTTAGCACTTCTAGTAGAATTACACTGAGAGAAAAACATATTAAAATCTAGCAGAAACGTAATAGCTTCAAATATTTTTCAATATGAAAAGCAGCTATATTTGACTGTATTTAATTTAAAAGTGAACGTTTATGCAGATGAAATGTCTAGAGAAGTACTTTTAATTTAAAACTACAAATTTTAAAAACTATGTATGCATTATCCATCTAAAAGTACTCGCTTTTAATATTTCATTCTTAAAAACGATACATTTACTATTGAGTTAAAAGCGAACGTTTTTAGAACTTCATTTAAATAAATTCGTGTACTTTTAATTTAAATGTGAATATTTTGCAATTTGATAAATCTTCCACGATTATGATTTCACTAATTTCACTAATATTTATTTCATTTATAATAAAAATAATGTTTTAATGGGAAAAGTGATGTACTACATATGTACTAAATACAGATTATTCCCCACCACAAAAACACCAAATTTGCTTTTTAAGATATTACGTTTATTACATTATTACTTAAAATTTAACACAAATTTAACAAAAACATTTTCATTTAAATAAAGCATATTCTTAAGGTAATTGTTACTAAAACAAACAAAGTGAAAGGAATCGAATTTGTACAAAGTGTTATCAAAATATATGTAAAATGATTTAATTTCATCTAAAGTAGATCCTTCAACTATTAAAAATGGTTGTATTGTAAGATGATTGAAGTAATATTCACCAATTAATTCGGTAACTTGCCGCTGGTAATCATTCTTTGAAGATACTCTTAAGATGAAACTCTCCAGTTGATCTTGGATAGTAGCCTTTTTCTTATTGTTTCCAATTGCATCTTTAAACCTTGTTGATGGTGGCAGTACATAACATAACAAAGTAACTAAAATGTAATCTCCGACATCTGAAAAAGAAATTTTAAAATATAGTAAAATATTATACGCAGCCAATGAAACAACTTCAAGTCACATTCGCAAATATGCTTATATATTTACATAAGTAAATAAATTAAAAACTTACTTATATTCTTTGATGTTTTAGCCAATTGAAGAAGTTCTTTTCTAAGGGCATTATGAATATTACGTTCATAAAACAAACTAATTCTATCTTTGAATGTATCCCATTTAGCCTTCAATATACCCTTTGAGGGTACAAAAGTTTAAAATCAATATTTATCTGAAAACAAAGTACAGAATGCATCCATCATAATTTGAAAACAATAAATTTAAATGCACACCTACCAGTACTGGAGCATTACAGTTATTAAGTTTAGGACAAGCTTTTATAAAATCGTCAGTCGACAGCTTCTTCAAGTCTTGATAAGAAAATGTTTTTTCCCACCTATCACAAGTCTCGCTCCAATTAGGATTTTCCCGACTTTTAGTGTTGTAGAAATTGATTTTGTATCTATTTGTAGAGATATCTTTAACAGCTGTCACAATTGTCTTCACACGTATCTCGTCCACTGCAAGTCAACAACAACAGCGGCTGCAAGTTTCACACTTTAAACTTACACAGTCTTTCTTTAAATTAAAACTGATGCTTTTAAATCAAATACGTTTTAATTTGTTCTTAAAATGGCATTTTTAATTTTAAAGCGGACAGTTTGAAAACATATTATTCTCGCACTATTTTCAAAGTGGCGTCTTCCAAATTACAAATTCAACTTTTAAACCAAATATCTTTTCTTTAAAACTCAAAGTATAATAATATTTTGAAATTAAATACTTTTCAACTTACTTTTAATGCGAACTTTTTCTCCCAGTGTATGCGTAGCTTTTGCTTTCCGTAGCTGCTTCCTTTCAAGCCTCCAGTTTACTTCTGTAAAATTTCCGGTTTTTACATCTGCCACGTCGAAACCTTGATGTAAATACATATTTTCATTTCTCTTTCTCAGGAAATTGTGCAAATAACAACAAGTCAATACAATGGTACTTGCTTTTTTTGGGTGTAAACTAATCGAAGATAGCAAACCTCGGAATCTAGAAGATAAAATGCCAAATGCATTTTCCACAATTCGTCGTGATCTCGATTAACGATAATTAAAAAGTTGTTGTTCAGCATTTAATATAGTATTAGAATATGGTTTCATTAAATTTTCCATGAGAGCAAAAGCATTGTCTGCAACAAAAACAAATGGAAGTTTTTCGTTGGTGTTTGGAAGTAGTACGTAGTCTGGGATATTACCAGCCCCTTCCTCGAATATTTCATGGAATGTTGAATTTGTAAAAACTCCACCGTCAGATACTCTACCATTAGCACCAACATCAACCATGATTAAATCGTAATTGGCATCTACTATAGCTAGTAACACAATGCTGAAAGTGTTCTTGTAATTATAGTAGTAAGATCCAGAATGTGCAGGTTTCTTTATTTCTATGTGTTTCCCCCCTCGATGGCTCCGATGCAGTTAGGGAAATTCCATTTTGTTCCAAATTCTTTCACTAAATATTTCCATTCCTCTTCATTTTTTGGCACTTGAAAAAAATTGCAAATAAATTTACTAATATGATCGAATAAAATGGATTTGAGAAAATAATTTTTTACTGGCAAAAACATCAGAGGATCAGAGAGCAGCGAAAGTGCCTCTATCTGATCCAAAAACTAAGTTTCTGGAGACGGCTGTGGAGCATGTTGACTTTTATTCTTACTCACCAACACTACCAGAAACAACTTCATAAAAAACAAGTGAGAATATTCAGCAACCAAATTATTACAGCTCGATCAGAGAAGGGTCATAACACTTTTATACTACAAGATCCCCAGTACAATTAGTACACTACAATTTGTTTTTTTTTTTTACTATTTTATTTTTATTTATTTTATCTTATTAATCGCTGAAGTATATTTGGTTTATTAAAATTTTACTGAATTTCATTTTGAGTTACTTTTTCGAAGGGTGAGTGATTCTGCAAAGCATAAAAAAATTATTTATATAATCAAAAAAACTGGTACTTACCTTAATGTTGTCTTTCAGTACTTTGATTAAAGCGTCACATGTCTTAATTATAATTAATTCTTCCGAGAGCTTGTGGTGATATAGCAGTTAAAAATTTGAGATCTTCAAAACTTTGTCCTATGGCTAAATAAACGTAGAGTGGCTGAAAGACGCTCACTAGGAGTTATTGATTTTCTCATTTTGGTGTCCTTCTTTTGAATTAGCGGAGTGATTTTCTTTAAAATTTCTGTATACGTGAAATTATCCATCCTTAGAAAGTTTTCGTAATCAGAAGAGCTTGTTTCGTGCAGTTCTTTCAACAAATTCTCGTGTGAAAATCGCTCACGTTTCGCTAGCCATTCTATGATTCAGTATCTATATTTCCTCTTCCTTTTGTTTTCAATAACTTCAATTTCTATTTCCTGGTTAATTATCATAAGAGCTAAAGCAAGATCACTCATGTTTAATATAAAGTTACGAAATTACACTATCCACTAAGATTTCTCTTCACTTTTCACTATTCAATTCAATATCTCTACTCTAATGATGATTCTGATGCATGCCACACCTATATTTTAGTGGATGGGCATTTAGTATGCCCAAATTTGTACGCGAATACGTGTGACATGCAGATACGTCAGTGGATGGCCCTCTTAAAGAATCAAGGAGACATTGAAAGGAGTTTGTCAAATAGGATGTAGTTAGAAAATTAATGTTGAAGTCACCGCAGAGAATAATATGTTTGTAACTAGGTACAATATTTTCTAATTCGCTGGAAAAGCTCTGCATTTTGTAGATATTGTATGACTATTCCTTTTCATCTCAATTTATTGATGAGGAAGATAAATTATTTATATAGTATATAAAGGATATTTGATTTCCAATCATAACGATTATTTAATTAATAATTAATTTTATCTATTGTATTAACAATATTAATAATTAGCATCTACGTAATAAATGTTTTTCCACAATTTGTCCGGAAGCTATTCATGATGAAGTTTTACTTATTAGGCCCGGTTATTTATTAAGATTATACCTGGCAGAGAACTGCCAAACGTACGGTTTTGTATGGCTAAGAGGAGCCGCTGTTTTATTGATATTTTTCCTTCGTAGATGTTGTTCACCCTTAAGGCTGGGTATTTTGTCAATCTGTAAAAGTTATGGCAGAGTATGCCGATGTTCTTATATTGGAGGCAGAGTATGCCGATGTATTCCAGATGGCAGAGTATGCCGATGTATTTTGAGAAATAAAAACTACTCGTTGAAGTTGAATTTAAGTCTGATTTTATTTAGTTAGTCTCATCTTATTTATACAAATCGAATACAAAGGAATCGGTATTCTTTACAGTGTTACGTACCTTTTTGTGGGACTAATAGGTTCTTGTTGTAATCCAAAACACCTTTCTTTAATTTTACTTTTTTACTAGTTTCCTTTTCTCTTTATTAACTTTAATGTGCTCACAGGCTTTTTTACTAAATTATTATTTTCACAAGCTTTTTACATATTGATAATTATTATTTTCACAAGATTTTTCGCCACTTCCGAGAACCACACCCGACCTTTATTACGCTATCTTCGAACCAGAGAAAAAAAAACCTTTTCTTTATTATTCGTAGCTACCCCGATGATATTTTTTTTGACTCGTTTTTTAGCAAGACAAAATTTAAATTCCAACTCCGTGTTCGTCGTTTGTTAAAAATTAACTCTCACTTCCGCGATATCGCCGCGTAGAAAATTAAATCACAACTCAGTTTCGTTATAAAACTCGACTGCCGCGTACTCCAAGAGATTCAAAAACCAACTCGGCTCTTGATAACTTTCGTCGCGATCAAGAGCCCTCGTTCAGGGTAAAAAATGCATAGTTGCATTTTCACCCTGAGAAAATTTTCATTTATTCTGGACTTGATTAAACAAGTCCAGAATATTTTTCGTTGGACGGTGGCTTGACATTTGATGCTTTTATAAACATCAGCCACCGTCACGACGATTAGAATTGCCGCGCGCGTATACATACAATGTATTTTCGCGGCGCGAGTTACGCATGCTACACATACTCACCTTTACATTTATTCATACATCATTCCTCAGCTAAAATATTTATTCTTCATTTATTTCAAATTAATAAGCATAAAACTCTTTATCGCCAAAATTGCATTTTCATCATTTTATTAAAAATTGTCAGACTAATTCTATAGAAAAAATCACATTTTAACAAACAAGTAAAAACGTGTCGACATAAATCCAATTTCAATAAAAAACAGATTGTAAATGCCTCGTCAGCACACGAGGCATAATGAAAAGGTAAAATGAACTTAAGTCAGAGTTCAGTTGTAATCGGTGTATTAAACAAGTCGCTTTCTTTTTAATAAAGTTTCTTTAAGTCTAATTGAGTTTTTTTATATTTTTTTTTCCTAAATGATTTCCGAGTAAACTTAAGTGGCGCAGTCGGTAGGATCCAGATAACGATCCTAGTTTAGCACGATAAAAATTAAAGTTTCGCGAGATAAAAACGACGGTTCATCGCGATAAATCCCGCGGAAAATATCAAAGGATTATTGATATTTACATTAGTGAGAATTTCGACAGAATATCGAGAAAAACCTCTCTAATAGTGATAGTGGAAATTTTTTCCTTCGAGTGTTTATCGAAAAACAAAAAGAATCTACTTCTCACACAAAAATCGTGTAAAAGAGTGAAACCCAAATCACTCTAAGGTAACATTAAACTGTGGATCGGCGAGTTTTAACTCCCAATATCTGGATACCAACAACAACAACAAAATCGAAAGGAAGTTCCAACCTCCCATACCAAGGAAATTATTGGAAGATGACAGTAAAATTACTTCTAATTTTGTTCATGTAAGTCGAATATTGATACTTTTCATACCTTTTCATTTTTCCAAGTCCCTATGTTTAAATACACTAAAGCAAAAAAGTCAAAGCCTAGAACCTTTCCATACCTGAAAGGAAGTTTAACAAATCTGTTTGGTCGTGCAAGTACTGAGAATCTCTCTGGTAGCTCAGAAGATCTTAACGATACAGAAAAATTATACGGTAGTTTAGATAATATTAATAGTGATACAGGAAAAATAGAATTTATCGCGGAAAATAACTATAGTGTCGAAGAAGAATTAAATAGTGTTTCAAATATAAGTGCAAATTGTGAAAACGCGAACGTAATTAATATAAATAATATAAATAATTTTAATCCCATAACACAAGAAAATCCGAACATGGCAACAGATCAAAATATAAATACACAAGTTTTCAATCCTCTTCAATTACCCGTATTAGGAAATACAAGTAACGCAACAATAGACCCAAATTTAAGAACAAATACTCAAAGTTCTAATACTTTCCAAAACTCTACAGCAACAAATGCTAATGCAGCGATACAAGTTTTTAATTCCCTCCGAATCCCCGATGCTGTAAAAGATTTGCCAAAATTTAATGGAAACCCCAGACTGTTACACGAGTTCATTAATAACGTCGAAGAGATCCTATCCTTAGTGGCTGCAGTTGATGGTTCTCTCTACGGAAAAATTCTTCTTCGTGCCATTAGGAATAAGATAGAAGATGAAGCTAATGAGGTCTTGAATATGTATGGGACTCCATTAGAATGGGAACAAATAAAATCCAATCTCATTCTTCACTATTCAGATAAGAGGAATGAAACTTCACTTATCAGAGATTTGCATAATCTCAAACAAGCCAATAAATCTGTAGAAAAGTTTTACAGTGAAATTATTGAAATTCAAGCAGCTATGTACAACCATATGCAGATACATGAAAGAGACTCAAACGTAATACAGGCAAAAAAGGATTTGTTTTCGGGAATGTGTTTAAATATATTTTTATCTGGATTAAGAGAACCCTTAGGTTCCACCATCCGTGCGATGCAACCTCAATCCCTACCAGTTGCATTCGCCTACTGTATTAAAGAACAAAATATTTCTTATTCCAAACTAGACCAAGCAAATTACAACCACAGACAAAGAATCTCTAAATTTCCGCAACCACCGGTAAGGCAACAAGTTAATTTTCCTCCTATACAACAACGGTCATTCCAAGTACCGCAACATTTTAACCAACCTCATCAAACATTCAGACAACCATTTGTGTATAATAACCCCCAACATAGGCAACCACTCAATTTCCAGCAACGACAACCCATGCAAACTAATCAACAATCCAGACCCTTGATATCAAATGCATTCAACCGCCCAAATCTCCCCAAACCAGAGCCGATGGATACCAGTTCCGGGAATACTCATCTTAAACAACAAACTCGTTACCAGGCTTCTAAACCCAATACAAATAATTTTGCTAATTTCAATAGACAACCAAATTTTACTAGTAAAGAACTTTTTAATTTTTGTGAATTGGACCCCCAAACTAGTTCTGGAAACAATCAGGTTTATACAAATGATTTCTACCAAACAAATTTAGATAGATATTATAATAACAATAGTAATAATGACCCAACACAAAAACTTAACCATATATATGATAGTGATCGCCAAAACTTCGAACTAGACGATTCAAATTTTTATATACCTGCCTCAACGAACCCATCGGATACTTAGACATAAATACCCATGGCTATACACTCCCTTACATTCACATTTCATCTCCCTTCGGTCGACCTTTAAAATTTTTAATCGACACTGGAGCTTCGTCATCATTTATAAACCCCGAATACATAGAACCACAAGACCTGCTAGAAACTAAGCCCACTATTATCAGCACTATTCTTAACAAACATATATTAAATAAAAAAACAATTCTTCCAACGTTTAGAGAATTCAAACAATTAGGTAAAATGAAATTCTTAGTCTTCAAGTTTCATGGATATTTCGACGGACTACTAGGATTAGATATCCTCACCGCACTTGGAGCCAAGGTTGATTTAGTAAATCGTGTACTAATCACAAAAAATTCTACGATTCCCATATACTTTAAACCAAATTTTATGTCTGAAAAATACTCAATTCCAGCAAATTCTAAATTTATCGTTAAACTCCCAGTAGACGTACAGAATGGCGATATATACATTAAAGCTCTTGAGATTGCTCCTCAACTTCATATCTCTGAAGGTATATACCACTCCAAAGACTGGTACAGCGTTGTGGAAGTTACAAACCAATCCAGTCAAGAACAAACCCTCCTTATAGAACAACCACTAAAAGTTAGGACCTTTCTGCCAAATGATTACGCAGAAGTTAATACATTCAATATCGAATATGAAATGAATACAAATATATCCCCTAAGGAAATCACAGACTCGATCCGTATATCACATCTGAACAACGAAGAGAAAAAAGCAATCCTTAAAATATGTCGCGATTATGAGGACATTTTCTTTAATGAGGGTCAAAACCTCACTTTCACGAATCAAATAAAACACCATATCTCAACCTTTGATGATAGCCCGATCTACGTGAAATCATATAGATATCCCCATATACACAAAGAAGAAGTCCAACGACAAATAAGTGATATGCTGAGACAGGGTATCATTCAACCCAGCTACTCTCCCTGGAGCTCCCCAGTCTGGATCGTCCCTAAGAAAAAAGACGCCAGCGGAAAACAAAAATGGCGGCTAGTCATAGACTACCGTAAGTTAAACGAGAAGACGATAAGCGATAAATATCCATTGCCTAATATAGATGAAATTCTAGACAAATTAGGAAAATGCATGTACTTCTCCACAATAGATCTTGCGAGTGGGTTCCATCAAATTGAAATGAACTCAGAGGACGTCAAAAAGACCGCATTCACTGTCGAAGGAGGACATTATGAATACATCAGAATGCCCTTCGGTCTCAAAAATGCACCCGCAACTTTCCAGCGAGTAATGGATAACGTCTTGAAAGATCTTATAGGGAAAATATGTCTAGTTTATCTTGATGATATTATTATCTTCTCCACTTCATTACAAGAACACTGTGAGAGTCTAAGAAAAGTGTTTCATAGGTTACAAAAAGCCAATTTAAAAGTCCAATTAGACAAATCGGAATTTCTGCGTAAAGAAATAGCTTTTCTGGGACACATTGTAACCACAGATGGGGTAAAGCCAAACCCAGACAAAATAAAAGCTATCAAGGAATTCCCAATCCCCCGAACACCTAAGGAAATAAAATCCTTTCTAGGCCTTCTAGGCTACTATCGAAAGTTTATCAAAGACTTCGCGAAATTAACAAAACCCCTGACGGCATGCCTCAAGAAAGGAACGAAAATTGAGCTGAACGAATGTTATGTTAAAACTTTCGAACACTGCAAAGACCTTCTTATCAATGATCCAATACTTCAGTATCCGGATTTTTCCAAACCATTTGTACTCACAACAGACGCTAGTAATTTCGCAATAGGCGCTGTTTTATCTCAGGGGACCATTGGTAATGATAAACCTATCTGCTACGCGAGCAGAACACTGACCACTTCGGAAACAAACTATTCCACCATTGAAAAGGAATTGTTGGCCATAGTTTGGGCCACCAAATATTTCCGCCCCTATCTCTTTGGATACAGATTCACAATCGTTACTGATCACAAGCCATTGTTATGGCTAATGAATCTTAAAGAGCCCAATTCCAGACTTGTACGTTGGCGTTTGAAATTAGAAGAATTTGATTACCAAATCGTATACAAGAAAGGTACTCAGAATTCAAATGCTGATGCACTAAGTCGCATTAAGATTCAGACAGACGACAAAAATGAAGAAATCAATGTTAACGAAGCAGGACCCAGTACCTCCATGCAAAACACTAGTGGCTCTACCATACATTCAGCAGAAGAAGACCAAAACGATGGATTACCTATATCAGAAAGACCGCTGAATGAGTTCAATATTCAATTAATATTTGAAAAATCAAATAAAAGACCTCCCATTTCACTTCAAGTCCCATTTAAAAATAAACAACGACGAACAGTTAGACTACCCGAATTTACAGAAGAAAATATGACAAGCATTTTCAAAAAATATCTACCTCCAAATAAACTAATTGCCGTATATACTGATAATGATACATTCAAAGTAATCCAGAACGTTTACTCCAAACATTTTTCTATGTGTCAAACCTTCAAATTAATTCGCTGTACAGAGTTATTAAAGGATATAATCAACGATGACGAGCAAGACAAACTTATAACTGACTATCATACCAAGAGTAATCATAGAGGAATAAATGAGACACTCTTACACCTAAAACGAGAAAATTACTTTCCCCTTATGAAGGAAAAAATAACTAAAATCATTAACAACTGTGAAACATGTCATCAAATGAAATACGATCGAAACCCACCAAAATTAAAATTCGAGATCCCTGAAACACCCGAGAAACCCCTAGATGTCTTGCACATAGATATCTATAGTATCAATCACAATCAGATTCTAACGATTATAGACAAATTTTCAAAATTTGCAGCGGCCTACACGGTCCTAGCCAGGAATAGTTTAACAATGATTAAATCGCTCAAGCATTTTATTAGCCTTCACGGCATCCCAAAAAAACTCATTTCTGATCAAGGCTCAGAGTTTACTTCTAGTATATTCCAGGACTTTTGTAAACAATATAACATTGTTCACCACATTACATGTTTTCAACAAACAAGTAGTAATGCCCCCATTGAAAGAATGCATTCCACTCTAACGGAAATCTATAGAATTATTTATGATAAGCAAACACAAAAGGATCACGAAGAAATTCTAAACGAAACAATCATAACGTATAATAATGCCATACATTCTACAACAAAACACACTCCATATGAATTATTCTATGGTAGGACTTATAAATTTAATAAAAATTTAAACTATAATAGTACACATGAATATTTACGTAAGTTAAACGAATTCCAAGACAAAATATATCCAGAGGTGAAGGCCCAAGTTGAAGGAAAAGTAGAAAAATATATTGATAAATTAAATAAAGGACGAAACGAACCCCAAGATCTAATAATAGGCGATGTAGTACATAGAAAAGAATGCAGACGTAATAAGTTAACTCGTAGGTTTACTAAGCATAGAATAAAAACGAACAATAAAAATTCTATTATCACTGAAGGCAATAAAAAACTACATAAAAGTAAATTAAAAATTAAACGTAAGTTTCAGATTGACGAACGTGACAGGGCAGAAACTGGAAATACAGGACTTGACGGGACATAAAATACTAGCTATGAGACTGGGAACAGCAAGAACGATACAAAAACATAACAACCTACTACACATAGTCAGACTTGATAACTATGAACAGACGATCAACAAGATAACCGAATCACTGAAGACCTTTAACGACTTTGACGAGCTTACAGACTCTTTCAAAATAACTAATTTAAAATTATTAGACTTACAACATAAATTAGATACACTAAAACCCAATATTAGGAATAGAAGAGGCTTAATCAACGGTCTAGGTACCGTAATCAAAAGTATTACAGGAAATATGGACCATAGAGATGCGGAACGCTTAAACAAGGAAATTGAAAACTTAACTTCAAACCAATCCGAAATCAAGAATCAGGTAAACAGGCAAACAGTAATAAATAATCGAATGATAGAACGTTTTGAGAATGTAACAACCCACATTAATACACAGCAAGCATCGATAGAGAAATATTTGAACCACTATCAAAAAATAATTGATAATAAAATCACTACCGGTAAAGATATAATAAAGCACAGCCAGTACCTTAATCAAATTAACTATAACATTGATTTATTAAACAATCATTTAACAAATTTAGCAGAAGCTATAGTACTTGCCCGATTAAACATAATTTCCAAACAAATTCTGAGTCCAAGTGAAATCACCGAAATTTATCAAAATTTTAAAAATCAATCAATCGAAATTAAATCCAATGAACATGTTTACGAACTACTAGGTTTGCAGGCTTATTATTCGGATGCTAATTTAATTTTCAATGTACAAATACCAATATTATCCCAGGAAACATATTCCATGCTCCACATTATCCCTTTGCCAGTAAATGATACAAAAATTATATCCACAAAACCCTATTTAATCCAAAACCCAAAAAGTATTCAATATTTTGACGAAGCATGCAATAGAATAGAAGGCGTTTATTACTGTAAAGAATCAGCATACCAAGAGACGACAAACACCTCCACATGTATCGGCCGGCTCATACAAAACAAACCAGCAGAGTGCAAGCTCACCGAACAGATACAAACGTCGGAGATATCTCAACCTGAACCAAACTACATCCTCCTGACCAACATTCCGGAAACTCCTATAAAATCTTCATGCGAATTTAGTCACCCACAAATCGAAGGCACACAGCTGATCCATTTCGAAAATTGCTCAGTAGAAATTAACAACATCATCTACCAGGACAGCATCAACACTTACTGGGATGACATCCACATCTACCCAATCGTATTTAACCGAATCAATTTTTCATCAACCATAGAAGATCTTAAACTACAGAAGCTCAAATCCTTCCACATCGAAAATAAAAAAGCAATCGAACTTCTCGAAATAAAGACAGTTCAAAGAGACTACTATACGCTGGGAACAATCTCAATCCTAGGTTCCATCATCCTGATAATGACAACTTACCTCATATACAATCGAGTTTCTACACGCATGATTAGCCCACCAACTTCGCACAATAGCACTATATGCAGTAATCCGCAAAAATCCCTGGAAGAAGGACATCAAAACATAAGATACCTTTGGCCGACGCTTCACACCTAGGGGGGAGGAGTTACGCATGCTACACATACTCACCTTTACATTTATTCATACATCATTCCTCAGCTAAAATATTTATTCTTCATTTATTTCAAATTAATAAGCATAAAACTCTTTATCGCCAAAATTGCATTTTCATCATTTTATTAAAAATTGTCAGACTAATTCTATAGAAAAAATCACATTTTAACAAACAAGTAAAAACGTGTCGACATAAATCCAATTTCAATAAAAAACAGATTGTAAATGCCTCGTCAGCACACGAGGCATAATGAAAAGGTAAAATGAACTTAAGTCAGAGTTCAGTTGTAATCGGTGTATTAAACAAGTCGCTTTCTTTTTAATAAAGTTTCTTTAAGTCTAATTGAGTTTTTTTATATTTTTTTTTCCTAAATGATTTCCGAGTAAACTTAAGTCGCGCTCTTCTTATCGCGAAAGCTTTTTTGTGATATGTATGTACATTCGTACATACATATTGTAATTTTCACGACAAATCGTACTGAAGGTACGATTTGTCTTTTGCTTTGTTTTTTAAAAGTAAATATTTCTACTGGCAAATTTTGCTGAAGGCAAAATTTGCCATGGGAATAATTTTATTTTAATTCATGGAATGTGAAGAAAATTGCTGATGCAATTTTCTTCACTGATTGAATAGATAAGCTAACCATGTTTTAGGCATGGTTAGCTTATGTGAATTTTAGTGATTTCTGGAATTTTTAATGTTTTATAAATTTTAGGGTTTTTAGGAATTTTAGGAACTGATTCGCTTTCTTCAAATGTTTTTGAAGGTAAGCTAATCATGTTCCAACATGTATGTATGCATGTAAAATTATTCCCTTTTTATACTTTTCCAGGGTATTAAATTTACGTACATAACAATCCTTCCCCCTGAGAAAAAGAGAATTATTCTTTGAAGAGGAATAATTCTCAGGGGAAGTTGTCGTTGTACTAATTTGTATTATTTTACTCTCTTTTTTTTTGTTATATGCTAATTACTTTTGATTTGAGTTTTATTATTTCCGAATTTATTTAGTATATTTTACGTTACCGGTGTAGTACCTTATAGATCATTAGTGCTACTTTAATTTTATTATTTTATTCTTTCTCGAATTTGTTTTGCTTTTAGATCTGGTTAGGTTGGTACTAATTTGGCGGATCGGGTCTCGGTCGAGGTTTACAACATTTTGATTTAGCTTTCTAATCTTTGAAAGGTTCTTACCTTTCTTTTCTTATTGTTGGCCTGGTGGGGCCTTACAAAATTATATTGGGCTAACAACTATTTTGTTTTTGTTTGTTTTCCTTACCTATCTATTGTTATTATTTACTAGTTTAATTTTAATCCTATACCAATTTCTTGGTCGTAGCCTAGTAGTCTGGTATTAAAGTTTATTTGTTATTTTCATTTCCATGTATATTTATTATTATTTTGTTATATATTTTTAATACATTTCTCTCTTAGGTCTATTATTTTGTTTATTTTATGCCTTTCTTTCTAAGTTTATTAGTTTATTTTTGGGCCTGCTTACCTTTTATGTATACGCTTGTACAAGTTCTTTTAATCTTTTCTTGTTTTATATTTATATTTAATAGCATGGTAAACTTTTGTTTTTATGTTTATTATGTACTTCTTTTCCTTATATATATATGTAAAGCCTATATCTAGCCTAATTAAAAACTATTTAGCCCATGATGCTCTATAACATCTGTATTTTGCTCTATAGTTAATTATACTTTATACTATATGCATAATTGCTGGGTTTTGTTTTTGTTCGATCGTTTCATATACATAGGTTGCTATATATGTATATACATAGATTTGCTTTGAGTGCTTTACCAGGTCTACCTTTCCTATAAATTCTACTTTGATTAAGTGGCTCATGTTGACAGTGTCCGTGTTCCATTTTTTAAACGATTTGGACTGATTTTGTTTTCGGGAGGCTTCTGGCTCGCCTTAAACTGGGTTGGGGAGCAGGAGTTCGCTCTTCTAAAGGAATTCCCTCTGATAAAACTTCGGGGTTACCTTGTGGTTGATTTCTCTGTTGTTTTATTTTGATGACAACAGGTTTAAGATATTTTACTGCCACAGCGATCATTATGGCCAGAACTAGTAGGCTCGTAAATGATAGAGAAGTTGTGGACAGGATATGGGATTGTCTGCTTGATACCTTGTTACTATACTGGTCTAATATGTGCTGGATATCTTCCAGCGAATGTGTGCCAGTATAGATTGATTTATTGATATCGTCCCCTGTTATGATTTCGGTTTGCACTCTTTGGTTTTGAGACTTGGGTAAAATTTCGGCTAGATTCAGGTTGAGTAATGAATGATTCTGCTCAGGAAATTGTTCAGGCTGAGTAATTTTGAGAGGGTGTTTATTTTCACCTTCGTACCTTAGCACCTTTTCCCCTATTTGCATCTGACATGGTTGCGTTATCTCTAGTATCCCCTGCCCCTCTAATTTTGAGATGGCAAAGTGATCTCGACAAGTTATATGTAGTACCGTGGAGGTAATGAACGAAAATAGCCACGCATTGGGCTTGTTTAACTTTATCAACATGTCTTTTTGAGGAGTCTGTACTCTAGACTTACACTTGGGCACTTCATTTAAAGGATTGTACAACACTTTCACTATACATTCATCTGAGGTTGTTGCCTTAATTATGGGGGTATTTAGTCGACCTATATATGTATTTTCCTCCATGCTATGAGTGACTTTCTTGAAGCTTTTCATATCTTCGTCTTTTAATAAGAGGAATTCCTGTGTGCGAGCGCTATTTGCCACACAAGAGTATCCAGGGTCAGGGATTATGGAATAATTTGCTGGTTGTGGTACTGGAAAGCATCGGACTTGCCGTAGCCTCATTTTGGGGGAATCAAAAATTGGGAGAGTTATTCTCACCACCAATTTGTTCTGCATAAGGCGTGACAGGGCTCCTGCTGATTGGTACAGAATCCATAGACAATTTTGGTCGTTTAGACATTTCGAAGTTGATTTTCGATATACATCCAGCAGATTTTTGGGAGACACGAGGAGTGGGTGAATATGGTTGCCTTTAGTGGCTATTATAATGTCAAGGAGGGCTTGTTGACGGTATTCGACTTCGATGATTTGAAGCAATAAGCTCGATATGATCTCTTGCCTCAGCTGCCTTCTGGTTAGGTCCTCGGTCACGGTATGCAGATCGTTAATCTGGTGTGCTATGTTTTGCTGACGATCTATTAACATAGCCAATGGTTTTTGAATCTGTTCCAAGGTAGTTTTAACCACACTTATTTGTTGTTTCTCTAGCTCAGCTAGGGCTTGTGTGTTCGATTCAATTTCATCTAAGCGGCTGTATATCTCCTTCTCGTTGTTACTATCCATGGTACCAAATAAATAGTGCATAGCATTGCCTATTCCGTCGAATAGTGATCTGGCCTTACGCCTTCCTGGAACTAATTCCTTAATGGTTCTCGTGCGCTTTTGTACGCTATCTATTATAGCGTGTATGTGTAGTTGCTGCACGTTGCACAGGTCTTCTTTATCCGTGATATTTATGCAGAGTTTATGCACTAAATATTCTGCCTGTTTCGTTAGTTTTATCTGTGAGTCTAACTCATCCAAGTCTATCTCCGTGAGAACATTCCAAGTGTTATGATACACCATGAGGCTTCCTAGATCCTCGAAAAATATGCCCGAGCTATTTAGCTTGGTTATAGCATAGGGTTTGTCGGCGATTTCTCCTATCGTGTACTGGATGAGGAGGGCAATTGCAATAGTTTGTAGCGCCATTTCTGTGGACAATTCGGAGGAGAAAAAAAAATAATCCTTTAAGTATGACTTTACTTATTTCGTGCCGTTATTAGACCAGGCAGTGGAGTGGCTCCACCGCAAGTGTTCCTGAGAGCCGTTAAAATGGGATTAATTTGAAACAAACAGAGTAGGAATTTGAGTCAACCTGGTTCTGTGGCAACATGTTTATTTCATTCGAAGAATGGTTTTAGACGGTTGTTATGTACCGTTACAGTACGCTTACCAATTTTTATTGTGGTGTTTACTCCACTTGGTATAGCAGTTACCTGATAAGGTCCTACCCAGATTTGGGAAAGCTTATGTTTCCTGCTTTCATTTTTAATGAGGACCTTATCTCCTATGTGGAAAGTTAGGGGTCGTACTGTCTTATCATAGTACCCCTTCGAGCGTTGTTTACTGGCTAATAAATTCTTTCTTGCCGTGGCGTACGATTTTTGGAGCTTATACTTTAGTATATGATAATAGCTCTCGTGATTGTAAACGGGTTCGGGATCCCGTTTTAAATTTGATGGGACATCCGCTGTGAAGCCGTATAGGCAGTCCATTGGGGTAAGTTTAGTACCCTCGTGTACACTATTATTATACACGAATGCAGCGGTTCGTAGGAATTGGTCCCATGTTTTGGGATTTTCGTCTACGATTGTTCGCAGGTATTCAATCAGCGGTCTGTGGGCACGCTCTAGTGCTCCGTTAGACTGCGGGTGGTATGCCGAAGTCTGTAACTTCTTTACCGTTAGAAGCTTACATACTCTTTTGAATAATTCACTCAGGAAATTTGTTCCCTGATCGGTGAGTATTCTTTTGGGTATGCGATAGCGCGTAACGATTTCATCAAAGAAAACCTGCGCTACTGTGACTGCTTCTGCATTAGGTATGGCATACCAGTCGACAAATTTTGTTAAATTATCTTGGAAGGTCAAGATATATTTGTTTCCTGATGTGGTCTCTTCTAATGGACCTACAATATCGAGGTAAACTTTGTCGAACGGTTGTTCTGCGATGTCCGTGATAACCATTGGCATTTTATATTGTGGAGAAGCTTTCATCGTCTGGCACTTTGGGCATTTTTTTATGTATTTCTTGATGTCGCTAAGCATGTGTCTCCACCAATACTTGCGTCTTATACGTTTGTAAGTTTTTATGACACCTTGATGGCCACCAAATGGAGAATCGTGATAATCTTTTAAGATTGTTCGGATTTCCGTAGGGCTCGTGATAACTTCGGGTGTCTTGCCAGTACTTACTTTTTGCTCAAGCGATGCTGGGTTTAGTTTTTCCGCCTCCGTATGTTGAATTTCGTTTTGGTCCGCATTCGTGTGCTCTTCTGTCTCCACACTGGAGCTATCTAATGTATCTTGAGCCTTATGCTTCTGAGCTCGAGTCACGACGAAACAATGAGCGGATTTCTTTTTCTTTTTATTATTTGTGGAATCGTCTTCCTCCACATCTGAGTCCATCGTGTGGTGGACTAGGGCTTTTACCGTTAAGGTATTGCCTAAACTGTCTTCCTTTAATGCTTGAGGGATGCGACTTAGTGCATCTGCATTAGTGTTGTACTTCCCTGGTTTATATTCGATGTTGTAATCGAATTCAGATAATTTGTGGTGAAATCTCACCAAACGGGAAGTAGGGTCTTTCACATTGAAGACACCTTTGAGAGGTTTATGGTCAGTGTAGACCGTGAATTTCCGGCCTTGAAGATAGCACCTGAAATTCTTGGTAGCCCAGACAATAGCCAATAACTCTTTCTCTATAGTAGAGTAATTTCTTTCGGCTTTGTTTAATGTGCGGCTTGCATAGGCAATGGGCTGGTCCTTTCCGACTTCTCCTTGAGAAAGAACAGCTCCTAGAGCCTCGTTACTTGCGTCAGTAGTAAGATTAAATGATTTTGAAAAATCAGGGTAAATTAAAAGTGGTGGAGAAATTAAAGCACTTTTTATGCTCTGAAATGCTTCTTGGCATTTCTCTGTCCAAGTGAATTTTACATCCTTTCGGAGTAAATTCGTAATTGGACGTACAATTTTGGAGAAGTCTGGAATGAATTTCCTGTAGTAATTGGCAAGTCCTAAAAATGACTGAACTTGCCTTACTGTTCTTGGAACAGGAAATGTTTGGACGCAGGCCGTCTTACTTGGGTCTGGTAGGGCTCCTTCGCTAGAACATTTATGTCCTAGGTAAACAACTTCTCTTCGTAGAAACTGGCACTTCTCTGGCTGCAGTTTCAAGTTGTTCTCTCTCAACTTATTGAATACTTTCCTCAACTTTTCGTTGTGGTCATTTAAATTTTTTCCATAGATGACAATGTCATCTAGGTAGACAAAACATTCGAGGCCTTGTAGGCCTGTTAAGACGAAATTCATTAGGCGTTGAAATGTGGCGGGGGCTCCTTTGAGCCCGAATGGCATACGCTTGAACTCGTAGTGCCCATAGCTTGTGCTGAAAGCAGTTTTATGTCGATCTTTTTTGTCGACAAGAACTTGGTGATAGCCGTTGGCCAAATCGAGTGTGGTGAAATACGTTGCGTGACCTAGTTGGGCGAGAATATCCTCGATTCGGGGTAGCGGGAATGCGTCTCCAATTGTCTTTTCGTTTAATTTACGAAAATCGACAACGACGCGCCACCTTTTTTCACCGTCAGGTCCCGCTTTCTTGGGGACAACTAGTAGAGGTGAATTCCAAGGGCTTTTACTAGACTGAACTATCCCGCTGTCTAGCATTTCTTTTAGCTGCTCGTTAATGACTTTCCGCTGTGTTTCAGGTAAGCGGTACATTTTTTGATTGATTGGTGCTTGATCTTGCACCAATGGAATATTATGCGTTATCGCATTTGTATAGGTGAGTTTGTCACCTTTGAGGAAGAAGATATCGTTATACTCTTCGCAGAGTTCTGATATCGACATTTTTTCTTCCGCGGTTAAATTAGGGTCTAGGCTGAGTTCTTGCTCTAGCCTAGAAATACGCGGGTATTGTTTTGGATCGTCCGGAGTCTCATTATCCGGGTATAGATTTCGTACATGTTGTAAAATTGCTGATTTTTCAGCTGAACCTTGGTTTGACTTACTATTCCTTGTAGATTTGTGTCCTGAAATTGGATTGAATTTAGTTAATTCCTTATGAGGCTTTATTTTGTTGTATTTAGCATGTAACAGGGTACTTGCTTCCTGCTTTGCCGACGGCTGAGTGTGATACACCTGTGCGGTCTTTGCCTTAGGTTGTGTGGGATACTCATGCGCGTCAATACTACTGCTTTTTGACGATGTAGAGTTTTTTGTGTTGTGTGACGGTGGAGTAATATGCACCTTTAATATAGGCTTTAGCGACTCGCTACCGTTCTTATATGGCCGTTGTTTGTTTAAGAGTGATTTATGCCTCGGGATTTTGGACGGAAGAGTTATATGCACCTTTTTGGCAGGCTTTAGACACTCAGTTCCGTCTCTTGTGTTGTTTGATATTGCCTCTTTGTTTGGTATGGGAATGTGCGTTTGGTTGTGGTCTTTTGTGTGCGTCAATGGGACTAGTGTGTAGTCGTTTATTGGAAATAGCTGTAACTTTAAGCTATGTATGACTACTTGATGACTGTTAGCGTTGAGAATACTAACCAGCACTAATTCTTCTCCAGATGACAGCAAACTGTTTGCCAAGAAGACTCCATCGCTTATCTCTTGGGATAAACAGAGCATTTCTTCTTGAGTTTGTAACGGCACTGGGGCCACAATTTGAGAGCGCGCAGGTATGCAGATTGGTTCCTTAAAGGTAACCAATTGCTGCCTGCCTTCATCGGTCTCTTGTTCGCCCAGACAGCTTTTTTCACATTCCTTGGGCCCTTTTGGAGCTTGGCAGCCAGCTTTTCTCGTTTGAGAAGCCTTGAAGACACTGCAGGTGGATAGTTCAGCCTGTTTAGACTCTACCTCTTCTGCAAGTGTTCTTACTTCGACTGCTTTTTCAGAATGTAGCTTGTCCGTTTCAAACTCTAATGGCAAAGCAAATTCGTCTGGATTGGTTTCCGTGCGAGGAAACCTTAGGGCCTTGTTAGGACCCTCAACGTTACAGTTTTTTGCTAGGAAATCATTTCCTAGAAGTCCATCGTCGGAAAGGCCAGGCAAGTTCTTTACAACTTGAAACTTGCAGGGAATTTTGTTTTTGAAAACGAAGTTTCCCTGGCAATTTCCCAGCGTCTTTCCGGTACCAAATGGGGTCTGAAGTGTACATGCCTCATTGTGGTTAATTTCTTTGAGATCTTTTAATGACCTTTTCTTTATTATACTAACCTCAGCGCCTGTGTCTACTACTAGTTTAGTTTGGCCGTTCAGGCCAATGTCTAAAGGAAGTTTTACTGTAGCGACACTGGAATCGGGCTGCTGAGGAGACCCTAATTTATTAGATGGGAGATTTATAGTCGAGCCGGGGAGTTTTGGGTCGACTGTACGTCGTTTCCCTGACTCCGGGCTTCCCATTTACGTTTTTGTTGGCAGTTATTTACTGCATGTCCAGAACGACCACAAAATTCGCACTTTTTACGCACGTTATAGACTCTGGAATTGTTATTGGGATTCTGCGGCTCTCTAGGGCGTTGATTCGATGGTCCACCATTGTTGCTTGATCTTTGAATATTGTTGTTGTCCTCCTGCAGTCACGTATATCGTGGTTGTATATTTTGCAGTTCACACAGTACGGAGTATTTTTACGTTTGAGGCAATCTGCGTATGTGTGGCCTCTTAAATTACAAAAACTACAAGTAATTTTATATTTAAATAATTATTTTTATTTTTTACATTATAATTTTTATCTGGCGATCTTGGTTCCTGTTTAATATATGCTGTGCCGGCCTGTGTGAACTGTGACGTTGGTATGTGACTGCTTGGGTTTGGCAGGGTCTGAGGAACTTGAGCGAATGGCATTATGCCGGGAGTAAATACGCTGTGATTAGCGGATGAGTTAAGTTGGTTAAAATGTGCGTTATTTGGTGTTGTTGCACTTATTGAATGGGGTATCGGATTTTGCATCACTTTTGGCTGAAATTGCCCTGAAGGTTGCAGGAATAGAGCACTTTGCTGGAGACGTTCCATGTCGAGTGCTCTTTGTACGAGGTCATCCACCGTGCCGTCTGTCATGGTCAGAAGGTATTGGCACATATATGGGTTATTTACGCCTGTTTTCAGTGCGTTTTTCGCGAAATCTTCCAACTGCGTTTTAACAGCTGGTGCTGCTGTGGCTCCGTATTTGGATTCTGCTGCTTCATTGCAGAGTGCCAGCATTTGTTTTACTCGTGCCGTGAAGGCTGTGAGATTCTCTAAAGGATACTGCCTTGTAGTGATTAATTTATTTACCAGTTCCTGGTAAGTTTCTCTAGGCAGGTATGTGCGATTTAGCCGTTCTTCTACTTCTTTGAAAGTAGTGGGCATATTTGAGGCAAAAAGCTGATAAGCTTCGCCTCGAAGCCTGGTGGGGAAGATTTGCAGAAATGCTGTTAGTTCATCCACCGAAATGCACTGGATTACCTGCCTGCAGCATCCTAGGAACGTTTGGAGCTCAAGGCTCAATTTTGGGTGCTGCTCTCCCGAGAATAGGGGAACCAGCTGAGCAGTCAGTTTGGCGATTTTCGCGTAATCTGCCATGTTTATATTGGGGATTCTGAAGCTAAAGTTTGACACTTTTGGGGAGCTAGTTTCTTCTACGCTGGTTTCCAAAAGGGAGTCGCCCAGCAAATTCAATAGGATTTCGCTCACGGTGGAATCACTGACACTGTCTTCAATGGCACCTTCTCTTAATTCTACACTATTATTTGTAATTTCTGTTTCGAGAGAGTGCGAGAGTTCTCCAAACTGCTTTAAGCTTTCTTTAAATTTTTCCGTACTTTCTTTGAATTGCGCGATTTGCTCAAGCCGCCGTTCACGGGACTTTTTGAGCTGTTTATCGATAGAATCGCACTGTATAACAGAAAGTTCGGAGGAGTCTCGCACTTTCTCCTCTAGATATTTTAAATAATTTTCTAAATTTAAAGTAGAAGGTCTTACTTGTTGGGGACCTGTAAGGATTGTCCCACTCCTGCGTGTTACCCCTTTTTTTGTTGAATTTGTTGGGGGTGTTTGATTAGCACCCTCTGTTGCGGATGTTGCTCCCGCGTTGCCTCCTTCGTACCGGGACGGATCTTCCTGTGCGTCGCCCGGCGAGGAAGATTGTTGAGGAGTTGATGGACGTTGGATTTCCGGCGGTATTTCTTGGTGGGAGCTTTCCTCGCTCATGGACCACCGTGTGTGAAATTTGCAGCTAGGGGGGCTTCTGCCGTCTTAATTCCCTTGGTTCAAATTGAGAGGGGGGCTTATTGCCTTCTTCGAGGTCCCTCTCAATTCAGGATCGTTGGTTCGGTTTCTTGAAGTTCTTTTGCTGCCGGGGGGGGGGGCCGTGGCCTACTTAAATTCCCCTGGATAAAAGCTGAAAGGGGGGCGCGTTGCCTACTTCGAAGTCCCTTTCAGCTCCGGATCGCAGATAGCGGATGGTTTCCAAACTTCCTTCCTTCAAGTGTAAATTTCGAAATTTTGGGTTGTGGACTTTTTTATCCTGGGCTGGGATGAAGCCCGCTATTGTCCCACGTTGGCACTTTGTGCTTTGATGAGGGGGTGGCTGCGTGTTTTGCAAACAGAGGCAGTTAAAGCTGTCCGACCCCGAGCGTTGGGAGCCGACAAGATCGAAATACTCCTGAAGCCAGACTCAACTTCAGGCGGAGGGTAGGGTGTCTTGCCCAGTATTCGATCTCGTCCTAAACTCCTTTTAGATTCGTAGGATAGAGGGTTTTCGAGCGCTTATACTTTTTTTTGTTTTTCAAAGTAGGCTTCCTCTATCCTACCGGCTGCGCCAAAATGTTACGTACCTTTTTGTGGGACTAATAGGTTCTTGTTGTAATCCAAAACACCTTTCTTTAATTTTACTTTTTTACTAGTTTCCTTTTCTCTTTATTAACTTTAATGTGCTCACAGGCTTTTTTACTAAATTATTATTTTCACAAGCTTTTTACATATTGATAATTATTATTTTCACAAGATTTTTCGCCACTTCCGAGAACCACACCCGACCTTTATTACGCTATCTTCGAACCAGAGAAAAAAAAACCTTTTCTTTATTATTCGTAGCTACCCCGATGATATTTTTTTTGACTCGTTTTTTAGCAAGACAAAATTTAAATTCCAACTCCGTGTTCGTCGTTTGTTAAAAATCAACTCTCACTTCCGCGATATCGCCGCGTAGAAAATTAAATCACAACTCAGTTTCGTTATAAAACTCGACTGCCGCGTACTCCAAGAGATTCAAAAACCAACTCGGCTCTTGATAACTTTCGTCGCGATCAAGAGCCCTCGTTCAGGGTAAAAAATGCATAGTTGCATTTTCACCCTGAGAAAATTTTCATTTATTCTGGACTTGATTAAACAAGTCCAGAATATTTTTCGTTGGACGGTGGCTTGACATTTGATGCTTTTATAAACATCAGCCACCGTCACGACGATTAGAATTGCCGCGCGCGTATACATACAATGTATTTTCGCGGCGCGCTCTTCTTATCGCGAAAGCTTTTTTGTGATATGTATGTACATTCGTACATACATATTGTAATTTTCACGACAAATCGTACTGAAGGTACGATTTGTCTTTTGCTTTGTTTTTTAAAAGTAAATATTTCTACTGGCAAATTTTGCTGAAGGCAAAATTTGCCATGGGAATAATTTTATTTTAATTCATGGAATGTGAAGAAAATTGCTGATGCAATTTTCTTCACTGATTGAATAGATAAGCTAACCATGTTTTAGGCATGGTTAGCTTATGTGAATTTTAGTGATTTCTGGAATTTTTAATGTTTTATAAATTTTAGGGTTTTTAGGAATTTTAGGAACTGATTCGCTTTCTTCAAATGTTTTTGAAGGTAAGCTAATCATGTTCCAACATGTATGTATGCATGTAAAATTATTCCCTTTTTATACTTTTCCAGGGTATTAAATTTACGTACATAACAACAGTTCTAAAGGGGGGAGGGGGATTATTGCAGAATTGCAATATACAAATTCTTAAACAGATTGCGTTTGGACTTTTTACCGGGTTAAACTTAATTTTGTTCAAGAAAGAATTTTTTGGGATTCTCCGGTATATAGCAAAAGCTAAAAAATGTTCTAATTTGTTATTTCATCACACATCCCATTAATTTTTGGTGACAAGTTTCAAGTCTTGGTTTGACTCATCAACAGGTCACAAATAGCGAAATTGTGTGATTTGAAAAACAAATGAAAAAATTAAAAAAGAAGAAAGAAATGAAATGGGCATGTATATGAGTGTTTTTTTTCCTCATATAATTCACACCCAGAATTTATTTCTGAGTTTATATGAGAAGAGATCAGTTTGATCTATTTTCAAGCGTTTGCAGCAGGCAGAAAACCAAGCTGCACCGATGAGTGTAAGGTTTTCTGCTGACACGAAACGCTTCTTCTTCTTCCTTTTCTTTTTTATTTTTCAGCCCACTGCGTGGCGTATACAGGTTCGATTCGCTTCGAATGAATCTGTTTCTTTTTAATAAATAAAAAAATTGTTTTTTTCTATTTTCTCAAACTTTTCATTTCTTTCTTCTTTTTTCATTTTTTCATTTGTTTTTCAAATCACACAATTTCGCTATTTGTGACCTGTTGATGAGTCAAACCAAGACTTGAAACTTGTCACCAAAAATTAATGGGTTGTGTGATGAAATAACAAATTAGAACATTTTTTAGCTTTTGCTATATACCGGAGAATCCCAAAAAATTCTTTCTTAGACAAAACAAAATTCTTAATCAGAAACTATAGTGTCAGCATTTCTGATCACTCAATTTCTGATTGAGTCACAATGTATCGCTATTGTAAAGCAATGACCTCAGGTAAGAATATTTTATTTATTAAGAAATATGCTTGCATAGCGGAATTTGCTTGCGTTGCAAATTATTCTTGATGTCGTGTAAACTTTGTTTGTTTTGATTTTTTGTTTATTATTATTGACCGTGGTCATGGCTTTACACTACTTTATAAAAAAAAAAAACATGAAAAGACCGAGAAAAAAAATTCTCCATTTGAATGTGGATTTGATCATCCACATTCATCTGCAGGATTACCTTTCTCTCTACGATTTTTTTTTTTAATTACCATTCTATTTTTAATTTTTGATGTAGAAATTGCACTAATTTTACCTATAATCTTAACTTTAAATTTTTCTAACCTATTATCATGAATAATTACAAGAACAATTTTTTTATTTATTTTATTAATTAGTTTATACCACGAATGATATCAAGGATCATTAAATTGAACTATTTAATAAATTTTATTAAAAAGTTGTAGTTAAATATAACATTTGATTTGCATTCAAAAAGTACGGGAGAGATACAGAACATCATTTAGAATTCAAATAAATGAGAACGAAAATTATTTGTGCATCATATTTTTTCAACTATAACAAGTGCGTAACTTTGAATGGGTTGTATAGCTTCGGTGAGACGGGCTGATTAATTAATTAATCAGGATTCCGTCAATTAGGCCTGCGGATGGTTGAACATGCTTGTCGTGATTCCCAGTAATTATTGTCAAACCACAACATAATCAGCGTTTCGACAATGGCTGCCGCTACTTGTTCGTTTTCCTATCCTTCGTGTCCTTATGGAAAACTCCAATTCGTTTTTTTTTTCAGTCCAATCACTGACTGTTATTGCCTGCCACTAATAATTTTGTTTTCTGATTCTTAGACTTTTATTTTTACTATCTCAAAAACTTGGAGAATTTAAAAAAACTACTTTTCAGTTCAGCTTTTTTACTTTTCACGTTTTTCAATCTTTTGCTAGTATAACGATTCGCTTTTTCATAAAAATCTCCATTCTAAATTACACGTCGACTCATCTTCGCGCCCTACGATAAAGCAGGATTTACATTATGATGACATGCATTTTTTACAGAAATTGTGAGGGAGATAGTTAATTGAAATTTAAATGCTGCGGAAGCAATCATTGCAATTTTTCACACGTACGCTCCCCTCAAGTTTTTATGGTAAAAATCGCAAACTGTCAAACTGTGTAATTGGAAATTGTCAAGTTTTTAATCGTTTTTCGTAGATATTGAAAGACGGATCATGGAAAGAAGTATAATTTGAAAATTTCTAAAATATTGAATGAAAGTACTAAGGAGTTCGAAGCAAATGATGATAGTATATCGAAAATTTTTTCGCAAAATATTAAATGGTGCTGAAATATAGTTCTACAATCAACATTTTGTACGATAACGAAATTTTTATTTATTATTTATTTCGTAGTTAACAAAAAATTCAGTAACTAATCTGCTAATATGTAAACGTCAATCCACTTCGATCCACTCAAGTGCTCACATAAAAATAATTCCACTCCACTACCGAACTAACGCCGGTGAAGATAAGTCCAGTCTTGTTCGTGTTCACATTGCGGATTATCTCAAAGGCGGAGTTTTTCTAGCAAATTACACTGTAGTGAATCTGTGGACGCACTGCTCCCTGGTTGTGGACGGAAAACCACCTAAGAAATAACTTCATTATTTTCTATAAAGAAATATTTAAAAACTTTCAATTTCGCAATATTTAATTACAAACTCAAAACTTACTTTTATTTTCTTCTTCTTATTTTCTTGATTTGAGACTTGGTCCTGTGGGTTCAATTCTTTGGGGACTGGAGTATCAGGTCTCCTGGCTTGACCCGAACAGGTATAACGCCAAAAAGTGAGCTTTTAAGTTGTATAAAAATTTATTTATAAACTGTTTGTCGTTTGTGGTTTATTATTTCCATTACGAGTTGTTGAGGTAGGAAAAGGATGTGGGATGTGTTGGAAGTTCCTTGGTGTGACAGAAGTTTTGGGAAGCTTTTTAATATTGCAGTATGCCTGCTTCGGTAGCAAATCATGTTATTAGTTTTAGAATGTCGGGATTGTTTGGAGACAGCAGGTCCTTAAGTGAGCTGGCCACTAGTAAGCAGTCGAAGTTTTTTCTGATATCATTAAATCTGCTGCATTCAATTATGCTGTCCTCATACAACTATAACATTCGGTTAAATCAAGTTTACCGATTGTTGTAAACAGTTTGGCATCATAGCTGTGCCCTGCATAGAGTCTGTTTATAAATCGTGTTTCCTTCGACGAGAAACCCCAGTCCAGCCAGGGCGGTTTCTTTGGAGTAGCGTTATGGTTCTTTGTCGAGTGAGAGCTGTGGGTGACGTGCAGTCACATTCCATCAGGCTCACTCCGTGGTAGCTGTATGGCAGGGCGGCATGCTAGCACCTCGGCTAAGGGCGGGAGAGTTGTGGGGTGGGTAGTCCATGAACCTGCACCGACCACGTGCCACAATAAAAAAATATTCATGCCTAAAGTACGACAATAAGTTGTCTGAAAATGAAAACGTACACACATCAGGTCCAGAAGAGACATCACCACTCACCTTCGAGTCGAGGATCGGGTCGTGATGATCCCCTGTGTCTTCCCCAGCCACCCATATGACACCGTCGACACAATATTCTAATTACAGATGTTCCTATGTCGTTAATTCTGGTGGAAAGGAGAGTTAGTCAACCCTCATCAGAGAGGCCCCCGGGAGAAGGAGGAAGAAAAAAAACTTATAGGGCCATGTCTAATTTTACTTTCACTTTACTATACTATAACAGTAGCCGAAAGTACACCATAAAAAAAGACGTTTGAACCTGGTTCTATATGTCTGACAAATGTGCTCCCAGGCTTTGCCTCGAAATGCAAGGAACCTATCACGAAAACAAATTCCGATTGACAAAACTTCTTCTTTATTTATTTCGGGAAGGGGGTATTCTTCCTTTTCAATTCACAGTACTGTAACATCTAAGTGCTAGTTTCATAAAACTAAGGTACGCTAGATTGAGATCACATTTCAAATAAAACCTCTATATTAAGATCAACAACTGATTTAGAATCATCACTTATACTCTACCGCGAAGTTATTCCGTGTAGGGGGGATAATATTCCCTCAAATTCAAAACGTGGTGACTTCTAAGTAGGGTTTCTGGAAACTCGGGTTTTTAGGACTCGGCGAGTTTGAGTCCCAAATTATGAAAACTCGTCGAGTCCGAGCCGAGTCCGAGTCCAGTCCGGATCTATATCTATACTCAAATCAATAAGTGAAAACGTTTAATATTTTGGAGTTCAATAACGTTTAATCATAGTTGTAGTTTTTGAAACAAAAAACAAAAATACTAAAATTTGTTAGAATTGGAATTATTTATTACATTACAAGATTTTCAACTGAAATTTGTGGTTGTGCCAAGAAATTAAAAAAAAAAAAAAATATACTCAAAGTTATTTATTAATAAATTTATTTATTTTCAAAACCTTAAAACTAGAACTATTTGAATATTGGTTTTATTCGACTCAATTGCTTTTTTTTTCTTAAGGTAGAAATATTAACGAATTAAGAGACTTGTCAACAAGTCTCGATCTAATTGTAGTACAGAAGCTGCCACTTATCGAAAATGTTCTTTCATTAGATGTTGAAGTTGGTTTTATGGAGCAAAGTACGTTGTAGAGGTCATCAATATTACTTGTTCGTTTTCCAGTATTTCTGAAAAGCAAAAATTCTTCTTTAAGTTTGCTATAGACCTCGGATTCTTTCGGAAGTACAGTTGCGTTTTTCAAAATTGGTCTTGGAAGTTTCCGGCATTATTATATTCTTTTTGGTAAAGTTCTTTTAATAATTATGCGGCTTAGTCTAAAGCTTGTTTAGTAGGTACAAATTTTGGATCTTTAAGCGCTTTGAACCATTTCGTTAAATTTACATTTACTCGCTCATCAATTCTCTTCTCCATATTTTCTAATAATTCAAACGCTATTTTACTTTTACAGTCGGAAATTTTTTTTTTCACATACACCAATGTAATGACAGCTGAATGAAGAGTCGTATCATTTCGGCATAAAACCTCGATTGCCAATTTGGCAGGTTCAAGAGAATTCTGGAGATTTTTGAGCTCGTTAAAATCGATGTCATCAAGCATGTACGAGTATGAGTAGTTGAGATCTCTTCAAGCTTCCTCGATGAATTTTTGTAGTTGCACAAACATAATTATCATATTTGCAAGAGAACTCCAACGAGTTTGACAATCTGAAATTAACTCAAGGTTGTGGCCTAGTTTAGCTCTGATTTTCTCTTGTAATATCTCATTTTTAACGGAAGACAATCTAAAAACTTAGCCACTTTTCGAATGTTGTTGATTATTTGATGAATACTAGCAACTTCCTCAATACCCTCCTCTGTTGTTGTTTTTACTTCAATATTCGCTCCACCAACAAAAATATTTTCATTGTCATCTTCAGTATTAATTAATTCCTCTTCTTTTTTGCTGTTTGATTTTTTTTTATATAAAGTATCGCACACTCGAAGATTTACTCCATGAGTGAGACACAATTGATAAAATGTTGGACATTCCTTTCCAAATTTCACCATCAAAGAAGCGCCATCTCCTGTGTCCCAACAATGTGTTTCTCATAATTTACTTCAAAAGAATCCAATTGGTGAGTAACCACTTCAAGTAATTATGTTGCTATACACGATCCGAATATACGAACTAGTCCAAGATTGTATGTTTCTTCGTTCGTGAGCCTGAGCTGGTCCATTCATCGAGTGTCAAGCTGAATCTTAGGTTATACTTAATTTTCTCTGACAATTCGCCAATTATTTTATCTTTCATTGCTTTAAAATGCTCATATATTAATTTCATTACATCGGTTTCATTTTTAGGCAACTTAAATCCATGTTTAGAAATAGATTCTCGTATAAATTCCGATCTGGTAAGGGCTCTTATTGAAATTCTATCTACTGCTGCCAATTTCGAAACAAGTTCTTCTATACATAATTGTACGTTTTACAAAATCCATCATTGTCTTTGGTTTTTTAATTGAATATCCAATTTCAAAATCAGCTTCTAGTTGACGTTTGTCCAAATTTGGATGAATATTATGAGTTTTAAGGTGCTTGAATCAACAATAGTTATATTTGTTTTACATATATTACACTCAACTTTTCTGTTCTTGAAATATTCCTAGACTTTCGATAATTTGTTTTTGTGACATTGTTTCTGAACAGATCAGAAAAATAAATAAAATTTATAATAAATTTATCTTATTAATTACTAATTACCTTTTGTACGTAAAACAACTTCGTCAATTATAATAATTGTCAGGAAATTATATTGAATTATTATGAGTATATATTGTATATAAATTTCAAAACCAAATTTTGTAGTTTAATAAGCACGAAATAAAATGATTGAATTCTCTATTCAAATTTTGAGCAAATTAACGTCCCGGGTAATCCAGCACAGCAATGCCTCATTCCAATACAAACTCAACGATGCCTCGACGTAATGTAACGATGTTTTCTTAGTAATTTACTCAAAATGTTTTCTTTAGAATTTGTATGCAACCGACAACGGGTGCTTGGGCCACAACAATTTTTATGAGCTGAGACGTGTAGATGATTGCTTATTGCATTCATTTGTTCTTAGCAATTTACAGGAAATGTTTCGACAGAATTTTTATTCACGTGGTGGCCGACTGAAATTAACCCAGCGGGAAATGGAAGTGCTCAAAGATGAATGCAAGTGCGCTTTTTTGGAAGCTTGTAGCGCCTTCCTACCGTATCCTTGTTGATATTGTTTTAACGTGAGCATGTGCGCAGAGGGAGGAGCTCAGTTCTAAATTCTTGGGAAGCGCTCTTGGAGAGCTTGGAGGTGGTACTCTTGGAGCGCTTATTGGGTGGCACCTCTTGGAGCGGTTGCATGGTATAGCATTGTTGGAGGGGTTGTAGGGTAGCCGTAGCAGTCTTGGAGCCCTTTTAGGGAATACAGAGGGAATCAAGATAAGGGCTTTATTAATAATTTCAGCTTAATTCTGAATGAGGTCCGTTTTATTTTAAATTAAATTAAATTTCAATTAACTGTGCACACTTCAACTAACTACCTACTACAGAATGAAAATTCTGCTGTGCTTTGAGATTCATATGAGCATAGATGACACAAGATCTAGATGTCGCATAGCATATTAGAGCAGAGTATACAGATTATCAAATAGGTAGTGCATTCTGGACCATAATATGTTTTAGAGCATGCCGAAAGCAAATGGCTTTATAATAGCAGTTTTGTATATATTTGATCGGCATCTTCAACACTTTAGATACGAAAAAATATGAATCACTCGACGTATACATCATTTCAAATGTTGTGGTCCATTCCGGAATGGACCATGCAGCCATATAAATTTTGTATACTTTTCTGGTACTGCATGCGACTTCTAGTTCATGTGTCATTTATGATAAGAGTCTTCTTTTCACAACATAAAACGAAAAAGCTTAAGCTCAGAGAAGAGATCTGTTTCCGGAAAGATTTCTTTGGCTATGGTAAGAGAGTGCTTCAGGAAAAATATTTTCTGGCTATGGTAAGGAAGCGTTTCCCTTTACAAGAGCTTGATATATTTCCCGCGGGATATTTACAAATATAATACATATGAAAGTGAAAATGAGTATTTGTTAATGTCCGCAGCAATGTGTAAAATTAAAAAATTAAAATAAAACATGAATCTAGAAATTATCAAAATGTTCCTACATGTACGTATCTTTTGAATTTACTGGTTTTTGGACTCGGACTCGTCGAGTATTAAAGTCGAGTCCCGAGTCCGAGTAACTACCCAAATACTCGGCGAGTCCGAGTCGAGTCGAATCGAGTACAGAAACCCTACTTCTAAGGACCAATTTGGTAAATCTAATGTACGTTATCACAACTTTCCCAACTTGGGATCGTTATTATTTCAAAAGTCATATAGAAATATTCAATCAAATACTATATATATATATAAACCTACTACATGTAGTGACGTCTTTCCCACTTTGGGAATGTCATTATTCAAACAATTACTATGTATGTATGTATTAACCCATTATACGTAGTACGATCTTTTCCACTTTGAGAATGTTATTATGTCAAAATTATATGAAAAATTGTAATCAAATACTTCATTTCTTGGGTAGAAACGATAAGTCGAGGCTCTTAAATAATTTAATTTTTATTTTGCGCCAGTCCGTTTCTACTCTTCCAGAAAATAAAAAAGAAAAATTTAATTTGATAAAGCGACACTTACGTGAATTCGGTCATATTGCTCTACCGCAGAGGCGCCTCGTGATGTGCTGCAATGCTATAAAAAGGAATTTCGTTACTGGACAGGGTGCGAAATTGGATTGGCCACTGATATAATCTTCTTCCTAGTTATTATATTTGAGTTCCTAAGTAGTACGTCGTGGATTTCCGATTACTTCTTCGATGTTTTCTGCTACAGGCAGGGTTATAGCCTACGCGTCATGACGCAGTGCCGGCCTTAGCTTTTTTAGCGCCCTGTTCAACTGATAAAGAGGCGCCTTTATTTTTCATTGTACTTACTATGCATGTGATGTCTACCATTCGTTTCAATGAATTTGTGTTTCTACATTTATTAATCAGAGAAAATTGTGTTATTGTTCTCATATTTTCATGTATACAAGTTTCGCAATATTAAACAAATTTGAATTCAAAGAGTTAGTACTACATTTAAACCATTTCCACATCACCTTTGAGGTAGACTTATGAAGATGCACATCAGAAACTCTCATCAGAAAAAAATCAATCAAATATCGATACCTAAATTTGATATTCCATTTTAAAAAAAATCTCAAGAGACATAATATTTGACATTTGTTGTTTTCCATAAAAACAGCTTAAAACTGTTATTTAAAATTAATTAATACATATTTCATGCCTCCTGTAAACTCACTCAGAGAAAAATCGTTTAAAATCAAAGTAAAATGACTTTGAAGCAAAGAAAAACAAATATGATTTGGGTTCGAATGCATATTACTTTATTCCAATATTACCGTTTTTAAAATTTATCTAAAACTGTGCCATTATTGTTAACAATAATGACATTTAATTTGATTCTGATAGTTTTATTGTTTTAATTATATGTCTATTAATTTTAAAAATGTTCACCTTGAATATTGGCTTCAAAATTAACTTAAACATAAAGCCAAACAACTTTGATTTAAAACTTTTAATTTTCGATTGATAGTTTTATGTATTTGTTTTAATAATATGGCAATATTGAATGTCATGTGACATTTTTATATTAAATATGTCGTACTTTTACTACTTACTTTTTTACTTTTATGGAAACTAATGGAACTGTTTAAACTATAATGAAATACATTTCTCGTATATATATATATTTTTTTAATTAAAAAGTATTCAGACACGTTTCACAATATTTAGAAGGCTTCGTATGACATCTTCCTAGAAAAAGCCTCTTATAAGTAACAAGAGTGGTATGTATATAAGTAGATTTAAGAACGTAAATTTAGTACCTGCACAAATGTATTCAATTGCATAAAAATTAGAAAAATAATAAGTAGATTATTTATATAAAGAACAATATATATTGCGTTTAGTTTAAAAATAATATAAGGAACATAAATTAGTCTTGCGTTACTCTGCGGCACTTAATTGTATTTTAAGAAAATAGGAACATACTCATTGCATTTAATAATAAGAAAATAATAAAGATTTATTATATACATAAATCTGAATAGAGTAAATATCTAATAGAAGGTATCACAAACATATAAAAAATATAAGGATATGTATCATATTTAAGCTTTTGAGTTTTCTTATTGCGAAAAAAAAAAACATTTCCGCATATTTCACTGATTTCTCATTCTTATGAATATATGTACATTTGAATCTATTCTATCGACAAATCTAATTGAACAAAGCATATTTTGAAAATATAAAAACTCCATCCGATACAAAAAAAAGCCTAATCATAAATATTTATTTCTTAAATATGTTTTGCCATTATTTATTTGATAAATATGCAAAGGAGGACTAGTGAAGCTTTCTATAGCTTTCGTATCAAAAATATTATTTTCAGCTGATCCCACTTCGTAGAATTGAAAATGACTGTCAAAACCTAATAATTTAATTTTACTGCAAACCACAAATAACTTATTATCATATTTTATAAACAACTTAATCTTGTATAAATGTACTAAGTCCTCTAACTGAAGGTATGGACTTATCATACTTTGGGTAATGAATATCATAAATATATTTTTGAATAAATTGCCATACAGCGAAACAAGTTTTAGGATAATGGAGAGAAAGGCATTGAAAAATCTTAAAATAAATATCAAGGCAAGCTAAAAATGAGTCAAATTTATACAGAGTTCTATCAAAAAAGACATAAAAAGAATTTAACTGAAATATGTCTGATCCTACCACTATAATCATAGGCTGTACCGTGAGACCTGCATTGTAATATTTTTCCTTTAGTTCACTTATTTTTCTTTCATAATCGTTTATATTTATCAGGTGCAGTATAAAACTATCTTGTGCGTCTTTAATAGATATCTTACGTTTCTTATTTCCAGTTTCATCTGTAAACCGAGCAGAAGGTAATATTACAGAATTCAGTAATGACGTGAAAACTGCATCGATAGAGTCTGAAATTATTGTAATTTTATTATTATATTCAAGTAATGAATATTTTATGTACTTACTTAAATTTCTTATCTCCTTGCACTTTTGAAAGTCTGCTTTACACTCCTTATCTTTTATATTAATTTCGACGTAAGTACTAATTTTCCTTTTGAATTCATCCCATTTTTTATAAATTACTGTTTCTTTTCCGGGATACAAATATTTGAAATCAATTTCAATCTGGAATTTATGAATTTTACTTAAAAATGTAAAATAATTAACACTTTGTCTTACCAATTCGTGTGCTTTGGAATGCTTGTACAAAGGCCAATCGCTCAAAAATGTAAGACAGTTTGTAGATTTTTCATTCAGAATTTCATTTCGTCGTAATACAACAGTTTTCTCCCAGTCACATTTTACTTTTTCCCAATCGGAAAAGTTTAAACTTAGTGATTTCTTCAAGCTAACACTTATTGTTTCGTCAATTTCTTGAACAGTCGAATGGTGGGTAGGAGTGACTTCTGATATTCTTTCAGGAGATAGTCGTGGATTTATTTTCTTTAATTTAGTTCTTAAGTTAACATATTTGAAATACAGGCGACCTCTAGGGTTGCCCTTCCTCTTTCTGGGTGTATAATAATACTCCTTAAAAAAAATATTATGAATATATATTAAATGTACGTAAATATTTGATATTACCTGTTTTTCAGTAGGAAATAACTCAATTATTTGGTTCGCAATCGGGGAAAGTCTTTCGGCGATAATTGAATATTGTAAGAAGTTACGTGTTCGCCTGTAGTTTTCTAATAAAAAATTGTTTTTTCTATAGAAGCCCTGTAAAGCAAGTCCTTTTGTATTTTCTTTCAGTATTGTAGAGAGATTCAAGCGTATTGAACTTTCAGATTTAGGGGTGTTACTTGTTTGAGATGAGCTTACACATCCATTATTTTGATTCACACTTTAACATACTGCACCACACTGCATATAAACCCGTTATAAACGTGTAAAATGTAATCCGCCGGTTAACTTATCTTTCTTGCGATCTACTTCATATACGACCGGAGACTGAATCACTAAACGCATTTGCATACTGCAGCTTACGCTTCCAACTAATTCAAAGAAAACATTCTACGTTTAAAATACTTCAACATTGAATCAAAGTATCCCATTTTAATAGTTAAAATTTTAACTTTATTTCAAAAATGGTTTCATTCGTACAATTTTTGAAGTAAAGTTGACATTTTTGAATCAAAGTCTCTCATTTAAGAATTATCTCATCTAATACGTGGAAATATCGGAATTAAATATCGGAATACTTGATTAAAAAATGACAACTTCATTTCAAAATTCTACGTATGAAACCATGTTCGAAATAAAGTTAAAATTTTAATTATGAAAATTGGAGGCTTTAATTCAATGTTTTATCATTTTGAATGAAAGACCTTTACTTTGCTTTCTCGGAACATTCAAATATTCGGAATTCAATGGTATTCATTTTTAATTTTAAGTGAGGGCTTTTTTCTGAGTGATTTATCTGATTTTTTAATTTAATTATTGGAAACGTCGGTTGAATAAACAAGAAATGAGATGTAATGTACATCCCCGATGCGTTTTTTTTAGCGAGGTTTCCCCAATAGGCCTATTCCTCGAAAAATAAAAACAAAACAAAATTCTTATCATAATCAACAAAATAAATAGCAATTCAATAACACAAATATATGAAAAACTCCAGAATAACAAAAACGTATAAATAATTTGTTCTTAAAATTAAATTCCGAACGAATTATTTCATTTCACTGTTGGTGCCAAATCATTGGAACTGAACACGCCTTGTTTTCATCGTCGCGAATTCTCCTATCAGATCGTCGTACTGCAAAGTTTCCAGTAAATCTTTTTCTATGGATAAAGTAGCTAATCCAACAAGTCTATCTTGAGTCATTGTTGATCTAAGGTAATTCTTAATTAATTTAAGTTTGGAAAAACTACGTTCGGCAGATGCTACAGTTATTGGTAAAGTATTTAAAATTTTAAGGCATATTACAACATTTGGATAAATTGTATCTAAATAATACTCAAAAATAAAATTAAGTATATCTAAGCAAGACATCTGCTGGTTCACGAGAGGAGAAAGCGTTAATAACTCTTAATAAAGTTCCTCTGCATTTATATCCTTACTGCTATTGTTGGTTAATGCATTTAAACATAATTTTTTTAAGCTTTCTAATTCAGGAGCTTTATGTATGTTATATATAGTAAGTAGAAAGGAAAACAAAAACAAACAAAACGTTCATTGATTGATGTTATTGCTTGATATAATATTTTAAAGTAGAAATTAACTTTAAATGCTTGTTTAGGATCTAATATGGGTTCATCTTGAGCTTTCTCTCCGGACATAGTTTTTCTTTTTCTAGACCGGAATGTAGATTTATCTCGAAATTGACAAGGGATTTCTAAATTTATGGCAATGAGCTCTGCCTTTCTAACAAAGACATTAAATTTCTCATCAGATCTAATTTCTATCAAAGTTTCTCTAGAGTTTTTAAGAATTTCTACGGCTGCAGCTATATTAATTTGCTTATATTGTAAATATTTACTGGCTACATTAATATTTTCTAATATATAACACCAAACTAATAATGAACATATAAATTTAAATTCTAAGAGCTTGTCTCCTATGATTCGGCAGTATTTTTAATTACTGTATCACCTGATTCAGAAATTTCTATAAGAGCTTCATATATATCACCTAAATTATTCTTTAACGGTCTAATTGCTTCTACTACTTTCCCACCTAGTTTCACAAAGAGGTTTCAAAGTTAAGCTCGGAACATTCCTTTTATAAATATCCCACCTATTTGTAGAGCCAGAGATAAAAACAGATCAACTTTGGACAATATATAAAAAAAAAAAAAAAAAAAAAACTGCATCTAAACTACAATGGGCTGCATCATTAATAACTAAATTTAACGAATAAGAGGAGCATGGGACATAAAATACTGTGGGTACTATATCCCTAATTCTTGTTTGCATTCCTGAATGTTTTCCTTTCATATTTGAACGGTTATCGTACCCCTGACCTCTGCAATTCGGAATTGATAATCCCAAACTATTAATCTTTTCTAGTACTATTTCTGTTAACCCCAACCCGCGTACATTTTAAAAAACCTAAAAAGCGTTCTGATATTATAAATGCATTGTCCACTTTATGCAAAAACCTAATTACTAATGTAACTTGTTCCTCCCGACTTATATCTGGAGTGGAATCAACTATTACCGAAAAGTATTTTGCCTCTTTAGTTATCTGCAATATTTTATTCTGATCTGCATTAGATATCCGTTTGATTAACTCTTTCTGAATATTCTTGCTCATATAACTGTATTTGTTACTCCTGAGTGGTAATTCTTCAAAGATGCTCTGCTAGGACAAGATCAAAATTTGCTACCATTTTAACTAAATTCAAATAGTTTTCAATATCTAATTCTTTTATACTATTAGATGTTCCCCTAAATGCCCCAAGATTGAGTTCCTGAAAACTGTACAAATGCTACCATCCTACGAAGGACCTGATTCCAATGGTTAACCTCACTCTTCATTGCATTTTGTAAGCTTGAATCAATAGCTCTATTTTTGTTTTCCAAGTCCTAAAACTTTCCATATGAATTGCACTATTCTCATAACTTTTCAGAGTTTGACTAACGTGAATCCAATCAGAAAATCCTGTACTTGATAAAGCTTGACTATTTCTAGTTTTAGAAAACAATTTACAACAAAAACAGAATATTACATCTTTTGACACAGAGTACACCAACCAGGAGCGAGAGATCCTATCTCCATTCGCAATAACCCTATTATAAGATGAAACACTAAATTTTCTACCACCTTTTTAAGGAAAATCAAAATTCGTTATTTGTATGGGTCCATTTTCTACCAATAATTGAACTAAACTATCTGTCAAAGTGGACCACTTACCGGGATCACTAAACTGACATCCGAATGTTCTATTTATGTTAAGCGATTTATTTTGTGATGCTATATTTTCTGAAGCCTTATCTATATAAGTACTAGGTACCGGGGAATTTTTGGGAGCTACAGTAAAAATTTCAGTTTCTGAACTGCTTGGTTTAGATAAAAATCTATTTAGCCTACCTGCCTGCACTCCATCTTCAACTTTTTGAAGCTTACGACGCTTTCTATTTTCTGCGCCGGTAGGTTTTCTTTTTACACCCGCGCCTAACATTTAAAACAAAAAGAAAACCACAAAATTGTCTAAAGATATATATATACATGTATATGTTTTAAACAAAACAATAACTATAATTTCAACTGAATTCTAAAAAAAAAACACGAAATATTCACTTAAAAACTCACTTGTTGACTTGACACCCAAAATGAAATTGCCACACAGAAGTTTTATTTCACACATGTAAAAGTTTTGAATCTTCCCAATGGGAGAGTTGAGTGCAATCGCCAAATTACAAAAGCGCCAAATTGTAAACGCGCCTTAAATTTCTTAGTAAGTACACAGATGGTAGCACTCTGATATGAGCATGACTTTGATTTGAACAGTATGTAGAAATGACAAATCTGCACAAAATTACAAATAATGTGCTTTTCCTTCGCATTGCAACTCACCAAAGTTCAAGTCTTGGGTATAGAAAAGTATAGTCACAGACAAATAACAACAACAACAATAACAAAAATATTTGTCCATGGTATGGTGAAAACAGGAGGATGTTCACTAAACCTTATGTTGATGGTTGATGGCAACATATATAAAATTTAATAATTTTGTCTAATTTTATCTATTAAAATGCAAATTTTTCTTGATAATTTTCAAAGTAGCGGCCAATTTTATAACAAATTTTGGAAACTTCCAGGTTAAACACATTTAAAAAGTATTAAAAATTACAAAACTTCCCTGTGCTTCCATTACTATCTAATACACTGTGTTTCACTATTATGTACTTCTCAATACACAATGGTTCAAGTAACCGAGAAGTGGAAGAAAACTACATGCAATGCCATATGAGCATGTTTGTATTTTGAACAGAATTCAAATTATTTTCTTCTTATAAAAAGCTCTGTCGCCCCTGTTGGTTCTAATCAGGGATGCCTCCCACAAAATATTTTTAGTAGTATATTAGGAAGAAAAACGGTAGCAAATAAGAAAAAATAGTAGTAGAATTTTCCAAATGATATTTATTAAAAACAAAAACAAAAATTGACTTTCAAGTCTTATAACATCGAAATAAGAAACATAAAATTTAACATTTATACATTTTCAATAGCGTGAATACATACTTCAGAGATATAGTGGGCTCGAATATTTTATTTTTACTATCAGTTATCAAATCTTTAGAGAATAAAATATTTTCAACTGTTCGACAGTGTAACTTGTTGCGCTTTACATCTTTTATCAAATTAAGATTCGAGAATGCACTTTCTGCAGACGCACTGCTATGAGAAAGGCAGGCTAGCTTTAACATATAATTCGACAATTTGTCAAAAGCGCATTGTTCTAAATTATTTACAATGTTTTTCAAATTAATCTAAAATTTTACAATGTCTTCGTCATAGTATCTAATAAGGATATCCGTTTTACCAATTAAGTTTCGCCACTGAATGTTTAGACTTTCAATGTCGTCATGACTGTACGGAAATTCTGAGTATAATTTTAAGATATTTTCACTGGGTCGAGGAATTGCAATAATAACAGCTTGTTATCCTTTACATCAAATCTATTTTTAAGTTGTGAACATAGTAATACTTATATAAAATTTTAGACAGTTTTTCTTAACTTCATCTAGTTTATCAGCCTCATTTAAATCTGAACAATTTTCAAACACTTCAAATTTGATGCCAAAGAACATCATTTTTAATGGTAAATGAAAATTTGTGTTTTCAAAATCAACAGAAATATCCAAGACGGCTTGGTTTGTAAATTTTTTTAAAATTTCAATGAAAACGTCTTTAATTTTTTCATATATGAGGTGGACTCTGGTTTTTTCGGTTTGAAAATATTTATTTAAAGTATTTAAAATTCCCAAAATATATGATAGGAAATATAAATAAAGCTTGTTATAAGGGTTACTTAAAAAGTCAAGCACAGTGTCAGCGTTTGTGTATTTATCTTTAGCTTGCTCAAAACAATATAATCTGAAGTAATTGTGCTGTGCCTGCAAAACACAACTGCAGCTGTAGCTATGTTAGAGTTATGTCAGACCTATGTCAAGTTGTCTGCAGCTAACTAAAGCTGTTTGAGGTTTTGGAACGACTGAGTAAGCTAAAAGTATTAGAACTGTCATTTTTGCTGATTGTATAATTTTGTTGATACTTTAAAGTAATACTTTATTAAATTTATAACTGTGTTAATCCGAAATGAGCCAGAGAAAAAGAATCGTTTTGCTTGCTTTACATTTGGTCGACGAGCTTATGGAAAACTCACGAAATTTATCAAGAATGGTTGTAATTAATTTCATATGCATGATTACAATCTCTTAGCATATAATGTTTTCACTACAATAGCCTGCACCTGCTTCAGATTTGAATAGTGACGATAAAAGCGATGAAGAACCATTATGTACTATTATTAAATGTAGCCATCAATATAAAAGGAGAGCCTGTGCGCATTGACAATTATATTGAGAGAGTTGTAAATAATTACAACGATGTCGAGTTCCAACAAAATTTTCGTTTGACTAGAGCAGCTTTTGATTTCCTATTATCAAAAATTGAGGAAAAAATAATTGTAGCGCCAACAGGGAGACCACAAGAAGATATAAGGAAGCAATTACTTGCAGTCACCTGGCTGCTTGCAACACCGGAAAGTTATAGGTAAAACAAGCAATTCTATAATACATTGAAGCCTATTATTACACAACTCATAATAGATCAGTTGGCGAAAGATTCGATATTGGGAAGGCAACACTATCTCGAGCATTTTTTCGCATAATAGATGCCATCAACCAAATAGCTGCAACTATGATAACCTGCTCGCTTAAAAAATGTGACAGGTGCTATAGATGGTACATATGTTCGAATCAAAGTCCCTAAAGAGCATGCGCATTCCTACACTAATCGCAAGAGATTTCATTCGATAACCTTGCAAGCAATATATGACCACAAAATGGTTTTCAGAAATTGTTCTGTTGGATATCTAGTTCCGTCCACGATGCGCGCATTGTCAAAAATTCATTGATATTTCAACAAGTTGAAAGAGAATCTGGCAATTTTTTTTCAGGAAACGACGTTATTTTGGGGGATAAAGCATATCCACTTATGAAGTAATGCATCCCTCTTTTCATTGATAATGGAAGACTGACTGAAGTGCAGAAAAAATTTAATAAGTCACATTCATCTACTAGCAGGGCTGTGCCTCAAGAAAATAATAAGGTAGTAGAACGAAGTTTATTAGTGGAGTAGATATCATAATAGGGTAGTAGATTAAGATAAACTCAAAATATATGAAATTTTTTTTTTTATAATTTTATACTTAAAAAAAAAACAAAATTATTCACATTGCATTACATAAATAAAGAAAATAAACACAACAATAATAAAGTAAAATACATTCACTTCAAATAAGTAATATAGATAATTAATATAAAATAGGTAGGGATTAATTAACAAAGCAAAAAATACAAAGTTAAATTCAATTTGTAGATTAATTAAAATTTTGCGAGTAGTTCATTTGGTACATCCCAAGTTGAAGAATTACAACCACTTATCATTTCTTGACAAAGCATTGTGTTTTCAACTGTACCTATTAAGAGTGAATTTCGCTTTTTAGTTTTTAAATTATTAAGGGAAGAAAATTTTCGTTCGGCATTAGCCTTGCTATGTGGCAAGCTTGCTAAATTTAACATAAATGATGCCAATTCTTTAAATATTAGCACATCAAAAAATGTTTCCTTACGAATATTCGACCAAAACGAAACTATATCTCCGTTAAAACTATCTAGATATCTGTTTTCGCCAATTAACATTCGCCATTGTTTATTTAAATTCTCTATTTCGTGATCTTCAGAAGGAGATATATAGATGGAAAAGCTTTACAAAACTGTAAAATGGACTGCATTCTACCGGTTTTTATTTCCTCGGGGTTTAAATATTTTAATAAATACAGACGCTCATCTTGAAAGTTAACACGTTTCTGTATTTGGTAGCATAACACCTGGTAAAAATTTAAAATATTTCTCTTTATTGTTAGAAGATCGGTAAAATCGATTTGTTTTTCGTATGCATATTCCTCAAATTTGAGGCCAAAATATACATTTTCCAGCGGAAGAAAGAATTCACTATTTTGCCAATCAGTTGGATCGTGTAATCTTTCGAATTTTGTGTAATACTCTTCTTTAACAAAATGTTTTAGTATATTTCGGAAAGAATCTTTAATGGTTTTAAGAAACACGTGAATTTGTACACTTTCTGCTTGAAATATTTTGTTCATCATATTTACCTCGTTTAATATGAATGACAAGAAATAGAAATAAAGTTTATTCGAATCCTTTGATAATATTTCTAAAATATCTGTAGTGTTATCAGGTTTTTTTTTTCTCGAAATTATACTTAATAAAATAATTTTGCAATACAACCCATTGTTCTAAGATTCTATTCACACATTCTTCTAAGGAAAGGCACCGTGTCTGACACGGCTTCAAAATTTTATGAATTTTTACATTGAAAGCTGCTTGAATTTCTTTGAGTTCACTTTGGCGTTTCGGACTTTGGGAAAAATGACTCTAAATATGCCTAACACATTTTTCGATTTCATCAGGAATTTTCTTCGCAGCTGCTGAAGAGCATAATGCTAAGGAATGACATATACAATTAAAAAATTGAATATTTGGATTTTGTTTCATTAATTTTGTTTTAACACTACTAAGTCGTCCCGTCATCACAGCGGCATTATCAGTTCCCACACCGATCAAGTTAGTAATGGGTATTGAAAATTTTTGAAAAAGTTCTAGTAACTTAGGAACAATTTCTTCCGAGGTGCTTTCATTCAAAGGCAACATAGCAAAAAATCTATCAGTTATGGCATCTATTTCTTCGTCAAAATATCTAATAACAACAACAAGGCACTTTTCACAACTATTATCCGTGGTTTCGTCAATACAAATGGAAAAATAATTTTGATGTAATTTTGTAGCAAGTTTTTGTTGAACAAATGGGCCAATTATTTCGTTTACAATTTTTGTCGCCTTTTTCCTTCCGCATTTTATTTCTTTGCAGAGTTTTGAATCAGTAATGGTACGTTGGAGAAAATCAGGAAGAGAATCCATTATTTGGAAAGACAAATTATGTTCAATAACATACAAAATACACCGTATTTCCAAAATCTTCATTGCCTTTCTCAATTTAATCCGATTATTATCACATATAAGATCAGATATTTTGCAGTTATTGTTACTTTCGATTTCACGCTGCTGGTGATAAGAACTCTTCTTGTGTCTATCCAGATGATTTATATTATTGGAAAGTGTTTTGGAACACAAAATGCAAAATGCTACTTCCATAAAATCACTGATATCAACACCCTTTCTTTTAACCTTAGTTTTCGTACCCACGTATATTTTTCTGTCCAGTTTTCTTTAAACTTTTGAAAATATTTAGCCTTTTTCTTTTTCATGGAATCCCCCTCATTAAAGATATCGAGTCCACAACTGCTATTGCAATCATTTGATCCACTTAATTGAAAAATGAAATCTATTCAATCAATACTTATGTGTACAATTTTATATATACCTTGGCTTGCTAATAAATGTAGTGCAAATATCGGATACTACTTTGTTGCCATTTTCACGAAATTCATGTTGAGTCGATTCCAGATTTTCATCCTTATCACTACTGACACTGAAAGTAATCTTAAATTAAGACCAATGCAAAAAAACTGTTTCAAAGAATTTCTCCTCTTTATTTTAGTTTTTACTTTGTAGTTTTGGCAATAGACCAGCAGTCCTGTCATGCATTATCAAAACGAGAATCTCCAAATCTCCAAAATTGGAATGAATGATGGAATGGAAGATGAACACCGCCTAAAGCTGGCCGTCACGTCGGTCGATTTGTGTTTCCCGGCTTAAGGAAAACCAATCTAAATTCTCGTTTCAAAATAGTAGTAGATTTGATAAACAAGGTAGTAGAGTAGTAGAGTTATTTTCTGCACTCAAATAGGAGTAGATCTACTCCGATCGGAGTAGAAGCACAGCCCTGTCTACTAGGCAAGTAATTGAGAGGAGTTTTGCTCTGCTCTTTGGCCGTTGGCGGAGATTGCGGTATTTAGACATGAACAAATTAGATGCAATTCCTGCAACAATTTTAGCTTGTTGTGTGATGCACAACGTATGCCTCACGTTTCCAGAGGAATGCAGAGACACTTATCTTCCGGAGGGAATACCACAGGCTGCAGCAAGTTCCTCTACTTATAGAGCACCGAATTTAGAAACAAGGCGAACTGGTGAAATGTGGAGAAATTTGATGGCTCAAGAATTGTTCAATGAATGAAACTTCGACCAATCGGTTTTTATATTTTATTCTAAATCTACTATTATATATATACACACAAAAAAGAATTGTATACTGTTAGGATGATCGAAATTTAAAGACCGAACTTCTTGAATACTCAACTAGTAATGAATTTATTCATTTAAAATATTTCTTACAAAACTTATCTCTACTTAAGGAATTCGATTATTCAGCGAAAACACTCGCTTGATACTTAATATTCTTATTCACAAAGTTAAGAGTAAAAAGAGCCCAGAGGAGACTGTGGGCGATAAGTTAAGCGTTGTTTGTATAAACAACGAATTATTTCTTAAGGACTATACATTGATATGGTTACACATTGTTAGGGTTATACATTGTTGTGGTTATACATTGAAGTGTACATAACAATACTTAGAATTAAATATATAGAAAATAAAGAATTGTAAATTTAGAAATGAACTAATCTAAAGTTTGTCAAGCAGTTTCATCGTCATCTCCTTATACGTTTCTACGGCTTGCCTCATAACTGCAATATTTTCGTCGTGTTGTCGCCTTCTTTCATCCCTGTCCGCATTCCTTTCTTCTTTTCTCTCAATCTCCCTCAAAGCTTTCTCCTCTCTATATAACTGGAACTCTTCCAGCAACATTCTATTAATAGGCAGTCGTCTTCTCGTGGCTGTCAAAGATGAATCGTCTGTTTCTCCTTCATTTTGTGATACTTCGCGATTTTCCTCCAGAACGGCTGCGCTCGTGCTTGGCTTAGGAGTATGTTGCATGCTTTCTGCAACAGCTGCTGGACACACAATGTGTTCTCTCAAAAACAACTCTTCAAATTCGTCCATAAACGTAAATATAATTGGTACAGCTCCAGTTTTTTTGTTATTGTTTTTGCAGACGTATACTTTTTTTTCAATTGTTGAAACTTAAATTTACATTGACTGGCTGAAACATCGAAACAGCATTGCCAGACGAAATGATGTAAAAATCTTAAATTTTGAAAACAAATATCTTGAAAATCTTGAAATAATTGAATAAAAAACTTGAATTCAAGATTTTGCTATAAGCTCATTATAACTCATTAAAATGTATTTAATAAAAAATAAAAACTTAATTTCCAATTTCAGGTACTTAACTTAATGTCCAATTTCAGGTACTTAACTCAATGTCCCATTGCAGATAAAGTTAATATTTATTACTAAGCATAACAAACATAACTAAAAGTATAAAAAGAAAATAGAAGAGTCATATCTAACCGTACAAATTTTTTGATGTCATTTTTTGGCTTATATCTGAATTGATTTCCACATCAAAGCATTGAATACCTTCACGCCTTAAATAGTCTTTTGTTAGTAAAATTGCATTTAAAGTATCTGTTGCTAATTTATTTCTCACTTTAGTCTTATTCAAATTTATTTGTGAAAATGTTTTTTCAACAACGGCAGAAGAATTTGGCAGCGATAATAGTTCAAAGACAAACTTTTTTAACATTGGAAATGCAAAGTTGTTCGACATTCTTTTCGATTTTAGAATGGTTGCCCAAAATGTTTCGACGTCGGTATTTTCATCAAGTTTGTATGTAAAAAAATCAAAATTACGTAAATCTCTCCATTCTTCATCAATTTTTGGAATATCGACACTAGCAATTAAATTTGGAAAATGTTTACAGAAATTCGTTATAGTTTTTCGTTCTTTACTAATTACTACTTTTGGGTGCAACCAATCAAAATCTTTCATAATTTCATCTTGAAAATTAAATCGCTTAAAAATTTGCACAACTAATTCAACATAAAAATCGCGACAATGAATTTTAAATTCATTAATAGCTTCTTTGTTATATGATGCCTTTTCTTTAAGAAGGCTTAAGGAATATTCTACGGCACCACCAAGATAGATAGAATCTGTTTCTAAATATTTAGAAGAATCGTTAGGGTTTATGAGATAAAGTGGTGTGCTATCTATATATTCTCTAAGCATAAAGTTATCTATTATAGTAAGAACAATCTTTCCAAGCTCGGAATGTAATTTAAAGATTTCGGGTGCTTCACTCTGAAAAAGTCTATTTAAGTTATTGACATAAAATAGAATGTATTTTAGGAATTCATAATATAGTTTGGTTGTTGGATCTTCTAATAAATTTAATAATTTTCTGACTTCTTGAATTTTGTCAATATTGGCAACAAATGCGAAATAAATTTTTAGAGGTTCAAATAATTCCAGGATTCTATTGACTACAGCTTCTAGTGATAGCCATCTTATTTGGTGCGGATGTAGCAATTTTTTTGGTTTTAATTCTAAGATTATTTGAATTTTACTGAAAAACTCACTTCTTTTAGGGCTATTTTGAATGTAATTAAAAATTTCACGAGTAAGTTTTTCAATACTATTGGGTAATTTCATACATGCATTTGATGCACATAAACTAAACGAGTGGCAAACGCACCTTAGTATAAAGAGATGTGGACAATCGTCCTCTAGAAGACTAGCAACAGAATGATTTTTCCCACACATGACGTTGGCGCCATCTGCTGCATAGCCAATTAAATTTTTTTTATAATTAATATTATTGGCATTAAAAATACTTATTAATGCGTTATATATGGAAACCGCATCCGACTTAGACATTTTAATTAAAGAGAAAAAGTAATCATTTACTTTGAAGTTGCTATGTAATCTGACAATAACACTGAGATGCTTCCATGTACTTAAATCCGTGGATTCGTCAATACAGACTGAAAATTTAGTTTCTTGAAGATTCTTTGTTAAATTTTCGAATTTTTGCTGCGCTAGTACATTTTTTACAATGCACGTTACCTTTGTTCGTCCACCCGTTATACTGTTCGCAGTTTCGTTGTCTGGAATACATTTTATCAAATTTACCAAATGATCTGTTGCGGAAAAGGGCAAATTATGTTCAACACAAAATGCCGCAATTTTCAGCTCTAAGCTTGCTTTTTTGTTTCTTGGAATTTGTTGGCTTAATGAATTGCTAATAGTGGGTTGCTTTTGTAAGCCCAAAAGTTATTTTAAATGTTTTTCAGTCTTTGCATGTATAAATAAATCTCTTTTACCTCCACAAGCTTTCAAAGTTTGGTCGCAAATTTTGCAGTGTGGAATATTGGATTTCGGTGGCATTTCTATGAGCCAATTCTTGAGATTGGGATCCAGCAACCACAGTGGACTAAATTTATTTGCATGCTTCCGCTTGTGTTCGTTATTTAGAGATTTTTGTCTAAAATTCAAATTGAACTAATAACATCCACACATACATATGTAATTTATTCATTTACCGGATAAATTTGAATCTTCGCTTTTATAACTTGCACTTCCTTCCGCTTCAGCCTTTTGTTTTTGAAAATCTGCATTTGCAGTTTCGTTATTTTTCCACACAGTAATGAAATGACACATCACACTGACACACGTGACAATGACAGCCATTGATAATTTAGAGCAATTTTAGGGGAAGTTCTGCAAGTTCAGTTTTACCGAGAAGAGCTTACTGACACATATATGTCGTTAAATTTACAAAAAGTCGAGAACCGTAACTTTCAAACTATGATTGTTAGGATATTTATTAATTTATTGGAATTGGATCTGAAAAATCTTGAATAACGGGTCAAAAATCGTGAAATCTTGAATAGGTACCAAATACCTTGAATTTCAAGATAAATCTTGAAATCTGACATCACTGCATCGAAACCATTGCGTTTCATTCTCTGAGAAATTATTTCCCACACAGCATCACTTTTAAATGACGTATTTTGGAATTTTTCCTTCTCCTCTTTAAAGGATTTTATTAAGAACTTCATCTCATCCTTCCGCCATATTTTCTTACCTAAAAGTATATTAAACCTTTTAATACTCATAGGTGACATTGATATTTTTTTTTTGATATACCTTGATTAGTCGAAGAATTCATGAATAGCCTTGATTCATTTACTGGTTCGCCAGAATTCAAGCAATTAGGATTTTCTGGGACCTGTTGAACTGTGTCTCCTACAACCAATTCTTCCCAATTTATAGCTAGCTGTTTACCTAAATCCTCAGTAAACGGGAATCGCATTTGGGAGCCTAAAACAAAACTTTGTTTATAAAATAAAACTATTAAAAATAAATAATATATACCATTTTCAAGTTGAACCTGAATAAACTTTTCTCCATTCACTTCTAAACCTCCAATTACTTCCCCGTTCATTTTAAAATTGAAATTTTGAATTTCGCCAAACGTTTGCAGAAGTGCGCCAAATAGAAAAGCGCGCCAAACAAAATACTTCAATTTGACAGCTCACGTCACGGTTTATCTCTTAGACAGCAGTTCAGAGCACAGTCAGGGATAGTTGACTATTTTAGTCAACTTCAGATATTTCGGAACGCACAAAAGTCAACTCAGCTGACATAATTTAGTTGAGTACTGGGTTTTGGAACGATTGAAGTCAGCTGTAGTCAACTGTAGTCAACTGTAGCTATGTTTTGGAACGTACTCCAGATGCGAACCCGATGATGGTTGGAATGAGGAATGTCAAGCTCACTAAGGCGATTAATTATCGCATGAAAAATTTCTTCTGCCGTTGATTTGTTTAGCTCAATTAGGCCTATAAGTTTTTCCATTATTTTAAAATTATCCCAATCAAAATATCTTGCAATAATTACTAAGCACTTATTCGTTCCAACATCAGTTGTCTCATCAATTATGATAGAAAATTTATTTAATCTGAGTATTTTTGCCAAGCTGAACCTTAGCATATGGGCCCAAAATATGGTTAATAATAGATGTGGCCTTAGTTCTTCCACACTGCATATTACAGGCAATAGATAATTTACCAGATATTGCTTTAATAAGTGCTGGTAATGTATCCATTTGCGTGAATGGCAAGTTGTACTGCACACAGTACATAACGCATACTAATTCAGATTTTACCTTGCAATTAATATCCAAAAAGGCATTTCATATTGTGGCAGTCATCCAGAGTTTGCAAATTTTTGCGGTGAGTACTTTACGTTTGTGCTGCTCCCTTTCTTCATGCCTTTTAAGCAGTGTAATGTTGTTTACTAAGCTTTTATTACAAAGCTTGCAGTAAGCAAGTCCTTCACAATTTTTTGCCCATTTGAATGCTTCCGACCATTCAATTCGGTATTTCTGACTGTACCTTTTCTTTTTATTATTCCCCAACTCGCAAGTTGTCTGTCTCCTCGTCCTCATCAGGAATTTTTAAATTACTAGAAATACAGATATTTAAATTGAATTTACGGAATTTATTCATTTAGCTAACCATTCTTCATTTTCAATCATGTCATTCTTTTCCACGCCTTCGTCACAGTCATCATTGGCTTTTTGTTCCCCACCTCAAAATATCTTTTCATTTTTCTACAAAACAACGCACTAGAAAAATACGAAGATACTGACTTATCACAATCACAAACAACAATTATTATCACAATTCACAAGTATTGCCGCAGCATTCTCATTTCTCAAAATGGATATGATGTTGACGAAATGATGCAACAAAGTTGTTCTTCTTCTTCTTCTGGCAATACTTAATTATGAACTGTTAAACTTCTTAGATGGAAGGAGTAACTACAGTGATTCGCTCGGCGTACACGCTGCTAGCATGCATCACTGTGATGCAACTTTTCGTCGATGAAAGACACTCGGGGAGAGGAAAAATTCGGAAAAGTTGCATCACAGTGATTCATGTTAGCAGCGTGTACATTGGGGTTGGGGGATTTAATTTCAGAAATTCAGACTTCAGATCAGAGCGTTGCCAAAGAGTAGTAAAAGTCTGCTCAAGAGTAGTAGGTTTTTATAGGTGCAAAAAAGTAGTAAATCTACCACAATTATAGTAGGGGGGCAACCCTGGTTCTAATAATTCGTTCATGAGAAGGAGCAAATTTTGATTTTGAACAGAATGCTTTTTGAAATGCGAAGAAAGTTGAAAGTTGATTTGTGTATGTACTTGGTTTGTGGATGCAATTTCTTTTGTGTTTTATTTGATGTAGGGTTGCGGTAAAAGCACATTTTAAAAACTGTTCTGTGAAGTCCCAATATGGGCTTTACATAAAAAGGGGGAGGTGCCGGTGTGATGGACAGGACTGGTGAACACAAAATTTTAATGTCAATATATTTTTTATTCTTCACAAAATTTACCTTAGCCTAATAATTCAATCAAACCAATTTCGATAATTATAAAAAATAATAAACTAATGAAATAATAAAATAATAAAACCAAACAAGAATTCAACTGATAAAAATAAAAAATCCAAAATAAAACGAACTCAAAAATCCAAAAAATCCAAAATAAATCGCGACTATTCCACGTTTAACCTGTAAAATATAAAAAACCGAGATTAGAAGGAATCTCTAAATGAAATACAAACAGAATGAGCTTCATTCACTGCTCATTAAATTTGCCAGGTTCAAAACTACCTTAGCCTTGGGGGTGCTGAAAAAAATATAATTTAATTTAAATATATTTAAGTAATAAAAAACTGGGTTCAATTCTTCCCTTCCTAATCAAGACTTAATTTCGGTTTAGCGCTTCCGATCTGTCTTGTCGACTGCTCAATTTGCAAGTGATTTGCTATTCCCAACAGCTCGCTATTTATAGCCGGGAATACAATGGGAGCAGTGCGTCTGTCGGTCGCTGTTGCCTTGACGCTATGCAGTAGCAGCGTGTCGCTATGGAGATTTTTGTTGTCGTTGGCGTAGTGGAGATCTTCTTTGGTAAATAGAAGAAGAAGATAATGTACCAGCTGCCTGTGACACAAATGTCACTGGAGACGGCAGTAGCCGTAAACAATGGTAAGTTTTTTCATTTTTGTTTATTTATTTATTTGTGTTAATGTATTTTTATATTTATATTTCCAGCTTTGCGGCTCTTGAGGAGGAATGCTGTGTTTCGTGGGAGTTGGATTCCACGGTTTTAGGTGAGTAACTTTTCATGTAAAAAGTCTCAGATCGGAATGATCTGAGATTTTTACTTTTTATTTATATTATGATTAATCTTGTTTTATTTTCTTTTTAGGGATGTTTATATAAGGCCAAAGGCCTAGAAAAAATAAAAATTTTCTAAAAGGAGAAAAAGGAGGCCCGAAGAACTACAGGCAATGCCTATAAAGTGCCAGGAGTTGCTGTGGCACTTTATATGTACATATAGTGAGTGTTTTTATTTATATTTGTTTTTATATTATTGTTCCGCGACGGAACATCCTCCCGCCTCAAAAAAAAGGAAGGTAGCTGGAGAATTTTGATTAAATAAATTTTGTTTGAAAAATAAAGTTAGTATTTGTCTATAACCCTTGTCCTGTTGTGTTCTTTGTTATTATTACTATGATTTAGAAAGAGTTCTTTTTTTAACAAACTTACGTTTCTTGACCTGTAAGCGTATGCGTATTTTTCCGTTTGATGTTTTGATGAAACGGAGAGTGTCGCCTTCGTCGGTTTGTACCCTGAAGCATTTTCTTGCTGTCAAGGCTTTTTCCCATGGTATGGGCTGCCTGCGGATCTCACTCCACAGAAGTGGATCAATAATAAAATTTGTTGGAGGCAGAATTGCGTCCTGGAAAAGTACTCCTGTTCGTGGAACTGGACGTGTCCTTTCTTCATCATTTGCCTGTACTGGTTTTGGAGGTGAGCTGGTACCTGGTTCCTCAGCTAGTTGTGGCGTTCTTGGACGTGGTTTTTTGAAATCCCGTGGCGCTGAGCTGACACATTCTGCACTTTTTTCGGTCTCATTTCGACTTGTTGTTGCCTGTGGGTTTTTGGCTTGTTTTGAACTTGAGCTGGGACGTGGTTCATGTAGCGGTTTGAAATAGGGAACTTGTGGGAGTACCCGTGCCCTTTTCGGTGCAGAACTGGGATATTCTACACGATTTTCGCGTTTTGTCCCAGTTGGGGGTCGAGATGGAGTCGTATGGACTCGAATACCTGGGCCTCGTGCGAGTGCCTGTACCTGTTTGGTAGCTGGGACTGCCTCGAATGGAGGCTTGAATAACCTTGGTGGTTTGGGCATCTCTGTTGCTCGTAAATGATCCTTTATTGGAGTAGTCTTAGGTAACGAAGGACCCCTTGTTTGAATATTCTCTAGATCGGGAATGTCATCGATCCAGAGACAGTCATCCAGGCAAGGTAATGAGTCCATAGTTTCAAAAAATAATAAACCAAAAAAACAACTCAAAAAAGAAATGATAAAAACTAAAAAAAATTAACCAAATTAAAAGAAAACTAATGATGGCGGTCTTATCTACTCCATGTGTGCTTGTCAAGTGATGACTTCTTTCGATTTGAGCTGAAGTTGGATGAATTTGTATTGCTTTATTTTGTTTAATTAAGGCCCACACGCTTCATTTTTGAATTGAATAATGTGATTCGGGGATAAATGTATATATTTGTGGTGTAGTATTAATTTATTATTTATGTTAGTAATATTGTACTATTTAATTTGGCACTGATATTACGAAAAGTTATTGTGTTGAGAAAAACAAATGTCGTGCTTCGTTATGCCCGTGTGGGATCGTTTGTGCTTCGTGTGGGATGTTATTTATTTTTGATTTTTAATGTGAAAAATTTTGTTGAATTATATTTTTGTTTAAATGGGTAACTTGTATAATTTAATAATTGGCCGAATTATTTGAGTATTCTGTGTTTTGACAGTTGCTACTCTGACCCTTTTGTCCTGGCCTGGGTTGATTTTTATTATTCGACCTGTCGGCCATTTTGTGGCTGGACAATGATGATCTTGTATTAAAACTAAATCATTTATTTTGAGGTTATCTTCTGGTTTTTTCCATTTTTTACGAGCTTGTAAACCTTGAAGATATTCTTTTGACCACTTTTTCCAGAATTGATCTGTCAACCATTGGACATATTGCCAACGTTTGAGGGAAGTTGTTTTATCAGTGATAGACAGTTCTGGAATTGTCTTTAAATTTCGACCAATTAAAAAATGCCCAGGAGTTAAAATGTTAAAATCGCTTGGATCATTGGAAAGCGGTGACAGAGGTCTGGAATTTACGCAAGCTTCGATTTGACAGATTACGGTTGACAGTTCTTCAAAAGTTAAAATGGCGTTTTGCAAGGTTCGCTTCAAGTGGGTTTTTACTGCCTTAACTCCTGCTTCCCATAATCCACCAAAGTGTGGCGCTGACGGTGGGTTGAAATGCCACGTAATGCTTGCTAGTTCTGTGACAGTAGAACTGTCATGTGGAAATGTCTTCAAAATGGTTTTAATTTGATTGGACAATTCCCTGCTTGCGCCGACGAAGTTCGTGCCGCAATCGGAATAAATATGGGCGCATAAGCCTCGGCGGCTTATGAATCGCTTCAATGCAGCGATGAATGCCGCTGTCGTCAATTCCGACACGACTTCAATGTGAATGGCTTTGGTCGCCATGCATACAAAAATGCTTAGATATCCCTTGATGATTTTAGCGTTTCTTAATTTTGACGTTTTAATGTCAATGGGACCGGAATAATCGACGCCAGTGTGTTCGAAGGTTAATGCAGGGGTGATTCGTGATGATGGAAGGTTTCCCATAATCTGTGTAGATGGCGTTGGTTTTGTTTTGAAGCAGGGGATGCATTTTCGTAACTGCTGACGAACGGTGTTTCTGGCGTTAAGCAGCCAGTATTTGTTACGTAATAAATTGAGGGTAAGTTGTATACCTCCATGTAATGTACAATGATGAATGTTATTAATGATAATCCGTGACACATGATGGTCATTTGGTAGGATGATTGGGTGCTTTTGATTGTAGGTCAGTATCGAATTTTCGAGTCTGCCGCCGACTCGGATTAATTGTTTATGGTCTAAATATGGATTAAAAGTGAGAATGCGGCTTGTCCTTGAAATTGGTTTATTTGATTTAAGACAATGGAACTCATTTGGAAATGCTATCTGCTGTACAATGGATATGATAATATTCTCCGCTTCTTGTAATTCGGAGTATGTGAGATAGCTAGACTGCTTAATTGTGCTTTTAGATTTGCAGTTGTTAAAAAACCTTTTGCAATAAGCGACAATTCTTACTAATTTAGGGAATGAGGAATACCTTGTTAACCATTCAATTTCTAGGCCAGTGCAAGTCAATGCCTTGACTGTTCGGATTTCAAGTTCAGAGCACTTGTGAAACGTGGGCTGTTTTGGCCAATCCTCTCTGGATTGCTGTAACCATGATGGTCCGTTCCACCAAAGCTTGGATTCGACAAGTTCGTCCGGGTTAAGTCCTCGAGAGGCGCAGTCTGCTGGGTTACTTTTGGATGGTACATATCGCCATAGTCGAGGATGGATATTTTCCTGGATTTCTGCCACTCGATTTGCTATGAATGTTTTCCAAGTTGATGGCTGTTTTTGAATCCAGGACAAGGTGACTTCTGAGTCGGACCATGCGACAGTGGAACTGTCTGCGATATTTATGTCAGCTTTGATTTGTTTCATTAGACGGGAGAGTAAAACAGCTCCACATAGCTCGAGTCTTGGAAGTGATATTGATTTTGTTGGAGCGACTCTAGTTTTTGACGTAAATATATGAGTGCTAATAGTGTTGTCGTTGTTTATGATTCTTAAATATACAACACCTGCAAAGGCCTTTTCTGACGCGTCGCAGAATCCATGCAATTCCATGCCTTTTGCTGTAGGTGAAAAACCTACCCATCGTGGTATTTTGACTGATTGGATGTGTTTTAAGCTTTCCCTGAATCTCTTCCATTTAATTGTGATGGCTTCAGGTAAGGCTTCGTCCCACGAATATTTATTCAACCATAGATTTTGTATAAAAATCTTGGCGATAATAATAATTGGTGCCAACCATCCTAATGGATCGAACAGTGATGCTGTCTCGGATAAGATTATCCGTTTAGTAAACAGTGGTTTTTGAAGTACGGGGCTTACCTTGAAGCTAAACTCGTCACGTGCTGGATGCCACTGGAGACCAAGAGTTTTAATTGTATCCTTTTCTGACAAATCTAGAACAGAATTGATTTCTCTGTGTTGATGAGGAATGTTTTTAATTAATTCCGGATGATTGGCTGTCCATTTACGGAGATTAAAGCCTCCTTTGGAAAGGACGTTAATTAGTTCTGTTTGTAATGTTAACCCACCTTTAGTATCATGTGCCCCTGTCAGTAGGTCGTCGACGTAAAAGTCGTTTTTTAGGCTTCGGGATGCAAGTGGATACTTGTCTTGCTCGTCTTCTGCTAATTGATGCAGGGTGCGGATGGCAAGATATGGAGCTGACGTAGTGCCAAACGTGACTGTTGTCAGCTGATAATCTTTTATCGGTTCCTTTGGTGAATCTCTCCATAGGATTCTTTGATAATTGGTATGTTCAGGATGCATTTGGATCATCCTGTACATTTTCTCTATGTCAGCGGTGAAAGCGATTTTATATAGGCGCCAATTTAAGATAGTAGCCCATAAGGTGGGTTGGATTGTTGGTCCGGCCAACATTTGCTCATTCAGTGACCTTCCGTTTGTTGATTTTGCGGAGGCGTTGAAGACTACTCTCAGCTTGGTCGTCGAGCTTTCTTTAATGACTGCGTGATGTGGCAGATAATAATGACAGATGTTGTTCTGTTCCGCTGAATTTTGGGTTGATTTGAGTTCTGTCATATGTCCTAGCTGTAAATATTCCTTGATGCATGTTTTGTACTGTGTGTGCAGCTCGGGTTGTTTTTCAAAGCGTTTCTCTAATTGGAGAAATTGTTTCAATGCCACATGTCGGCTGTGGCCAAGCTCCGGTCCGTTTGGGTTTCTGAAGGGCAGTTTAACCTGATACTGACCTTGTTTCAAGCGCTTATGTGATGCTGTATATATTTCCTCACATAGCTCGTCATCGGGATTTGTTATTTTCCTTGGAATTTCCTCTATCTCCCAAAATTTTCTCAACTGTTGCTCTAGCTGATATTCTGGTTCTATTTGAACAGTGAACGTCTTAACTGTGCTGGGTTTTTTGCTGCTTGTACTTCCCATTAGGATCCATCCTAATTGGGTATGCTGAGCAGTTGGATCTCCAGGGGCGCCCTTTATGACTCCGCTCTCAATGATTTCGGCGTATACATCTGCTCCCAGTAGTAAGTCTATTTGACCAGGGTTGTAGAACCTGGGATCGGCGAGTAGCAGATGTTGCAGATAGAGTAATTTTTTGACATCTATGGTGTCAGCTGGTACGAAATCTGTGATCTTCTGCAATATCAGAGCGTTGATCTTGGTTTCAAATTTCGTGTTGATTGATTTCATCTTGAATGATGTTTGTGCCTTCACGTGGGCGGTTTGAGATTTTCCTAACCCGCTGACTTTGACGTGTGTTGTTTTTCGTGGTAGCCTTAAACGTTTACTGGCAGCTTCAGTAATGAACGATACTTGTGAGCCCGAGTCTATTAGAGCTCTCATTGTATGGGTTTGTCCGTCTGGACTCTCTATATCGACTAACGCAGTTGATAATAATGCCCTACTGACGTTTGTCGAAAAGAATGACTTTGTTACTGGCTCATTACTGTCGTTAGGCTCTTTAAGTTTTATTTCAGATTGCTCTTGGTTATGTGTGGATAAATTCTCTTTTTCTAAATGGATGAGAGTATTGTGCCTCTTGTGGCATTGGAGGCATGATTTTTTGCTTGGGCAGCCATTGAGGTTATGTCCTGACGAAAGGCAGTTTTTGCATAACCTGTGATTATTTATAAAATTTAATCTCTCCTTTGGAGATAATTTTTTAAACGAAGAGCAGTGAAAAAGAGTGTGATTCTGCTTGCACATTGAGCATGTGTGCGATTTGTTCAAAAATGTGTAGGCATTTTTGTTGGTATAGTTTCTTTGGGATGCACTAGTGTGCGCCTTTGAGGTTTGATACCCGCTGCGGGGATCTCGAGTACGAACACGTGCCTCGTTTTGGTTTTTGTACTGACGTACATTTTCTTGTGTCTTAGTATTTTGACACTCTTGGATTGCTTCTAGAGTGCGGAACCTTGTCTCTAGAAACGTTGACAGATCGGAATATTTGGAAATTTCGTTTCTTGTTCCTTGCTCATGCTCCCACAATTGATGTGTTTCTGGAGGGAGGCGTTGAACAAGATGGTATATCAGTATGGCGTCCCAATGTTCAACTGGAAGCCCTAGATATCGAAGCTCATGAAGACTCTCTTCTGTTTGATCGAGAAGGGAGCGTATGGCGTGAGCTGATTCGGCTTTTATAGGTGCTTGACTAAGTAATGTTTTTAAATGAGTGTTTACTAGTACTCTCTTGTTTTCGAATCTCTTTTGTAAGAGTTCCCATGCCTTGAGATAATTCGCATCGATTACCTCGAATTGGCGTAATAGGCGTTCTGCTTCCCCCGTAACGCTAAGTTTTAGGTAGTGAAGTTTCTGAACCTTTGATAAGTTTGGATCTTTGTGGATCAGCGAATTGAATAGATCATGGAACGTATGCCATGTCTTGTAATTGCCATCAAATATTGGTATTTGTATGGGTGGAAGCCGAGTCTCAATTTTTGGTAGACGTACTGTCTGTGTGGCAGGTTGTTCTCTAGTATGAGGTAACGTTGGGAACGACTCCTCTAGCTCCTGTGACAACTTTGACATGAGATTGATATATAATTCTTCGGTCTCTTCGTATAAGTTGCCTTTGGCATATTCGCTGTCCACGCCGTTTTCGGTTGACCAGATTGCTATGTGCGTCTCTGTAAATGCTTGCCATAGCTTTTCAAGAGATTGAATGCGAGTAGCATAATATTTCTTTCCTTGTTTGGTTTCTGAATTTGCCTTTCCATGGTTAATGTTGGCTTTATCTATTTGGTCGTTTAGACCCTTTTGAGTGAGAATTAGAATATCAACATCCGCCATTTTGTTTTCCCAGTCCTATCCGGCTCTTGAAGGACCAATGTGAAGTCCCAATATGGGCTTTACATAAAAAGGGGGAGGTGCCGGTGTGATGGACAGGACTGGTGAACACAAAATTTTAATGTCAATATATTTTTTATTCTTCACAAAATTTACCTTAGCCTAATAATTCAATCAAACCAATTTCGATAATTATAAAAAATAATAAACTAATGAAATAATAAAATAATAAAACCAAACAAGAATTCAACTGATAAAAATAAAAAATCCAAAATAAAACGAACTCAAAAATCCAAAAAATCCAAAATAAATCGCGACTATTCCACGTTTAACCTGTAAAATATAAAAAACCGAGATTAGAAGGAATCTCTAAATGAAATACAAACAGAATGAGCTTCATTCACTGCTCATTAAATTTGCCAGGTTCAAAACTACCTTAGCCTTGGGGGTGCTGAAAAAAATATAATTTAATTTAAATATATTTAAGTAATAAAAAACTGGGTTCAATTCTTCCCTTCCTAATCAAGACTTAATTTCGGTTTAGCGCTTCCGATCTGTCTTGTCGACTGCTCAATTTGCAAGTGATTTGCTATTCCCAACAGCTCGCTATTTATAGCCGGGAATACAATGGGAGCAGTGCGTCTGTCGGTCGCTGTTGCCTTGACGCTATGCAGTAGCAGCGTGTCGCTATGGAGATTTTTGTTGTCGTTGGCGTAGTGGAGATCTTCTTTGGTAAATAGAAGAAGAAGATAATGTACCAGCTGCCTGTGACACAAATGTCACTGGAGACGGCAGTAGCCGTAAACAATGGTAAGTTTTTTCATTTTTGTTTATTTATTTATTTGTGTTAATGTATTTTTATATTTATATTTCCAGCTTTGCGGCTCTTGAGGAGGAATGCTGTGTTTCGTGGGAGTTGGATTCCACGGTTTTAGGTGAGTAACTTTTCATGTAAAAAGTCTCAGATCGGAATGATCTGAGATTTTTACTTTTTATTTATATTATGATTAATCTTGTTTTATTTTCTTTTTAGGGATGTTTATATAAGGCCAAAGGCCTAGAAAAAATAAAAATTTTCTAAAAGGAGAAAAAGGAGGCCCGAAGAACTACAGGCAATGCCTATAAAGTGCCAGGAGTTGCTGTGGCACTTTATATGTACATATAGTGAGTGTTTTTATTTATATTTGTTTTTATATTATTGTTCCGCGACGGAACATGTTCCGTGAGATTTTTTTATTGTAAAGTTTGTAAGCGTTGTGCGAATTTATAATTCCAGGTGTTTGATTCTTTTTACAATGTGGTATTTTTGGCGCCCTCTGATTACAGCGCCCTGTTCAAGTGCACACTCTGCTCATATGATAGAGCCGGTCCTGTCATGACGTATGCTGCGACGGAATCTATGTCGAATTGTATTTTAGAACTTTTCCGTTTTTTTTTCTTTTCCTTTTTATTGCTCCCTCACTTTTGTTTGTTTGTTTGTAGTATATATCAGTGCGGAATTTAGTTAGTGGTACTGATATACGGGCATATCTTTTGTTGTGATTTAGCGAAAGAGAGATGTCTCTGAAATGCTCAGTACGGAGCTTGTTCATCGGCCGACACTTCCCGTAGTTCTATATTTGTGGATATGTTGTGTTGTTTATGTGCAATTATAATTTCAGAATTAAAAAAAAACTTTCCACAATTAAGGTTTCCCTTTTCTCGTTGCTTATACGGCCACCGAATATGATATATAGCCTGTTAAGGCTTTTCTTCCACCCCTCGAACACTTTCTGACTTTTTCTTTATTTTTTCTTTTTCTCCAGCCAATTTTACTTTCAGAAAAAGTTTTCTACTGCCCGGTGTTGTTTCACTCGCGGACTATTCTCCGGTTATAATTAAAAAATTTGTATTGTGATTAATCACCTAGGATGCGATTTTATTCTTTTCTTGGGATCCACTTGCTTTGCCTGTCACGATCAGAAAGAGGAACCTTCTCGTCTTTTGTCTTTATCTTCTTCCGCCATGGTTCCGGCCCGTTTTCTCTGTACTTTGAGTGATACATTTCGTTTCACTGACAGCTATACCTTGGCTATCGAGATACAGATGCCAGTGGGATAGCTAGATTGTTTAGGCTGCCATCCTGCGACCATAACAGTAGGAAAGAATTTTTTGAAGAAATGTCCCTTGCTAGAAGAAGAGGAAATGAACTCCTCTTTCCACTTTTCGTTAGTGATACTTTTAATTTATGTTATGGCATCCGCAAGTGATATCTTGGTTTCAGTAATTGAGTTTGATTCCAGAGCAGTCTTTGCTCTGGAGTCTGCAAGTTCATTTAATGTTAGACCTTTGTGGCCTGGTAGCCATATGACATGGTTTTTGATATTAGGATTTTGCGACACTAAGTCCAGAATGCTTTTAGCATAATAAGAGCCATGCTTGGAGAGTAGCATTAGGCAGGCCGCTTTGGTGTTATTATCAGTTTTTTTTCGACTGCCAGTCTTATGGCTATGAGTTCACCCGCAGTTGATGACCTAAGAGCATCATACTTGCGAGTTTCATATTCCTGAGTGAGGTAACCGACTACTGCAATTACAGTATATGAGTATTTATAGGAGGCGTCTGTGGCATATATGGAAAACCCTTAAGCTCTTCAACCGAAATTGAAGATTTATTTTTATTTGCTCTCATTAAAATGTTTTGATCTATAGTTAAATTTGCAGGGTGGGAGGACATGTAGCTACGTCCCAATTTAGCAAAGGAGTCATGGAACTATGTCCCTGGCTGAGAATTTTACCAACTTCTTTAGCCAGCATGAGCTTGGCTCTGAGTCTTGGAAGTAGTTCATTAGCTAGTCCGTAGAGTATATGGACTGGGGTTGTTGGAGTTTTGCATGCTCCTCCATGTTAAGGTTGTGGGTGAACAACCTGCCTAGAAATTTTAGTTTCTTTTATGCTGCAACTCTTTTTCCATTATAGCAGAGGGATAATTCTTCACTATGTTTACACCACATGGGAACCAAATTTAATTTGTCTTTGTTGATTTTTAGATTTATTGATGCTGCCAATGTGGGGAAGCGGTGTAATGCTCTCTCCAGTCGTGACAGAGCTTCTGTAAAGGATATTCCCTGTCGAGATTAGCATAAAATAATCAGCAAACTGAACTATTTTGACCATTTTATTAGCGACATAGTGCAGACTTCTTGTATAAAGGTTGATAACGAGGGACTCAGACAACTTCCTTGGGGGAGTCCATCATTGATGTTCAGAGAAGCTGAATTTAGTGTAAGCTTTCTGGACGACAAACAATTTTGGATCCAGTTAGATAGGTCTTTTGGAATGCCGACATCATTTAGACATTTTGTAAGGAACTTGAGGGATACTGATTCGTATGCTGACGCTATGTCTACTGATAAGATTATGGACTTAAGTCCTTTGTTTTTGTTGTTAGCAATTATGTCAAGAATTTTGTTATTGCACATGTTGACTGATCTCTCGTTGACGTATGCAAAGGAATTTAGGGGCAACAGACTTCCAGCGTTGATGAATTTATTTATCCTGCTTATGATAATGCCATTTATGCATTTCATTGTAGTTGTTATAAGAGCTATCGGTCTAAACAGCTTACAGAGTCACTTAGTTTGTTCTTTTTGCGTATTGGAACAATTTTAATGGTTCTGAGGTTATTCGGAACATGGTTCGCACATGTAACAAGTAAAGCGATTGTGCTGAGCCATTTAGTTCCTTAAGAACATAAAATGGTATACTGTTTACTCCTGGCTCAGAAAAGTTTGACTTATCCTTGAGGAAATCTAAATGTTCTTTCAGGGTGAGAGATACTGGTGTGTTAGCTGCGTTGTTGATTAACTCTGAGCAGAGTCTGTTTTGAGATGTTGAGTTTGGGATTAAGGAACTTAAGAACTCCATGGATTTGGATGAATCCCATTCCAAATATCTGGAAGAATCCTCTACAGTCCAATCCCTTCATGTTGTCAATGAAGTTGGAAATGTATGAGGTTTTTGCTCTTTTAATGGCTTTCTTGAGCAGTCTAGTAATTGCACTATATTTGTTAATAGTGATTATAGACGTCGTGTTGATGCAGTCAGCAAAGATTTGCATTTTTCAAAAATAAAAGTCTTTGTGTCTCAGTGTTCCACCAATGCTTAGGTATGAACTTGGTATGAGTGGTTTTAAAGGTGTGCTTTTTAATGATTGAAATGATATTCTTGATGATATCTGTGGTGCCTTTTACAATATTAAGCTCCTCAAGTACACCAGTTTTGTTGACAAAAACCTTGTTTTTGAGAGCTGAAAGTGTGCTTGTGCCCTTGATAAGGATTTCAATTGGTCTGTGATGTGAGTGACCTACTTGCATTTGCAATACCTTGCAGGATATTTCAGGTTGATTAAAAGTTGAAAAAACTAGATCTAGTATGCATTCCGTAATACCTGAACCTAGTCTGGTGAAAAAAGTCGAGTGTTTGTTTGAGATGATACTGAGACTGCTTAACAAGCTTACATTTTTCAGGTGAGCACCTTTGTGAACCGAGATGTCCGTTCTGTGGATATTGTCATCCCAGATGACGTCTCTTGCATTGAAATCCCCAAGATAATGCAGTTTCTAATGGTAGATAGATCAATTGCAGGGGCTGCATAACATTCTAGATATTTGTATTCTTATTGTAAACTTGAGTTATTATACAGTCAAGTTCAGAGTCAAACGGAATGCGTTTGAAGGAGATATTTTTCTTGATGGGAAAGCGGGCTCCACCATACCCGTCGAGTCTGTCATTTCTCACTAAATTGTAGTTATTAAGAGATCCTAATTTGCCTGGCTTTAGCCAGATTTCATTTAGGGATATGATATCCGGCTTATTTGAGATACAAAAGAGGTCTAAGAAGTTTTTATTTGCTTTAAAACTTTGTATGTTGTAGTGCAATAAATTCATAGTTGAAATGTTGGTGAGAGGTGTTAGGGGGTGTTTGATATAGACTGGATGTCGGATTTCGAGTAATTGTTGATTATCTCTAAATCACTGGAATTTGCAGTTGTTCTATTTTCGTTTTTAAGTTTGAGACAAAAGACTTTGTGGCTTCTGCCGGGGTTTGGTCCGTAAGTTCTTTCAGGATCCAATGCATTAGCATTGGAGACTCTGAAGTTGTTATTCATTAGTCCTGTCCCTTTTTGATTATCGTCTTTATCTTGGAACATTTTGTAAAAGTTTACATGTTTTGGGAAATTGTAGGTTTTTGTAACATTTGCATATGTTTTTTTTGTTAGTACCTTATTTATCTCCTTGGTCGGGTCGCGTACCATCCCGATTCTGGATAATATGGGGAACTCTTCTCCATTTAGTTTGTCTAATAGTGCAAAACTGTTTGCATTTAGCGAGGTGCTGTCAAGTTGTGAATTATGCGAGGCAGTGAACTTTTTTGCTTCACTCCTGTTAATGCTTTTAATAGTCATGATTTTTAGTAGATCACTCTCAAGGATTATGGCCGCGCACTCAGTAAAAGAATGTTTGTGATTTCCCTTGCAGTTAATGCAGAAAGTGGGGTTTTCGCAATTGATGCTATCATACAGTTCATTGGAGCAGTTTTCACAGAGTTGTTTTGTGCTCTTGTATTGCATAGAGTCATGTCCCCACCTGAAGCACTTACTACATAATCTAGGACGAGGAGTATAATATTCCACCTCTCTTAGGGCACCATAAACAGATACCTCTGTTGGGATGCACGCACTATGAAAGGTGAGTTTGACAACAGTTGTGTGGGAGGAGGAATTTTCCTCAATTATTTTATTAAATCTGAATACTTTTGAAATTTTAATAGGAGACATGTCTATTGCGATTCCATTAACAATCCCCTGTTTTCTGACATACGAAGCAGGGATGAAACATCTAAGCCGCCCCTTATCAGTCAGTCCCGTTGTTACTAGCTTGTTTGCTGCATCAAAGCTAGGAAAGAAAACTTTTACAGTATTATGAGATTGTTTTTGTATGTTAGTAAAGTTTAGGAAATCTTCCCTTTTTAGGATTAATCCTGTACCAATGTCGCTTAGCCTGTTTTTTCGAGTTTCGTTAGACTCAGATATGCGTTGGATCAGTATCCAAAAAGGTTTTTTATCATTCTTATTGTATAGATCCATGTCCGGGTCCAAATTTGATACTTTGCGGGTAGAAGGAATGTTGCTAGGTACAGCTATCTTTGTAAGGATGGTTGAATTTGCTACATTGCCTAAATGCTTCATTTTTTTCTTTTATATTGTTTACGGTTGAAGAAAAATCTTTGGCCGACGCTTTAGTAAATTTCGTGGCATTCAACATTGTTGCCGACGTCTCAAGGCATGTACTTAACGGTATTGAGTTTAGGTTTTGAGGGGACCCTCGTGGATCACCCCTCCCCATAACGTCGTCTCCTTCCAACTTTCAGAGGGAAGAAACTATTTTGTTAGAAAAAAAAATGCCCACTGAGTATGAAAGACAAAATGGCTACGATACACCAGCACACTTCACGCAGCAGTTATTAATATTTCACTTTAAAGATTGCTCAAGAAAAGATTACTTACTGTCTGTCTTAAACCACTCACGCAAAAATGACTAGGGACTCACAGTTTCGCGAGGAAAAAATCACAAACTTTTACCACTATCTGGAACTCTTTAGGCAAAGGAAAGTAAAAACGCTTTTCTCTACACAAAGGATCGAGACGAAGTGACTACTTTTTTTTTTTTCAACAAATAATTTGACTTGATAGATTTGTATATGCCATCAAATTATAGTAACAACATAAATATGGCAGCACGAGTAGTCATTAAAAATGACAGTATTTGTTTCAATACCTCTCAATTCATCGAGCCAGACGTGCATTTATCTTGTGTAAATTATTTTAATGGACCCTCACAGAAAAGCTTGCATTGTTATAATTTTAGCATTAAGTACAAAGTGAAATAGAAATTTTAAAATTATTCTTTATTATTTGTTCCACACTGTTTATTACAATAAGAAGCAAACGAAAAATTGTGACAAAAAGTGTACAAAATCAGTGATACTAGTTAATATTATAGTGTATCACTGTATTATGGCCTACAAAAGTCACATACGTAGATGTCCGTTTCTGCGCCTGCACAATCAACATGAGCCCACATTTTACATAGCAGACACTCGGTCCACAATTCTCCCCTGGTATCTTCCGTCAATTTCGTATCACAAAATAGGCAAGTTGCATCTTTTGAGCCTGGACGAATCTGTCCAGGTTCATTTATATCACCATCATTATCTGAATCAATGAATGCAACGACGGTATCATTTGACGATTCATCTGTTCTTTATGTTTAATTTTCCTCTTCTTTTGATTTTGTGGCTATTTTCTTTTAGAAGATAAGGCGAGAGGTTGCTTTTGGTTATTCCGAAGTAAATCATTCTTATAAGGTGATAGCGTTATGATAGCAGAACCAGATGGTTTACGCCCATAAATCGAATTTTTAGCTTTCACACTTGGAACTGGTGAGATGTTGTGAGACCCAATTAAAGTTGTTTTCCCTAAGCTACTTGTTGAGGGGCCATAAATATCTGAAGCCTGTGAGTCTCTTTTACTTGTGGAAGTGGATGGTCCGGACCGAGTTGAAGTTCGAGATGCTATGTTAGTGGCTGATGTAGATTCATTTGAGCTAGAGGGATCTTGCGGTTCTCTTTCAGTTATAGACGTGACTGTATCAGAGCTAGTCGAGGTCTGCGATGAGTTTTCATTTGCAACCCTGGATGTAGTTAAGTAAATTGGAGTGGTTGGTTAGTGTACACTTGGTGATGTAGTCGAAGATAGAATTTCTTCTTCCTGGGCTGCTGCTATGTAATCCGCATCAGAAAATATATTTCTGTTTAGCGGGTATATTCCGGTTACATGAAATCCTTTCACAGCTATTTCGGCTGATTGGGTTTTCAAGTATGCTTTCCCAAACAATTCTGTAATGTCGAACATACTCAGTGCTTTTTGTTGTTGCCGCACTAGTAACTGTATTTCCTCACTATAATATGCTTTCAGTAGCCCCATGAATGTTTAATCTAAAGGTTGTAATTTATGCGTTGAGTGCGGTGGGAGGGACACAATCGATACAAAATTATTTCTAGCTAAATCAATGACATCAATAGTTCTGGTGTGGCTATAATGGCCATCCAGAACCAGCAGAATAGGCGATTATTTTGATGGTTTAGAAAAATTTAAAAAATGTTGGAACCATTTTGTGAATAAATGTCCCTGAATCCAGCCAGCCGAATGGTAAGCAGCAATTGATCCACACGGAGCTCCTCTCATCAACTGTTTGTTTTAATTTTTCTGTGGGAAAATGATCATTGGAGGCACGAAATTCCCTGCTGCACTCATGCAACATACCACTGTAATCAACCCACCTCGTTCAGCTAAAGTTAAGCTAGCAACTTTTCTTTTACCTTTTAAAGATACAACCCTCGGTATTTTTGATTGCACAACAGATAGCACCGTTTCATCTACGTTATAGATGTAATCAGGAGTATAGTGACATTTATCATATTCTTGATCAAGATTGTTGTTCTTTAGTGAAACCTAGTGCTCTGGCAGTTGAAGTATCAATCGGTTTTCTTAATAATAACTTGTCCCTGTGTCGCCATAAAAAAAGATCTATCCAGCCTCTGCCTGCCTTTCCTTCCCCGAAGGGATGCTTAATACCATTTCTAACAGCTAGTTGATATGCCATAGTCTTTATATCATTCGTAGTCAAGCCATAAAATTTTGATTCCATTAGTAAAATATAATCAACTAGTTGATTTTCTAGTTCATCGCCTAAAATAACGAAGACTATCTACAGACTTCTGCCGGATGTGCTAAATATAGATGCACATTTACCTAAAATTGTTTTTCTCCCTAGTTTTGTAGCCGTTATACTTTTAGCAGTAGCATTATCATTCACCTTTCAAAATAAAATATTTTATAGATATGGACAAAGTAGATAGTTAATACACTATTAAGAACATTCTTTCGAGCACATATGTACAAGAGTAGACCGTGGTACATTATATTTTTTTACGGCTCGCAGATAGCCACTTTCTTTTGCTTTAACAGATTCAATGACTATTATCATTGCTTCTTTGTAATAAGTTTTTCTTAATTCTTTACTTTGCTTATGTAGCTTCGTTCTCGGTATCTGAAGTAGTTATGTACACCGGAGTATAATCATTTAGAATACTGCTTTAATAGCTAGTAGAAATATGAGATAGTCTCATATTGCAACCAATTGAATTTTTCAGTAAAATTAGTAAAAAAGTTAGAAAAATTCAAGCTTTTTTTTAATATACAATTATATTTTAAAACTAAAGTAAATATAATGTAATATTTCACAGTATGGAAACACCGTAGAGCTAATTTCACGATAAAAACAAACGAGAAATCACGTTTTTTCAATGAAAAACCACCTTTAATTGCTCAATTACACTTTTTTATTTACTTGAAGTTAATTTTTTATGTTAAATGCATTTCGGACTTAGTCGTCCATCTTCAGTAGCTTTCTGCTCGACTTTAACTGAAAAAACTACATTGATACATGTTTCTTGTAGGTACAAATATATTAGTATTGCAGCGTACAATAACTATCGTCAGAGTATACAAATTGAATCTAAGTTTAAAATATGTGTTTGCAAATACAAGCATCGTGAAATATAATGTAACTTACCGTATTCGTTTGTTCCAAACTAAAAAACATATACAAATATAATCTAGAAAACAGAATACGTGAAAAAAAAACTTGTCAGTTATGCCCTAACTGTACACGTCCAGCACGCATCAAGACTAATAACGAAATTTACGCCGGCTCACATACGGCCTTTTACACATTTTAGGTGGACAAAAATAAATGATCATTTTAATTACAATTGTCGCATTCAGTAGTCATGAACTAATGATGTAGATATTTTTTTTTATATAAAACTTTTGTTTATTGTTTTATGACTTCAATCTCTATCATGATCAAAACTGTCGTCATCATCTTCACCATCATTGTTATTATCATCATTATCATCCAAGCCAACCGTGTGCAGAAAATCTGGAGTTTTAAGGAGCCTCAACACATCTTCCGAGAAAAGTGTATGTTTCTTTCTTGGTATTTTCCGCAGAGATGTTAATTGGGGTCCGAAAATAACAACAACATATGAATTAAGTCAATGTTGGTATTAACACGAGACGTTTTTCTGGTGTGGTCGTGACTTTTGGGCGTCCTCTGAGAGCTGTCCAATAGGAAGTATCATACTTTCAATGATATCCGAGCCATGTATTAAAACTTTATGGACGGTTGCGCTCATTTTTTTTTTTTTTTTTTTTTTTTTTTTTTTTTTTTTTTTTTTTTTTTTTTTTTTTGTTTATATTATTAAGCCAAGCTCAGGGGATACCCTATGATGCAAAGCACAGCGTGGCAGGAAGGAGATAGGGAAAGGATTAAGGGATATGAGGAGAGTGGCGGAGGTGCCGATGTATGTCGCCCTTAAACTTTTGCAGGTTGTATGCCGGAGGAAAGACAGAAGATGGTAGACTGTTCCACATTCGCACAGTTCGGGATAAGAAAGCATCACGGAATTTAAGTGTACGGCCGAAGGTAATTTGAAGGGTAAAAGGATGAGCGCGGGATGCAGCGCGGGTATTGCGTGCAGGAACTATTCTACAAGGGCTCAGACTAGATATTTCATCAGAACATTGGCCATGCATATAGCGATAAAGGAGCGAAAGGCTTCCAACATTGCGACGGTGCTCGAGCGAGTCGATATGACGAGTAATTGCCACATCGCCAATGAGCTTGCAGGCTTTCTTTTGGACAATATCCAATGAAGCTAAGGCTGTGCGACCAGCCCCGGCCCAGATATGGGAATTGTATTCCATTCTGGGTCTGATGTAGGACTTGTAGAGGAGCGCTATATTTGATGGGCTGAAATATTTCTTACACCTTTTCAAGAAACCAAGACATTTGGATGCTTCTTTGGCAACCGAGAAGATGTGATCTGTCCAGCTTAACTTACTGGAAATATTAATGCCAAGAATTCTTAGTGACGGTGATTCAGAAATTAATGCACCATCAAACGAAACGGGAGTGGTTAAGTGCTGGTCTTGTTTTAATGAGATGAGACAGCTTTGGGTCTTAGATGCATTGAATTCGACGCGATTCACTTTGCCCCAAGCGAGAATATTGTCAAGATCGTTATTCAATGATCTAATCATGCAGTCTCGTTTAACACATGCGGCGTTCCCTCTGGAATCCGCAAGGGTGTCAAAGGAGTATGCGAAATCAAGGGTACTGTCATCAGCAAAGCTATGGATAGGATTGAAAGTAAGGGAAAGCAGATCATTAATGAAGATTAGAAATAGAGTCGGAGAAATAACAGAGCCCTGGGGGACACCGGCATTAATAGGATGAGGATCAGATATAACGCCATCTAATACAACTCGTATTTGGCGACTAGATAAAAAACTTTCAATCCATAATAGAAGAGGAGGGGAAAGTCCAAGTGCTTTGAGTTTGGCTAAAAGGGCTGAATGCCAGACTCTATCAAAGGCCTTTGAAATATCTAGAGCAACGATTTTGGACTCACCAAAATTGTGAAGACTACGATTCCAACGTTCCGTAAGAAAAGTCAGCAAGTCTCCAGATGAGCGTCCGTGCCGGAAGCCGTATTGGCGATCGTTGATTAGCTGATTGGTTTCCAGATACTTCATTAATTTGGAGTTAATGATAGATTCAAAAACCTTTGAAAGAATCGAAGTGATTGCAATTGGTCGATAATTTGAGGGATCGCTACCCTCTCCTTTCTTGGGAATAGGCTGAACGTGAGCTAGTTTCCAAGCAGTTGGAAATTTTCCTGTCGAGTAGGACAGGTAGAATAGTTTGCGCAGAGGTTTAGCCAAGGATGAGGCACAGCTTTTAATTAATAGGGGCGAGAAACCATCAGGGCCTGCGGCTTTACAGACGTTGATTCCTTTAAGGACCTTGAACACATCCCTCGTACGGATGTGTATTGGCTCTTGTACACATCCGCACGGGGGATGCACGACAGGTGCCTGTGAAGTGGGTGGAAGAAAAGAATTTGATGCGAATCTAGCAGCCAAAATATTAGCTTTATCCAGGGAGTCAACAACCACTTCACCATTATTAAGTAGTGAAGGTATAGAGGAACTGCTGAAGTTGTTCCTGATGGTTTTGACCAGGGACCAGAAACGTTTACTACCTTTGCGGCTTGCCAAGATTCTTTGTCTAACATTCTGGTCAAAAAGAAATTTTTCTCTCTGGATAATGGACTTGCAGGTGTTCCGTGCAGTCTTGTAGATTCCTTTCAGTTCTGGACAAGGATGCACTTGATATGCGCGAAAAGCAGACTCTTTCGCTTTTATAGCTTGATTGCACTTATCGTTAAGCCGAGAGCGATTTTGCTGTTGTTGAGATCTGCTGTAAGAATACGGAATATATTCACGCATGCCTAGACTTAGTATGTTACTAAGTTCTAATGTGCATTCATCAGCATCCCTCGAGGCAAAACAGACCGACCAATCTATATCTCTAAGATACTGATTGAGGCTTTCCCAATCAGCGTTCTTATAGTGCCAGAGAAGCCTACTTGTAGGTGGAGAAGTAGGACGGCGCAGAGATGAGGTGATAAATTGAGCCGTGATTAGACAGTGGTCTGAATTACCAAGAGGGGAGCCGACTGAGATGGAACATTTGTCAGGGTGAGATGACAGAAACACATCTAGTAAATTGGCCCTATCGCCAGCTGCATCAGGGATTCTCGTCGGTGCATCCACTAGCTGATGCAAATTAAAAGATTCACAAAAAAGTTCAACGAATCGGCCCGAAGGACTTGTGGTAGAAGAATGTCTGAGCCATGGTATGTTATGGACATTAAAATCGCCTGCCAGGATGATTTCGGAAGAGGGGGAGACAGAAAGCAGATGATCAATATTGTTGGAGATATTGTCAAATGCGGATACCGTGTCGACATCAGACATATTTGGGCTGCGATAAAGGAAGCAAAAGTAGATGATGTGCCTGTGAAGTTTGAACCTAATCCAGATGTAATTAAACTCGGGATTGGCAGAAGGTGGAAAATCTTTTAGAATGGTAAAGGCCACATCATTCCGAATATATATTGCGATCCCCCTATGTGGAGAAAAAAGAGGCACTAAGCTATAACCAGGGACGTGATATTGATTAGAATCAGCATCAGAAACGACCTTGGTTTCACTTAGCGCAAGAATTGCCGGATTTTTTGATTGAAGGTGGCAGTACACCGAAAAACGATTTGCCCCCAATCCGCGAATGTTGCAAAATTCTAAAATAAAATTCTGCATGTTCAAAGCAAAAACAACAAAAAAGCAGAAGAAAGAGCGACACACAACAACACAAATATTTATTTAGGGCAACCAGCTGCAGTCAACGACACAGCGAGGTAAAAAAAAACAGCAATAGTGTTATGCCTATTTGCTGCTTTCAATACCTCAGACCGTGCAGTTCAATGACCACAGCTGGTTACACCCGTATTGCTGATCAGTGACAAGGGCTAATGACCTTGCACTGATCACTGATGTACATAGGAGTTCAAAACATTACCGTACTGTGCTGCTGGCTTGTGGAATGCCGGCAGGGCATAGAAAAGCCCTGATTTGGCTGGTATTATATTAATTTAATTTGTAATGAATTAAAAAAAACGGCGCGGCGGATTTTAATTAATTTTTTATTGTTTTGGCGATGATGTTTTAAAAAATTGCACTGCACTGCACTAGAAATTGGTGAAGCTAATTAACTATTAGAACACGCACGATGGAACGTCTGCTCCAGCTGACATCACGCACTCAACTCTGCTTATACCAATTATACAGTTGTATTAAGAGTTTTGCTGTTTCTAGGCAGTACTCTTTAAATGCGGGTACATTTACATAATAACCACTTGATATAGCACTTAAAATCGTGTCAAACCGTTTTATTAATGTAACGTCTAAGCCAGTTATTTCTGCTATTTTCTCAGGAGCTCCAAAAAACCTTCGGGCAGTATTACCATCATTACTGTTGCGTCCGCCCTGTTTAGGCAAATCAACTACTAGCCCCATTTCATCATTTTTGTGTCAAAAAAGATTTTCTTTGTTGTAAGCAGCTCTTTGCTTCTGTGCCTCTAGCTTACCATTGCTTCAATTCAATCTTATAGGCTATATGAAGAAGAAATTCGAAAAATCGTATATATAAGTGAAAAAGTGAAATTCCGAATTTATATGATATTTTGTTACAATCCTGTTGCAAAACTTTGTTCAGATTGTTCATATCTTTAGGGGTTATTCTAAAGATATAACAGGTCTGCGTTGATGTGTTGTGCGGCTATTAGTTGCAACTGTTGTATATATTATGGGGGTATGAACTTAGAGGTACTCCTACCTATCTAGTCACCCTTGGATTTCCTGGTTTTCCAAACACACACCCTAAATAAAATGCACTCCACAGATTACCATCACTTTGTTTTTATTTTCTTTTGCTCCTTTCCTTTATCTTTACACTTATTTACTATTTTAACTAGAATCACGCTTTTTACACTTAGTTGGTATCTTTTGTACCACCTTTTTAATTACCACCGAAATAAAATAAACCAACCCGTCTTATAACCGGACCGACCATAGGTATCTGCCCCTTTTTTTTCGTTATCTTACTGATCTTACTGATCTTACTGATCTTTTTCAAATGTTGGGGCTTTATTCTCAATTTTATACTTTTATTCGCGTGAGGATCCCGTTCGCTGATTTTTGGACAACCCTTTTTGACTTCTCTCCAAAAACCGACTGTCTTAAACTAACTGTCGAGACTTCGATTTATCATTCGTAAGTCTAGTTGTTCAGGATAGGAAAGTGCTTAATTAGCATTCCAATCCTGAGAAAATTATTTACCGCTGGACATGTTTAAACATGCTCAGAATTATCGCGACGGACGATGGTTGAAATGAAATTTGATATTTTCATCAAACCATCGTATTGCTATCGTGCATACATTGTTGCGATCACAATGTATGCAGCTCGCGACAATTTGCTGATAAGAGCTTTTTCAGTGAAGACTTGATCGTTTCAGTCTTCACCGACGTAAAATTTCATGCGCCCGATATGTATGTACGTATATGCATACATATCGTATTTACGACAGATTTGTCGTGGGGCTTTCTCTATTGAAACGACTTGGGATGAAACTTAAAAACTTTTATTTGTCCCAAGTCGTTTTATGGGAAATGGTTTTTGCTTTGTAAGAAAGGAATGTGAAGAAATTGCTGACGGCAATTTCTTCGCCTTGTAGAGAGATAAGCTAACCAGGTTTTGAGCATGATTAGCTTATTTATATTTATGAAAATTAAATATTTTTCAATGATTTTCCCAATAATAATTATTAATTATACAACACAACAAAGGACTTGGGAGTGCTTTCTAGCAAGAGAAGGTCACCAGCCCTTGAAAAATCCTTTATGGTTATATTTTAAGTTTCTTTAACACTTTTATACTTTTATTAATTGACACTTGGCTTCAGTTTCTTTATTTTATTTTAAACCAAGCAATCGACTTGTAAATTGGGACATTTAATTTTAATAGAATAAAAGAATAAAAAGAATGATGGGTAGGTATATATGCATGAAATTCATTGCAATGTATTTTTATAGGGAAATATAGAAATGAAGGTGAATTCATTACAGATGGATTATCACACAAAATATTTCAGGTTCTTCCATCAAACATCGTGCTTAGGAGAATATGTTTAAAAGATAAATTTTTATTATTAATTAAAATAGTTGTTGGCGCAAGTATGGTGATTTAATGATCTATTTCAATGAATAATTTTTTAACGTTTTCGGTTTTTTTTTTTTTTTAATGTAAATGACCTAGTAGTTGATGTGCGATGGTTCTTCCAATAAAGCCGTTTTTCATTTCGAGTAATCTCAGTAAAAATTTCTAAAGGAACAAAAGTACATAGTATAACATTAGAGTCAGCATGCTCCAATTCCTTGTTTGTAAAATTTTGTTTATAAATACTGTGTCCACCGCTGCCGTCCATTCCCCATTTATATATTATATTTAATTCTTTTACTTCTTCTGGCACACTAAATAAAACTTCACCTTGCACTTTTACCCAGGCGCGTATCCAGACCTGCAGCCTAGGGGGGGGGGGGGGGTCACAACTAAAATGTTAGTGGATAAGGAAGAAGTTGCTTTTAAATTTTTTTTTTATCATATTTACGTTATATCACAAAATCCAATTTTCAGTGTGATTTGGAAAACCTGTCGATAATATTATCCATATCAATCTCGATCTCAATGTTGACATTAAGGACTCATAACCAGATACGCCTTCTCGTGCAGAGATTGTAGAAATAGATGCTGACGCAAGCGATTCTGTCACGGGTGAAGTAATTGATTGAGAGTGAGCTTGCAGCTTGAGTCACATTTAAAGGAATGGGAGAAGGGGTGCTTGATATGTTACTGACTATTTCTTCTGATGGGAACTTAACTGATATTTCTTTCGTCTGAAAAAAGTTGTTAATGGTCTTATCAGTCTTCCGCTTAACAATTTCGCTACTATTTCTGCTTCCATCGCTAACTGATATATCAAGTTTATCCTTCTCCTACAAATGAAAAGTTAACATTAAACAACATTACTTGAATTAATACGAGAGAGTACAAGCAAAGCAAAGCCAACTATCACAGAGGAAAGCGAATGAATTTTATTTTTATATTTTTGCCGTAAAAATTCTGAAGAGAAATTGTAGAATTAGTTTTAGCGGCACTCGAATATGATGGTTATCAGCCACCAATAGTGTATAAAAATTTTCAAGTAAATTTCTAAGAACAAAATGTATGGATTGCCAACGTTCATAAATATCCTTAGGGACCAAGGCCAGCCAAGACACCTGAATCAATATAACTCCTAGGAACCATGGTCGGCCACCATTAGTGCATGAAAAATCTAAAGAAAAAATGTCAAATCTTTCTAAGAAAACTGAATGCTTGTGCCCTTGTCCGAAAGAATGAACCACCAGAATTAATACACCAATTCGTTTGAACTATTGTCGGTGAATAGTTATTCATTAAAACTCTTAAGAACAATTTGCAAGTATATTTCTAAGAAAACTTTAATGGTTCCCTACGAACGTAAAACATTTGAACAACTTTGGCCAGTGTCGCCATGAAAAATTAACGGATGGCTAGATGTTGATTTCATGGATCTAGGGTTCTACTGGAAGAACTATAATTTAAAATTCGTTAAGTCAGTTTTTATGCTTCTGTTGCGAGCTGTTCACAAAGCTGTCCTGTAATCGATTTTATGTCGGAAAATCAGATAGGTAAAAAAAAAAAAAATTTATGATCACTGACCAATTTATTAGAAACAATAACACTTGCAAATCTCTAAATTGTGTGCTTTTTCATCTATAAGTGTAATGGGTGCATTGCGAGCCTTTTTCTAAACAATCTAATAGTAAAATAAATATGGAGTATGTATACCAAAATTACTTAGCATCCTGTGATAGGTGTTTTAAATGATTTTTCGACACTACATAAAACACAAGAAAATTCTAAGAAAATCGTACACGTTTTAAAGACGAAGAGCTACGAGCGAATGACTATTATACCCACTCCAGACTTATTACTATTCAAAAGAAGAAAAACAAACGTCCAACCCAGCGCGAACTGTCGTCGCAGATTGGAAAAGTGCGTTACAGCACCAGCATTAATCGCTGGCGACAGCTTCATATTCTGTCCGTACTATACGAAAATCGTCCGTTAAACTTTTAAAACTCACTCTACAGTCCAGCACCACATTTAATTCATCGCGAAGGTGAGGTGGCGCTTTGGGGGAGGTCATGACCCCTGTGACCCTCCCCCTGTATACGCGCTTGCTTTTACCAATCGCTTTGTAGTTAAATCCAAAAGACTTTGTAAAGGTATTTTTGCTTCCGTCTCTGTGACAATCATTCCTTCCGGGTAACATTCGTGTTTAGTTTTAGAGATGGATTTGTAGCTTGGATAAATACTGGCACCCCTTTTTTTTATTTCATTGTTGGATTCTTATGTATTGATCCTTTCCTAAATTGCAATCTACTATAAGGGCTAAAGCCTCTTCTGGTATGTATAGCTTGAAGGAAACTGCTGACGATGAAGTGTAAGCTGCTTTCATCCTTTTAAGTCTCTTCGGTATGTCAGTTGTTGTAGCTAATTTAACAACTTCAGCGGCTGATCTTTTACCAGTCATCTTCAAACTCTTCTGGGTAGCAAAAAGTAGATGTTCAGGGCTAATATCTGCCATTAACGGTTCGCGTCTTGGTTTTTTCGGGACTATCTTCTCGAGGCATTGGTAAATTTAGCTTACCATCAAGCCATAAGGAGTTTTTGTTTAAAAACCTCTTCATAAATCTACGGCTTTTTCCCTACCGCAACACAAGTTTCGAAATAAACACTTTTAAAACATTTTTCTCAGTTTTTTCAATTTTTTCACTGTATTCACTTAAACTAACTTTATTCAAAATGTACTCAAATAAGTGTTTATTGCACTGTGATAAACTTAAACTCAGAATTTTGTCTCTGTGTAACACCAAAAATAGTTCTTTTCTTGTCACATCACATTGCTCTGTCCTAGAAGTGATACGGCTACCTGCAAACAAAGGGGAAATTTTTCAAAAAGGGCACAGATGTGGCACTAAAACAACATTGTCATTTTTGCGTAACGTTTAGTACTATTGAAAGACAGTAATTTTTCAACGGTTCGATCCGGAACTTTTTTCTGCCGGTCAACGAATTAACAAAAATAAATAATTTTCATATAACTCTATTGGTTTACTTATATTAAAAAAAACACACTACATAGAACCCAATGAATATCAGATTTATTAAAGTACATACCTGTAGCTTGGATATCCATTGCGAACGAGAAATTATCACTGCAGAAAGTACTCATACACTGATCGACACCATCGAGCGATTTGGGAAGACTGTTCACGTATGTCAGGTGGTATCGTTGAGTTCTTGTTATCAGTGATGAGTAAGGTACTCATATGTGTTGTGCTTCTAGATAACCATACCTAGTTTCGATTTGAACATATGAAAATATGTATTTTTGTCCATTTGTCGTAGAACTAACAGCAATGATTGCCAGCTACGCTTTAGATATCAGTAGCGTAGTGAGACCAAGACCCTGGTGTCTCATATTTCAACCGCCTCCTCTACTCCTTAAGCATCGTTTCCATTAACTCAATTTTTTTTACCCAACAATATTAATACAAATTTTTTTACCCAAAAATGATTATTTGAAAAATGTGCAATTACACTTACGTTCTTCACCTGTTATACATTCACATTAACAGGATCTTCGATTCTGTCCAGAAACTGAAGAGCATAAAATACCCCCTTATTCCCGATCTCTTCGATGATACGATCATTTTAAGTTCTTTTTGGTAATTAGACCGGAGGATGTTTACTTTTGTTGTAACATCTGCACGTTTAGAGCCTTGTTCTATTTTCATATAAATGCTTAACATTTTGTCTGGAGCTAAATTCCTTTTTTTTTTTTTTTTTTTTTTTTTTTTTTTTAATAAAAATCATTTGTTGAATTCCACAATTTCGGCAGGCTTTCAAAGGCCTCAGTGAAGCTCCGAGGAAACTCCCTCTCTTTTTTAATACACTCAGTCTCAAGACATTCCGCGGCAGAAGATTGAGTACAAAAAAAAAAAAAAACTTGTTGTTACTATCACTATCCATCTTTAAATTACATCCTACCTCTCCAAAAATTAGAACCGATCTGAGAAATGAAGGCAGTAATGAAGGGCGGACGCTACACTATCATTATTAATGACAGTATCCCCACTATATGTCAGTAATGATGCCTAAATATCAGAAAATCCGGATATCATCATTAGCTGCGTTTTTTTTTATCTCTGTGATCTGATCCGGATCAAAGGAGATTATCGATTGACGTCGCCGGTGTCAAAAACGGTTTTATATTTACATGGTTTCGGAAATTCATAAGAAATCTTCACATTTCCATGCTTTTGTAGGGTAGAACCAAATTTTATTCAGGTTCTATTTTGACGTTTTGTGAAGATTGAAATCATGGCAATTTGATAATTTGCCTCATATGTAAAATCATAGCTACCTACAGACATGTTTTAGAACCAAATCAATTTGAAATTTTCAATGAACCGTATCAATATAAGAAAACGCAGCTATTGACTATCATTACAGTTTTTGTGAACCTTACACGATCATTATTAATGTCATTCCGATAAAATAATGTCATTACTTCCGAAAGTCTTCTTTCATTACTCTGTCATTATTACATTCTTTCAATCCGTGTGGCACATTATAAGGATTATAGCGGACGACTTTGCTGTCATTAACGATGATTGTGATTTCGACTATATTAGTTTTCCCAATTTCTTTTAATTCTTGAGCAAAGCAATCTTCAAATTCGCGAATGATATTAAATAATTGTTCTCTTTCCTCACTGCTGACCTTCTCGGGAAGGTATACATATGTCTTCTGATTTTAGTTTTGACTTTTTCTTTAATTTTGATTTTTCTGTGCGTATCACAGGAATTTGTGGATTTTCTTCTATTACATCATATCGTCCGCACTGCTTAATAATTTTTATATTAGGAGGATCAAGAAAGTTTTTTCCAACAATTATTGGAATCGATTTCGCGACATTTGAAACGACTACTAGATTCGTCACTAACTCTACATTGCCGATTTTTACAGGTTTTCTTATAATATCTATCGCCTTGTATATTCCGTCACCAAAACCTCGTAACTCTATGTTCGTACTGTCAAGGTCCCAACCATTTTCCTGTATTACTTTTTCTTTAATGGTAGAACAGTCGCTTCCCAAATCCAAAAAGGCTTGTAGACATTTTCCATCAACTTCAATTACAGGATGATACTCATCTGATTTTTACGTTACATTCGTTGGCTAAATGTCCTTTTTGTCTGCATACGAAACATTTTCTTTCTTTGATTTGTAACCTTACATTCCTTGGTAAAGTGTCCTGGTTCATTACATCGAAAGCAAAGTTTTGTTGCATGATAACGTCGTGAGCTCTCTCCACAAAATTTGTTTTCGTCTGCATTTCTGGTGTATGGTTTATATCACTGACAGTTAAAATTTTCTTTCATTTGCTCGTTTTGAAAATTACTCCTGTGGTGATGTCTTGAAATTTCATTTTTAATCGACTCACTTTTCATATTACTATTTAGGTAGTTTCTACGTCTGCCCTGTTTATTAATCTCTTCGAAATCTTTTATTTATTTTAAAAGGTTTGCAAAATTTTAGCAATTGGATGCTACTAATACGTTAACCCTTTCGGTCCGATTTATGATAGAGATACGTTTTCTAGCTCAGCGGTCGCCAAATTTTTTGACCTCATGGACCAGAAAATTCATAATTTAAATCCCGCGGACCACTTACAGGATTTTTGAAGTGTTAAATATATTTATAAAAAAAAAATGTGAGCTAAGAACTCATAAAATATACCTAGTTAATAAAATGAAACTATTAATTGTAACCAAATTATGATAGCTTTATTAATAAACCATAATAAAATAAACAAAACAATTAAAAGATGGTTTAAGTATATCAAACTTTCAGCATTATATATTCCTAGTGTGATGGATGTTCCTGCTTACTTGAAATAAGATTTTGGATATTTGGATCCAATGTTGTTACTGCAAGACAGAGAACTGCATTTATTTCAAGCCGAGATCGGTACCGTGTTTTGATGGCCGTGACAGATGAAAAGGCCTTTTCACATAAATAAGTTGTGGAGAATTGAATCAGAATTCTCATTGCCTGTTCACTAAGAAAAGGGTATTCACTTTTTATGGAAAGCCAAAACTGAGATCTTGATAAGGATGAATGAAATTTAAATTTGAGAGTTTCGTCGGACGATAGCTCGATGAGGTTTCCTTTTAGATGCATGCTTAAATTATTATCCTGAATGATCGCTGCAAACGGATCTATTATCCACATATTACCATGTCTGGGATCTTCATTCTTTGGATAATAACGAGCGAAAGATTCTGTAAGTGATTCCAAGTGCTTTTTAACTAGGGTTACCACTTGCTGGTTCTCCTTCATGTATTCATCAAAATTAGAAAACATTTGCAGATCGTTTTCAACCAACCGCATTTGCCACAGTAATATTTTCTTTTGAAACGCATCCATTTTACTTCGTAGTGTGAACACGTCCTTAAGTTGTCCTTGCAAGGATATGTTTAGTTCATTTAACAGGGAAAAAATATCTGCCAGGTATGCAAGCTTTGCAAGCCATTCATTGTTGGACAAGAATTTTTGTAATTTCGGATTATTTTGTTCCCGGAAAAATAATTTAACTTCTTCCCGCAAGGCGAATAGTCGGGTCAGTATTTTGCCCCTCGACAGCCATCTCACCTCAGCAGGACGAAGAAGATGAGTGCCTCAAATATTCGAAAATTGAGTGCTTTGTGTCGAATTTCCTTTATAATTTCATTCTGGGGAAATTTTTTTCGCTGCAAGTTCGATGTATAATGCAGTGTGTAGATAAAATGCCTGGGTGACCAACATTTTTCACCTTTGCAACAATTCCCGAAAGATGTCCAGTCATATTTGCGGCACTGTCTGTGCATATCCCAATACATTTTTTCCAGTCAATTTCATGTTCCCGGAAATAACTATTAAGAGCTTCAAAAATCTCAGAGCTGGTTGTTCTACCCGGCAAATTAAGCGAACAAAGTAGTTCTTCACATAACTCTCCTTCATACTCAAACCTCACAAAACAAAGAAGGAGTGCTTTGTTTGTAATGCCCGTAGATTCGTATAGTTGTATTGAATAAATTGATGAATTTTTCACCATTTTTATTATCTGATTTTCAATGTCTTCGGCCATATCTTCGATTCTGCGCTTGATAGTATTAGCAGACATAGGAATTGCTTTCAATTTCTGAACAGCCTGTATTTCCAAAATCTGTTCGCAGGCTTTTAACATGCAAGGCGTAATTAATTCTTCTCCAATCGTGTATGGCTTTTTGCATTTCGCGATCTGATTTGCCACGAGATAGGAAGCCTTTAGTAATGATTTATCTTCCATGGTCATTTTTCTTAAAACAGTAACTTGCTTTTGCATATGTTCATGCATTCTTTTAAAATATTCTAGCGGTTTTTTTGCTAAATCCGGGTGTTTTGAATTCAAGTGTCTTTCAAGTTTGAAAGGTTTTAATGCATGGTTAGATAAGCTTTCAGAGCATACAACACAAAGGGGCCGTGGATCCAGCTCACTGTCAGGTTCTTCAATGAATCCAAATTTTATGAATTTTATGAATCCATATTTTAAGTATTGATATTTTCTTGATACTTTGCGGTTTTTCTTCTCTCCACCTCCCGTTCCAACGTTTTTCCTAATGGTGCGTAATGAAGACTGTGGAGAGTCTGATTTATTGATCAGTTCACGGTTAGGTGAAGTACTATCAATGTTATTATTATCGTTCTCAATACTTTTTGAATTACTAAAGAAATGGAAAATGCTCTTTTGCTTTTTTTCACTCATTATGGGTTTAATTTATTTGAATCTAAGATAAAAAAGAGAAGAAATTTAGAAAAGTCAAACTAATTTTATCCCAATAAATATCAAATAAAAGAAAATATGCACATGGTTAAGATTTAAGATCATACCTGTCTTAAAAAAACACCAATATACAAAAGAAAATACACAAAACTTCCTGAATAACCCAACTAATATATTGAATATATTTTATATTGAACTCAATTCGTCCGTAAGCCCACCTTTAAATGCTACAACTGATATAAATATACGACATACAGGAGAGTGAACCATTAGAAGAGTGCGAAACGAGACGAGACAAAACATGTAGCTAAAACAATGCAGCTACAGCAGTAAGACTTATTTACCATGGCGTTCAAAGTTAACCTAATAATAAGTTAAGAAGCTGGTGAGATTTCCGAGTGTTTTATATTTAAAATGCACACGGCAAGAAAAGAAAGGAAGAAAGAAAAAAAAAATCAAACTCTCTTTAAAAATTTTATGAACAAAGATAAAAAATGTGAAAGCGCAAGTTGCATGCAACGAAACAAAATGGCAAATGTTTCATTTTCGTAAATAAATGAGAAGGGGTGGAGTTTTCCAAAGCGAATTTTATATTTTTCTTAAAAATGGGAGGTAGTGTGGCCCGAAGTACATTATTATGAATAGGTTGAAAGGATTTTGAGGGATTTTATAAGATTTTGTCGTTCGGGTAATCCTACGTTTTCTCGATTTTTGTTTTTAACTCGTTGTCTCAGTTGCACTTCAATAGTGCATAGAAAAGTTCTTTTCCCCCATTCATGCAAAAGCGAAAGTATACGAAATTACCTGTTTCATTCTAAAAAACACCAGAAATTTTCCCAATTTGCTCTACAGCTTCTCAACTTATTATTAGGTTAACTTTGATGGCGTTATTCTACACGACAGAGATGGAAGACCGTTCATCCAATGGCCAGTGTGTACAGTATGCGACGAAAGTTTTTATAACTTTTCACGTATTGTTATGAATTGAATTATGTTTCAATGCATCTTAAAACATAACTTAGCGTGACTAGTAAGTATATTCCACATTTTTCTGCGGACCAGCGAAATTTTCATGCGGACCACTAGTGGTCGGCGGACCACAGTTTGGCGACAGCTGTTCTAGCTAATTTGGGATTAACGATCATTTCTACAAAAACAAATAAAATTAATCATTCTTCTTAAAACTGATTTTTGAGTTGTTGCCGTTCGGCTACAAATTCTCTTAAGGGAGTAAAATACTATACTATTTTTGAAACATTTGTAATACTTTATATAAATAATTTCAATGTAACATTAAAAGCGAAACAATATAAAAATAAACATTTTTCTTTTTAGATCACATATTTTGTATTCCTACATATATGCTTTTCTTTTTGTAACAAACTAAATAATACTATAACACAATGTGAATTTGGTAGATACGTATTAATATTGCAGTTCATTAATTGTTGAAAACTATAAAGGCAATCACAATAAACACTACTATAATTTAAAAATACTAAGTCAATTTTGCTTAGTATGAAAACCAATGAAACAGTTTTTAGTTGCACTAGGTTGGCACAAATGAACGTCACATTTGGTACAAGTTAAACGGCTGAATCCAGTCCAATTTTCTAATTTGCAACGTCTTCTTTTTTTGCGTATATGCAGGCCAGTGGTCAATACAATCATATCGTACAGCAGTAACTGGCCGTTTTTCATGTAAAGATGGTTGTTTTGGTAACAAATCTTCAGTGTCGCTATTCAAATCTAGCGGAATGGTGCGAGGTCTTCCCCGTTTTCGATTTCCAATTGTAATTGCTGAATAAATTAAGCCTTCTGCAACTTCATTGCGAAAATTTAGCAGATCTAGTTAGCTACGCTTATCCAAACCCATTTGTTTTGCGTCTCGAGGTTACTCTAATCAGGCGTTACAAACAGCTAAATCTATGTTATATATATATAAAATCCTAGGTACATATATGTACCATATGCCATTGGATCGAGCAAAAAAAGCTTTCAGTACCAACTACGGGCATTATGAATTCAAACGCATGCCGTTCGGGCTCAAAGGAGTCCCGGCCACATTTCAGCGTTTAATGAATTTCATATTAACGGACCTACAAGGCCTAGAATGTTTCGTCTACTTAGATGACATCGTCATCCATGGAAAAAGTCTGGCAGATCACAAAGAAAAGCTTCGCAAAGTCTTTGACCGGTTAAGAGAAAATAACCTGAAACTTCAACTTGAGAAATGTCAATTTCTCAGGCGCGAGGTAGTGTATTTAGGACACAAATGTTCTAACCAAAGAACACTACCTGACCCTAGCAAAACGGTATGCGTCCAAACTTTCCCCACTCCTAAGACAGTAAGTGAAATCATTTTTGGGCCTTGCGAATTACTACAGAAAATTCATACCCGATTTTTCAAAAACAGTACGTCCTCTAACAAACTTACTCCGAAAGGATGTAAAGTTTAAGTGGACTGAGAAATGCCAAGAAGCATTTCAAAGCATTAAGAACGCTTTAATTTCCCCTCCACTCTTAATATATCCCGATTTTTCAAAACCCTTTAACCTTACCACAGACGCCAGCAGCGAGGCTCTTGGAGCAGTTCTCTCTCAAGGAGAGGTAGGAAGTGACCAGCCAATTTCCTACGCCAGCCGTACCCTGAACAAAGCCGAACGTAACTATTCCACTATTGAGAAAGAGTTACTGGCTATAGTTTGGGCGACTAAAAATTTCAGGTGTTATCTGCAAGGCCGAGAGTTCACGGTCTATACAGATCATAAACCACTCAAGGGAGTCTTCAATGTTAAGGACCCCACATCCCGTCTGTTGAGATTTCACCATAAACTTTCCGAGTTCAATTATAAAATTGAGTATAAGCCCGGAAAGTACAACACGAATGCCGACGCTTTAAGCCGCATTCCACGGGATAATAACAAAGACAAGGAAACTGCAAACGGTAGAAGCTATAGTCCACCACCAAATTGACTCGGTTATAGAGGAGGAAAAACAGTCATCGGACCAAGAGGAGTGTCTGCAATGCAATGCAGTAACCAGAGCCCAGACACGAAACATTCAGGAAAGTGGAACAAATCAAGACAGCCAGTCCAAACAAAAAGAACAAACTCATCATCCAGAAGCGGCAGAGGACCTTGACAGTCCACCTAGTACCAATCCACAAATTATAGACGAAACTCGTCCCCCTGAGGTAATCACAAGCCCAGAGGAGATTCAATTAATCTTAAAGGATTATCATGATTCTCTCTTTGGTGGCCACCAGGGAGTGATAAAAACCTATAAACGGATCCGAAGAAAGTACTGGTGGAGGCACATGCTTAGTGACATCAAAAAGCACATTAAGCGGTGTGCCAAATGTCAAACCATGAAGGCCTCACCACAGTATAAAATGCCGATGGTGATTACAGACATAGCGGAACAACCATTCGATAAAATCTATTTAGATATAGTCGGCCCACTAGAGGAGACAGAATCCGGAAACAAATATATATTAATGTTTCAGGATAACCTCACGAAATTTGTAGATTGGTATGCCATACCGAATGGGGAAGCTATAACGGTAGCGCAAATTTTCTTCGACGAAATCGTCACACGCTACCGCATTCCCAAAAGAATAGTCACCGATCAGGGAAGTAATTTCCTGAGTGACCTATTCAAAAAGGTATGCAAACTCCTCAGGATAAATAAGCTGCAGACCTCAGCTTATCATCCCCAATCAAATGGAGCACTCGAACGTGCACATAGACCATTGATTGAATATCTACGAACTATAGTGGACGAAAATCCCAGCTCATGGGATAGTTATCTGCGAACCGCTGCTTTCCCATGGACTGCCTTTACGGCTTTACAGCGGACGTTCCGTCCAACTTAAGGCGAGACCCCGAACCCGTGTATAATCACGAGAGCTACTACCATATTCTCAGGTATAAGCTTCAGAAGTCTTACGCCATGGCACGAAAAAATCTTCTGATGAGTAAACAGCGCTCGAAAAATTACTACGACAAAGCTGTACGTCCCCTGACATTTCACAGAGGAGGTTCTACTCAAGAGCGAGAGTCGAAAACATAAGCTCTCCCAGATTTGGGTAGGACCCTATACGGTAACCGGTATCCCCAGTACTGTAAACACCACAATAAAAATTCGTAAACGAGAAGTCACGGTACATAACAACCGTCTAAAACCTTTCTACGACTAAAATGGTGTCAATACCATCTAACTAATTCTAAGATACATATATATTAGCATGTAAGCTACAAAGTCAACTAAAAACCCATTTTAATATCCTATCCTATCCTCTCCTAGATGACAATGCGGTCAATAATTCTCTACGGACTGTTCCTGACCACAATAGGAGCCCTCGCGGAGGAACCTTACACTATAACGCCCCTAAATAATACGGGAATACTATTTGAGGATCTTGGAAGCCTATCAGTTTACCACGATACTTGGAGCATCATTACTGAGTTAGATCTGGCGGAGTTGGACAATCAGACAAAACTGGCGGAACGCGCGGAACACTACGTTCATCAATTATGTGGTAACAAATCTTTCGATCAAGATCTATGTACCCTACAAACCAAACATGTACATGCCCTGATGGAAAACATTAAGAGACGCACCAATGTCATTAAAGAGGCAGTGCCTAAATCACGCAAGCCCCGATCCATCTTTGATGGGATAGGTAATGCGATGCACTATCTCTTTGGCACTATGGATAGCGGAAACGAACAAGAGGTGTACAGAACAAGAACAAGAGGTGTACTCAAACCTTAGCTGATCTGGAAAAGCAACAGATCAGTGTAATAAAAACCACTTTTGAACAAATTCAAAAACCCTTATCCTCACTGTCTGAACGACAACATCAGATAACCAATCAGATTAACCATCTGCAGAATACAACGGATGATTTGATAGCCCACCAAATAAGACAAGAGATCGTTTCTAGTCTAACACTACAAATGATAGAGTTGGAATTTAGCGAACAAGCTCTAGTGGACATAATAGTGTCCAGTAGAAATAATCAAATTCATCCCCTTTTAATTTCCCCGAATCTCTTGCTAGAGATTTATCACAAATCTCACTCCACTTGTCCCAATCTACAGGACTGTTTCTCAGTTCTGTATCAAACAGCAGATGTTAAGACACATTTGTTGCAGGACAGATTAGTTATCCGAATCAAACTTCCCATATTTAATATTCCCAAGATGAAAATCGAACAGATTAGATGTTTTCCCATACGGGTAGATTCATACCATTCATTAATACCTGATATCGAATTTTCCCATGTGGCAAGTCAAATCCAGACCCAGGAATTTCTGTTGCTGAAGCCAGAAAACCTGAGATCTCTCAAAAAAATTTCAAAGCGAATCAATGAGGATACGTGGGTTGGTAAGCTGAATACACCAATCACCAAGGCTACAAAAACAGATGAATGTGTTATTAAACTTTTATTCAATCCACTGGGCGAACACCCACAATGTAGCATCAGAGCTCAAGTTCCCCCAAGAGACACAATAATTAAACTCAATAGACCAAATTCGTGGCTGTACTCCTTAACCGAAACCACTATAGTACAAGTAACCTGTACACAAAAGTTGCTCACTCATCGTCTCGCTGGACAAGGAATTATGACAGTCAACGAACCATGTTCCTTGCAAATAGGGCCTCACACTCTGTATTACGAAGCAGAAAATCTGCATCCGCTAAAAGTTTTCCAACCACCCTACTTCCCAGGCACAAACGAAACTCAGGATGAATTGGCAGAATTTATGTCCAAGATACCCGCTCCTAAAAACCCTGAGAAACAACCAACGTTACTCCTCGGAGATGATACAAACCAACGTATCCACCTGGATACAAAATCTCTAGAAGAAATCCGTACCAACATCCACTTTGGACCAAAGGCCAAGATCCCTCATATACTCTCTATCACATCCTTATCAATGGCCGGACTCTTGTTACTAATGGCATCAGTGGTGGCAGTAGCAAAATATATCGTATCGGCATTCATGACATGGATTGCTAAATGAAGACAACAGCCCACAGCTGAAAACGTTCCTATGGAACCGGTTTACGCAACACCCCAAGAAAAACTAAAACGTACTCAAAGTCTCCACAGAACGAGATCTATACAAGTAGTATAATCAAAAGGATCTATACTCGTTGGTTGGCCCCGTCTCATTCTTTTGTTGCTGGCTTAGTACCCTTTCACTACACTGGTCTTAGATATAAGTTAAAATAATTTATAGCAAATAAGAAATAAAGCAACCAGATAAAATTAATATTATATAAGAATAAACTTTATTTAGTAGTACCTAAGAACCCAAAATTAAGAAACCTAAGTAGTCCTTAGCAAAGTAGAAATAATAAATTAAATAAGTAAAAAAATAAAAAAAAATAAGATAACAAAAACAAAATTTGAACAAACTAACAATTAGATTAAAAAACCTAGACTAGACAACTCGTTCTTAACTAACCCATAGTATAGATGACAAAACGAAATACAACTCCCTAGAATTTCAGAAAATAACTAGGAATAAATAAACGACGTAAAATAAGGAAACGACGTAGAAATAATTAGGTAACGTACAGTAAGTGAATATTTAGTCTCTAGTATAAGTTAAGCCGAACAACAAATTATAATCTACCAACACCGAAACCACCGGGGATATGTAACTACCTGGAAAACCAAAAACAAAAGAAACAAAAATCTTTTTCTGGCTCCACACAAAATAATAGGATATCCTAGAGTCAGTATAAACCAACTGAAAACAGGCCAATAGAATTTTTTTTCTCTCAAAGACCTCAACAATAACCCGGTAAGCTTAAAGCCACCTAACACCACCCAACCCCAAATATGAATCCGCGTCATAGAGAAATTGATGATCAAACCCAAAAAACTGTCAAGACCATTTTTCCTTTTACCTAAAATCTATAAGGGAGAACACAAAAAAAACAAAAATCTTTTTTTATTAATAAATGAAAAACGATATCTCGCCATTTAGCCAAGAATTTTTTTTTAATTTTTTTTTATAAGAAATACAAAAATAAGAAGAATAAAATTAAAACTGAATTTTGATAGAGTACAAATTTTTGAAAAAGGGGGTTAAAGTTAATTACAAAAAATCAAGGAGAAAATTTTTAAAAACTATGGTGGTGCGGGAAGCTAAATAACACCCAAATTCTAAAAGAAACAAAAAAGGGGAGTAATTAGAAAATGAGGTCCAAATAAAAAGTGAAAAGAAGTTACCATGAAGCGGAGGAGCGTCCTCGGCTTAACCCTGGGCGGGACCAGAAGCATCACCGGGAAGATCCCAATTCTCCTGGGCAGAACCAGACCCTTCATCTGGGAGGTCCCAGTCCGCGCCAGACTCAACGTCTGACGCATTCAGGTCATCAGGGGCAGGGTCGTCCCAATTCTCCTCGAGAAAAGGACTTGATGCTGCTACCGGAGGACCCCAGCCGGCCACAGGGGTGGAGGTGCCCAAAGCTGCAACGTCGTCCTCATGCACCATGTACAGTGGATGCACCCTGTACGTCAGGCAGCAACACCAGCCGACCTACCCGGATAGAGCCAGCGTCGCCCCTAAAAAGAAAAAGACAAAAGAGAATATAGAAAAATAGTCGTTGTTCAAAAAATAAATAATCAAAACTTACCCAAAGCTATCCAAGATGCCCCCGCCATGGGCAGACAAACATAGCTCCAACCTGTGGAAACTATCTACCTCGGCTGGAGCAGACCAAATACACATATCTGGGCGCCCTTCCCTCCGCAGTAGAATACGAATTAAGCCCCGCCATCGGGGGGCACAGATATGCCGATCACCCTCACACAGTGGGGCCTGTAACAAACGTACGGAGCACGCGGACTTGACACTCTCCAAATTGCATGATGAAACTATAAATTACTCCGGTCGCGCGACCCAATTTAAAGGGCAAAACAGCTAACGTTGGAAAAAATTAAGATGCACCTAGTCTGTGTTGTGCCCTTATCTCGGAGAATCCCACGCAACCGCAGTAGCTAAAGAAGGTTTTTTCTTTCATCCTTTAAAGCATACAAAATAAGCTCCATATCACACAAGTTACATTTTGCGCACTATGTATGAAGCTACAAAAACACAAATCTCACACGTTTTTTTTCTTTCTTATTTCTTTCCAAGCCGATGCAAGATGCATTTCAATATCTCACACCGACCCTTCAAAAAAAAAAACAACACAAAAAAAAAAAATACAATTGCAATGTGCAAACGCTCTCTCTACGGTAGAAAAATAAAAAAATAAGTCCGTGTCTTGTTGTTCGCTTATCAGCGGCACGAGATATTAAATTACGAGCACAGAAGCCGGTCGAACGGAATTCATTTAGACATGTATGTGTGAATATCCAAATGAAATGACATTTTTCCTTATCAAACAGATTTTTTTTTATTTTTACTAAACAATTGGGGCCAGGAAAGAGACTCTTGTATAAAATAATCGATAAGAAATGCACTAAAAACAGAAAATTTCTTATTCTCTATTTTTAGCAGGCGCTAAGATAAAGTCATAAGGACCATAGAAATTAGGAAATAGAATAAGTAAAATATATATTATACAAAACTAAAACTAGAATAACGTAATTGTACAACAGACATAAAAATTGTATATAACAAAACAAAAAGATGTAAACACTCAACCGAAAGCCAACCAAGAACCGCCCGCCAAAAAACGCACCCACAACAACTTCCCCTGAGAATTATTCCTCTTCAAAGAATAATTCCCCTTTTCTCAGGGGGAAGGATTGTTATATACACGGTTAGAAATTTTGGTATAAATTTTATAAGTTTTCGTATCTATATAGGTCCACTCGAAAATTCGTATAACTCTTATATATTTATATCCTACGAAAACCTTAGTCTAAATATTTTATACGAATTATAATAAAATAGTTTAACGGAATGTATACGATTTGACTGCATTCTTATATGAGAAAAAGAATACACTTATTTATAATTCTGGTCTATACATTTTATACAACGCTCGAATAAAAGTGATATATATAATTGCTGCATAAAATATATACAAAATGGAATAAATAAATTTATCCAAAAAATGATATGCACTGAAGAGGAATCAAGGATAAAAGATGGGTCTCTGAATTGAAAAAAAATAGTTTTAAATTTTTCAGAACTTTATTTCAGTTATTATATATTATTTACTATTTTTAAAATACATTTTTCGTTAATACATACATTTTGCTGTCCTTCCTTGAAGTAGCAGAGTCATATGTTTGCCAATTTTCGAAATTTGAATATTCAATAATTGTTGAAGGAAAAGAACTATTTGCTATAATCTCATAGGCATTATGAAATCCATTAAGGCCAACGCATTGAATTTCCTGACATAAAAGGAAGTAGGGGAAGGGGGGCAGTATCGGGTACTTAAGAGGTATTTCGTTATAGATATTGAGAAAATCATTGTTTTTTTATTTTGGATATGCAGTTTTATTTGCACATTCTGTAGCAATGTTTACAGGACAAAAAAGTAAAAAATAAAAAACAATTCAGTCACAAATTTAAAAAGAAACATTTCAGTCTCAAAAAACGGTTTTGCCCCGGGGTATGGGGCAGGATCGTGTGCCGTATGGGGCAATACCGGGCTTAGTAGTTCTTGTGCACTTATCGCATTTAAAGTCGCTCAAATCTTCTTCTTTTAAACATGTGCAGCTTTCGTGTGCCCATAGGCGACAAGCAAGGCATTGAATCCATCCATCTGTTTTTTTGGTTGTTGAATACTGCTCTTGGCAATATAAACAATTGTCATCTTTTTCTGTGACCTTAGCCTTACTGCATTTATTCTTCTGTGCTAAATTATTCTGAAGCTCTGTCTTATACGGGGAGGAGGTTAATATCACCGTTCTTCCTCTTCTCTTCGAAATCTTCATCCTGGTAGCCTTTGGGATAGGAGAAATATCTTCGGGAGACACAAATTTCTTTTGTAGGCCAGAAGGTCCCGGTTTCGGAGATGAAAGCTGGGGTTTCAACCCCGAAGGTCCTGGTCTTGAAGAAACCACGGAACTTTGCAATCTAGAAAGTCTTGACGGGGTTGATGGTTGTTGATCGATGACTAATTCTTCCACTGAAATGCGACGATTATTCGGTTCAGTATAATTCATTCGGTCTGACGTAGTGGGAGGAACTTCCTTTGCACAAACAGTAGAAACAGCAGCAGGTAGCACATTGTCAGTTGTTTCGGCAGGACAAAAGTCATGGTCAGAAAATATGTTGGGATTCGTTGGACAAATTCCTGTTTTCCGGAAGCCTGAAATAGCAATTTGAAGAGTAGCTGCTTTAGAATATGCAGTACCGAAGAGTTTCCCAATTTGGTATTGAGTAACAACACGACCAGGATTATTACGAAGCCAAATTTTAACTTCTTGGCTGTAATATGCGCTTAGTGGTCCCATGAAGCTTACATCGGAGGGTTGTAAGCGATGCGTGCAGTGTGGGGGAAACACAACAAAATAATCCCATTTTTTCGCGCCCAATCAATCGCTTCCAAGTTTTTGGTGTGGGTCGCATGGCCGTCTAGCAATAAAAGTACAGGATCGTCAACTGATGGTTTTATGTGTTTGCAGAAATGCTTCAACCACTGCACAAATATTTCAGCCTGCATCCACCCACGTTCATGGCACACTATTTTTGTCCCCGGCGGTGTTCCGTCCTTTAGCTCATCTTTCATTCTTTTCCTAGGGAAAATCATTAAAGGTGGAACAAAGTGGCCGGCAGCGGAACAACAAATTTCAACAGTTATGAGCTGGCCTCTTTCACCTGAAGTCAAAACACCGACTTGGCGACGACCCCTTTCAGCAATTATTTTTGACTGACTTTTCGGAACGCTTGATATTCCCGTTTCGTCTACATTAAAAATTTTTTCTGGGGTAAAATGGTATTGGTCCATAAGCTCACAGAGTAGTTTAAAAAAGCTATCCACCGCTGGCTTATTAAAACCCATAGCTCTTGCGGCCGATGTTGGTTCAGGAACTCGAAGTGATAAAGTAGGTTGCCGTTTCATGAAATTTTTAAGCCAATCAGAACCCGCCATACCTTCCTGCCGATTGAAATTATGTGTAAGATGGTTTCTTTCTGCTAGCTCAAAGGCCAAACGTCGCAGGTCCTTTGTAGTCAGCCCAAATAATCTTGCCTCCATTGTTTTTAAATAATCCTTGAGCTGTTCTTCTTGATCTGCTGTAAAAACAGTTTTGAATTTTCCCATACCTTTGTGAAGGAATATTACTTTAGTTTTTGCTAAATAAATAATAAACAGAATAAGCTTTCTCTACCTTTCTTTGCAGCCTTATCGATGGATATCACACCCTGTTCCACTTTTCTCACCCTATCTTCTAATGTTGATTGAGGAACGTTGTGCGCTTGGGCGGCTTTCTTAAATCCGATTTTACCACTCAATATTTCATCGATAGCACTTTGCATGCTATTCTCCGACCAATTCTGCCGTTGCGTTTTCCAAACATACTTCCGTACCATCTAAAATTTATTGTTAGTAATAATGGATTACAGTAGCAATAACAAAAGCAGGAAAATCAGTGGAGTATAATCGGACAATGGGAAATTTCCCCTTTGGGGCAAAACCGGGTATACACAACCCGATTTTGCCCCACAGGCTGTTGTCGAAAGAAAGTTCATAAAACAGTATAAAACACTCTTGTGCGTACTAACACAAACTTATTATAAAAATACACGCCCCAATAATGGATTTAGCTGTGTGCTACGATCAGAGAACGATTCTAATTATGAGTGCAGGCAAAACAAAAACACATAAAAAAAAGATCGCTTACCTCTCAAAACCGGTTTTGTGCAAGAAAGTATAACAAACTTGCCGAACGAGGCTAATGTTCAACAGAGATGTGTCCAAGAGCACGGCTGACGCAATACTGAGGACCATGCTCATTAAATATCTTTCATTTTCGCAAAAAGCGTAACGCCCGATTCTGCCCCGGTACACGGTTTTGCCCCCCCCCCCCCCCTTCCCCTACTTATGTTTATAAAAAAATATATCCCTAATTTCTAAAAAAATCTCTGGTATTTCTCTTCTATTACAGGCTAAAAATAAACCGGGTCGTAAATGGAAAAATTGCTCTATCCAAGTTACGGAGTACAATTTCTCATTTTCATCGTTAAAATACTGGATAATTATTTCGTTTTCATGATAAAACTCTGGATTAATAAGCGTTAGTTTTCCTTTTTGTATTGTTCTGTGAAAATTAATTCTTTCATAAATGGTTGCAAATTTCTGTTGATGTCGCCAGGCTAAAGTTTTACAAAGATTTATGTAATTTTTGAAATTATGACTTAAGTTTTTAAAAGTATAATGCTTGGACTCGTACCTCATAGTACTAAAATGTGACAGTGGGCCCATTTTTTTAATTATTGTTGGATAATGTGTTAATATATGGTGTTTTGGCATTAAAGGCAATTTGAATTCGGTTGCAACTAGTAATAAATGCCGAGAAATCAACAATTCCAATCGATTTACAGCGGAAATATCTATTGTATGTGAAAATGCAATTGTTACTATTTGAAGAATGGTTTCTATTAGTTCCCACTTCTTCACTTCCACTCCCATAATATCACCAAATATAAATGAAATGTGCAATAATATACATCAACATTCTGAAGCTGAAAATGTGAAGCAATCCTTAGATATTGGTGATGTGGGTAGATTTTTTTTAAAGGAATAACTAAAGTCAAAGGAAACAATCCTGCTGTTAATATCCTTGAACGTAGTTAATTTTTCATTCACTAGAACATTAAAAAAGGCCTTTAGCGCAAAAGGGACAACACCTTCCAGCAGATCATGCATGGGATCAACTGTTGCATTATCAATTACATTATAATATTTTAAGTCATTTAAAAGACTTACGAATTTTACACCTTTCGATGAAGTAAGATTTTCATGGTTTCCCAAAATGCAGTCCCTTAGGTTTGGAATCCTACGCAACTTCATTTTATCTTCAACGAAATTTATCTGAGTATCTCGTTTGTGCATCTCACAAATTCGACAGAAAAAATTTGCATTGAATCCACCAGAAAAGCCTAAGAGAAGGTTTGCTGCCAAGTTGTCATCGATGAATGCTGTTAATGTACCAAATAGTCTGAATTCATCTGTCATAATACCTGTAGTTTCAAGCAATCTTACATCTTCAAAAATAGGCTTTAGTATGTCATTGTATGTGATTTCATCTTTGATATAATTCGCATTGAAAAGGGCTACCAAATATATGGAATCTAGTTGTGACCTTTGTACAACTGGCAAATTCCCAATTGACATGTATATTGCAATATTATTTACTTTTTCATTAATATTTGTTATGTTGTGTTCAGTTTGTACCACTTTTTTAAAACTTTGTGAAACGGTTTCTATAAGCTCAGAAATGTGATCTAATATTCTGTCAATAACTGTGTTTTGAAGTCCTATCATGTTCAAATTGGAAACAAAACTTTTTAAAGATAATTCAGTGGTCGAATCACTTTCGGATAACAAATAATTACGTGTTTTGTTATTGAATTTCTCAACTTTTTTATCAGATTCTGCAACTTCAGGACAGATTACTTCAATTGGCAATGAACCAGAAGTTTGTTTGTGGATACTTATATTCTTACATTTTATTGCATGTTTTCTTAAACCAGAATAAGTATTGAATACTAATTCGCAGCTATTGTTTGAAATACATTTCAATTTTAAAAATTTTGTATCCAATAGCGAATGAACTAATTTAAGATGATTAAAAATTTTCGAAATCAATTCAGATTCAACTCCACATAAAAAACAAAAATATTTCAAATCAGACATGATATTAAAAATATTGAATAAAAAACAAAAAATAAAATAAAATAAATACTTCTCCTAGAAGTAATAATTTTAACAAACTATTCACTGGTATTTTGAGTAGAGCTCATGAGTTTTTTAAATATTATATGTACTTCCTTAATAACTGAAGTCATACAACAAAAGCTTTGTTTACCTGATTTATCAACAGAATCTACTGTAAGATTGTAAATATAATACTGTATATAGCTCCAAAATAGTCTTAAGTTATGGTCGTATTTAATATTAAATAGGAAATGTAGTTTAAAGACTAAGTCTAAACTTTCCAAAAATGTGTAAGCAGATGGAAGCGGTATAAGCTGGCTGTCAAGTATTATGAAATATTGAGATATATCCGACTTGGAATTCCCAGTTGCTATTATATACGGTGCTTTTTGGTTCGACCCAGCTAAAAGTTCTTTTGTTGTGAGTCCTTGCTGAATATTTTAAGCTTAAATATATATTTTATTTAAGTTACTATTAAATTGCTTACCTTTTTAAAAATAAGAAAACGATTAACTTCTTCTTCATCTGTCACACGACTCAGTTTTTTGTTACCGTTTGCTGGAGGAGGTAGTAATTTTAATAAATTTATTATTGAAAGCGTTGTAGGGTCCCAGTCTGTGAGAAAAAAATTCAAAAATAGTCAGAGTGCGAAGAAGTTTATTTTTCACACTTACCATTTTCTCTAAGAGGTACTGTGTAAAGAATTGATCTCCCAGAGCTCCTAATAGCCGTAAACACTATAGGCTGGTATCTGCCCCACATAGATTTTAACGAAGGTTTATTTGGAAATTGTAGATTGAAGTCGTAATCAATCTAATAGATATAAAACAAATTGGAGATATGCGAAAATATTTTGTACTTCAGAAATTACCAATTCTGGACAGAGGAAAAAGAATTTATAATGCTCGAATGGATTTCTTTGAATATCAATGCATTTTCTCCTGAAGACGACTGTAGATTTTAATACTTGTTTGATTTTATTTACTTCATCAGGTATTATGGCTGTTTTGCAATTATGAAAATCTCTCATCAAATTACTTTCATTGGATATGTCCTTATCGTTTTCTTTATGTAATACATCGCTTAAGTCCGTCTCAATTGAGGAAAATTCTTTTTCCAGTTTTCGTTTTTTGGCCCTATCGTTTTTGAGTTTTATTTGGAGAAATCCCGTAGAAGAGTTGTTTATAAGAAGGTCCTAAAAAGTCAATAAGTGCTAGTTCCAAAGAATATATATATACTTACAAGCTCATTTTCTCCGTCACTTTTAAGATACGGAAACAAATTTACAACTGCTGATGCTGCAGCAATTAGCTCACTTCTTTGTGGAACAAATCCAAAATATTCCTCAATATACGCTGGTAGCAAATGCAATAACTCTCCGTCTGTTGGTAGCAGACAGAGTACCTTTGTTCTCAAATTGTTGTAGTAGAAGTGGCCCGTTGCTTTTTTTACTAATATAAAGTCTCATCACCTATTAGAAAGAGAATACGATGAACTTTTGGCATAATATGTCTCACGTTGTGCAATTGCAGGATTTACATGCAGGATATTAAATATGCACTTTGATCTAAAAATATTTTGCTTAGGTTTGGTGATGAAATACATACGTCAGCAGTAATATATAAACTTGAGCCACAGGCAGCGTTTTGTCTTTTTAACTGGCCAGGTGTGGATGTAACATTAGGAGTAGTTCTAATTTCGTCTGTTTTATCACCTAGATACAACCTTTAATCAATATTTGGTACAAAAATGAGCAATATCTTCTATTTGCTACCTAGATCATTCAAACCTATTTTAAGGAACAACCATGGATGTATGTAATACTGCCTGACAAAGTCCACAAATACTTCTTCTTCAATACGAAAATCTACACATGTTAAAAATCCTTCAAAATCCTCTCTGTTAATATTAAAAGCCGTCAGATCTTTTGGAATAATTAAGGCATTACACATTTTAACAAAATAATAAGCAAAAAAAAATCTAGTTTAAGGAATATTTGATTTATATAGGAGATATCGAATGTCTTTGGATTTTGTTGAACTTGTAATATGAATATTAAAGTAAAAATTAAACTTGAATTAAGATAAATGTCGAACCCCTGACAATTAAATTGGTTCCACATAAAACAGAAAATGAAGCGGTCTATGTTATACATATCATATATCAAGTACTTAACTTTGGGACAGGTGTTATAAAGATTTCTAGAGACAAATTTTAATGTGTAGTTACTTACATGCTAAGACAAAGTCATTATAAGACAGGTCTGGAGATGTTGACGATAGCACTTGCATAATTTTCTTAACACCGTTACATTCCATTTGGACAAAAATCCCGGAATACATTCTGACACTCACTTATTATGCACTCTGTTCAACTATCAATTGAATACTGAAATTAGATACAATAATTTTTGGCATTCACTCCGCAGAAATTTTGTAGAACAATAAGAATAACCATCCAATGAATACATGTGTATTACATGGATATAAAATGCAGTTAGTTTTGTCATAGTATTTATATACATATTGTTAAACAATCTCAAGTGAACGCTGCACAGCGACTTCAGTACAAACTATAGCTGTTTTTGAATTATCATAAACATCGATTTATATAAAAGAAAGTATAAATAAAAATTCATTTATCTTAAATTAGTATAACTGAACAGGCAATATACAGCTCAGTACAGATTTTATATGCACGCTGTATTATTTTCATCTGTATTCCTATAAAAATCATCCGACTCTCTTACCAAAAATTGTATAAATAATTTAATAAATTTTTTGGAATAAAAAATTTCGTGAATTATACCAAAATTTCTAACCGTGTAACTAATATATAATATAATATATAAAATATATATATAAAATACAATAAAAAACCTGAAAAAAGGGGAAGAAAATAAAAATCATATTTTTTCACCTAAGCTAACCATGCTTAAAACATGGTTGGCTTATCTCTTAAATCTATGAAGAAAATTATAATTATATAGAAATAATTTATAAAATTTTTCTCATAAAACAACTTGGGAAAAACAAAAGTTTCAGTTTACAACCCAAGTCGTTTTACTTAAAAATTTCCACGACAAATTTCGCCTTCAGCAAAATTTGTCATTTCAACAATTTAATTAAAAAATAAATCAAAAAGCAAATCGTACCTTCAGTACGATTTGCCGCGAAAAAGTCAATATGTTGTACATACCTACTGTGAGAGCTAGTCTCGGACGTGGTAGGCAGTGCCGGTTTATAAATGACAACTCAGTCGATTTAACAATTCAAATATAAAATGTTATTAATAAATACTTCAATGCTTATAACTATATCACAATTCATTTACTAAAAGAAATTCAGAACTAAACTAACCTACAAAGTATTATAAAATTCAATACAAAATTCAACAATAAATCCAAACAAATTAAAAAATTTAGCAATAATTGTGACGATCGCGTAGTCCGCCTCCTTTAATTCGTCTTATTCTAGAAAAAGGAAGAAGAAGAATTAATCGTCTATGAGAAAAGTATTCCTATATAAATTTAAGAGTGCTATTTTTAGGCACACGGGCAGCAAATGCTACTATAAAAAAGAAGAAGATTACAGATTATTCTCTGCGGCAGAATTATTTTTCTGCTTATACGTGGGCAACAAGATGCTAGTATAAAAAAGAAGAAGATTGCAGATTATTCTCTGCGGCAGAATTATTCTTCTGCTTAGGTGGGCAACAAGATGCTAGAATAAAAAAGAAGAAGATTGCAGATTTTCTCTGCGGCAGAATTATTCTTCTGCTTATACGTGGGCAACAAGATGCTAATATAAAAAAGAAGAAGATTGCAGATTATTCTCTGCGGCAGAATTATTCTTCTGCTTAGGTGGGCAACAAGATGCTAGTATAAAAAAGAAGAAGATTGCAGATTATTCTCTGCGGCAGAATTATTCTTCTGCTTAGGTGTGGGACGGAAATTGGAAATAATAGGAATTTCGGATTATTCTCTGAAGTATAGAATTGTTCTTCTATTTTGGAGGTTGGGAATAATATTCTTGTTAATCGGATTATTCTCCGAATCAGATGAGCTCTGAACCAAGAATGATTTTCTGCTGCGGCTCGTCGGCTTTATATAGCCGCCGCATCCAGTTATGAGCTTTCGCCTCTCGGTGTTGCCCTAGCGACGTTTATTGAATTGATGACTGAGGCGAAATCAAATGATTTGACGTAATGTCACGATGTGACATTACAAAATGTAAATATACAGGAGGGATGTATAATTTAGGTAAGTTTATGATATTTTTATAGAATTTTGTTATAAATGATAATAATTTTGTATGTTTTAGGCGTTGAATCTTTTTATTGGAGTGTTTAGAAGTCACTAAGCCAAAGGAAAGGAGTTCCCAACAATCAGATAAGTGGTTTTTCTTTTAATATATTTTAGTCTTGTATTCTTTGTTTTTTCTTTTCTTATCTGTTTAGGAGATATTGTTTTGGACTGCAGCGAGGGATCAAGGTGTTATTGATGATTTGACTGGGAGATTCTACGAGGGATTATATACTTGTAGGTGGACTGAACACCTACGTACATACATATTACGATAAAAGCTTTCGTGATAAGAAATGCGCGCCGCGATTTCAAACGACGGGGACGGTGGCTGATGTTTTAAAAAGTGTAAGATTACATTTTTGAAGCCATCGTTCAACGCGAATAATTCTGGACATGTTTGAACAAGTCCAGAATTGAAAAAGTAAAATTTTCTCAGGATAAGAAAATGCAATTTAGCATTTTCTATCCTGAACAACGTCTCTTGATCACGATAAATGTGATCAAGAGTTGAGTCGTTTTTTAAAAAGGAGTTGGATCGAGTTGGTTTTGATTTTTCAACCGGTTAATTTTTCAAGCGGTTTTTTCCAATTTTTATGGTTAGTGTTGTTTAAAAAAAAAAAGAATATTATATCAAAATAATTTAAGTGAGATTCTGTTCATTTTGTCTTAAAAAAGAAAAGTAGATCAAATATATTACAAAATTTATCAAAACATATTTAGTGAGATTTTTCAATCTGCTGGTCGTATTTAAAGTGGTGTAAATAAAATACAAGGAAAAAGCAAAAAGTGTTGTCCTTAGACTTGGATTAGCAGTTCCCACACCCAGAACCAATCTCAAGGTGAGCGATAAAAGTTATACAACAGCGTCCAATGCACTGTTCACTTACCCAGGACGTACTGGAAATCGACTGGGAGGACATAGAGGACGGTGTGCACTAAATGGTTCTTAATTAATCCATAAGTAATTCACTTTTACAATTTTCCTTTTTTTTTTCCATTTATTTCTAAGTCAACAAGAACAATAACGAAAATTACTTATTTTTATGCTAATTCAATTCGGTGATTTTATTAACTACTCGTAATATTACACTAATTCTTACAAGTATCCTCGGAGATACCCGACGAGTTAAATATTCACGGTACTCGATTACATAGGTAAATATTTACACTTGATTAACTTTTTAGCAGGCAAAAAGACAGCAACGAGTTCCTTTAATAACTGGACTAATTACTGCTAACAATTGAGAAGGATATCCTGTATCCTCAATTCATGAATATACAACTTTGTATTCGGATGGACTTTCAAAACCGCCACTGACCGTTAGCCTTGCCTTTTCATATATTTCATTACAATATGTTCCTATTTGACTACTCACTACTTGCGTATCCTTACTTAACTAGGTATATATATAAATATGTATATAGGTACTGATGTTGGTTACGTTATATATATATATATATATATCAAATTTGACTGGCATTAATAACAATATAATCAAGTTACTATAATAATATACTCAACGGCGATCCAAATGCGCATTTGATGCCTGTGACTATTGAAATAATTGGAATTTATTTCATGCTGTAAGTCCTATTCTACGGACGGTCTGATGCAATCCTGTAGGCCAACGTTGAGGCGGAATTGAAATCTTCTCGCTGATCCGTGCCGCGAGTGGGTGAATGCCAGCATGGATCTGTGAGTACAGGTCCAGCCTAAATACATTTAAATGGGCGAAGCCCCCTCGTTGCTCTACCTATCTGCAACCAAGAACTCCGAAATGTGGACTATTGTGGTATTCCGACCGGGATTTGCTGTCGGAGGCGCACCTTTAAAACAACCCCCTATACTCCTCCGATCCTCTATATAAAGAAATTTTCCATTACAAATTACACCTTGGACTTTTGGTTTATTTCGGGAGTTGAAGAATTTCTACCTTATGGAGTCCTGCATACTCCTGATTAACTTCGGCTCTGCTACCACGCGGTAAGTAGTGGTCTATCTCTTCAACCTACTGGTTTCTGTGGCACCGACCAACTCTCTGCATAACTGGAGTTTACTTTCATGTTAAAGGATAGTATTTTACCTTACCTAATTCCTGATAATTTTACCTAGGGGGTTTCTATAGGGTTCTTGCTATTTCGGTTCCTAATTTCTTTTTCCTCACTTCTTGTATTCTCGCAGGTTTACTTCTCACTGTGATTCAACTTAATAAATTACGTTGGGTTTGGGATTTCTCTTTTTAATTTTCCCGTGGTACTCCCAACTGCAGGTTTGATTGGTTGCCAATATCTGCTTAACCGTAAGGACTTGCAAAATTGAAAAAACAAACTATTCCGTTGTCAATTTTCCCTCCATCCGTTCTAATTACACGTCGGGGTACAATATAAACACAGCGGCTCGGTGCGGTTCAGAGTTGTGATTCGATTTTAAGTGGCGTTTGCATTGGTCCAAAGCTTAGAATATATAGCAACAGGAATGGGTGAATCGTGGATAATTCGTGTACATGAGCGTAAATTTTCAAGAGCAGGACATTATATATAAGAGTGAGTGAGATGCCTGAAAGAACTATTGTCCAAAGCTAGGGTACGCCTGTCAAATGTGCTTCCGTTTTGTAAACAGATTTACTGAAATTATAATTCCTTTACGAAGTTTACAAGGTACGGAATCAATTCTTTCAAAACTATTTATCGAAGTTTATTATGTGCAGAGTTTTAAGTGCCACTAGTGCCTGTTAAAACCTTCATATCAATTACTGATGTGATAGATATTCTCAACGTTATTCTTGTTATTCGCCCAAATCCTAAAAATCCACAACCACCGCAGTAATTGTATGCACTGGAATTGACTATCTTTTAACGTAGGGCCATTTCATTCAGGTCCACATTTTAACCACTGAGCGGAACCGCTCGTTACAATTGGATATTTGTCGGGGTTTGTGACGCTATTTAATTTGCGGTAGTCTATGACCAACCTACCACCAGAAGTGTCTTCCTTTTTGGCACGACGCAAACTGGAGAGTTGTAAGGTGATTTCGAAGGGCGAATTATTCCGTCTTCGAGTAATTTTGCAATTTGCTTATCGACTTCGTTTTTTAGGCACATGGGGTACGGGTAAAGTTTAGAATAAACTGGGTCATTATTGTTTTCTCTAATCTTTGCCTTTGCTTTAAATTTAAATGGGTTTTTCTAGTGTTTATAACGCTGACTGAATTTGAAAAATGTTCTTTAAGAGGGATTTTCTGGTCTGGACTAATCGTCATAAAATTTTTATCTATGTAGACTGTTGCCCCTAATTCTCTTAAGCTATCATTGCCGATAATTCCATCGAAAGACTTAAGGGTTGGCAGGATAAAAAATTTTAATTTACGGTCAGGGCCGAAAAGGTCTATTAAAGCATGATGTATTACTAGAATGCTGCCCGCTACAGAGTTTGGTATGAAAGGTTGCTCATTAGGAATGGGATTCCTGACGTATCGTGGTAGAATATAATTTTTGTTGGATCCAGTGTCTATTAAGAACTTGATTATTTTTCCGCTCTTTGTCGTGTGCTTCAAATAGGGAAGCGAAGAGCTCCTTAATCTAAAAAATGAATGAAGTCGAGTTCTTCTGTTTCCTCAGTGTTGTGATAATCGCAATGCTGCAAATTTTCTGACCCATCCGCATGTTCCTGAGAACTAGTGTAGTCTGCGAGCGTCTGTTCGAATGCTTCATCAGAACTAGCCAGTTCTTGGTAGTGGGTTTGTAGATCGGAATTTTCAAGGGATTGCTCCACATGGTAAACTCTTTGAAATTTTACGGGTTGCGACTGACGTTCCTGGTTCGAAAGTGGTCTCTTGTACGCGAGACCTTAGAGGTTTTGCCTATTTTGATAATTCACCTGGCGTGATCTGATTGATCGATCTATTCCCATTGGTTCTGGTTTAGAAGGATTTCCAAGATTACTGTAGTTGGGTACCTGAGAGTGTGGAGGATATTGCTGCAAATGTCGTTGAGGATATTGTGACGTATATCGCCATGGGTATTGCGGTCTAGAAGGGTTATGAAGTAGTTCTGGGTAGACATTTTTTGGTCGTTGTGGATAAGAAGTGGGTTGTGTTGAGAGTTTTGCTCTCCTAAGTGGAAGTGGGGGTGGTGACGAAGGCTGTATGCCGCGTGGCTATGTTGAATGCGATAGTGGAAATTTTCGAGCTTGAGACATAAGTGTAAAGCTTGGGGCAAATCTGCTGGTTCCCTCATACTCAGCAACTTTGGTAGGTCTCCTTTAAGTCCCCTAACAAATGTGTCCAGCGCTCTGTCTCGGAAGGCTTGTGTCATCACATTCATTGATTCCATGCAGGATAATTTATTCAGGATCAAAGACAGGTGATAATAGACTTGTTGGTAGAATTCAGGAATGCAGCTATTTCTTTGGACGATCGTGGTCATTTGGTATTCGAGTGTCTTGTCAGCGTAGTGAAGGGTAAGAAACTTTGATATTCTCTCCCAGTTTAATGGAGTATTGTAAGATCCTAACGCGATATCTGCGTTGCCTGTAATTTTGTTTCGGATTACGTTTAGTATACCGAAGTATTTGGGGGTGCCTTTCATAAGTTTTTAGAATCCTGTCGACACTCTTTTTCCAAGAGCCGAATTCCGCTGGGTCGCCGGAAAACTCCCGTAAACTTTTTACGAAGTCTGGTATTCTATCCATGTCGTGTAAGTTAGAAAGATGTTTGGGGTCAATGATTTGATCTGTGTCATGATTAAGGTCTGAACCGGTGTGAGTAAATTGGTGGAGGATTTGCTGGTTTTCGTTTCTAATTATTTCGGAAATAATTTGTTTTAATTGATTTACGTCGAAAGTGTCTTTGGAGTCAGAACTGCCTGAAGGAATAAAACTAGAACTAGTGTTGGAGTTAGGGATTGCAATAAGTAGGGATGGTTTTAAAATATTGTCGTTATTTATCATTTTTGTTTGTTTTTATAATCAATTATGCTCAATCGCCCAATGGTTTTTTTTTTCTATAACTTGGTTTCACTGAAGTTTAATGATAGACCTAAAACGGAGACAGTCACTTTTAGCTTTAATGGAACTTAATAAGAAATAATTGCACTGCACATAGGTCTGTCCGCTTTGCGTATGAATGATCGCACCTAGTTAATATTCAGCTTTAATAAAATCACTTTACGAATATTTTCTTTGACATTAATTAAATAATTTCTTTTACCGCTAGATTTGAAATTCGTAATTAAGACGGATTTGATGAGACAAGATTAATTAAAATTACGATAGAATTTTTAATTTTAATTCTTTACACTTTTCCTATGCAATTTCACTTGGTTTTCGTATAATGAAATTTATTTAAATTAAAGGAGAAAGATTGATTGATTTTTTTTTTCACTTTCTTTCTATTATAGATTTTATTTCCACTTGTAATTTATTCTATTTAAATCAAATAACAAAAAATTAAATTTTCTTTGTAATTTCTTTTTCGACAGTTAGAGTCTCTAAAGAAGATTTTTCATTTATCGATATTTTTCTAATTAATTAAACAAAAAGGAATTGATAGGCTTACACTAAAATTAGCAGACGTGTGGTTACCATCTGGAGTTGTAACAGCATGACGTGGGTACTCAGATGCCTTGTCCTAGGTGGGACCGCTTGTGCTAGTTCCTTGCAACGAATTGGGCGGGTGCTGGCATATATTTTAAATCCGGCCTGGTTGTCCTTGATTCTTCTATTTGGCAGCTCCGTTTATCTTGGTGTTGGATACTACGTGGCCTCTTTTCCTAGTTCTTTAGTTGCGCAGACTTCGAAGGGCTTTACTCCTTTTACTTGCCACTGTTGTAGTAAGTAATTTTTCTGATGCCAGAAAAACTTTCACAAGTGATGATTGGTTACACAATTTCACTTTGTGGTCTCGATTTAACCTTGATTGAAATCACTGAACTTTCGTAAATGATTGATTACACACTTTCGCTTTGTGGTATCGATTTAAATCTTGATTGTAATCACTAAACTTTTGCTTAACTACCCAACGGTCACTGCTAGGGCGCCAGTTAATAAAATATTTTTCACTTGTAAAAAAAAAAAAAAAAAAACAACAAATTTTATTAAACGAACTTTTTATTTCACGCCCACAGTGTGAGAATTTGCCAATCTAGAGGGACAAAATTATAAAAAATATCGAATGAGTTCATATGCCGATGGTTTGACAAATTATGTATTTGGAATGATTAAGGATTAGAATAAACTGATTAACACGTCGGTTTCCAATAAAAAAAATAAATCCATATTAGGTAATAAAAAATGTACAGCAATTCCATACCATAACGATTAGAATTATCAATTTTCAGACCCGATCCCCTCCGAATTCGTTGAAACTTTCAGAATTAGTTAAGCCTTAAAAAATATTTAGACCATATTTTCTTGTTTATCCTGCGACCTGAGTCTTGGATATAGGGTGACTCAAATTTTAATGTTTTCACTGTGGATGTGTTTTTTAATTTGCTGATTATTTGAGATCGGGTTAACCAATTCTTTTGTACGATATTTCAAATTAATGTTATTAAATAGGACTTTTCAAATAACTTAACAAAAAAGTAAATTAAATAAAAAACATGTTAAAAAAACACACTATTTTTATTATTTTGGGTTTTTGACCTCATCCGGAAAAGAAACACCCCCTTAAAAAATATTATTGTTAAAATGCTCTAACATTAATACATAGTTTAGGAGATACAATTTTTTTATTTGCGTCTCTGCAAAATTTCATATGAAAATTTTAGAATTTACTCCAAACAAATTTTTTCTCTTGTTTTTAGATACTTAATGAAATATGTGTTGAAAAAATATTATAATAATAGTTATGTTTTATTATTTGAAATTTTATAATTTCATTTTTAGATCAAAACGAGTGTTCGTTAACGCTAATGCTATTGTCATTTACAGGTATAAAACTGTGGTACTTTTGAGTGCTATTTCTATTATATCTATTTTTCATTTTTAAATCGGACAGGAAAAATGATTATAAATTATTTCATAGGGCTTTGTATTCTGAAGAACTAAACTGAAGAACGTCTAGAACTGACCATTTTCACAATATACGTAAAATGCTTTAATTTTTGTATTTCAATACCAAGAAAGGGTTGCCCGATTTAGTTAATTTTCGAAACTGTATTTACTATTTTTATAAAAACACTGTGTAGCCAATTTTAGCTCTCTACATCTCAGATAGTGGAATATATAGTGAAAAACGAAATTTTTGTAGGGCAATCCTACGAAGGAGTTACCTGAATTGTCGAATTTTCGAACTAGACTCTACATTTTTTTTTAAAAAGGCCATGTCCAAAATCTCAGTTCAGGTAAATGCATTAAAAATGGAGACTTCATACAGGGCATAATGAGTAAACATGTTACAAGTATGGCATAAAAGCACGATATAGTAGAAAAAGCGAAGTTATCTAATTGGACACAAATATGGTAATTTTATAGTACTTTGAGACTTACTTTTATATAGCATGATATTCTAATAATAATAAGAATAGTAACACGTGTGGCATAAAAGCACGATATAGTAGAAAAAGCGAATATAGGAAATATAGAAAAAACTTAGTTATCTAATTAGGCATAAACGTAATAATTTTAAATGGGCAGTTGATTTAAGAAATTCTTATTTTACTTCAATCAATATCGCTGTCATTAAGTGTCTCTTGTTCCAGAAGAGGCTCAGATAACAACGAAAGTACTTCTCGTGTAATGACACCGCGACTTCGTTTGGGAACATGTCGTAAACTGGCAATGAACGGGTCTGATGATATCAACAATCTATTAAAAAGGTCTGTATTTACGTTGACTCGCGAAGTTTTCATTGTGAAAAACTCTCTGTACCTTCTAATATCTTTATTTCTTGCCTCCTGCGCTTCTTCTGACAGCTGTCCTATAGGGAGAATACAAGAGGTAATAATGTCCTTTCCATGGAAAAGCACTTTGTGCACGGTAACCGGCATATTGTACCATGGATATTCCTTTAAATACAAATCTCTTGTATTGGTTGCATATGCTTCAAAGGCGACTTCATTTATAGCATAGCCGCTGCCCAAAGTCACTAAAATTGTATGAAAGCGTTCAATAAGCTCTTGACTGACTCCTGTAATTCCGGCACTCGCCTCTGCTGCCTGGAAAAACCGCCTGGCTGTATTGCCATCATTGGTATTGCCAGCTTGCTGTGTAGGCATATCGACCAATAAACCTACTTCACTGCGGAATCTTTCTTGGATATTTTTTTTCCTAACCGCTATCTTGGCTTTGTTTTCAGATCCCCGAACTTGCCAGGCTTTTATATCAAGCCTATATGCTATGTGCAGTATACATTCCATAAAACGTATCCATGAATGTAACGGAGACATTCCAAAGGATAATGACCTTTTATCCACGACTTTATTCGAAAATGCTGTTGGATTATTCATTTCGTTTGGTTTTGCTCCACATATAAAGCACGTTTGAGATGACGTAGTCATTGGTGATAGTGTAGTGCAAATTTTGCCATCTATCATAGTTAACATAAAAATAGTAAGACCATTGATTTCTTCTTCGATTAAATTCACTTCTTGTGAAATTAAGCGAGAGGTCTCTTTTGCAAAAATAAACTTAATTGGGCGACAATATCGTGTTGAAGATACAGCTGGGTTTTGCCACACAACCTTTTTGCCTTCTCTGGTATTTAAATATAATTGAATGGGAACCATTGATACACTAAAAAGATTTTCGTCCGTTTGGTCCTGTGATGAAAATATCTGCTTGTATCGTTTCTGTTGTGCTCCATCACATCCCCATTTCATTAAAATATTAAGTTGATTTTCACCACTTTTTAGCTCCTCCAGTCCGAGTAAAACATACTTTTGAGCTAAACATAGTCTTTGTATAGTATGGTTAACCAAAGACTGAAGTTTACACTTAGCAGATGTCGTGTCCCATAAGCACTCCAATAAAAACACTCGCGTAATTCTAAGTTAAAACTTTATTTACTGACTTTACTTGACTTTACAAAACAGTTACTCGCGATCGAGCTTCAGAATCTTAACTCAACTAATTGAACACCGAACCGTATCTTTTATTAAACTAAACTAACTTCTAACTACGCAACCCGATCTATCAAAAACCGTGCTTACCTCCATTCAACCAGGCGGAAGCGACTTTGACCCAGTGACCAGCGCAATACCTTGCAATCATAATTACAAAGTATTACGCTAATCACTGCCGACAGCGGGAGCCCCCAATACTGTATGTAAACAAACAGTGAGCCCAGCTGAGTATTTCACTATGCGAAGTGAATTACTTAACCATGACTCAATACCCAGTTACATACAGCAGTGGATGCGACAGTTTACAAGTAAACAATTCGCAATCGCCAAGCATTTCACTGTGCGAAGTGAAATGATTAGTTAATACAAATCATTTAATTACCTGTACACCTGCTGCTGGCTCGAGTCGTGATGTCACAATTTCACCAATTGAATATTGGGTCACGACATTCCTCCCCCCTGAGAAAAACTGATTCCCAAGAGGAATCAGATCGGGGTGCTCAGTTAGGTTACAATATATAACTTAACTAATTTATACAAAAACTAAGAGACAATATTCACTATGATCTAAACAATTTTTATAGCTATGGTTCGGTATACTTACAATTTCTGTTCTATTCTTCTATTTTTTTTTTATTTTTTTTTTGTACATCATTTTTTTTTTCTTTTACATTTCCTTCAATTACTTTATTGTTTCTTTTCTTTACAATGTTTGCTATCTAAATTTTCTTATTTGCCTTTTCTTACATTGTTTCATTTTTCGTGATTTCACATTCAATTTCCATTTTGATTTTATTACCACATTTCATTTCTCTTTTTCTTCTCATATTTAATATTTCTATTTACATCTCATCTTTAAATCTTTTACATTTCATTTCTTACCATTTGTTTTTCAAATTATTTAACTTACTCTGCTTTTTTCTTTTACATATTTCCTATCCTAATAAGTTAATTATCTCTATTACTTACTTCTTTCTAAACTTAAAAATTTTATTATTAACAAAGATGATTAATTAGTTTACATGCATACTCTTATCAACTATCAAAAATACCGTTCTTCTTATACACTCAATTACTGCAACCAGAATACAAAAATACTGCCATAACAAAATTCTTTTCTACCATAATTACAATTTTTACAATCTTAACCAATACAATTACAGTTATTACAATTATTAGCCATAATACCCCTTTATCCTTATCTAACGATTGCCCGTGCCTATTAAATCAAGGGGATTAAAATACTTTATAGCTACTCTAACCGGACGAGATGTTTTCCCACGACGGTCGGCAAGCTTCCAGTTGGCAAGTTTGCTGCTGTTGGCATGACTAACTCTATACTGTCAGTCCCTTCTTTGTTCGGCTCTGTTGAGGTTGGTCTGGGATGTTTAATGGATGTCTGGATAGTAGGTAGTATTGATACTCTGCCAGTACTCACTCGTCCTTGCTGACGTTTCCAGCGTCTTACATGGAACATCATTACTGCTACTAGAGTCAAGCTGACGATGCTTATCAGCCCGGTCAAAGACGTGGCTGCTAAATAGATCTGGTGCGGATGATTCTGCTGCCTGTGAACTTCTTCGGCCTTGATGGCGCTCTGAACCTTGGCTATCTTCTCAGCATGATCTTTCCAGGCTTGATTGAAATTACCTGCCGCTAGAAGTTTTAGCTCTCCTGTTTGTCCCTTTGGATGTTCGGGATTCCTTGAACCTGTTGGTGTCGCTATGTTTTCCCATTTAGGTAGTTCTGAAGGTGCGGGCTGAAAGAGAGTTACATTTCTGTGAGCATCGTCTTCAGAGGTTATAAGTAGATCTCCAATCTGCAGATGACAGCGTTCCTTTATGTCCAAAACTCCTATCGATGAGAGCTCTCCTATTTTGGTCGGTGAATTGCGGCAGTTGACCTCCAGCTTTGTTTTTTCAGCCATCACAAACAGCCAGTGATTTCTGGTCATCATTCGCGTTAAAGAGCTCCATTTCGGGATGACTTTCTCCTTACAAGCCCTAGTCTTAACATTGAAGCTGCGAAACAGGTTTAACACGCAATTATCGCCAATGGCCGTAATTATTGGGCTCAACTGTGGGCACAGTAAATGGGTATGAGCCGTCATGGTGATCAGCTGCTGACACCTCTGGTACTGGTGGTCATCTAGTAAGACATATTGCCTCTCGTGGTTGTTGGCTGAAATAAATTCCGCGTCCAGGTCATACATATGGTAGCCGGCTTCATCTACTGCTGCGGGGATGGTGTAGATTTTGTGGGTGTCGAACGAAGTTCTCTGGGGTTGGGGAATGTCTACTCTGACCAGGATGCGTTGGTTAGTCAAGATGGCCTTCACTTTAGCAATCTGAACTAATAATTGGAAATCCTGAAACTCCTCGTTTAGGTCCAGTTCTTTCGTGGCATTCCTCATAATCTCAGTCAATTCCCGAGCGTGGACTATTAGAGGATGTAACTTCCCGACGCTCAGCGAGACCATAATGTTCGAAATGGTGTTCAACGTGTCACTTATCTCGCGTAGCTGGAGGGTCAGAAGGGTCAGAACCTCATTTAATTCAACTCTGCGCTGCAATACTGCTAGTTCTCCATCAGTGTTCCGTTGCGCGGTGATAATGCCAGAGATCCGGGTCCGAATTTGCTCTCGCTCCGCCTCTGCCCTTACTCGTGATGAATTAAACAGGTCGAACGTTGACTTCACAAGGGTAATCTGGTCTTCTAGAAGGCTGAAGGTACGATTCTCTTTTTCATTGAGATCATCAAGTGCAGCGTAGATTTTTATGGAATCCTCATGATCCATCGTTCCAAAAAGTGTTTTGGATACGGCACCTACCCCATCGAAAAAGGATCGTTTTCTTCTTGAGGAAGCTCCAGTATGGGTGTGATGTGCTAATTCCTCCTCCTGCTGCTTAATTTGACTGACCCAGCCGTCAATTTCCCTCACTGCTACCTTACATCTTGCTCTTACTCCAGTATGTATAATTTCGGTACAAAGACCTGCCACCAGGCTGCTGCAATTGACGGCGAACTTCAAATCATCTGATAAATCTGGCATCTGCAACGTAGACAGGATAGTCCAATGCCGGGTGTAGAAGTGTGTCTTTCCCAGGTATTCGAAAAGAACTCCAGACTCTGCTATCTCCTTCATACTATAGCCGCTCTGTTTTACGCCGATCGTCGAGCCTACTACCAGGACTACCAACACTATCGCGATCGCCTTCATTCTGTTGCACTTCCCTATACTTAACTAACCTATTTTAAACGGGCAACCTTCCTATACTTATAGTAGATTAACAAAAAAAAACTTGCTTCTCAAATGGTTTTCTTTTATTTATTTATATATTTTTTTTAACCTATACTCTTTATTATCTTCCTTCTATCTTTTTTATTTAATTCTTCCTCTTTTTTTTTTACCTTTTTATCTTACCCTTTCCACAGAAATGAAAAGTTTATCTTGTCTTCTTTCTTTCTTTCCAGTAAGCCTCTTCCTCGGCTCGCGGTTTCTGCGTCCTTCTTTTAGTTTTATTTTTTTTTTCTGAAATGCAAAAACGATTAGTACATTGACTTGGCAGGACGGTGTAAGGTCTAAACAGTTTGCAGAGAACTTTACACGTGAAATTGGTCATTGGGAAATTCGAAAAGATCAGTATCTATGTAACTACACGTACGAACTGTGACTCAATCATTGTTCAAACTTCTTCAGCCTATTAACATGAATTCGCTTCAACTTCCGCCCTTGGAGTATTGTTAGGTTTTCAGGGTTGTGTATGTATATCACTTCGTAGGGTCCCTTAAAAATAGCTGACAATTTCCCCACCCTAGCTAAGTCCCTAACCAGAACCTTATCTCCCACATGAAAAAGTTGACCTCTAGACGACTTATCGTAGTACTTTTTCGCCTTCTCCTTATTCTGCCGTAAATTATTCCGTGCTAATTCAAAAGACTTCTGTAACTTGAATCGCAGCACAGAATGATATCTATCGGCGTTATAAAGTGGTTCTGGTTTTCGCATCAAATTGCTTGGGATTTCTGACACAAACCCAAACAGAGTCTCCATGGGCGTAAGCTTAGTGCCCGTATGTACGGTGTTGTTGTACGCGTGTGCCGCAGTTCTTAGAAATTCATCCCAGTTCCTGGGCTCTACATCCACAAAACTCCTCAGATAGTTGGCCAAGGTCGAATGCTGTCGCTCTACGGCGTTTGACTGCGGGTGGTAGGCGGTAGTCTGCAATTTCTTGATCTTTAACAATTTGCATAAGGATTTCATGACTTCACCCGTAAAATTACTCCCTTGATCAGTCACTAGTTGCTTGGGAATCGTATATCGGCTCAGTATTTGATCAAATAGTGCTCGTGCTACCGTGTTGGCTTCCTGGTCAGGTACCGCCACGAAATCCACAAATCGCGTCAGGTCATCCATCATAGACAGTATATATTTGTTGCCATTATGGCTTGTAGGTAATGGCCCCACGAGGTCAACGTATACCTTATCGAATGGCTTTTCCGACACTTCTGTTATGACCAATGGCATTTTAATGGCTCTAGAATGCTTATTTCTTTGACATTGCCTACATTTGCGGATATATTTCGCTATATCATTCTTCATTCCTTTCCAGTGATAGAAGCGTTTCACCCTGTTTAATGTTTTGTTTCCGCCGAAATGTCCTCCAAATCGGGAATCATGATAATCCTTCAATATTACCTGAATATCCCCCGGGTCGGTTACCTGTTGGGGTGTTGGACTGTGTAGCGTTCTTCCTACCATTCTCTTGGCCTCCTCAATATCTTCCCATTCACTCTCGGGATCTGGGTTTTTTTTCTCTTCAGCCTCTGCCTCCTGCTTCTTGGCTTGTGATCGTGTAACCGCAAGACAGAGAGATTCTTTCTCTTGGCTGGTGCCTTCCACTGGCTGGGGTATCCTGCTCAGGGCGTCCGCATTACCGTTCTCCTTTCCCTTCTGGTAGATAATCTCGAAATCATACTCAGATAATTTCTGGTGGAATCGTACCATGCGTGAGGTGGTATCCCTTACCTTAAAAATCCCTCGGAGCGGCTGATGATCTGTTTTAATTTTAAAATGCCTACCCAGAAGGTAACATTTATAATTTCGTACCGCCCAAACAATAGCAAGCATTTCCCGTTCCGTGGTGGAGTAATTTCTCTCAGCGGGATTAAGCGTGCGGCTGGCATAACTAATAGGCTTCCCATCCTGTTCTAATACGGCACCTAATGATTCTCCGCTAGCATCTGTGATAAGCGTGAATTCCTTATTGAAGTCTGGATAACCTAGCACGGGAGAGGACGTGAGCGACTCTTTAATGGTTTTAAAAGAGTCCTCACATGCTGGCCCCCAATTGAATTTCACCTTTTTTCTCAAAAGGTTGTTAATTGGAGCCAATATCCTAGAAAAATTGGGAATGAATTTACGGTAGTAATTCGCCAGGCCCAGAAACGATTGCACCTGCCGAACCGTTTTAGGTCGAGGATAGTTCTGAACTGCCTCCACTAACCGTTTGTCCGGAGTTACTCCTTTCTCTGAACATACATGCCCTAAGTATACTACCTTCTTCTGTAAAAACTGACACTTCGCGGGTTGTAGTTTTAAATTATTTTCTCTAAAACGCTGAAATACCTCCCTTAGCTTTCTATTATGCTCGCCCAGATTCTTCGCGAATATTACCACATCATCTAGGTATACAAAGCATTTGATACCTTGAAGCCCTGTTAATATTCCATTTAGTAGAGACTGAAAAAATGGAGGTGCGGTTTTCAATCCAAACGGTAATCGTTTATATTGGAAATGGCTGAAGTTCGTACTAAAAGCCGTCTTTTCCCTGTCCGCTGGGTCGATTAACACCTGGTGATAACCATTAGCTAAATCCAAGGTAGAGAAATATCTAGAGTGACCTAATTGATCTAAGATGTCCTCAATCCGTGGCAGAGGATACGAAAAGGGGACGCAGACTTTATTTAACTCCCGAAAATCTACACATAACCTATACTTCCGATTTCCTGCTTCATCCTTTCCTTTCTTTGGTATTAATAGTACCGGAAAATTAAAAGGGCTGTCACTATGTTCTATAATGTCATCTTCTAGGAGCTTTTCTAGTTGCTTCTGACATTCTTCTCGGTGAGCCTCCGGCAGACGATATTGTTTTCTGTGTATGGGCCCTGTATTCGACAGTAATGGAAGCTTAAAAGTCCTAGTTGGAGTATATGTTAACTTGTCACCTGGCAAGTAAAAAATGTCATTATACTCACTGCAAATTTCAGACACCACTTCTCTTTCTTCGCAATTTAAATCTTCCGACAGTACTAGTGTTTGTTTCAGTAATTCGAGTCTTTGCCGAGAACAACTTACCGCCTTTATCTTATTTCTCAATGGCTGCACTGAATACATATCCAACCTCTCAAGCTTGGGTTGAAAGTTCGTTATCTCAACCGGCTCAGTTCTAGCGTTGACAATACCCACAAACGCCTGTCCATTCTCCGGCCTGATTATGGCGTTGCCACAGTACACACCTGGGATAATCTCTTCCGCCACGCACACCAACTCATTTTCGCTCTCGACACAGATTCTTACCAATTGCTCCGTTCTTGGTTCCAGCTGAACTATGGACTCCCTGTCATTTCTCGAGTAAAGGAGAGGTTCGATTATATCGCCCTGTTTAGGAATTGAAGCTTTTTCGCATATCCGCGCCTCCGCAAAGGCTGCAGTTCCGGAAATAATTGGTTCGATTTCCGTGCGAGGATAATCTGACCCATTCCCTTCAACAACTACTTCCCGAATTTGCTTTTGCCCCCACATTCCTTCTGGCAATCTTACCAAAATCTCCTTTGTATAGAGAGGATTTTCCTGCTTCGCCTCTGTGCAAAGAGCCGACGCCAACGCATTTCCTCTTTCCGGGCTTCCACGTGTTTTATCCTTAATACCCTTTTGAGTATTTGCCTCTTTTTCGACTCTTAAATACTTGGTTATACTCTCAGAGGCAGCTCGAGCTTTATATATCACCTCTCTCAGGTTTTCAATTCGATTACTCGTTCGCTCTCTTAGAACTTCCGCTGAAATTGTCCGAACAGCTTCCCTACTGGAGAGTCGTGTCCCTTCTACATTATAACCCTGCAAGGTTATATGTTCAACTTTTTCGGTTCCTGTTACGTTCCTGAAAATTGGTTGTGCTTCCTTGTACACTTGTCTGTGCTGTATTGACAATTTTCTATTAATACAATCGATAACAGCTTTATCCTTGAGGAATTCCATTCCCAATATTCCATCAACCGGTATTGAATCTGTGTTGTGTATTACCTGGAACTCGCATTCTTGCTTACCCCTACCTACGTGAAGATGCGCCTTGCAGGTTCCAATTGACCGTTGCTGAGCTCCAAACAGCCCTCCAATCGTGATACATTTATGTTTTTGTATCAGTGTATCCATCCTTATTTTATTTACCTTAACTAAATTGCAGGTGGATCCCGTATCCACCAATAATGTAAGCTTATCTTCTAGTCCAATGTCGGCTTCTATTGTGATGATGCAATTATTAACTAGCTCTAATTCCATGTCTATGTCTTTACCCGAATATCTAGTTCCTAATTTGTTTAGTGGAAGGCAGCTGCGGGATTGTCCCCGAGCTGCCATCTCCCGTTTCCCTCTTGCTGAATATTATTCTCTGTTAAAAATTTTTTTAAACAATTTGCGGTATAGTGGTCAGATGTTCTACAAAATTGGCAGTATATAACTTTTGCTTCCGATTGCACCTCTACCGAACTGCTATGTAGTGCCTCAGCAAACCTGACTTGTTGCCTTTTGCATCCAGTTGCGTCATGTCCATATATTCGGCATTTTATGCAGTAAGGCGTCTGTTTCCTTTCTCTACATTCCTTAGCAAAATGTCCCCATTGTCCGCACTGAAAGCACTGAATAGGTCTTGATTGCTTTGTTTGACTAGGGGAACCCCTGTGCATTCCCGGTAAGGCTGGCCTCAATTGCAGTCCCGTCCTTTTAGGTTCCTCCTTGCTGAACCTACCAGCACCCCAGCTGCCTGCTGCCATTCCTCTGTTGTCTTCCTTCGTATAATTCCGCAGTCCTGGTTCCTTAATTTTAAGTCTCCTAGCATCCATCTCGAAGTAGTCTGCCTCCTCACGTGCTTCATCCAGAGATCGAAATTTGCGTCCCGTCAAATAAAGCTGAGTAGTCTGCTGCATCACACCTGCCTTGAACGTTGCCACGGCGTCTGCCTCAAGCTCCGCTATCAATCCCCCGTCTTTGCCTGGATACTTAGCCGAAACTGCCGCCTTGATTTGACACAGTAGCTCCTTAAGTCTATCCGCATAGTCTTTTATGTCGTCACCGGGCCTTTGAACGCATGCTATCATTTCAGCTCGAAGCTCACAGTACGATTTTTTTGGCATATAGGCAGTTTGAATTGTCTGCTGCAACGCTTCAAAATCCTTCGGCTCCTCCGAGCTTACTAGATAATATGCGTCGTCTAACAACCGATATCTTACACATTTCATGAAGATTGGCTGTTCCTCGGCCTTTAAACGATCGTAAAGATCTTTGCAGCAGCTCAGGAAACGGTGAACTTCCTTCGACAGTTTTGGCGTTCTTTCTCCAGAAAACGTGGGTATGTATCTGGATACCAAGTCCATGACTTTATCATAAGCATCAGCCATGGTTTTCCTTGCTGGTTTCTCTGAGTCTTTTTCTTTCGGCACTTGGTCTGCACTCGTCTTTGCTAAGGTCTGCTTTTTAGCTTTCAAAATTTCTTCTTGTCCTGAAGTACTCGCTCTTTCTTCTCGCTGCCGTTCGTGGAATACTAATTTCTTGGGTGACCACTTCTTAAAAATCCCTCGAACTAGACCCTCTTCTTGTGATAATGGTGCGACTCCTAATTCTTGCTCTAGTTCAGTGGCAGTCTTTTCTGCCTCCTCCAATTGCCTTTCTAAAGACTTTATAGTTCCTTTTAAAGCCCTGTTTTCCTGTTTGCACTCATCCAATGCTTGATCTGTTTCTTTCTCAATTCTACCAATAACTTCAAAGGTAGACGTTATCAACAAATCTAAGGTTTCTCCCTTTGTGCTTTTCACTGTAGCCTCATTTATTTCCTCCAGAAACTTATTTACGTCTTCACTCGGCAATCGTTTCTTTAATTCATCCGTTAGATGTTCTTCTAGGTACCGCCAATCCTGTTCATAATGTTGTAATTTCAGCTGGCACTCCTTCAATTCCTGCGTTCTGGTTTCCAATTCCTTTGCCTGATCCTTAACTCGTAACAATTCTTCCCTCGTTAGAACGTTACTTCTTCCCAATGACATCTATAGTCATTACCTAATCTACCCTCCACTTTCAAACACTTCTCCTAGACTGTAACTAATTGCTTAAAACCCTAAACGCAAAAGCTTGAATTTTTCGACGGTGTTTCACAATGCTCTTTCCTAATATTCAATATTTCCGAAGCCTCTTCCACATTTAATGCCCCAATACCCGCGAATACCTTAAATTTTTACCTAGCATTTAAAAACTTCCCAATGACCAAAATTATAACCCTTAATACACCGTACATTCCAAAAAATTAGACTTTACTTACTTAATCTACTGAACTACTAAAACTACTCCATTTACATACCACACTATCACACTATACATTAAATAAAACTCAGACCAATTAACAAAAAACAATACCAAGCAACAACAATCACCACAATTTATACCCCTTTTTTTTTTAATTTTTTCCAATACTTTATCCTGAAAAGAGTAACCTGGAGTAGCTAAAAAGCATAACTCCTACAAAACAAAAATGGAGTAGCTAAAAAGTAATGTTAAATAAATGGCGAAGCCAAATGAGGCTTTGCACCAATTTAATTAACGTACAATTTGTTGTTAAATAAATGGCGAAGCCAAATAAGGCTTTGCACCTATTTAATTAACGTACAACTTGTTTAAGCAAAAAAAATAATGTTAAGTAAATGGCGAAGCCAAATGAGGCTTTGCACCAATTTAATTAACGTACAATTTGTTGTTAAATAAATGGCGAAGCCAAATATGGCTTTGCACCTATTTAATTAACGTACAAATTGTTTAAGCAAAAATAATAATGTTAAGTAAATGGCGAAGCCAAATGAGGCTTTGCACCAATTTAATTAACGTACAATTTGTTGTTAAACAAATGGCGAAGCCAAATATGGCTTTGCACCTATTTAATTAACGTACAAATTGTTTAAGCAAAAATGGAGCAGCTAAAAAGCGTTAACTCCCAGAATAACAGAAATTAATTTTGACAATCACAATACCTAAAAACCGCTTAAAAAAGAAAAAAAATTTATATTAAAAAACACCAAAAACAAAAATCACCATACCTCACTTAAACTTTTACCGGCTGCGCCAAATGTCGTGTCCCATAAGCACTCCAATAAAAACACTCGCGTAATTCTAAGTTAAAACTTTATTTACTGACTTTACTTGACTTTACAAAACAGTTACTCGCGATCGAGCTTCAGAATCTTAACTCAACTAATTGAACACCGAACCGTATCTTTTATTAAACTAAACTAACTTCTAACTACGCAACCCGATCTATCAAAAACCGTGCTTACCTCCATTCAACCAGGCGGAAGCGACTTTGACCCAGTGACCAGCGCAATACCTTGCAATCATAATTACAAAGTATTACGCTAATCACTGCCGACAGCGGGAGCCCCCAATACTGTATGTAAACAAACAGTGAGCTCAGCTGAGTATTTCACTATGCGAAGTGAATTACTTAACCATGACTCAATACCCAGTTACATACAGCAGTGGATGCGACAGTTTACAAGTAAACAATTCGCAATCGCCAAGCATTTCACTGTGCGAAGTGAAATGATTAGTTAATACAAATCATTTAATTACCTGTACACCTGCTGCTGGCTCGAGTCGTGATGTCACAATTTCACCAATTGAATATTGGGTCACGACACAGATACTTCAGTAACTTCTATTTCTGCCGGATAACATTTCTTCTTGTCCTGTTTAATTTGATCGTATGAAGGAAAGAGATTTTTGATTATTTTGTTGGCCTTTTGCCGAATAATATCGTATTGATATGTAGATAAGTTAGCATCAATTATCATGGCCAATGCCTCGTCAGAAGATATACCGGTAGAAGTAGGCTCAGCCTTTAGTCTTTCACACAGCTTTTTAATATCAATACCCGTATTGGATGAAGCTACACAGTTGAAAATCTTGGAGTAAATTTTATATTTTAATAGTATCTATATAAATCCATTCAAAATATGGTATCGAATTCATACTTTTACAAAGTATAAATTTGTATATTTTGAGAGTATAGACCCTATACCAGCATGATATGAAAATGAATACCACGTAAATATAGATTTCATACTCTCTTGTATAAGTGAAATTTATAAAAAAATCATATGCAATTCATTCGCACTTAGAATAAAACAAAATAATATAAATTTGGTTTGAATCAGAAACTTTAATAATATTGATTTAATATTAATAAATGTAAGATATATTATATAAAATTTATACCAATTTTTTATTCATTTTAGAGAAATTCTTCAGATTACTTGTTCATATAAAAAAGTCTTAAAAAGTTTGTTATTCATATTGAAATGATGGATTCTTTGACCACTATATTTTATAGAACCTTATACTAACTACATAAAGTAATTTTATTAATTTGAATTGAAGTGCGCATTGAAAATATGTTTCTTAATTAAATAGATTTTTTTGTCTCTTCTAGATACTGCCGAATCACATATTAAACTCTTTTCATACTCAAATATTGAAAGAGCCTTCAACGGGCCAGTTTTTTTTAATATTTCGAATAAGTTATGAAACTTGTTAAAAATAACATCAACTTTCTTGCACAAAATAAAGGGCCTATCTTTGTATAATATCGTATACTCAATTAAAAAGACAATTTCAGGAGAAAGAAATAGGTATAACCCTTCCCTGTAATTTCCGAAATATTCAAAATAAGAAGTTAGATAAACTGGTTCACTTCTATCGAAATTTATAGGCTGGTCTTCTAATACATTTCTAATTTCTGCAAAAAGAGAATCCTGAAGTATAGATAGTTTTCCATGTTCGGGTGCTTCCTGATGGTAAAATTTTTGATAAAATATAGCTATTTTTTGCTGATATCTTATTGCAAGACTTTTACATAGATTAATATAGTTTCTCAAATTCTTAGACAAAATCTTGAAGACTTGATGCTTAGCCTCATACCGCATTGTAGAAAATTGACTTATTGGACCTAATTTCACAAAACTCCTGGGTAATGCGTCAGAATATGATGTTTTGGTAATAATCTTAGTTTATATTCATTTACGATTATGAATAAATGCTTTTCAATGACGCGGGTCAGTTGGTGAATATTTACCAATGTCACTTTATGGGCAAATGAAATTTCTAATATTTGAAGTAATGTTGTGATTCCCTCCCATTTTGCTTGCATATTTTTTTCTACAAGATCGCCGAAGATAAGAGGAAAATGAATTACTAAGCACCATGTTTGAGAAGCAGAAAATGAAAAACAATCTTTACCTATCACGGAAGTGGGTAGATTTCTACGATATAAGTATCCGTAATTATATGAGTGGATTCTATTATTAATTTCTTTAAAATTGATTTTGTTTTCAAGGACCAGATAATTCAAAAAGGCTGACATAATATATTTAGCAACCCCTTCTAGTAAATCGTGCATAGGATCTACTGTCCCGTTATCAAATATATTGAAATACTTAAGATCATTCAAGATTGTGAAAAATCGAATTCCACTTTTGGCAAATAACTCAGTTGAATTTGTATTTTGTAAGCTATTAAAATTTTCCATTGACCGCAACCTACCATTGTCTTCTTTGAAATGATTCTGTATTTCATTTTTTCGCATATCGCAAAACCTACAAAAATAATTTGCTGAAAAACTAGGAGAGAAGCCTAGAATACTATTTGCTCCTAAATTGTCTGCTGAAATGGAGGCCAGTGTGGCGAATATTGTTGAATCATTGAATTCTATACCGTGATCCTCTAATAACTTTAAATCTTCTACAAGTGGAGCTAAGATGTCATTATATGATGCACCACATTTTAAATCATTTGCGTTAAATAACGAAACTAAGTTGATAAAATTTAGCTTAGAAAGATATTTTTTTGGAATATTTTGGACTGTGAAGTAAATTGCACCCATTTTCTGTAGAGTTTTTCTGCTTCCTAAAGGGTTTGTGCATTCAAAGTCGTCATAAAACAACTGTAATTTTAACACACAACTGCCTTTCTCGTAAATATTGTTAGCTTTAAACACAGATCCACAACAAAATTCTGAAAATTTATCCTCAGAACAACAGTGATTTTTATTTGATAGCATAAGTTTGTAGATTTCAGAATTACAAAGCATTGCTTTAATGGATTTAATAATGGGAACATACATAAAAGTATTTTGAACAAGAGATTTTTTATATCTCTTTGTTTTCCTACAATAACGGCGTTCCCATCTTACCCCAATAGCTATTTCTCTCGGTTCAATATAAGACGGTAAGTTTTTGAAATATTTATCTCTTTTAAATTTAGTCGAAATATTAGCGAAATTGGAAAGGCATTCATTACGTATAAAATTACAGTGCTCCGCATATTGTTTTTTCTCGTTTTTTTCAGGAATTTTCTCAGAAATAATTGTATAATTACTTAAAATGTTGTTGATCAATTTGGAAGTAGAGTCAATGATACTACTTATTGCTGTATTTGGTAGTCCCATAAAGTTTAGGTCAGAAACAAAAGAGTCTGTTGAATTTTTCAAAGAGATCTGGGCATTGTGAATGTTATTAGCATCATTCACAGCTGGCTGGTCTGCATATTTATTCTGGACAACTTCATAAGCAATAGTTTGATTTGGCAGTATCTCTGAAGGAGTCTGTGCGCGCTCTTGATAGGCGTAAGTATGAAAATTTTTTAATGAGCACTTCATTACATGTTTCTTAAGTCCAGAGTATGTATTAAAAGTAGCATCACGTTGCTTATTCGATATACATCTTAAATCTAAATGTTTTGAGCTGTACAGAAAATGCACTAATTTCAAATGCTTCAAAATTATTGAAATTAAATTTGATTCAGCGTTACACAAATAACAGAAATATTTCATTGTTTTTTTTTGTCAGGATTTTTTTTTCATTAATTTTTAGTGAGCCGTTTTATTTTCATATGGACATCTTTTACAGTTTGTGTTATTGAAGCATTTTCTATATGGTATATAAAATTTTGAATATATGCCCAAAACAACCGAAGGTTCATATCATATTTAATATTAAATATAAAATGTAACTTAAAAACTAAATCCACAGCATTTAGTACAGTTGCTGTATTATTTAAGCTTATAATATTGGAATCCAGTACTAACAAATATTGGTTTATACTAGCCTTTGAAGTACCTATAGCAATAATGAATGGTGCTCTGCCTGATGAGTCTTTCAAATATTCCGCGTTCGACAATCCAGGCTAAAATAATTTAAATTCTTTTTGGTATCCAGAATATAAAAATAATAATAGAGTAATAAAACATTAGAAACTTTAAACTTACCGTATAGAATTTAATGAACCTGTCTACAGCCCTTTCATCGGTAAGTCTTTTAATTTTTTTAATTCCATTTGGTGGTGGAGGAAGTAGCCGAATCAAATTGATTAAAGATAGCGTACATGTATCCCAGTCTAAGAAAATAAATTTCATATATTATATTTTTTTTTTATTTTTTTATTATTAAATACCCTTTTCCCTTTCCGCTTCCGTGTATAATATTTTTTTCCCAGAGTTTCGGACGGCTTGAAATATAAGAGGTTGTATTTTTTCCCACGATGCGGCTAAGTTTATCTTTCGGTGTGTTAATTCGAAATCAAAATTAATCTGTTTGAATATATGTATATGTATATAGTAAATATTTTTAGAGAATATTTCTATAGGTACGTTAAAACAGTAGGTTATCTGAATATCTTAAAGTCTAAAAAATAAATGTCAGTAAAATTAAAATTAAATTATTTAGGACATAATGAGATACGTTATATATAGAACACTAGTATATACTAACCAAGTCGGGGCAAATAAAAAAGCATGGGTAGTTCGACCAGATATTGGGGCTGTCCTCCCTGCTTCTTCTGTATTTCACGGTCGATTGGAGTATGCTTTTTACATGATCGATTTCTTCTGGCAGTATCGCTCGTTTAAGATCCATTAATACATCGTGTAATTTTTGGAAGTCGTAACTTTCCGCTTTTTCTGGGGATGTATCATTGATTAAATCAATCTCAACATTTTGGATATCTTTTTCCAATTTACGTCTTTTCACGCGATCATTTTTTAGCTTAACTTGAAGAAAGCCTGTATTAGAATTATTAACTAATAATTCCTGAAATTCATTCATTTTTATATCACTTTCAGTTCATAATAATAAATTAAGGTACCAATTCATTTTCTCCATCACTTTTTAAGGAAGGAAAAGTGTTAACGCAGGCAGAAGCAGCAGCAATTAATTGTGGCTTTGATGGTTTAAAACCAAACTTTTCTTCAACATATGCTGCTAGCATTGACACAACTCTTCGTCTGGAGATATCATTTAATGCACTATTTTCCTCAGTAGTTTTTAGAATTTGTAATCCTTCAGTTTTTCCACATATATAAGTTTTAAAACTCTACATTTCAGACAATACATTTAATTTAATTCATTAATAATGACAGAAGTAAATGTACCTCTGGAGTAGCTATCACCGATTCTCCAATAGAACAATTCATTCTTTTCAAAGTACCTCTATCTGAATTATAACTCTCTTCACAGCAAGACTCTAAATTACTTACAATTACATAACTATTTATTTTGCACTAAGCGAAAGGATATTACCGCCTATGGTCAAAAATGCCTTCAATTTTATTTTTAAAATAAGGAGAGGATGTGAAGCCATTTGATTGATGTATTCCATAAAAATTTCATCATCTATTATTGCGTTAAAATAGTTTAAAAAGCAATCAAAATCCTCGTAGGCTAAGTTGAAACAATTTAGACCAACAGAGTGTAAGAACAATCTCTATTGTATATTATAAACGATAAAATAATGATTTTTATAATAGTAGAAGTAGGTATGTAAATAGTAAATATAGATATATGTAAATGGTTCGTATTTGGTTTGGACTTATTAACAAAAATTGTGTACTCACTTGACCAAACGAAATCCGTGTATGCTAATTCACTTCCTCTATTGTGCACTTTCACTAGTTTATGCTCGCCATTATACTCATAAGTAACAAACATTTCTATAATTTTAATATATGCGCACTTTCACTTTAATTTGTCCGTACTCATCGAAAACTCCGACTTAAATGAACAGAATATCAAGACTTATTCAAAAACTCAACGGTTTCTCAGAATTCAACGCAGTTTTCGTATTATTTTTATACGTAAATTCTATTAGAATTCTTATAAGATCCCTCATATTAATTTTATTCCAAATTTGTATAATCGGTTGAAAGAAAAAAGATCTATACCAGCGAATGTATAACTTTAATAAAATTTTAAAATAAATTAGGTATACGCAGAGGTATGAAATTAATACAAATTTTTATATAAAAGAAATTTAAACCGAGCCATTATGAAAACTAAACTGTTATAATATGTTTAATAGTATAAAATTATTAATCAAATACAAGGTGTATTATTAATGAAGTTTATACTATCTTAATATATAAGAAGTGCATTATTATCGTATAAAGCTGTTGGATAATTGTAAAATATATGCTTTTGATAGGAAACTTTAGATCAGGAGAAGTAATATATATGAAAATATTAAAAAAATATTTAATTTTACACCAAGATTTTCAACTGTGTAGAGAGAGTTCCTTGACCAGTTTTGCTGAGTCTCTCTTCCCCGTTTTGTGCTGGTTAGCTATACTTATTTCCTCGGGACTTTTCGAAACCAAAAGGCTTTTTACCTTTCGCTTTTTAGTTTTTTCACTGCATTCTCCAAAAGGTTTTGATGGTCTTCCTTGTCTTTTCAGTGTTCCTACTGCAGAGCTTGATAAAATTTGTTGTTGTTGTCTCTGTATATAGTCAGGCAAAACGAAATATTTATCTAGCCAGATTGAATTTGCAGATAAAAAACGATCCCGATGCCTACTATTTTTTTGCCATTTTTCCTCAATTTTGAAGCAAAAGTTAGTAATTGTAGCCCTCAGTTTTTTCAAAGCAGGGTTAGATCGATCTTGAATATCAAATTTTTGCGCAACTAATTCAAAAATCGCTTCCTTACGTCGGACTTTATCCGATTGCAACCAAACATAAAAAATTTGTCTGTGCGTTGATTTAGAGTTCATTCTGAAAAGCAAAAAAAAAATGTATGAGTGCCGCAAAAACGCGCCAGATATTTTTGGTTTTTCTGAAAGCCAACACTCCAAGGTTTAATGTCTGTGTTGTTTTAAACTGGAATTACATGGAATACCTAACTATGTCACTAATTAAATAAAAAATATTTCTTTAAAGTGCTGCCTCTTTTATACCTCAGACTTTATTTGTATTTCATACAATAATAAATAAATACATTGCAATAAAAATATGTCAAACTTACCTGAAAGAAGTACTTTAAATAAACAAAACAAATAAACAAAACTTAATCACCGTTATTTAAAAATATTCGACCAACGAATTCACACGAGTAATATTACTTGAAACGCAGCCTCTTAACAATTATCACATCGCCTACTTTCAAGATCAATTATTTCTGATAGACGCCCAATAATAACAAATGGCGTCCAGATTACAGTTAACGGTATTGTTAAAAGTAAAATAGAGAGCTATCAAGCATTTTATTTGAATTTGGCATTTTTAATTAAATCCAGCTAGATTTTAAATTTCTCATACTGTGCGGCGGCTAGATTACAACTGAACTTTTCCTAAAGTCTAAAATCTTAACTATAGCTTAACTACTCGCAGCTATTTTTGTTAGGTTGCAGTTTTCACTGTGGGAATCGTTCTTGATGTTTGTCGAGTCCAGGAAATTACTGGAAGTTATCTCTGTTGTTGGTTTCATGTTTCTTGATGTTTCGTGAGAAAGTTTATGTTGCTGGTGTTAACTTATATTCACATATATTTTTAAACACGGGCTCATTCAATATATCTCTAAATTTCTTTAGTTTATTCCAAAAACTTACAATATCTCCATCAAAATACTGCTCCAAAATTGCATTGTTACCTAGTAGCTACCGCCATTGATTATTTAATGTTTGTTTGTCAGCTGTACAGAAATGAAAGTGTATTTTAAAATTTGTAAAATACTTGGAATTTGTTCAGAAACTATTTCTTGAGGATCTAAATATTTCAGTATAGTTTCAGCTTAGGATCCTTAAAATTAAATTGACTTTGTTATTTGATCAAAAATTTCTATATAAAAGACCAATAAATTACACGCAACTCTTTTTTTTACACGGTAGATACGTTCCATCAAAAACCGTACAAAAAAAAACGTGTAAAAAAAGACATGCTGCACATATCATATATGTGTTCCAAAACTTTAAAAAACCGTGTAAGACGAAAAAACCGTGCAAAAAAAAAGTATATATAATATTAAAAACCAACAACTGCACAAATTATAATTAAAAACAAAATGTAATTAATATATATTATTAAATTTGAATAGAAATAAAAATCTTACAATTTAGACTATTCATCGCTCCTTGATTATAAGCATTTATTACCGACTGGACAAAAATAGCTTTCATCACTAGAGATGTCTTAACACATCTGATGAGTCTGAATTCAGTGAGGAGTCTGGTTCATTATTAACGTTCTCTGATGTTGGCTTTTTTTTTTAATTAGGAAATCTGTTATCAGCTTCTGTGTTTTTGGTTTGTCAAGTTGCTTATACAGTTCTTGATACCCAGCCGTACAGGTCTGCAGGTTACGTTGAAATTTTAATGCACATTTCAACCCCTCACTAATTAAATCAGCTGTTAATTGATGAATTTCAACTTCGTCTTCATCATCATGGTCCTCATTAATGTTGTGACCCAGGTGCCTATTGACCCGAACCACAACCATAAAACCAATACACCAATACATTGCCCTATGCAATATATTGGCGTATATCAGAAATGACCCTGAAAATAAAAATATTTTAATTTAATTTCAATTTTAAATGCATTTAAAAACGGATTTTCATACTGAAACAAAATGCAATTCAGCATAAATTGCATTTTGTTATCAGTCATATATTCAGTTCACACGGCATGTATACTTACCTACATGCCGTACAAGGTACATACATATCTTACCTGAATTCCGTCAAATTTCTTGCATGTACATATATACATACAATTCTTAAATTCATTAAATCTAATTTTGTGTACATACATACACACCATTATTCTCTTCGCCTAAAATATTATTCTTACAAGACACAAGTGCATATCAGATTTCATGCATATGCACTGTGTCTAAATTTTTTTGTACATTCCCACGTACGATTTTTCACGTCGTGGGAAAGTGATAAGAAGAAAAAAGAAGCTTTCATGGGCCCAAGCCTCGGGGAGTTTGATTCAAAAAGCCGCCAAGTACAGTTATCGAGAAAGTCAAAAAGCAGTCGATCTAAAATGTTAGACTTTTGACATTTCTTCCTGTAAATTTTGATCCTTTGTTTTTTAACTAGTGATACTAAGTATAGCGCCAAGAATTTATGACTGTGAATATAAAAGTTCAGTGGATTTTCAATAAAATGCAACCAGCAATAAGAGTGTTTTATTTGGCGAGGAAAGAGGTGCAGTGAACAGTACCAGAAATCATTAAGTAAAGGAAATTAAAGAATCCTGCACTCTCCATAGGAGCACGGTGTGAGGATAATACTACATTAATACATTAGTATCAACCGTTGTAGCTTCAATTAGATCCTCCTCATCGAAAGGTTTATCAATCATCAATTCATCAATGTTATCATCATTATAATTGTATAATTTTTCCATGCTTGTACGACCGTCAAATCCCTTTGTTCGACTGAATCCAAAGCATATTTAAATGCTTGTTTTATGTAATAAATTTTAAATGTTGCTATTATACCCTGATCCAACGGCTGAATCAGTGAAGTGGTGTTAGGCGGCAAAAACAACAATTTTGAATTCAAGCCCCTTTTGTTCCATCTATTTTCTTACTTCAGGAACGAAGCACACGTGGAAACATTTTTTAAATAAAGCCGACGTCATTCATGTCTTATTATTCGCCATCCAATGAACTGGAAGTTGTTTAATGTTTTTTCCTTTCAAAGCTCGCTGCATGAGTGATCGGTTGATTAACAGAGGCCTTAAAATCTTATCACCAGATGCGTTGCTGCACAATAGGAACGTCACGCGATCCTTGGCGATTAACACCCCCCCCCCCCCCCTGCGGTCTTGCATTATTTTTACTAGCTTCCCCGGAAAGTTTTTTCCAGCATTTTTGTCACCTGACGCTACTTCACCTTTTATTTTTACATTGTGAAATGCGTGTCTTTTTAGGAATCTTGTCAGTTATCCCTCACTTCCCTTAAATATCAACTTCCTGGTTGTTTGGAGACTTGTTAATGACTCCGATGCCTAAAGTCGTTCGTATATTCTAAGTCCCTTCTCTTTTATAAGTTTTCCATCTATAGGTATTTTTTTCTGCAGTAGATCCTCTATCCAAAACACTAAAAGTTTTTCCATTTTCTCGAAGATAGTATTTCGACTGTATGATGATGTTTTGGAACTGACATTCGATCTAGAAATTACTGATTGCCGAATGGAATCTTTATTTTTTTATTGTTCTGACTGTCGCTTTATTCAAACCAAAATTTTTGCCAACAGATGTTGAGAGAAGTGAAGTCTCATGAGAGTCTAAGATTTTAATTTTAGTTGCTAAAGAAATCGCTTGTCTCTTCCGGTTAATTTTTGATTTTTCAGACATCTTATTTAGCTATAACAAAATTTAAATAAAAATCACTTCAATTTTCTAAACTAGATTTTTGCAATAATAGAACCTTTTCGTTGTAACAAAATCCAAACGAAATATTTTTTTCTTCGACCCACCACAATGTTAACACTTTTCAATACAATTGCTTAATTAAGTCTTAACGCAATTTTAAATAGAAAAATAGAAAATGCGACTATAAGAATTCCGGGATTTTCCCCAATTTTATTTTATTTTGTAACTGCGTAAAAATTCCGGGAATTTCCCCAATTATATTTTATTTTTGTAACTGTGTAACGAATTTTGTTCTAACATGTTCGAACACGTCCAAACAAATTTTTGTATACGCAATGCGTATACATACAAAAATGTTTTTTGGACGTGTTAGAACAAATAATTCGTGTAAAAAAATATTTTTTTCTTTTTTTTTTAGGATCGTGTTATTTTAAAATCGTGTAAAAAAAGATTTGGGTGTATCTTTAACGATATATAATATATATAATATTATTTTCTTTGAAATTGTGGAACTAATGTACTCCTATCTACACCAAAATGATTACTAGAACACTTTAACCCTTTACCGCCTTGCGTTGCCATATGGCAACACTCGACACATCTATGAATTTTGAATTCTCAGAAGCTCAGTTACCGTTATCGAGTTCGACCAAACTCGTAAACATACTCGCAACACTCGACTGTCTGTATATCGAAGTGTGCAGTTTGCTTTCTGTGGCGTTAAGTGCAATATTTCCAAGGGTTTTAAGTAGGAAAAAAAAAGTTTAGTGTGAAAATGGATTTACGTCAGAGGTGAGTAAGATTTTCTAATTTAATTAGCCTTAAACACAACTTAACTAATATGAAATTATGGGAAAATGTCTGCGGAATATTGTTCGTAACAATTCTAAATTATTAGGAAATTTCTTGTGTGTTTATTGTTAGGTTCATTTGTCTGTTGCCATATGGCAACGTTAGGCGGATGTATAGTCAAAAAAATTTACAAGATCAGATAAAAAAGTCATGTTACATGTATACTGCTTAATGCATTGTTTTTTTCTATCATATTATTTTTATCTAATAGATCGTTGACAGTCAATGAAGTTCTTGACTATTTAGAAGAAGTATGCATGGAAGATGCAGCAATTTATATTGAGCCTCCGGATGTATGCGACTTTACTGATGAAGATTCTGGAGATGAAGACGGGCAGTAATTCTTTATAAAAAATTTGAATGGAAGACAATTATCTGCACCTGCTGAATTTATTATAAATAATACCAGGGAAGAGCACAATCAGGATGAAGAGGAGGTAGGCGATGAGCCACCTCATAAAAAGTCAAAGGGAGCAAAGCAAAAGAAGGTATATAAGTGGGGAAAAAGAGATATAAAAAGTAATATAAAAAGATTTCCTGAACCTGATTATTCAAAAGTATCGGGATTTGTCTCCAGTTGAAATGTTCGAGAATTTTATAGATGACGACATTATCAGATTTATGGCTGAAGAATCCACCAAATATGCTTCATTTATTAATTGTCCAGACCCAGAGATAACCACAGATGAACTTAAATGTTTTATAGCTATCCTAATAGTTTCTGGATATAATAGCTTACCTAGCGAGAGAAGTTATTGGGATTCCCAAGACGATATGAAAAATATCATGGTGGCTAATGCAATGCGTAGAGACACATTTTTAAAAATAAAACGCTTTATTCACTGCGCTGATAATAATTTTCTCGACAAGAATGATAAGTTCACTAAATTACGTCCATTTATTGATAAATTGCAGCGGAATTTCATTAAAAATTTTGTACCTGAGGAAAATTTGTCCTATGATGAGTCAATGGTTCCTTATTATGGTAGACATGGCTGCAAGCAATTTATCAGAGGCAAGCCCATACGGTTTGGGTATAAAGTTTGGTCACTCAATACTCAAAGCGGATATTTAGTAAATTTTCAAGTGTATCAAGGCAAAGATCCAAAAGAGAATGAAGACTATCAGGTGTAGTTCGGAAAAGCTGCTGCTCCTCTAATTCAGATCATTGATTCTTTTCCCGAAGAGAAAAAATATCTACCTTATAGTTTTTATTTTGATAATCTTTTCACGGGCTTACCTCTCCTTTACCATTTAAAAACCTCAGGTTATGATGAAACAGGTACTATGAGGGAAAATAGAATTCCGAAAAACTGTGGCCTGATTTCGAAGAAAGCAATGAAGAAGAAAGAACGAGGCGCTTACGATTACCGGTCAACTAATGAAGGTGTCATTGTTACCCGTTGGCTCGATAATAACGTAGTAACTGTCGCTTCAACACAATGCGGTATTGCGCCCTTGGGTAACGTTGGAAGATACTCACGATCTGAAAAGAAAATAAAGCAGGTCTCTCGTCCTCATCTGCTAAAAATGTACGATAAATTCATGGGAGGCACTGATAGAATGGACGAAAATATTACTTATTACAGGATATCTGTTAGGGGAAAAAAGTTTTGGTGGCCAATATTTATATGGTTGTTAGATGTCGCAATACAAAATGCATGGATATTATATCGAAAATCCGTAGCGGATATTTCTCAACTTACTTTCAGACGTGCTATTACCACAACGTATTTAGCTCGATTTGGTACCTGTCCTAAATCCACGGGCAAGTTCAGAACTGCTTTTAGCTCAACGAATTGCCGTGTTCAAGATGAAATTCGTTATGATCGTTTAGATCATCTTGTCATTCATTCTTCTACTGTGTGAAAAATGTAATGTAGGCTTGTGTTTGAAATGTTTTAAAAAATTTCATTTGAAAGACTGATGTACTTATAGAATGCATACATATATATAACTAATATAAGTTCTAAGTAATTAAAAAATGTTTATGTTTGTTATCTTCTAAAAAACTGTTTATTAAAGTCTTTTGTATACTTTTAAAAGTAAAATTTGATTTGTTAATTATTGTCCTGATAAACGCCTAGCGTTGCCATATGGCAACAGGCTATAATTTCAAAACTAGTAGCTCCAAGCTCAAATTTGTTTTTTTAAGTGTTGTTTGGACTCACAGCATTATCATATTGGAAAATTAAAAAAATCGGACGCAAAAAGCATTCGCGGCGGTAAAGGGTTAAGTTAGACTTTACTTTGTAATTTGTTTTAAGACTAATACAATCAGGTTTTACAAAGTTCTTTAGAATATCCAAATACATACATATATATTTTTAAGTTGGTCATATAGCGAGTACGCCTGACTTGATTCGGACTAAAAAAAATTTTTGTTAACATTAGTAAGCCGTTTTAAGATATGGGTACAGTGTTGTGCAAATTAATTGGAACAAGTAAATTTTTGGTGAAATATAGAGTTTATTAAAAAAATAAAGTAAAATATTTGAAAATGTTATTAAATTAATTTTTTTGTATGACCCCCTTTATTACTGATAACATTCTTAATGCGTTTACCCATCGATTATTTGTAAATCGTGGAACCATATTTCATTTATAGCCGAAATAAACTTAGTTTTCGTGGTGCAATCCTTCTTCCTGAGTCTGGCTTTGACAATCGCCCATAGATTCTCAATCGGATTGAGGTCAGGCGAATTCCCAGGCTACATGCTGCTCAAAAAATATCTTCATTTTCTTTGATGCATGGAACGGGGCAAGATCTTGTTGGAAAATTAAATTTCTGTCCGGGAATAATCTTTTTGTCCCAACTAATTTGCATTGCACTGTATAAAAAAAATAATAAATGTAATTTATTATTCGGATTATGTAAGAAGTCTTTAATATCCTGAGCATTAGAGCTATTTAATTCTTCGGAACTATATAAGCCGAAATAATATTTTAAAGCCACCATTTGTTCCAATATTCGACTAACAGCGTTATCGAACGAAAGCCATCTAGTTGATTAGAGCCGAAAATTTCCCTCAGAAGTAGCAGATTTCAACTGGATAAGCCCAAAAAAGTTGTCAACAACTTTTTTTTTTCAATGTGTCAAAATATCTGTAAATCAGAAGTTCTTTTACTTTGATGAAATGTAGATGAGCTCACGATACCTGTATCGTGAAAGAATTTGTTGGAGCTGTGTCCGGTTCTTGTACCGACGACACAGCAAGTAATTTATTGTTCGTCGCAATGTAGATGGTGATAACAACGATGACGCTTACGATGCTTATATCGTAAGTTACTTGTTGATTGTTTTCGGTTCTTGTACCAAGACAATCTTAATCGCGACTCACAAAAGCGAAAGGTACTGGTAAAACAACACCTTGAATATGATAATGAAAACTGATATATTTAATTTATTTGCACGATATTTATACAAGCTTACAAAAAACTAGAGTTACTTAAAGCTAGGGTCAATAATCTAATCATTACAGCACTAAATTATTGAAGTAAACGTATTGCTGACATATACAAAATTAGCGCATTTACAAATTACTAAAGCGAATGACCTGTGCTGGTTGCGCGTTTTTATTTTCGTGTTACCAGCCAATTTATGTGTTGTCAGCGAATGCCTTTATGCTTTCTAAGAGAAGGTGAATGATTTTTGAGATGCATGCAAATGAATTGTCTTTGTTGATTTAATGAATATTAAGCTTGAAAAAACGACTTAAGATTAAACAATATCTAATGACAACTACTAAAAATTTTGTTGTTGCAACATCTGTTGTTTCATCTATGACGAGAAAAAAGTATGTAGTCCTTAACGTTTTTGCAATAATTTGAATGGAAAATAATTTTATTTGCCATCTCGGTGGCCTTTGTTTTTGTTTTGAAATTATGCAAAGAAAAACTTTTAATTCATTATATGTCAATTCCTGTAATTGACATATAATGATCTACGTTTACAAATCACAAATTTCGTCGATTCAGATAAGCAACATGGACATTTGTGGTGTTCTGAAAATTTCAAAATGGTGGTGGGTAGTTAGTGTAGCGATAGAAAGATGTATCATTTACCTTGTTCACATGAAGCGGAGTAGACTGGACTGGAATAGTCCTAATTCGCAAAGTACCAAGTCTTCACATGTGATGGACTGGGTTAAGTCGACGACAGAGACATCTTCATTGACAGTTCAAATTCAAATTCAAATTAAAGTCAACTGTCATTTGAAGTATTTTTTTTTAGATAAAAGGCGGATCATGGAAAAAATCATGATTTCACAATTTCTAACAAATTATATGAAAGCAAAAACGAGTTCGAAGCGAAGAATGAGAGTATACCGAAAAATGTTGTCGCTAATTATGAGAATCTACTTTTGTCCATCATATTAATGACATTGAGCTCTTCGCAAAACTCTAAAAAAACTTGAACTTCCACTTGTTCCCACACACATCTCCCTTTTAAATTAGACATTTGTTTAAAATTAAATTTATGCGCGAATTTAATATCATGTGACATAATCAGCTTCACCGCCGACTAAGTGCCAAAATTTAATCCGTTCCACTCCACTCGGTGTTCACATGAAGCCAAATCCACTCTTCTATCGAATTAAAACCGGTCTAGGCTATTCCATTCCAGTTGGTGTTCACGTGGCGGATTAACTCACTCCGGAGTTCGATAATCCAGTCTACTCCGCTTCATGTGAACAAGGTAATTGGTTATCATTCATTTTTTAATCATCAAATTCACTAATTTAACAAAGTTTAATAATTTTACGCTTAAAATTAAATTTAGCACAATTCAAATTTCAATTTCCTTAATAAAAGTAAAACAAACAAAAAAATCTACTCAAGTATATTCTTACTGACTGACATACGCATGCAATTTTCTAATTCATTCCTTATCTATGTAATTGTTTAAAAATTTCACTCTTAACTTAAATTAATTGTAATAATTTATTTCAACTAAATCTTTATCGTTTAGACATGTCTTGCCAAAGATGCCATATAGGCATATTTTTGACAAAATGTCACTACAATAAATTACAATTTAACACACCTAATAAATGCTGAAATGAAGAATGATTTTGATTAGTTAAATTTCAATTTGTTTGGTTAATCTGTGACCAGTAATTATACCCTTATGGCATGCGATTACCTTCGTCCCTTAACCTTAAATTGTTCAGAAAATGAATAAAATAATTACCTTTTGATGATTATTAGAACAATAAATTTGTTATAACACCAACTTATTAATTTCCTTTGCTGATCTGTGTAATCCACAAATTGAAGTGACTACAAATTTGGAGCCAGAAATTTCACTCAACTTTAAGTCAAACTGATGAACAGTTTTTATAAGAAAAATTTTCTAAGTCCAGAAAATATTGAAACACTATTGAAATCCCAAAAAAACATGCATATAGAGTAAATTATCAAAATAGTAGTTAGTTCATTCCAAATAATTCCTCTCATGACTTTTGCTGTTTTGTCTTGTTCGCACGATACTTCTCTTTCGCACTCGTTAGTGCGAATAGTAATTATAAAAATCGCGAATTACGCGAATCCCGCGAAAAATACCGCGAAACAAACGCGACCATTAGAATCGCGCGAGGATTCTACCCCGGATTAGCACGTCAAATGTCATGGGAACATGAAGTTTCGCCGTGTTTTCAAATCGAGAAACGTCAAACGCGCGCGATTTGTTTTTTCATTAATTTTATTAATTTAATAGTGTTTTGTGTAGTGTTTTGTGGATAGTTCATCTCTGGAGCTTATATTACGCAGGTAATTATAAAAATTTGGTGGATTATTGTAAGTTTTCCTAAGTTTTATAATTGGTGGACACCTGTACAGGTGAGATTGTTTTGGGTGATTTTCTCACCTGAAATGTCCACTAATTACCCTTGTGTTGCATGGTTGCTTAGTTTGTGTGCTTTAATATGTTTTGCATGTTAATAAAAAACACCTTGGATGTGTTGTTTTTAATGTTTATATTAATAGTTCAAATTTTCTGTATTTCATTTATCTATCTTCATTTCCTTTTTCTCGTTTTAGATCATCGAGGGATCTTTGCACCTGTGGCATACTCCAGGTGCCGGTAACATGCGTTGCATAATTTGATTTTTAATTTGATAAATTCTCCCTTTTTCTTTTCAGGTTCGTCGAACAGTTTTACTACATTTGAGTTCTTTTGGCTATGTCAGAATCTCTACAGGCTGTCGTCAAAAATCAGGGTAAAGACTGCATTTGGGCGAATGGTAGAACATCTTGAATACAATACATTACGTACGGCTATCATTTCAATGCGCTTTTTTTTACTTTCAGCCGGCTTGATGTGAGATTCAATAACTTATCAATAGTGGGTACAGTATTCTTCATATCAACCTTGCTAATATGGCACTTGATGAATTGTTTATACCTCACAAGATGGCCTTTGTTATTTGTTAAAACTTTAAAACATACCGCACAACACGTATTACTTCCTACCTTCTTCAACCATGGATATAAAATCTTAGCTGGTCTGAAAGATGTGCGCATTTTATGTTATACAATTTAGTTCATCCCATGCCCCCTTTTTCCAGGTTTTCTAGGTATGTTAGGTATACCAGGTATACAACAATCGTACACTATAAGTATTCGTTCAACGCTCTTTTTCCAACAGTCAAATTCTCCAGGATTTCTAGAGAATTGCCTGAGGCTTTTTACTACATCAGGAATTTCAGAAGGATTTCTGTTTTGTATTAATGCAATCTGATCGACGTCATTATTTTTTGATTATCGATTTACCTCCAATCATAAATTCAGAATTATTCTACCTTCTTTTCTTAACAAAACAGTAACTAGTGCTGTAACTTTTTCTACTAAATTATATGCATTAGAGCGGCAGGGATGGTTCTGAGTAATACATGATTTATTATTTTCTTCACTTATCGCCGGCAACGAACTTGGAACGGATAACGTAAGTGGTCTAATAACATTATTTTTTTCCATTCTCGTTAAAAAAAATTTTCAGATATGATTAAACACTTGTTCAATCCACATGCATATCAATTTCGACTCCGTATAATAAATCCCTCGTAGAATTCCCATATCCTGAGATGCAAACATTTGTCCTAAAAATGCAAAACAAAACCCCACAAAGAATCATACTTTATAGTAAATGAACTCAATATTCTTATTTGAACAAGGAGTTTCACCACCTCGAATCCCTCCTACAAGATATCCTGGAGTTCATTCTATCTATAAATATTCAAAAAGTATTAATATTTTAATTGAAATATATATAATTAACAGCAAACTCACCTAATCATACATCTCCAGCATATTTACATTTTTGTAATGTCATCTAGTGACATTACGTCAAACAGATGGTGTCGCCACAATCAAATTGGACCAAAACGAATAAAGCGTTGCCAGGGCAACACATTATGAAGCTGGGACGTAGCTGTTCACGGCGGCTAAAAAAGGGCGGCGAGCCGCAGCAAAATCACCCATTCGGCTTTTAGAGTCTAATCTGAAAGCATTCTCCACCAGAGTCTAATCAGTTTCCTATCCTTTGAACAAAAGTTTAATTTTGTTTATTCCTTCATATAGAAGTTTAATTCTATTGTTGTAGTAGAAGTATAATTCTATTTATATCCAGCATCCAATTTGCCGAATATTATAATTTCAGAGTTTAATCTGAAAACGTCCTCCGTCAGATTCTAATCTGAATACCCGTCCTCTGAGCAAAAGTATAATTTTGTTCTATCCTTCATATAGAAGTCTAATTCTATTAAAGTCCAAACTCCCAAAATCTAGTACTTGATCCCCAATCGTGTGACAGAAGTTTAATTCTGCTTACACGCTCCAGGACGTTTCGGCTGAAGTATAGTTCTGCGCACACGTTTTGATATTCGCTGTAACTGAAGTGTAATTCTGCTTACACGCCTCACGCTCTCACACTATAGCAACGATATAAATCTGTTTATTAAATATTGGTTAGTGGAAGTTTAATTCCAGTAAACTAAAATTATTCTCATTTCTTTTATTACAGAAATAAGGAGAATATTCAGCAGCTCTCCCTCGAGATTTTTCCTTGGAGTTTATTATTGAGTTCTTTTTTTTTTTATTTGAATATTTTAACTTGTTGAATTTTGTGAATTTTATTGAATTTTATATTAGTAATAGTAATAATAGATTTTAAGTTGAAATTGAATTGTGATATTTAGGTTAGTTACTTTAATAAAATTTATATTTGAATTGAAATCCAAGCTGAGTTATCCTTTTCTAAACCGGCGCTCTCCCTTACGCTTGAGACTAGATTTCACAACACTCTTAACTGAATAAATTGCTTAATGAGTCAAGGAAGCTACAAATTTTTTAACCTTTTTCTTCTTATTTGTAAAACTTTAATCAAATTTATCAATTTTTTCTTTGATTTTCAACACATTTATCACTTATGTAAATTAATTTGAAATATTTTTTTTTTTTTTATCACTTATGTAAATTAATTTGAAATAGTATAATTTATTTTTTATATTTTTTTTATTTTTATAAAAATAATATGAATACTAGACTTACAATAAAATACAATAAGACCTCGCTTTGCGTCGTACGTTCCAAAAAATCGCGACTCAAATTGAAATGACGCAAAGTGAATTGATATTTTCTATTGGAAATCATATAAACAGCAAAGATAGGTTACCGTAATTTTCTTTGAGTCATTAAATGTTAAAAAGAGAAGAATATTTAAATAACAAAACAAAAGTAAACCTTTATTAATTCATTTAAAAACATAAAAAAGACTAGTAATTCAATCAAAAATGAAAAATATATACACAAAATAAAGAAAAATAATTATGAAATTATTCAGACTCTGTAGACGAGCTTATGGCCATTGGAGTCTCTTTTTCAAAAAATTTGTCCAAAGTTTGCTGAACAGTTTTTCTCTGATGTTTAGGTAAAGTTCCTTCCTTTCGCTGTTAGGATCATTTTTTAAAAAATCTCAATTGCTTCGTCTATTAGACTCATTGCTTTAGAAAATTGTAGTGAAGTTAAATTTCGACGCTCTAGCGAGCTGTCTTCTTCGTTAGCGGTTGCCAAATCCAGTTGCATCAATTCTTAGTTACACATTTCTCTGTTATGAGAAGCTAGCAATTCATCCATCCCTCCAGAATTAGATTCTCTTGCTAAGTTAGCGATTTCATGACAAACAGTATGTGCTTCATCATCATCATCAACTTCTAAAGAGGAACTGTCACCTTTTTTCTGGTCACACATTCTGGCCATATTTTGAGCCAAACACCGGTCATGCAAAATGATTTTACCTCCTCCCAAGACTCTGAAATAATATCGATTGCCTTTAAAATAATAAAAATTTTCAAGAATTGCTGCATTGTAGTCTTATCGGGTCCATCAGTTTCACTCAAAAGCAGCTTAAATGTTCGTCGGAGATAATAACTTTTAAAATTCGAGATTACAGCCTGATCCATCGGCTGTATCAATGATGTGGTTTTCGGTGGTAAAAACATAAATTTAACATTTTCTGATAAATCATCAATATAAACTGGGTGACCAGGGGCATTATCTACTAAAACTAAAGCTTTGAAGTCTAAGTTCTCTTTATTGCAATAATCTTTAATTTCAGGAATAGCTAGCATACGTGGAAACCCAGTCTTGAAATATTAATGCCGTCATCCATGCGTTTTTATTCGCTCGCCAGTGTACAGAAAGTCGATCTTTTGAACAGCCCTTCAAAGATCTAGGATCTTCTGATTGGTAAACAAGTAACGGCTTAAACTTAAAATTACCATTTGCATTGCCACCTAGAAGTAGGGCCAGTCTATCTTTACTAGCTTTAAATCCTGGTGCAGATTTTTCAATTTTCGATATAAAAGTTTTTTTCGGTAGACGTTTCCAAAATAAACCAGTCTCGTCAATATTGAAAACTTGTTTTGGGACATAACCATCCTCCTGAAATATTGCTTTTAACTCTGTAGGCAAACGGCCCGCAGCGACGGTGTCTGCATTGGCTGCTACGCCGTGATTAGCTTCAAAATGTTCTTCTTTATCTACCACTTGCAGCGTCGTTACACATAGACTTGCCTTTAATATCTTCAAATAAGCTTTTTGCTTTTGCCTTGATTACCATTTTTCTTAATGGAATTTTCTGTGCAATCTGATTTTGAATACAAATAGAAAGCAAGGACTCAATTTTAATCAAAAAATCACTCCTTGTACGAGTCATCGTCTTGGCGTCTAAAGATTTTACAGATTTAGCAGTCTCTTTTATTTTAATTCTATCTCGAGCTTGAATAGTTTTGCCAGATCAAGAGCTCTTGCTATGTTTATAGCCTTTTCTGCATTACCAAAGCGTCGTAAGTGTCCAAAGTTATAGTTTTGTTTTTTTTGTTTTTTTTTTGTAATTCTACCAACACTTCTTTTTCCACTCATGATTATTATGGTCTAAAAAGTTAAAATATAAATAAAAAAAAACAGGGTTACAGCCTTTTAATATTTAAATTTATTTTACTTACTTTAAAATTTATAATCACAAGGAAACTCTCCACTGCAAGTATGATTTTTACAATGTTTAACAAAAAACCTTCCACTGCAATCAACAATCAACTAACAATTGAATGTAATGAAAAAAAAGCAACTCAATACGAAAAAACAACGACTCATAGCGAAATGGGTCTTACTTCAGTAACGACGCAACTTCGAAAAAACGCAAAACGAAACGACGCAAAGCGTGGTCTTAGTGTCCTGTTTGTCTACATATATCTGGGACCGCTAATAGTCTTCTTTCCTGACAGATTAGGCTGCTGTTATTAAGTATTTTTATCCACGGTGATTAAAAGAAGATTTTACTCAATAATTCCGTTTCATCCGAATCGAGATATTAGCTGCTTCGGTTACTTCGGGCTCTCGTTTCCTGGTATTTTATCGTCGGAAAGGTTTCACTTCTCTCCACTAATAACTTTGTGGATGGGTACACAAAAAGAAGTTTTTTTGTTATTAGATTGCATGCATTTGCTATTTGTGGTTGATTACACCTTTTTTTTTTTGTTTCGTACAGCAACACTTTTTTCTTGTTATTTAAAGCACTGTCGTGAGTATTTACATCGACAAATTATCTCGAGAAAAGAAGAGAAAATTTTTTTCTCAATTTATCATTTACTATCACTTATTTTTCCGTTAGCATTCCGCGGTCGCTGCTAGGGCGCCAGTTGATTTTTGTAGCCGGGTTTTTATATATACAAAAACAAACAAAAAAAAAACTTTAATTTTTAATACGTTTATTCCTTGACAAATATTAATTAAAGACTAAATCTAACTTAACTACCTTATTTCTATCTGGGCTATCGCGTGGAGTTAAAAGTGCAGCGTCGGCTTAGTTCCCACGGTGCAGCAGTGAAATATGAAATGAATTCAAGGTCTGGTGCATCCGATGCATAAAAACAAGCTTATATTTTAAGAATTTCCTTTTAATTAAAAATAAAACCATCCTGGGATTTGAAGCATTACTGCCAGACAGTGTCTGAACTTTTCTTAAGTTTATATGATATAAACGAATTATGATCAAATCGATTTGTAACATAACATAACACCAGCGGAAGAGGCTTTTTTTGTTTTTACATCAGACCGTAAAGACTCTTAAAAAGACTTTATAAAATAAAAGTCTCGAAATACTCTCAAAAAGTATTTTTGTTAGGTAAAAGTCCGAAAAGACTTAAAACTCTTATTTCGTACAAAAAAAAATTTACTCTTAATTTTTACTTTTAAAAATAAAAGTTAAAAATATTATTAAAATTTAATTTTTAAATATAAAAGTTTCCAGTCGGACCTCACTTAAAAACAGACTTAATGGAGAGTTATTTTCAGGCACTGTTTTTTTTTTATGCTTTTGCGAAATAGAGTGAGTTTTCACTTCAGAAATACGAGCTTTCCCATTTGTATCACAAATCTTACAATAATAATAATATTCACCTCTTCTGCTTTTGCTTAGCCATCCTGCGAAGTCTTGTAATTTTTCCCATTTTTCGCAATATTTTGGCCCTATCGTATCCTTAGTGGTTTCTTGCATCTGGCTTCAATTATTTCTTGTTCGGTGTCTGATTCTCAAACTGAAGTATCTTTAGAAGATATTTTACGTAAACAATATTACATACACTGTAAGTAGTCCACCAAAAAAAGTAATATTAATAAAAGTTTACCTAAGTTATCGGAAGATAAGTAGGGGATAGAGGGGCAGAACGGATCATCTAAGAAATTAATCCAATTAAATCTAGCTTTATGCACGAAATGGCCGCCAAAGGTATTTAGATATTTGCACTCATGCTTTGTCTATAACATAAACCTTTTAAATGTTGTCGTCTGTAACAGTTTCTCTTTCGGGTTTAGACATCTTTATTCGCTTAGGTTTTGTTTTCATATTACTTTTATATTTAGTAGTTTTTGGTGTATTTATCAAACTTTCCTCAAGCTCTCTTTTGTATGGGCTTGATGTCAATATAGCTGCTTTACCTTTTGCTCTTCTATTTTTTCTTAAGCTTGCAGTAGCAGAGACTTTTGGAAGTGGTTGTATTACTCTTGGAGATACTACACCAAATGTACTCGGTGTTGAAATTAGAGGAGGAATCCGAGGAATGGCTGCAGAGGTATTTGTCGGTATATCGGGTATTATATGCTTTTGAATGGTTTTGCATGGAAGTTACAGTATTAGTGGGCGAATCACCTACTACGTGTTCGGGTGTCAGAGTTATATCCGTAACCTCAGCAGCGATAAAGTCTTCATCGCCAAAGACATTGGGGTCTACTGGATATAATCCTGTCTTTCTGAAACCACTGATAATGTTGATTGGTGTGGCCGCTTTTAGATATGCTTCACCGAACAGTCCCCCAATTTGGAATTGGGTCACTACTCTACCAGGATTATTTCTCAAAAATTTCTCACAAGATTGAGAGAAATAATTGTTCAGTGGCCCCATGAATGATACATCTAACGGCTGTAGTCTGTGGGTGCAGTGGGGCGGAAGACAGAGCACGGTTACGTTATTTGCAACAGCCATTTCCAAAAATTTTACATTTTTAGTATGCGTCACATGACCATCTAAAATAAGCAAACATGGATCATCCGGTGTTGGTTTCGTAAATCGAATAAAGTGGCGAAACCAATTTGTAAATATTTCGGTTTGCATCCACCCTGATTCGTGACAAGCAAAATTTGCTCCTGGTGGTGTTCCGTCCATTAATTCAGGTTTCATTCTCTTTCTTGGAAATATAAACATCGGAGGCACATAATAATCAGAAGCTGACGCGCAGATAACTGCGGTTGAAAGTACACCCCTTTCCGCAGATGTTAAGGTACCAGCTTGTTTGCGGCCTTTGAGAGCAAATATCTTGGAAGACTTAGTTTGTACCTAAAATAATGAAAATATATATTCAGAATTAAGAAAAAATTAGCAACAAATTAGGGCACTACTGTTGTAATCCCGGTTTCATCCACATTGAATATTCTTGGTGAATGAAATTTTTTCTCGTCGTACATTTCCTTATACATTGTAAAAAATGCCGTGATTATAGGTCGGTTGAAAGCCTGAGCCCGTGCCTTCGATGTTTGCTCGGGATTTCTCAAAGAAATATCTGGATGTCTCTTCTGAAAATTGAACAGCCAGTCCCTTCCTGAGAGGCCAGTTTTTTTGTCAAACTTGTGTTCTAAGTTATTGGCTCCTGCAAGTTGAAATGCCACCCATCGTACATCTCTGGTTGTTAATCCAAAAAAACGCTTTGCGAAATCAATAATGTAGCCCAATAACTCCTTTTCTTGATCCTCATTAAAACTTGCTTAAAACGTCCAAGTCTCTTCGAGGAATTTTGTGTCTTTACTTTTCGAATGTGAGTTGTCTTAGGCACTTGGAAAAACTTGCTGGCTTTTTGATACCCCATTATCTTATTATTAATAGCATCTATAGCCTTCTGCATGGAAGTCTCTGTCCACGTTTCATTTCGACTGGTTTTTCTTATATAGGTGCGAACCATCCTACAATATAACAAAAATGCATCCCAAGATAAATTTCAGTGGTACGTAAGGGGGCAAGACGGACCACTAGTCCTTCTTGCCCCCATGGAAACTGGTCCGTTTTGCCCCGAAGGAGGACTCGAACATATAAGTAATAGGTTTCTGTATTTTAAACAAAAAAAACTACCTTGTTAATACTGCTTCTCATAAATTAGAGCCTAAATAGTTCTTCTAAAGCAATAACCCTCTGAAACCGTCACTTTTTGTTATAAAAAACACAAAGCTTCATACAGGCTGAAATAACATCGACCGGCCGTTTTTTACATTTTTTTCGAATGACAGCTGAATCAGTGTGAAGACAGGAACGATTTTTACAGGGAGCGTTCAGAAATCTTCTTAGCGTTGATTTATGCTATTCACAAACAGAACGCTCTGCTCGAACTCCGAATATCAGTGGTAGTTCTTCTTACCCCAATAGTCTGTCTAGCCCCCCTCTCTCTTGTACAAAATTATTATTAACCAGGACGAAAGTTCAATTGGGTGGCATTTAAAATGTTATAATCAAGTGTCGTCAGTTTATGGATACAAATCAGCAATGTTTTACTGTAAACATTTATCATAAAGCATCAATCCAATCTCTTGAATTCTTTCTGGACTAATAACTCTGGTGTCCTCCTTCACTGTGTTTGCTGTTATGTTATTGAAGCTACACTCTGATGACTTACTGCTGGATACATTCTCTTCCAATAGATTCACACTTCTTTTTAACCGGTTTTGACATATTTTTGCAAAGTGACCACTGACCTTTTGCTTTGCAATTATGACAGATTATTTCCAGAGCTGGACATTTATTGCGATGAAAATTGTTACCGCACCGGTGACATACAAATTTGTTTTTATTGAAATTCTGCTTCTGACATTGCTGATTATAACTTCACTGACTGACTAGGCTGCTGCATTTGTTTGTGGCGCGAAGACGACGTAAAAAATTGATTTGGCATTTGACTACTTGATGCGTTGTGTTTCTTTCCTGGTTCGTTGCTTTTGACGACATGTATTTGTGGAAATTTCATTTCCTCCGACTGCTTGGCTACTGCTTCAAATTTTAATGCACTCATGCAGACTTGCTCCAACGTTTTATCATCTTCTTGTAAGGGTTTTTCTTGCCATAAAGTATTATGCATACCACAAATGAATTTATCTCTCAGCGCCTGATCTAGAAATTCATTAAATCCAAACTGATTTGCTAAGAGCTTAAGACTGACAATATATTCCGTAACTGTTTCATCGTGCTTCTGCGTACGACCGTAAAATTTAAAGCGCTCTGCTATGGTGAGCTTTTTTGGAGTGAATACTGTTTTTTAAAACTGCCTTTATTTCATCGTAGCATTTTGATGACGGGATCTCTGGTGCTAGAAGAGTCTTGAGGGTTTTGTACGCCTCTGGCCCAATTAAGGTTATGAATAATGGCGTCTTCTTAGTTGCTGGTATATTGTTGCATGCAAAAAATTGCACCATGCGGTCAATATATTCCTCAAAATTACGGCCGCGGTAAAATGTTCCAGAGAACCGACTAAATTATTCATTATAACCTTAGGTTGCTGAAATTCCGACGAAGAAGACGGGCTGGGTAAAAGCGAAGATATCTACTCCAATGATTATGGGCGCCACGTGGTTTTTCAGGACTAATGAGGTACCACGAAACTCTTACGAGAAATGAAGCACGAGAATGTATCCAGTCACTTTCGTATGTATTCATTTGAATATATTCGATGAGTGATTTGCTTGATTTCTCAATTTCTACCTATATGTAGTTATGCCTAAAGCTGAATAAAAGAGTGATCACTATTACACGGCTCCACGAGGAAAGTACCAATCTGCCCCTTTAAAGAAAACAATAAATTTTAGGATAATAATACGTTCACCTGGCACGACGACTGGCTGTCCAAAATTTCTCTCCTATCCTCTGACTTGGAATCCTTATAGCTCCTTCTTTTAGACTCGAATTCCTCTTTGAACTTGGACTCTTTGAGGTTCTTTTGTTAAACTTTTTCTTGAAGAGCCACTCGCACCGCCACGACTGAACATGCTGACGATCTATAACAGAGAGAGAGGGCCCGCTCACCGCGCTGTTGGCTATACGGGCTTTCCGGGCTGGATTTTATTTACAGCGACTACTACAAGGCTCCTTTCCACTATACTTTCAAGGTGGAATTTGGTCTCTAGATGCAATACTGATCCCAGCCTATCACCGTTCTTTTTTTCACAGCAGGGATCTCCTCAATGCCTGCGTCTTCGCGTTGTCGAGTCAAAAATTTAAAGGTTAAGTGCGAGGTTCTTCTTTATTTCTTACTTTTCGTTTGCTGTGTTTATTTTGGGTCTTCGTTCACTTTGCATTTTTTTTTACTCTTTCGCACAGTCGTCGCGACACTTATGTGACATGGAATATAAATGTATAGGTACTTTTCAGTGCCGCAGGTTGGTACTTGCACTCGTGAGTTACCTGAGTTACTTAAGTTACTTTGAATTCATAGCTAATACTAATTGATTTTAACTTAACCGCTAACGAAACTAATACAACTGATCTGCCATAATGCCCGTAATAGCTCGCCTGTGGCTGCGAGTTTGTTGACTTCTTCGACTTTTTGTTTTTGTGTCCAACTCGGACATAAATAGCGAAAAATAATATTTTTTACTTTATGACATTTGACTTTTTTGTTTTTTATTTATTTTTTTATTTTTATCCTTGGCGCCAGCATTATAATTACATATTATTGGCTGGGGTTGAGGCAAAAAATGAAACTCACTTGCTAAATAATACTTATGTTTAATGTAAGTGTTCAGGTCGACAGCCAACAGCAGAAGAACGTGGAGCCCGCTTCGAAGTGGAGACAAGCGACGTGACACTAGAAAGTGGCAAATTCTGTATGTGGCATGTTTCATTACATAAGGATTGTTACTAACTTCACGGCATTCTGTTAAATCCAAATTATTTGAGCTGGTGTTCGTAAATGAGGGATTGCCGTCAACAAAATGTCGCCTGCTTCACTTTCTTAACTAAACTCTGACACCTCGTAAGAAAAATCTTCTTCTTCCTTTCGACCATTGAAAACGCCGTTCAGAATCTGCCAGTCAGCTATCGTTCACACAGTCAGATCGAACATGGCAGTGTACTTGAAACGTTCTCGCAACTGGTTACTCACTGTTACCTCCTCCACGTGTATAGCAATATCAATGCAACGAAACAGTGAGAAATTGCATAAACAGTTTACACGACTGTCGTGTCCCAAAAGCAAGCAAAAGACGTTTTTAGGATAATTACCTTTACTTATTTATTGACTGCTTGTTTAAACTGTCCTATCTCAACAATGTTACATTTATTCACGACCCGCACTCTTAACTTGTAGTATAACTTAGTACTCCACGCTAACTTGGAAAAAACGCGACTCTGAACTGAACGCTTAACGGCGAGAATACTACGGCCTCGACAGACCTTCCTTGCTCACAACGCGGATATGTAAACAAACGACAACAACCTTGTCGTTTGTTCTACCGGTTGCAGCACCTGAGTCGCTTAGTAGTAAACAATCGCTTTACATAATAATTACCATCGTCGATTGCTCCACTAAGCGCTCATCGCAGCCAGCTGTTGGGCTAATCAGCAAAACAACCGACGGTTGCAGAACAATACCATGCGAGGTTATTGTTTAGCAATTGCTGGTTATTTCGCTGTGATGCCTTTGGCTGCTGGAAGAATCTTCCGCATATCGGGCCATAACACGAACACTTAATTTATTACTTTAATTTAGCAGTTTAATTATACACTAAATTAGTTTACATTTCTCAAATTAAATGAGTGTGCATTTCCTACATTATTTAAATGTTTGCCTAAGTATTCCGGAAAATTATGGTTTTTAAATTTTAAAATAAATAATAGTTCACTCATCAGCCTCTCTTTAATATTTATTCACTTCAGAATCCAAAACATATGTCTTATCGGTGTAAATCTGTTGTTGCACAATATTGGTTTCATCGCCTTGGTCTGTAATTTCTGCATTTTCTCTACCATTTCTTGATCGCTAACAAAAAAAAAAAAAAAAATTATGTTAATAAACTCAGTTGTCTCTAATTCATTTAAAAAATGCTATTTTTTCCCAATCTTTCCGAAAATTGATATGACATTTGAAATGTAATTGTTAATCTATAACAACTCCGTATTAAATTTTTGTTGAAAATTCCGCTATGAATCGAACAACGTTTTTGATGTATTTTTACATACCTAATATGGATTACTCAATTTCGTATGTAGACTCATGTCGGAAATGTACAACCAAATTCTGCATTTTTCAATAGCATTCTGTAATGACGTTAAGAGCTCGGTATGCATTTGTCAATTTGAGATGTAAATGTAATTCCATTTACTCCAGACTCCATGTAATTGAAACTTCTGCAGGTTTATGAGGATGTTCAGATAATAATTTCTATTATTATTTTTTACAGCTGATAACATGTCCATTTAAAGAATAGGCCTTAAATGAACATGTTATCATCAGTAAAACAATAAAGGATAGTAAAACAATAAAGAATAGGCCTTAAATGAACATGTTATCATCAGTAAAACAATATGTGTTTATTATCTGAACATCCTCATAAACCGGAAGAGGTTTCCATTACATAGAATCTGGAGTATATACGCGAATTACATTTACATCTCAAATTGACAAATGCACACCGAGCTCCTAAATTCATTACACAATACAAAATCACCCTTGTATAACTACTTAATTGAAATAAAAAGTCCAATTGTTGAAATATTTTAGTTCATTTTTATTTTTATAAAAAACGTAATAAAAATGTTATTCATTCTATATACATTTATATATACATATTTCTATTTTAGAGAATAAAAAATTAAAAAATACACTTTATTATCAGCACATTAGTTGATTTAAGAAAAAAATTCAAAATTCCATGATTATATCGCAATCTGTAACAGTAACATAAAAAGTTGGTAGAAAATAGTATTAAACCGGACTTGTTACAAAAAAAAAAAAAAAAATACAAAAACTAGTCAAATGTTGAAAATCACTTTATTAATAAAGAGAGCAGACAAGACCAGTAAAATAATGTCTGCGTATGAATATCAATTACTGACCTCCGGCGCGTCCCTGCACACCATCGCGATCTGTAAGGAAAATAGAAAAGGGTACTGGTGAGAACAGGTCTCAGTGAAAAAATCTTGAATCCCAATCATAAAATGCACGCACACCTGGAAACACCCTCCTAGACCATAATGAAATTCATGGTCACCCGGAGGAAACGCACTCACTCATACTAGGCCTAATTTACCTTACTTCGGTCACCAGTTAATCCAATTATGCTACCGTGTAGTCCGTTTAGGATTACCTAGACCTTTCTCAAACTAATTCAAACTTTACTCACCCATTCACTTCTTTTTATAATGTTCAGCTCATTGGGATGAACATCAGAAGTAGCCATGTGGAATGAGTACCCAAAATTAATGTACTTGTAATCAGTAACTAAATCTTGAAATTTGAAAGTAGACAAATTATGTCTACTTTCTTTGTTCAATCTATCTTGCGGAACTAGTATAACTAGATAAGAATATACCAAGTCACTTAATTCTTTAAAAAGTTTTAGTGGATCTACGTCGTCTGACTGGAAAAATTTGTTTAGTTCTGTTATCGGTTTTAAAGTACTCTTCAAAAATATTAAATAAACATAATTTTCTTTGTTCTGGAACATTTGGTATAATTGCTCTGCTGTGTACCACCTTTCCTTATCTTTAGTAAGTGCAAAATGGAGTTTTAATGAATCCCATTGCTCGATTATCTTCTCTATCGCAGTGTACCTTGACAGCCATCTTGTTTGTCTATTTTCAACGGCTTCTTCCCAGTTAAAAGTTGATAAATCTTCTGGTACTCTAGTTGTCTTTGCTGACTATATGGCTTTCTTTCACAATAAAATCTAAGTATCTGGGAAGGACTGTGCATGCATGCTCTGCAGCTAGATGAAGCGAATGGCAAATACATTTTACAACCATCAGGTCTGGTATTGAATTTTTTAGTATTGTCGATACTGAATGTCGTGCTCCAACCATTACGTTAGCACCATCAACACCTATTCCGATAAGCTTTTCTATTTTCAGTCCTGCTTCCAATAAGGTCCCTTTTACAGCATCTGATATTGAAGTAGCATCGCCGGATTCAACTTTCAAAATTTTGAAGAAAGTAGTTTCAATTTTTTTCTTTTGCTTACTAAAATATTTGATGATGATACAAAGCAAACTTTTTAGTATCATCGATCGAAGTACTTTCATCAATTATCAAGCAGTAAGCAATATCTGATATGTCTTTAAGTAAATCATTGTAAAAGCAAGGAGAGATTACATTTTTAATTAATGCAGTACACTTAGTCAAGTCTTAAATCACTTAAAAGTTCTGAATTTGAATCCCAAGTTTCTAATAAGTACACCTAAGTGATCTACTGTTTTCAGCGAGCAGTGTTCGGCAATAAAAGCAGCAATTTTTAATTCCGATATTTTGCGTCTTTCGTTTATTGCACTTTTAAAATAAGTGGAAATTTTTAAAGTTGATGCCGTCAGTTGTTGTACCTCTAAATGCTTCTTTGATTTCGAGTGAAGAGTAAGATCCTTTTTGTGCGCAAGTAAAGTACATTTGCACAATTTACACATACCCCTTGTATCGTCTCCGGGAGTATGAGTCAACCAATCTATAACGTATACAAATATATGTATGTTATAATTACAAAAATATTTATACTATTCGAAATGATCCGAAAAGTTTTGTATAGAAAACTAATGTTTAACAAAAACTATACGAATCGAAATGAGCTATAAAATTACTCACCTGAAAATTCTGGTAAATTCTCCCATAACTTTCTGTATCGCCGCAAGTACTTTTGATCTGGTTTTATCTTAGACATGATCAGCACAAACTAAATAGACTAGAATGCTAACTAAAGCAGTTCACGGTATTTATAAATTTATTACGGTAAAGATAATCACAATGTTCAACTCAAAACTAAATACTAGTTTTTAGCTTCACTTCTTTTTTAAAAGTCAATAATTAACACAAACTGAAATCAATTTTAAATGTTTTTAAGTTCCACGTAGAACAATCACAAGTTCCAAATAAAATATGCATCTGTCTGCCGCTACTATACGAATGAAATATAATATGAAAATTATTTAGCTCAAATATCCTAAACTCACAATTCACGAACTAGTAAAATGGAATGGGATGATAGATGTTTTAGACGGGTCAATTTAAGATGTCCTATGAGATACCTCAAAATACCCTTCAATTTGTGCCTTTACCATATTATGATACATGTTCCCCTAAATCGACCAATGGAAAACGTGCTACCTTAAGAGCTATCTGTACCTGTGAGTTTTAAATCGCTCTTCTTTTTCATCCCCACCCTTCCGCACATAAGTTTCAAGAATCAGATTCCCAAACCTGATCCGTCTGAACAGCGAAAACGAGGTCACCATAATAAACATCTGCTACTCTTTTTGTTCTAGCATTATCTATATAATTTTTTTGTCTTCAATTTTGAATAGAGAAATCAAGGTCACTATAATAAACATCTGATTGTAAAACGCAAAACTCGACAACCCAATAGTTTATTCTTTATTCTCACTTTGAAAATATTTATATAAAACGCAGGCTATCGATAGCCAACTGTTTTGTTAACACAGATTGAATCCTCTTTTGTTAATCTACTTCCTCAACCATCTACCCATCATAAAGGCAATCTATATGCTTATGCACCTTAATAAAACCTTAACCGTAATTAATGCTAATGGGTCCTTCTTGGTAAGGTACAGAATTATATACCGCTTCTTTGATATTCAGGTTTCTTCTTAAAATTCCTGTTGCTACAATACTTTATATGCTACTGTTCTTTTTCTAGCATTATCTATATAATTTTTTTTTGTCTTCAGGTTTCGTTTCGTTTGCTGATCTTCTAAAAAAAAAAACGATATTGATAATCCCCCATGTTTTCCCCCAAATTTAGAAAAATCGTAACGACCCCCAAAAGTTACTCCAGCGAGAGAAAAATCCCCCAATTTGGGGGAAAAATACCCCAACCTGGCAACTCTGACTCCTTCACTAGTCACTTAAAATACTGAGGAGGCTACAGCCTACCTCTGGCATGCACAATTTTAAACTACCTACGCCATGCAAATTCCATGCAGCAAAACCTAAAACTCGTCGGGACTACATAATGTGCCCTTGAGCATTCTCAGCTACTTTCTCGCCTCAGTGAAGGAATATAAGGAGATTCTTTTATTTCAGAGATCCCTTTTTCCAAGAACGACGCACTAGTTATTTATTTAATTTGTTGCTACATCAGCTTACCTCTGGATCCTGCTGACAATAGGTTGTATGAAATTTCGTGTTTAACACAATTGTCTTCTTGACTTTTAAGATCTAATCTACTACTTTAACAAAATATAAAATAATTCTCCATCTAAGGCAATCAGCACTGAAGTTTATTAAGGAGAGACTCTATTACGGCCTCTTGTAACATCATGCTGAATATTAGCAAAATATTGTTCTAAAAGTTCCATAGTCAACGAAACTTTAGCATCGTAGTTACTTAACATTAAATACATAATGGGCCGCAAATAGCTGCTGTAGAGCATCTACAATAGATGTTGAAGACGCATTAAGCATTTTTCCATCAACGAAGAGACAAAATGTCTTCGAAAGTGAATCCAATGTCAAGTCTACAATTGCAATTCATGGGGTTGGGACTTCCGGTGAAATGTTTGAGAGAAGCGTTCCAATCTATTAAAAATAAATATACATTATAAAACAAATATCAACAAATTAGAAAGTGTTTACCTCAAATTTGTTAAAAATATTTTCTTCAGGCTCGTCAAAATAAGCGCATATAAATTAAATTGTTAAAAGGGCTTCCTCTTCATCTGAATGTTTCACGAAGAATTCTATAAATTTCTTTTTTTTTTCAATGACTTTCCAAAAACCAAAATTCGACTTTCAGAATAATTTTTCGAAAAAATCTCAATCTTTTTTCTCGTCAATAGTATTTTAATTTTCATTTTCGGTAAGATTATTATGTAATGTAAGATGGAATTTTATTCCAAGGTATTTCGAAGCTGAGAAAGATATAGCACCGCTGCTCATCGTTGCAGTTGTAGTTAAAGAATTGTTGTCGGGTATGGCACTTATAGGGATTTGAGGCTCAGAAGGGATAGGCACATCAAGCAGCCACTCTGTTACTTTATTCGCCGGCGATAGGAAAGCTTTTGGTGCCCACGTCTCCCCAGGTCCAAGAATTAACAGTGTCTCACCAGCGCAGTGCACGAGGATATTCGAATCGAATATTTCTATACCATCCGACTCAACAACAACTCGGTCACCAATAAGACCCATAGAGTTAGCTAAAATTATATTAAAGTGAAAATTTTTGTTAATTTTTAATGTTATTTGATTGAATAATTTTTATCTTATTTTTATTGGCAGGTACTGTATATGAAATCATAGGGTATGTTAAGTTTCTCATAAAGAAACATGCTTCATGTGCCCAATTTGAGCAAAATTGGCATTTGATCCATCCATCTCCGGCTTTAGACCTACTATAATTATCATCACAGTAGAAACAAGGAACGTCATCTTCATCTATATCTCTTTCTAATTGTAATTTAGGAACAGGTCTTATCTTTATCTTTGGTTTTACAGCCTTCTTCTTTTGTACATTTGCCTTTTGTTTATTTAAAACCTTCAAATTGTTTTTATAAGGACTACTAGATATAATAGCAGCTTTCCCCGGTTTTCTTCTGTTAGTGCCCGTCTTTATTGCGCTAATTCGTGGTACTGGTTGAATTTCGCTTGGGCTTTTAAGAAAATGTGAACATCCCGGCTGCTATACATCATCCTTAACTGCTTGCAATGCAATTTCTGGTTCAGGTGAGTCACTTCCCACTACATGATAGATTGTTCCCTCGCCATCCGGAAATATATTTGTGGTTTCAGCAGGTGCATAATCGGTATCATCGAACACATCTGGGTTCAATGGGAAGATGCCAGTTTTTTTAAACCCATTAATGGCAATTAGGGGAGTAGAAGCTTTTAAATAAGCTTCTCCAAATATGGATGATATCTGAAACTGTGACACAGTTCTCTCAGGATTATTTCTGAGAAACTTCTCAATAGCTTGCACGTAATACGTGTTCATGGGGCCAATAAATGACACATCCAGCGGTTTCAATTTATGTGAGGAGGCAGGCATACCACTGTTACATAATTCTCTCTAGCCAAGCTTATAAAATCCAAGTTCCTGGTGTGGAACGTATGGCCATCCAGAATGAGAAGAACAGGTTCATCAACAGAGGGTTTGACAAAGTTAATAAAATGTTTGAACCATTCTGTAAATATATTTGCTTGCATCCATCCTGATGGATGACATGCAAATACGGTTCCCGGTGGTGCCCCATCCTTTTGCGAGGAAAAATTATCATTGGAGGTATAAAAGTGCCACTTCCAGCCATACAGATAACAGCCGTAGATAAAAGGCCCCTTTCGGCCGAAGTAATGCTTCCTACCTGTCGTCTTCCTTTTAGTGCATATACTTTAGATGATTTCGACTGAACCTAAAATATAACATTATCGAGAATAATTATAATTATCGATGAAGTAAATTATTTTTAGCTTACGGTAGTGATTCCCGTTTCATCGACGTTGAAAACTTTATTTGCCGGATATGTTTTGTAATCAAAAATTTCTTTGAGCAGTGAAAAGAAAGATGACACAACTGGTTTATTGAAGCCCATTGCTCTGGCTTTTGAAGTTGCTTCTGGGGTTCTTAGGCTTATTTCTTTGTGTCGTTGTTGAAATCTATATAACCAGTCCCGTCCAGCTAAGCCTGATTCCTTTTTAAATGGATGTTGAATGTGATTCTGCTCTGCTGTTACGGCTGATGCGTATTGGACGTCATCCGCAACAGGACTTGGGAGTGCTTTCAACTAAATGAGAAGATCACCAGCCCCTTATTGTTTTCAATGGTTTTTCTTTATTTGGTTGAGAGCACATTCACTTCAAAATTTAACTCAAGGAAACAATTTGTCTCTCGCACTGATTTCGATGTTTATTAAAAAACAGAAGCACAATAATTTTATATATATAAATTCAAATTATATTATAGTACAATAATTTTTAGTTAAGAATTACAAAAAGTTCTACTAAGTTCGATAATTTTCCTTTATTTACTGCCCAACTTCAAAACTTGACAAAAACTGTATGACTGATGCACCAATGCTGCTCATTACTTTTTTTATTGAGGCATATGTCGATATCTCAGCGGTAACACTCCCCTAATTACCTATCATTGCTGAATATCGCTTAAAGTGATTGGCGCATCATTCATGCATAGTAATGTAGGGGAAACGGCTTATGTACAAGCGAAGTGCATTCGCCTCAAGTGCAAAAGACCCGGCTGCTGTTTAAGCTTTTTGGCTATTTCATATATGTAATTTTATGGGGTCAATGAATAATGCGACAGCAATTATTGATTGCAAAATAAATGTAAGTCGCCAGCTTTTGCAATTTTCAATAATGAAAAAAAAAAAAACATTTTATTGCATTCATAGGGAATGATTGAGGTCTTTGCCCCAAAAGGCATATGAGTCTTTATGAAAGTAATGAGTGCGTCCAGCGACTTATTACACTGCCAGTTGAAATGCAAGCCTGCGTAGGTCTTTGTTGATACTCCGAAAAATCCTTTTTCCATATTTATAATATATTGAACGAGTTCTTTTTCCTGATCCACAGTGAATACACTTTTGTAACGGCCAAGTGATTTTCTTGCCGATTTTGTGCGAACTCGCCTTTGTAGAGTTGCACGAGGAACACCAAATATCTGACTCGCTTTAAGCAAACCCATAGTTTTAGAGGTAACGGCCGCAATCGCCTTACGCATTGCCTTCTCACACCAAGATTGATTTGATGTTTTTCAAATGTAATGCGTGGCATCTGGAGGCAAGATTTTTTTTTTTATTTTTTTTTATAAAAATGCGGTAAAATGAGCCAATGCGGGTAAAATGAGCCAATGCGGGTAAATGAGCCAGTAGCCCAATTTGCCCCGCAGGTGGCGGATCATATTACCCCAAAAGCTGGCAGTTCATATTTACAGAAAAATAAACATAAGAACAATAATTTTCTACTTACTTTTGCCTTAATTAGTATAGCACTTCAAAGCTTAAATCTTTACAGCAGACACAAAATACCAAAAACAAATTTTATTAGTGAAAGCAGATTAATCTCTGACATACAGAAATTAAATGAAACATGTCAAATTTTTTTCTTTTATCCCACTGACGTTTCTAAGCGAATGTGGGGCCGAAAATTGCAATGTAGTCTTGTATTTGAACGATGAGCGAACTCCTGCTGTCCGATAAGAGATGGCGAGGCTTTAAGTAGAGAATTTTAAGGTATATCGATTTACCTGCATAGCCCGTTTTACTCCACCTTCCCCTATTGATCTTAAAATTTTCCGTTTAGCACAAATTATCATCAATATTTAGTATTGATCTTAAAATTTGTTATGGATGATTATGAGAGTGAATTTACGTGGACGTGAAGTCCCAACTGTCAGCATGAGCTGACAGATCACTCGGTGGACAACGTTGACTGCAGGGCGGCACCTCGGCTATTGCGGGAGAGTTGTAGGGGGGGTTAATCCAAAAGCCTGCCGCTGCCACCAGCCATAACCAAAAAAATAATCGTGCCTGAATCAAACAAACCGAGCACACACCCAGCCCTCAAGGGGTTCATACACCACTTACCTTGTAATGAAGGTGCAGATCTCATGCCTTCTTGGCCGCCATGCCCCATCCACCCAATGATACTGAGGGCTGTAAATATATCAGTATCCCTTTTGCTGACCTGGAAAGAGAGGAGTAGCGGACCTGGTCGACCCTCACATTAATAGGGCTCCGGGAGAGCGAGAGGAGAAATGAAAAATACTCACGACATAGTTACGTTATAATCGTTATACTAATTTCTATTAGATAATTCCAACAAAATACTAAATTGCGTTGCTACATTCAGTCTAATAAGGATATAAAGTAAATTCAACAAATACTGAATTATTTCGCTACATTCGGTCGATATAAAGGAAATTCAACAAATATTGTATACATCGAGAAGGGAATCCAACAAAAACCAAATTACTTTGCTAACATTTTATATATAACGAGAAAGGAATTCAACAAAATACTTAGATTCCTTCTGACCAATCTGGGCGGATCATCAATCAATATAAATATATATAACTTTTAGAATTTTTACCTTTTCAGCAAGATAAAAAAAAAAAAATAAGAAAATAAAAATATTAGAAAGAAAAAACACAACTTTGACTTTAAACGTTTATTAGAAAAAATAAAACTTTCTCGACTACGACCGACTTGTACGTAAATTAAAAAACAGACTGACTTTCTTGTTAACTTGAACTTTTCATTAGGTTCTTCATCGAGTAAGAAAAAATGCTTGCTTCTACAAAATTACAAAATGATTTAAAATGTTATTTGATACTTTTGTTTTTCACAAAAGTATTTTCCGGTGGAGGAATAATTTAGCTGAGTCTGCGTGCTTTTGATTATGTGAAAAAAAGGGTGAATCTTGTGGGGACGTGACCTATATATATATATGTTTCAAAATGGTTAATTAAACATAAATTGTCACTGTACGCACGTTTGCTATCTAGGTGATTATGCAAATGTATATTATCTACAATAAAGTTTTTGTTTACTATTCATATTCCTAGTTACCTAAATAAGGGTATGACAAATCTCCTGTTTCCTAATTAAATAGGTGTCTTTTGTTTTGTATTCATTTTTGGACATGGGTGATAATAACCATTACCACGTAATAAAAATCAATGCAATATGTGCAATCTAAAATCAATATGATGTATTCAAACAAAAATTTGGCAGCAACTTACATTTGGTTGATGTTGGTAGTCCATCGCAGAGGCGTCTCCGTGTTTGTCCAGTCATACAACTATTGAAACGATTATGGTTAAAATGTTTAATTTCCGTATTGTATTATTGTTCCAAAAGGGACCTCATACTCGTGATACCTGCTGGTCAAACTAATATCTAAATTATGCAGTCTTTATAGTTTAATTTTAATTGAAGAAGTTTGCTCGGACCATTTCTATGTCACTGAAGGATGATGTTCGATGAAAAACCAGAGGCGTTATGACTCCTCATAGAAATAGAAATTTATGTCACAAACATTCCCACAAGACAGAAACTCGCAGCTAGAATTTTCTTTCAGTTTGGCTAAATCTAAAGTCGCCGCAGCGTACTATACAGCTTGCTACGTTATCAGGAATCTTTTCGTTACAGAACTGTGCAGCAATTGACAACAATTGCCTTGGTACCTCGTTCAGCAGTCTTCGATCAACAGGCTCATGCTCAATATTAGTCTGCCACGAACAGAATTCGGAGCTCCGCCTTATAGCGTCCAGGGAGAACGTGCCCTCTCTGGATAGATTACAAGTATCGTACTTTTTATTATTTTAGCTGCGGACCACGAGCCAAATGATTAGGTTATTTTCTAAGTAATTGAAAAAAGATACAAATTGCGTAACGAATTGTAGTCAGACTTTATACCTGGTTTTCAGCAGCGGTCAGGTTATATCGATTCAATAGCAGCGGTATTTACAGCCGAATATTTCCTCCTCTCGGGGTTCACGCTCGTCTTTCCAACAACGTGCGAAGACTCAGCCACCAACGTGGTAAATTTTTAGGTTATGCGTGTATCGATTTAGTAATCTCACAGCAGTACGCCACGGGCCAATTTTCTCGTTCTTGGATTTAGCTGTCGTCAACTTTTTACGATTCATTAAGCAATCACTTGTCTGAACACACAACTTTTATATCTCTTCAAAAATTTCTTTTTGCAGTACCAAAATTTCTGTCCTCCATTCACTATGTAACGAGACTCCCTTGACAGAAAGTGTCAAACTCTCCTTTTTCTTCTTTTACCGGTAGATGTCAGCCGAGTAACTAGCAATTTTTAGCACAAATTATCATCAATATTTAGTAATGGTCTTAAAAATTTTCGTTCGCACAACTTTCGCAGTAAAATTCCCGTGATCACTGATTGACGGGTTGAAGAAAGACTCCTCGAGGTTTTGGCTTGATGGCCCCAGGTATACACGATTGCTTCCAAAAGCTTTTTTATTATGTTATTGCTTTCTCACGACGCGACGCACTGTGGTTCTAGTAGAACAAGCTAGGTGGACAATACGTTTTATTTTTCGGTTTTTTTCAATTCATATGTCACGATAATATTTTAAAAAAATAAAGAAGTTTTGAAAATTTAATATTTAATTTAATTTAATATTAAAATTAAGAAAAACATCGAGAGTACCTACATACTAGTTACATCTTATAAATAATACAAAAAATAAAAATAAAATAAGAGAATAACGAATTTACAATAATATACAGTCCCTGGACAGCCTATTGCTACCACCTGAAAATTTTGTCTTTTTTTGTTTAATTTGGGAGGAATTTACTTTAGAAAATGAAAACGAAAACAAACAAAAACCCTTATATAAAACATATTTTTGTATTTTTTATAAACTCACTAGTTTTTTTTAAATTATGTACATTTGAGATATTTTTGCTATCAATATTTTGTTGTTCCCCCTTTATTTTTAAGAAGTTCTTCTATTCTTCGGGGCATACTGTCGATGCACGCTTTAATGCAGGATCTTATATCTGGATCACTTTGCCAGACATTTTTAATATTTGCAATTAATGCTGCCTTGTTAGGGTTTTGCAACCTTTTAACCTTGGATTTCAAGCTTTTCCATACGTTTTCTATAGCGTTGAGATCCGGTGAGTTTCCTGGCCATGGAAGAACTGGGACATGTTCATCTTCAAGGAATTTTTTGACTTTTTTTGCCGTATGGCACGGCGCATTGTCATCCATGAACCAAAACGATCCTCCATGTTCACGTAAAGATGATATAGAAGGCAGGAATATGTCTTTAAGGACATGAATATATTGGTCCTGTCTCATGGTGCCTTCTACAATGTAGAGTGGTCCTGGCCCCTGGCCGCTTATTGAAGCCCATACCATTACAGATAATGGATTTTTTGTCGTTCTTAATAAGCAGCGTTCCTTATACCTCTCTCCTGGCCTCCTCCGAACGACCAAAGACGTTTCGGACATCGCTTTAATGACGCACTCATCAGGGAAATGAACCTGTTAAAATTCGAAGAATAACTAATTATTACGTTGGCTCCTTTATTTGGGGTAGTGAATTTGTTTTTATGATTTACCTTCTGCCAGTCACCAAGAGTGAAACTTTTATGCTGTTTCGCCCAAAGGAATCTAGCTTTTTGTATCCTTTTTGTTAAAAGCGGTTTTTTAGCTGGTTGCCTGCAGAGCAGGTTTTCAGCTAATAGTCTGCGTTGAATGGTCCTCTCAGATATATCAGTACCACTCTCCAATAAAGCGCTTCGTATTGCTCTTTTTGTAATAAAAGGATTCTGTTCTACTAGCGAAACAATTTTTCTGTCCGCCCGTGGAGTTGTTTTGCGAATGCCTTTGCGATTTTCCCTTTTGTTAAGTAAAGAGTTCACGTTTTCCTTTACAGCCTTGGAGAGTTTAAGGACTGTGGGGTGGCTTACACCTTCTAATCTTGCGATCTCCCTCGCTGAATGTTTTCCACCTCGCAGTAGACTAACAATCCTCTCTTTCTGTGTCCTAGACAAATCTGATTTTGAACCCATTTCTAAAAGTATCATAACAGTATAGAGACATTTATACTATGAGAGTAAAGTTAAAATAAAACAGATATAAAAATACTTACGCACCCGTAATTTGAACTAAAAGTATTGAAATGGTCACACAAAGAATTTAAGTACATAGAAGATTAAACAATTTATTCAAAACATAAAATTACTTTTAGAAAATATTTAATTTTTTCACTGAAATTTCGCATAAGGAAAGAACTGAAGTGATACCTTCACCATAATAACCTTCCCTTTTATAGCCGATCGAGGGATTTTCCGACAGGTAGCTTATATAATTGGACAAGAGGGATGTATAAACCATTTTAAAAGGAAATTATGAATAACAAATCCAATTTCGGAGTTTCCTAGGCAGACAGGTAGTAATAAGTGTGAAATTTTCAAGTGGTAGCAATAGGCTGTCCTGGGACTAGTAATACTTGTCCTATAAATATTCAACTAAAATAAAACAACTATAAAATTAAAGCCTGCATTGAATTAAATTTGCAATGCACAGATAGATTATTTCTGTATATTAGGATTTAAGGAAAATTAAGTATAATTAATATAATCGTCATCATCATCATCATTATCATCATCACTACGTCTGCTACAGTAAAATCGTTTATTAAATAATCCTCTTCATTAGCAGTATTCCTAGTAGCTAGTATACTCTCTGACGGACATTAGCTGTAGGAGGAATAAGTAAATCTAATACTTCCGAAGGGAATGTGTCAGTTTTTTTTTTTCTAGGAATATCCCTGAGACTATTAATTACAGGATCAGATGTAATCACCAACATTGTTAGTAAATCACTATTCGTGGCAGTACGTGACCGCTTTTGGGAATTATGCTCTCGAAATTTTCTGCAATCTTTGTGGCGAGCTTCTTGAGCTTCTACAGAAAGCTGACCACTAGACAGAAGGAACGATCGGATAACTTCTGTAACGTGAACTAAAATTTTGTGCACAATTGCGGGCATATAGTACCACAGTACCATGAATAGTGATTTAGATAAAGTGTTCTAGTCTCAGTTGCAAGTTTTTCAAATTTTTTCAAATTTATGTCATATCCAGAACATACTGCTCCAAGTACAAAACTAAAGTTTTTTATCAGTGATTCATCCAATCCTGTAATTTGACTACTCAATTCGGGATTTCCAAAAAACTTACGGGCAGTATTTCCATCATTCGTTGAATGATATCCTGGTTTTGGTTTGTCTACAATGAGTCCCATTTCAATCTTAAACTTGCCTTCATTCGAACATTGTTTCATATTTGCTTTATCATCTTCATCTCTAACTTGCCTTTTTTTATGTCAAGGCAATAGCTAATGTGTAACAAACATTCGAAACATCGAATCTGTAGAAGTTTCGGACAAAGCATTACACACTTTGCCATCAATTATGTTTAAAAGTAATTCATGTTTGACAGACATTTCATTACCATTAATATCACATATTGATGGAATTAATTGATTTATTTCTTCCAGAAATTTATCTGTTTCTAATACAGTAAACTCACTACTTTCTTTGGAAAAAATAAACGAAGGTCGAGGATTTTGCCAAACAATGTCGTTACCAGCATGTAAGCGAAGCTGAACAAACGAAAATACAAACAAAAATTCATCGACATCGCTACTGTTGGGGAATTTCTGTTTATATGTGCTATGACCGGAACTTCCATCACATCCCCATTTAGTAACCAGTAAGAATGATGAGCTAAAAGGAGACAAATTGTTGATGACTTCAACTTGCGCAGTTAAAAGACGTTCAGCCGTTTTATTCAAAGTTGCTTGTAGTCTGATTTCTGCACGTGTTTCTGTCACAACAATTTGCTCCTCCGAAGGGCCTTTTTAGCTTTCTTAACACTATAGTACGATGGAAATACCTGGTGTCCCGGCTTCATACTCCACTTCCGTGTGTGAATCGACATAATAAGCCAGAGCTTCGTCACTGGTCAAGCTCCGACTACCAGTATCCGTAGACTGCATTTTCTTTATTACAATGCAACTCTCAGGATTTTCTCTAATTACTTTAGCTGCATCTCTATTCGCAAAACAACCGCATCGAAATTTCAGCAGCGGTTATTAATTCAATAGCACTTCGAGATTGGATGAGATCATCGACTCGTCACCTTTTTGTTTTCACTGAGGAGTTTTCAAAATGTTGTAAAATTTCATCCTTTCGATGCTGGTGGCTGCAGTTTGTACCAAGATACTTTAAGCTTCATGTCACCTCCGCTCAACCAATCGAAATATTTATTGAGAAAACGGTCCCGATTTCTTCCACCATAAGATCATTTTTCAGCCAATTTCGCGGCATGTCTGGAAATTATTATCGGCCGCTACACACGCTAAAGCAAATCTTGCGACTTTTGATTTGGATGAGCGAATGTCGATGCTTGAGTTGAGGGAGCATGAGTGAAATTGGCCGAAACTATTGCGTACAAGCAAAACTTATGACTTTCTTATAGAACTTAACTAGGCAAAATCGGATGTTAACTTTTGCCTCCACTCGCAACGAATTTTGTTCAAACTTTAATTCATTCCTATAGCAAAGCCCTCAGGTTTGCTTGTACACAATAGTTTCGTCAGATTTCATTCATTGCATACTTAAGTCTCAATTCAAGCTCCGACTTGCGCTACACACGCTTGATATATATTTTTACACTGATTACTACAAACCTGGCTGGCCAAGGTTTGCCGGAGCAGATAGTACCTCTGTATCCGTAAAAAGAACTCCCTTTTGTTCTGATTTATTTACACTTTATTTTTTTACACTAGGTGCTTCTGGCTTCAGTACACTCTTTTATTTTTTACACAATAATTTCTCTTACACAATTCAACTTTAACTATGGCTACTCGATTTGGTGAGGAGTGAACGTCCCCGTTTCTAAAATTTGCCTTTTAAAACAACCGAGCCGATCACTTCTTATTCCACCTTTTTTTTTGGGCAAAAGCCTTTTTGTTTCAAAATTAACTCTTTTTTTTAATACACCCGAAAGTCTCTTACTTTTTCCTCCTAAATTAACTATTTTTTACTACTCCCGGAAGTTTCTTACTTTTTCCTCGTAAATTAGCTCGACTGCCTATTTCTTCAGCACTCAAAAAACCGACTCTCTTTGACTTCGATTTTTGTAATTGCAAGTCTAGTTGTTCAGGATAGGAAAGTGCTTAATTAGCATTCCTATCCTGAGAAAATTATTTACCGCTGGACATGTTTAAACATGCCCAGAATTATCGCGACGGACGATGGTTGAATTGAAATTTGATATTTTCATAAATATCAAATCATCGTCTTGCTATCGTGCATACATTGTTGCGATCACAATGTATGCAGCTCGCGACAATTTGCTGATAAGGGCTTTTTCGGTGAAGACTTGATCGTTTTTTCAAACCCGTATTTCTTTATGTCATTTGTATACGCCACAGCTAATAAAAATATGTTGCAAATTTTTTAATTAAATCGAACATCAATATTTTGAATGTTATAATAAAAGACACCAACTTTATAAAAAGTACTTTTTGATCCTAAAGAATTTGCAACTTCGAGATCATCATAATATAAATTAATTCGAATGGTATCATGATATTTCTGTAAGAACTCATTTTTTCCAGCGCAATCTAGATATCTAGATATGACTTGATAACTTCTTTATTATTAGAACACTTTTCAGATTTTACCATACTTCTAAAATTTGAATTTCGCATAAGATTTATGAAAGTTTCTTTTATGGAAATATATTGAAAAGTTTCAATTATAATTTTTGATACAGTTGTTGTTCTATGTAATACATTATCAATTCTCTGTCCGAGCGGAATTTCGCGCGGATGGACATAATGACTATAAATCGGTCTAGTAAATTTATTCCATCGTAATCATTTATGTCGATACCTTTTTTGAGAAGGAATTGTTTTACTTGATGTCTCAGATTTAAAGTAATAACTGGACTAATTTCTTTGTATTTTTCCCAAATAAACTTGATTGTCGATTCAGGTACACTTGTAATTCCACGAATTTCACTAAATGCATTTATAATTGATAGTTCTATATTATGAACCTCTAAAACTTTTGGCAAGATAGCATTTTCGGTTTCCAATTCAGATGAAAAATATGGGATATCACATGAACTTGTTGGTCGTTTTATTGTGCAATGCTTTTTATTAACATGTCTTGAAAAGGATTTAAATGACGAAAATTTTTCATTACAATAATTTTCACAACATAAAAATATTCCCTGAGAGTCCCCTTTCATAAATGGGGCACCATGAACCTCTTTCAAGTGTTCTTTTAAACTTTTTAAATGATCATTCAAGTGTGTGTACAGATATAGCAAATCATTCTCATTAGAGATTGAATATAACTGTTATTTAAGGACTCATTAAAGGACGGAGCATTAGGATGTTTTCAGAGCCTCGTCTTACAAGACTTTTAAATTCCGAGAAAGCAGATATGGCCATAAATATATTTGAAAAAGTTGAGCAACCAGCTGTTAAAAATTAAAAAAGATGTAGTACCAACCACTGGCGGACTACATATGTACATATCAGCTTTCATAACTTTTTCCTATTTTCTATTATTTCAGCTTTCTCAACGACAGCAAGATTAATCGAAGATTTTGAAAAGAATTTAAAACGAAAATAAATTTTACATACTTTCTTGATTTATGAACTTTCAGAAGGAAAGTTGAGTTAATAAAAAACTAAAATTAAATTTGCTTTGTTTTTATGCCTATCCCACTTAGGTACTGCCTGCATACATTTAAGTAATTTTAAATAATTACTAACTTTTCGATTTTATTTTTAAGAGAATCTAAAGTATAACTCTTATTCTAAAAATTTTACTGCTTCATTTTCTACTTCTTCTTAAATAACTTATTAATTATAAGCGAACCTCTTAATATAGCAGCACTTTCTGTATCAATTCCGCCTTTAAGTAGGAACTGCTCAAACTGTTCCACATCCATCTTGAAATACGCGAGATTCAACTGAAAATAGCAATATTTTAATGATTCTCCTTTGCAAAGTGACGTACTCCGGAGTCCGGAGTGAATCTTCAGAGATCAAAACAAGTTTCAACTACTAAAAACCTATAACTGACATAATAGGTATAATTAAAACAAGAGCTATAATTCTATATACATACCAGCAATATAGCACACTTAATTTCGAAAACTTTTTTATGCCTATTTTTGCCATTTAAACAAGCTTCTTCATACCCCCTGTTTAATCTTAATTCATTGGTCAATCCTAGTTTTCATTAAATTAATAAAAATAATTAATTTAAATTGTGCAAATAAGCATTATTAAAGGTGACATAAACATATTGTTTAATCATACAGAAACTTTTGCTACTGCCAACTTGATTGACAACTGAGTTAATCACAAACAAAATATCTGAACTGCCCAACTTCTTCGTTGCTCTTGTAGAACAGAAATTGTGCGCATTCATAAAGTAATTCCGTGCTGCGAAATCCTTATTTATCCCCTGTAAAAAAAAAAATGAGTTGATTTTTTTTTAGTTTGAGCAGTAGTGCAGCTTCCTATAAGCTACTACGAGTGTAAACTTCTCTCTTGCAAATACTCCACTGAAAGAAACTGAAAACCTGCCACGTGTGGCACAAAAATGAATCTTCAATATGTTCTCACGACACTGATGCTTGCTGCCCTCTATCAATCAACGTAGAAACTAAAAATTCAAACAACGTTTAAGCACAATCACATGTAGGTGGCGGTAGTGTAGCGGTATTAAAAAAATATCGTTTGGTTGCTCATTTATCACTGACTTTTATTCTCTGAACGATTTTTTTGCTCTATAAAAATTAATTGCTAAATAAATTATTTTAAGCTAATCTAAGAACAAAACTGCAATTCTTTAATTCATTTAAATCTATATCTAAATTAATGATTATGACTTCTGCTCAAATTTCTTACTACTAATAAATAATTCAACTTATGCTTTAATTCTTTATCTTCCTTATTATTTAACCCTACAAACTATTGCTGAAAGAGAAAATTTTAATTATAATGTCAATTATGAATTAAACTAACACGTAGTATGAAGCTGACCTTAGAAAAGGCAGATTTTGACACTGTGTATAGATTAACGAAACTGACTATTTTCTGTATAAACAAATGTCTTATTCTTAGATAAATCCAAATTGTTTTGTGACTCCTATTTAGTGTAATCAACATTCAAAATAGCATGCGTTCACACCTTACGGACAATCACCTTTTCCAATGATTTATCTAGTTGAGACTAATTACCTTGGAATTTGTTGTACTAAATGTGAAATACGAGTGTTGAAAAATTTATCAAAAAAAAAAACAAATTTGTAGAATGCGTTAAGAAAAATTAAACCAACTGAAGCAAACAAAAAAAAAAGAAAATTAAAGCAAGTTGAAGAGGAGAATTAAAACAGAAAAATTATTATACACAAAAAAAAAATGAAAATTAATTATTAATGTTGAAAAAATGAACTTTATTTTGAAACGAAAATGAACTATTTTTTAATCACTGAGAACTTGAAACTTTTTGCAAATCTGAAATACTGTGACCTTTCGGCAGCTGTATCTCTTTTGGCAATTCGATGAAAAAGAAGAACGATTGACGAAATGACCCCCTTTTTATAGAGAAATGTGTTCCATTTTCGACATTTATAAAGTGAAATATTCAAAATTTTCACTGAAAATGACAAAAGACTGAACTTTTCTCACTGTCAAAAATTAGCAAATTAAATACTCTACATTTTGATAATTTTCTCTTGAAAATTGGTTGTAAATTCGCTGTTTTTAATCAATTTTTGTAAATTTTGGAACATTTGCTATAAAAATCTCGATTCGCTACGTTTCATTTCAATGTAATAGATTTTTATGTCATTTCGTAATATTTGCTGTCTTCTTCCCACTGTGAGTCTCTTTCGCTATCATTGTGGGAAATGTATTATTAAAAAATCGCGAATATCACGTTTCTCGCGTAAAATATCGCGAAAATAACGCGGCCATCAAAATCACGATTCAATTCTACGTGATTTTGATATGTCAAACGTCGCGAAATTGTGAAGTTTAAGTTGTTTTGACACTGTCGCGCGCGAGTGTCAAGCTATTTTTATTTGTGCTGATATTGTTGATAACCAGGTAAGCAATTTTCTTCTTAATTTTATTAATTTTGCTTGTAAGTTGCTAATTTTGCAAATTTGTGGCAAATGTCAGGTAAGTGCCTTTGTGGCATTTTTTACTTGTTTTTGTCCACAAATACCTAATATAATTATATTAATTACATAGTTTGTGATTTATATTAATGTTTTATGTGGTGATCTTCATGGGGAACATGATAAGACATCAACCGAACTGCCTTCCGCTGTCAAGTTAAAAATCGTGTTGGAAGGGAGGCTTGCATGCAAGCTGTACTTGCAGGTGTAACCGTGGGGTAATAAATAACCTTGTACCTGAGATTTTTAGTAGGGGCTGACTAAACGGACCCCGGGTTTCCTTGGCGTCTGGCTAGGGAGATATCCTGGCTTATTTTCTTCCGGGTTAATTTCCTCTCTTCCTGTTTAATTATGATTCCTTTTGGGTTTCTGTTGTTAGAGGAAACTACTCAAATTTGCTGGGCTTCGTACTGACTTTATTTCAATCAAAGGAAAAAAAAAACAACTTTTTCTTTATCAATCGCACAAGATCTTTTTACAGCTTTGACTACACTTGAACAAATGGCGGCTTACAATTTTTTCGCGGGTCTACGTGATCTATTCTCTCCCTTCAATCTCTTATAATCTTTTACAAAATTTACTTGTCCTGCACTCTATTTTTCACATTTACGTTCTGTCAGCTATTTCTATTTTAATTCTAATACATTTCCAGCTTTGCTTTTATTTGCTTTTAACTTTTAATCCATGTCTAATTTCTTTTACATTTACTTTTACAAGTCCAATTTTCTTTTTATCTACCTCAAATTTTTAAATAATTCAAATTTCTCTTACATTGAAGCTCTTACTTCATTTCACAGTTTCTAACTATACTTTCAGTTCTTAATTCATGTCAACTTTCTTTTACTTTTAGCTTTCTGCTACGTGTCATAGTTCTTATCCAATTTCAGTTTTGCTAAATGTCAAATTTCACTTGGCTTTTAATTTCCTATTAGACTCTGAAAATTTTCATCTAGTTTCAGTTTATGCATTTAATTTTTTACTAAGCGTCAGAAATTTTCATCTAATTTCAATTTATGTTAAAAGTCAAACTTCTTTTGGCATTTAATTTTCTACTAAGCGTCGGAAATTTCCATTTGATTTCAGTTTATGGTAAATGCCAAATTTCTTTTGGCTTTTAATTTCTACTAAGTTCCGAAATTTTTCATTTCAAAGTTATTAACACTTTTGTGTGAGCAATATTGATTTTCTGATAGAGATGACAGAATATTTCCTTGCAACTATCGGCGATTCTATGTCTAAGCACAAGTCCAGCAAAATACATCGGCTTTGTGTGGCCTCGTCTGGGTTCGCCTTTTATACAGTCGGCTGGCGTGGTGTATTTGTGACGACCAGGTGTCGCGCGAACTTGTAAGGAAGGGTTCTTGATTCCACTGTGGTTCAGTGTCTATCTCTGACAAATCAGCTGACTGAAATGTCAAGGATTTGGTTCGGTGTCATGTTTTGTGATAATCGTGACATCGATGGATTTATATTTTCCTTAGAATCTCTGGGATGGCGAGGTAAGTAATCCTGTAACAATATTTTTATCACGGAAAAATGGGTGACGCCTTGCGTCAGCAAAAAATACATATTGAAGCTGAGGGAGCTCTACAGTTAGGTCACAAAGTGATACAAACACCTGGGGGTCTATTATTGAACACGAAACGAAATTTCACACCTCTCGAAATTTATGTACGAAAAACTATATTCGAGCTTTTTCTTCTTACTTACTACATGGGATTATTTGTTTTCAATTTATTCTTGTGGTTTCGGTTTTTGTTTATGTTTTTGAAGCTAGACGGAAGCTATTTTATTATGATGGATCTAAATGTTTTTTCTTTATTTTATGGAACCCATTTTCAGTTTTCGTTATGCCTTCCTTCTCACGGCATTGATTTGGATTTGTGTGGTTACATTTTGTCTTGTTTTAGTCCGGTGAGTTTTCCTTTGTTTTGTTTATGTTTCTCCCTATAGATTTATGTTCTATTCTTTCTAGGTAGTAATAGGAGTTTGCATGTTCGTCTTGTGGTGCCCTCCATGTTGCAGCCAGCTTCACCCTTTCTTGTGTTCTGGGCCTCTTGTCGATTCTTGGCTTCTTTCTTGGATTTTCTTTTTCATCTGTGGATGGGTTTATTCTCCATCACTTGTGTCAAATAAGTTTTTATTTTATTGGGCTGTGTTTCTTTGTGTAATTTTTGTGTGTTTTCTTTTTCAGACATGTCTTCCTCTTCGGAATTGGTCTACTGTTGGGATTATCTTGAGAGCTTCCTTGAACTTTCATCGTGTGTGCATCTAGAGTTGTGGATGACTTCCACGATTGTTTTGGGCCGCCTTGTTTTTTATATTTTATGTATATTGTTTTTCATTTTCAGGGTAATATATATATTTTCAGAGTAATTATTTAGCTTCTGTTTTATATTGCTCTTAGTTTTTCAGTTATATTTATGTGTGTGCAGTATTTTGCTAGGTGGTTGGTTTTGGGCCCTTGCCTTATTTCTTATTTGTTAGTACTTAGTGCTTCTTTTTCTTATATAAGTATTAATATATATATTTGTTAATAGTTTTTACCTTAGATGTTCTTGTTTGCAGGTGTTGCTCTTTGACAGCGTATTCGTGTTGTTTGTTGCTGCTTTCTGTAGATTTTTATTTTGCTTTTATGTCCATATTTTTGTATTATTTATTTGGTTAGTATTTCTTACCTTGTTCTTCTTGTTTTTTCTTTTTCTTTTCCTTTTTCTTAGTAAATATTATTCTTCTATATGTTTTTTGTGATTTCTCACTTTGTGCCCTATTAGGCTTTGCCGATTATCTCTTGTTGTTTTTGTTGTTTTGCAATTCCTGTAGCTTTCTATTTTATTTTTCTGTTTTCTGTTTCTATTATTTTCTATTATTCTTATACTTGCTGTTATTTTCGTTTCGCTCTGTTTAAATTCAACTGCTTCTGTTCATCCCTTTTTTCAAAGTGGTTTTTTGGTTTTCAGTATTTTTTGTTATTAGTTCGTTGCTTAGTTATTGAGCTGATGGTGTTTTGTTTTGAATTTATATATTAGTTATGTGGTTCTGGTATTTGCTAATATCTCTATTTCTTTTTGTGTTGCATGGTTGTGAGCTGCGTATTTCATGTTGGTTTTGGTTTGTGTGCTTGGTGTTATTTTTTGTTGTTCATTTGGTTGCTGGTAGAGTGCAGCTTTATTCTAGGTGTATGGCTAAATGTAGTGTTTATTGGGTGTTGTTTTTACTTGCTGGTAGAGGGAAGCTCTACCTAAGTTGTTTGCATATATAAATGTTTCGATATCTATTTGAATTTTTCTTAGTTTTAGTTGTTTTTGCTTGTGTTTTCTTGTATGGCTAAGTGTAGTGTTTATTAGGTGTTGTCTTCCTTGTTGGTATCGTGAAGTTTAACTTTTGTTGTTTGCATGTATATATGTCTTGATGTCTGTTACCTTTTTCTTAGTTTTAGTTGTTTTATATCTTTTGTATTTTCTTGTTTTTATTGATTGCACTTTCTCTGTTCATGTATTTCAGGGCCTTAAGTTGGTGTTAGAGTGCTTTTTGGGACTGTTTCGGATCTATGTATGTCCTACTTCCTGGTATGGGTTTTACTCTCACTTGCGCCTTCGCGTCTGAGTTTTCGCAGTGTTTGATGTTGGTTTGTGTTGTTCGTGTTTACCCTCCCGGGCACACTACCTAGAGACTACCACTATCTTGGGAGTGCCAGCTTCCATGAGGTGACCAACTGAGCTCATAGTCTAGTCTAGCACCCTTATCTTGTTGCTTGTCCCCGGTACCGCCCTTTTCTAGGAGCTGGAGTCAAATTAAAAAATTAGCAGTGCTGGAAATCATGCGCTTTGCTCCTCACCGTATGCATCCTTAGATGTATCTATAGCACTGCATTCAGTGGGAGCCGTTGGTTGGCGAAGCGGTGTACGATAGAGTGGTGCACTATTATCCACCATCGTATGGGGGAAGTTTATCCACCGCTTGACTCTAGTACGTTACTGAAGGATTTCTTAGCTCATGCCTGTGGATTGGAGTTGAGTGAGTGTCTTTGTGTTCATCTCGTGGTCCTGCACTACATGGACAGAGTTCTTTTCAATTTTTATACTTTTCTGTTTTGCTATGATGTGTGTTCAAGTAAGTGTTTTTTGTGTATATTTCTCTTTTTTATTTTGTGTGTAGAGTCTATTTTTCTATTTTTGTTTAAGTCTAATGCTCTGTAAAACTTAAGCGGGCTCGGCCGAAGGCCGAGCCAGCGAGGGCCGTAGGCCGAGGCGGTGTTTGCTATTCTGTGCGTGTTGTTCTCCTAGTTTTGTTTTTGTGAAGGCTGAAGGCCATTTTGTGTGTAGAATTTAACTTGTGTTATCTATTCTTCTAGTTTTTGTTGTAGTCTACTGCCCTGTAAAACTTAAGCGGGCTCGGCCGAGCCAGCGAGGGCCGTAGGCCGAGGCGGCGAAGGCCGGAGGCCGAGCTAGCGCTTCCTACCTGCGATGCTACCTTATGTGTTTGCTACTCTGTGTGTGTTATTCTCCTAGTCTTGTTTTTGTGAAGGCTGAAGGCCAAGCTGGTGGTCTATGTGTTGGCTGTGAGTGTGTGTTGATGTGTTCTATTGGGTGTGTGTATTTGTCTATATTAATATATTTTATATTTCAGTTTAGTATTATGTTATGTGGATCACTGTATTATGCAAATATATAAGTTAATGAATTCGACTTAGGAAATTTAAAAAAAAAATAAATTAAAACAATAAAATTTTATTTTAAAACTACTAAGTTTATTTTAACCGAATTACATGAAATCAAAAATACAACTAACTACGTAATGACAATCGAAAGCAAAAACCTTTTACAATTTATTTTCCTAATTACTAAAAACGTTGATTCGACATATTTAGCGTGAGAACGACGATTCCATGTTAATGAACTGCAACGTGCCGCCGTTGTATTGCATCGTGAGGATGTAATACGATGCTCCTATTTTTCTATGGGAAAGTTATGTGATTGCGTGTTAACTCTTCCCCTTTTAAATTCGAATGTCCTCATTTGATTTTCTTGCTGTTGTCCTTTTCTTTAGAAGAATGGCGTTTCGTAAAACTTCCTTTTGGATGTTGGTACCTTTGTTGTTGTTTCCGATGCTAGGTTTTCGATCTGGATGCTTCCGTGATATGATTGATTCGAGATGGTGTCTTCGTCTGAATGTTGTATGGTTGATGTATTGCTCTTAACTGCGTGATTTCTTTTAACTATGGCGATAGATCCTTTGTTTCTAAGTATGATTACCACGAGAACTGTTATAATAACTATGGTGGTCAAGCTGATGCCGTAACTGGTGAGTTGGTAAGTATTTCTCTCGTTTTGCAGAAGTTCGAATTGTTTGGTGTTATTAATTTGGATGTCCTTCATCATTTGTAACGATACTACTTCTTTAAACCGCTTCTCAAAAGGGGTTGGTTGTAGAATAGCCGGAAGGATTTGAATTGCTGCTTGTTCTTTGGAAATGTAGGTTTTACCGTTGATTGATAAGCTAGTATTGTGGAATTTGACTAGGTATGTGCCGGTGAGATTATGGTTTTCGTCCTCTATGTGGATACTGCCATTGAATTGGTTTAGTAGTATGAGACCATCCGCTATCTCCTCGATCGTTGGAATATGTTGGTTATTTGACTGGTTACAAGTTGAAGGACGGCTTTTGAGCATATTTGGTAGGCACGAACTTATATCTACAATGTCGTCTTGTTTGCAAATTGATAAGGAATTAAAGGTTTTACACTTATCTTTTATTCTATAAACCTTATCCTGGTTCTTTAAAATTTCTTTAAATTCAATCTCATTTATTATGCTATTTCTTTTGACTGGTTTTATTAATAATTTTTCATAAGTTTCTAGGTTTGTCATCGGAATATAAACTATGTAAAGTAGGAAAGAGTTATTCGTTATTATTTTGACATTTGCGAAGTCTAATGCTTCTTCTGGCGTTGCAAAAGGCAAACTTTCTTCTTCTAATTTATTAATTGCTAATTTTATTTCCATATTTGATAAAATGAGTGAATTTATGATTCCTAATTTAGCCCAATGTATTCCGTATTTGATATTTACGATTTCTTCTTTAATTATTCTAATTTTGTATTGGATACTTAGGCTTAGCTGATCATTAATTGGACTTTCTTTCATTATCATATTTCTAATTTCGTTGGCTATTTTCGTAATATTATTTAATCTTTCATTATAAAGTTGATTTATTATTACCTGTCTGTTATTATTTTCTAAAACATTATTAATTTTGTTCTTTATTATTTCAAAATCCTCATGGTCAGGATTACCCGCAATCCATTTCCATGCGCTACCAATAAAGTCTAATGATCGTTTAGTTTTATGAATTTTAATGCCGTCAAGTAGTGTCTGTAATTGTGTTAATTCGTGTCTCAAGTAAAGATATAAAGGATTCCTGTCCGTAATTTGGTTGTCAAGTATTGTTTGTATGTTGTCAATGAATTTTTGATATTTATCTAATTCTATCACGTGGATAAGTTTGAAATTTCCTTCATGAATTTTAGCTGTACCGGTGCTGATGGAGATGACTTGAGAGTTCGTGTAGTCTAATATTTGAACTTCGGCGGGAATAGTGCTTAAAGCACCCCTGTAAAGAATAGGGTATGTTTTAGTTCCTAATATTGCTTTTATGAATGATTTTTCCTGATTCGGTTAAGACGGTTGTATTTTTGTTTTCCTTGACTATTTCTGGTTTGTATCGGACAGTGAGTTTGGAGCCTAATCTTTTGTTATGTCTGACGTAGATAATTTGACCAAGTTCGTAAGTTTTTATCGGTTTTCGTTTTTTGTTGTGATATTTCATGTCTTTAGCCTGTTTACTCTTTAATTTTTCTATATTACTAAGCCTGATACTTTCAAATTGTTCGGGGTCTACATTTGGGATTCTACCATAATAAAGTTCTACCGGTTTTTTCCCTGTACTAGAATGTATTGAATGATTATATTCGTTGACTGATCTCTCTAATAACTCTTCAAATGTTCTTTCCACGTCATCTGACTTGAGACATCTCATTATTTCGGATAGGGTAGAGTGAAATCTTTCGATTTGACCGTTCACTTCGCTTTTATATGGTGGAGTCTTAAAAATTTTGATTTTCAAGGAGTCTTCCATCATTGATACTATAGAATGAGAATTTAGAGATTTTTCGTTGTCAATAACGACTACTTCTGGGACACTGAAGAAAAAAAGGATGTCTCTCAGAGGTTGTTTTATATCCTCTATTGCTCTAGATTTTATAGGCTTGCAGAAAGCTAATTTAGTGAATTTGTCGATCGCGGTTAAAACTAATTTGTTCTCGGTTGAATAGATGTCGATATGAAGGGTATGGCCTGGATAGTTTGGAATCGGTGTGGGTTTTATTATTTGATTATTGGGACGCCGATCATATTTATTTTCTTTACACGTGGTACAGCGTTTTACTAGGTGCCTGATTTTTTTGTCATTCTGGGGAAATAGTATTTCTCCAGTATTTGTTCTCTGTTCTCTTCAGCGTTGCGATGTGCTCTACGATGAACAGAGAGTATTTTTTCTTCCTGGTCATTTTCATCGGTGATGTCTTGTACCATCGTTTGCGTGTAACGTATCTTATAATTTCGGAAGTGAGCTGGATAAACTTCTTGTATTTTTCCCATAATTAGTTCTTCTGTTTGAAGTCCGTTAATAGTGTTTGGGTTAAGGTACCTTTTGAATATGTTTATTATGTCGGTCTCCGAATAATAGGGCTGGATAAAGATATGTCTGGTGTAATTTGGAAAAGGATTAATGATTTGATAACTGCTGCTGTCTCCTCGTTTAAGTATCATTTGGTTTCGAAAGACGTTAACAGGTGTTTCGACTGACGGGATTAGATCGTGTGAGGAGCTTTCGTCGCTATGTTGACTGACAGACAAAGTGTTTACTTGGGAATTTTTTGGGATTCTGGATAGGGCGTCTGCGACGACATTAGTTTTACCCGGTTTATATTTTAACTCATAATTATACTCTTCTAGAATAGCTTTCCACCGTTTCATCTTGGAGTTATTATTTTTATTACTTAGGGCGTATGTCAGGGGTTGGTGGTCTGTAAATATTTTTACTTTCCTGGATCCGTAAAGGAAGTTTCGAAGGGAATTGAGCGACCATATTATTGCAAGCATTTCTTTTTCATTTGCTGCGTAGTTTTGAGCGAGGACTGCTCCTAGCGCGAAATTGGATGCATCTGTGGTAAGCTCGAATTCCTTATCAAAGTTCGGGAAGGAAAGTAATACATATTCTGAAAGGAGGGAATTCTTGACCTTATTGAAGGCCTCGACCGCTTTGTCGTTTAGTTGGATTGCTTTTGATTTTGAGAGTTGTTTGGACACATGTCCATCTTCCCCTCTTAAAAGCGCAGTCAAGGGTTTTGCAAGTTTAGCGTAATCCTTGACGAAGCGTCGATAGTAACCTGCTAGTCCAAGGAAGGATCGAAGATCTTTGACAGTTTTAGGGAGTGGAAAGTCTGATATTGCCTTTATTTTTTTGGGATTAGTTTTTATTCCATTTTTGGAAATTACGAAGCCTAAAAATTCCACTTGGTCCTGAAGGAACTCTGATTTGTCTAGCTGTATTTTCATATTTGCTGTCTCTAATGTATTAAAGACTAATTCCAGGTTTTTAAAGTGCTCTTCCTCTGTCTTTCCGAATATGATAATGTCATCTATGTAAACATGACAACGTTTTCCAATATGCTCGCGGAGGATGTCATCTAGAGCCCGTTGAAAGATGGAGGGAGCGTTTTTGAGACCAAAGGGTAACCGCGTAAATTCGTATTTGAGGTGGTTAATCGAAAATGCTGTTTTTTCTATATCTGATTCCTTTAATGGAATCTGATGGAAACCGCTCTTTAAATCGATCACCGTGAAGTACTTGTTATTTCCCAGGTTTGCTAAAACGTCTTGTATTTCTGGGATGGGATATTTGTCTGGAATTGTAACTGTATTAAGTTTTCTGTAGTCGATAACTAGTCTGTATTTCTTTTTCCCAGACGCGTCGTCCTTTTTCGGGACTATCCAAACTGGTGAATTGTAAGGTGACTTAGATGGTCTTATAATGCCATCATCTAATAATTGTTTGACTTGTTTTTCTACTTCGTCTTTAAGGCATAAAGGGTAAGAGTAGGACTTTGAGTAGACTGGATCGGTGTTATTTGTGCGGATTTCTCCCTTAACTGTTGTAGTGAAAGTTAGTTTTTCATCTGGTTCGGAGAAAAGGTTATGGCAACTATTGGTTAATCTATTCAATTTTTCCTTTTGTTCTGTATTTAGGTGGGATGTTCGGAGATTGATGTTATTTACGGAGTCGGAGATTTGTTGCTTTAGAGGGATATTTAGGTTTGGGTGAATTGTTATAAACCCCTTGTTAGTATGAATGGTTGCTCCAAGTTGTTTGAGGCTGTCATTACCTATTATTCCATCGAAAGATTTTAAACAGGGAAGAATGAAGAATTTCATTTTGCGATTCGGTCCGAAAAGATCTATTAATGCATGATGAGTGATTTTGACGCTACCAGCTACGGAGTTAGCTAAAAATGGTTTTTCATTGGGGATAGGATTTCTTACGTAACAGGATTGTATGTAATTTTTATTGGAGCCTGTGTCTATTAGAAATTTGAATGTCTTTCCGCTCTTCGCCGCATGTTCCAAGTAGGGAAGCGAAGAGCTTCTTAGTCTAAAAAATGGATATCGTCGAGATGTTCGGTTAGTTCCTGAGAATTTGAATCATCTTCAGAATCTGCAGGCTCAGGTGGCTGCATGAGATTCTGCGAATCGGTGTATTCTACAAGTGTTTGATCATATTGTGAATCGTAAGCGGGCAATTGCTCATGGTAATATGCCAATTCGGGGTCTTCTGCCACTTGCTCGGAATGATAAATTCTTTGGACCTTATATGGCTGCTGTATTTGTTGGGAATATGGTCTCTTGTTTGCGTAGTTTTGCATTTGAGGTCTATTTTGGTAGTTAGCTTGCTTGGAATGGATAGAATGGTCGATATCCATCGGTTCGATCCTCTGATAGTGATTTCTGTACGGTAATCTTGGGGGTTGTTGAGTTTGCTGTCGAGAATGGAAGAGAGGTTTCGGGAAACCTTGCGCTGCTTGTGGATTATGGAGTAGTTGTGGATAAAAACTCTTCCTTTCCTGGGGCTGCACGAAAGCTCTCCTAGGAGTAATAGGTGGAGGTAAGGGAGGTTGTTGGCCTCGAATGCTGCCATGACTATGTTGGACGCGGTAATGTACATTTTCAAGCTTCAGACATAGGTGTAGAGCTTCAGGCAAATCTTCTGGTCCTTTCATACTAAGGAGTCGAGGTAGATCTCCTTTCAGACCTCTGACGAAAGTATCTAATGCTTTCTCCCGATAGGCTTGAGTCATGACGTTAAGAGATTCCTGACTCATTTCCATGGAGGATAGCTTATTCAGTATTAAGGATAGGTGGTAATAGACCTGCTGATGAAACTCTGGGGTGGTGGTGTTTTTCTGGACCAGCGTGGTCATTTGGTACTCAAGTGTACCAAGGTCTCTTTTGTCGGCGTAGTGAAGTGCTAAGCACTTCGAAATTTTTTCCCAATTTAGTGGGGTATTGTAAGACTCTAAGGCTGTATCCGCATTTCCTGTAATTTTATTTCGTATGACGCTAAGAATTCCATAATATTTTGGTGTTCCTCTCAAACTATCGTAAATTTTTAGGATTCTATCAACACTTTTTTTCCAGGAACCGTATTCTCCCGGTTTACCTGAGAATTCTCGCAGACTTTTAACGACGTCGGGTATCTTATCCATGTCGTTTAGATTTGTAAGATGTTTGGGATCGATCGTTTGGTCTACATCATTACTATAACTCGTACTAGGAGAAGAAATTTGATTATAGAGTCCTTGTGTTTCCGACCTAATTATTTCAGTAATCATATCTTTAAGTGTACTTAGATCAAGAGTTTTTGTGGAACTCGTTGGGGTGTTAGCTAAATTCTCGGGTTGTCCTAACAAGGAGGGCTTTAGGATGTCTTTACCGTTCATTTCTTTGAATTTCTTGGCCTGTGGCTCTACTCGCGTTAAATGATTCTCAGGGCACTATTCACGATAGAAACTGAGGTGTTAGTCCAATTGCAAAAAAAAATTTTGAAGGAAATCGCTGAATTGCTTATAATTCAACTAACCACGTGTCTTTCACTGTTATGTTCTCATTCGTTCAGTATATCAAAAAATGGATAAATGATGCACTCGGCGAAGCCTTAAAATTTTGTACAAATCGTTAAGAATTGATTAATTTTTCATAAGAATTATGCTGGATTTGCGTAGATTGGAAGTAGAGAATGTTTTGAAATCCTATAAGTGCTTACTTTATTTTGTTTTTTTTTAAAAAAAAAAAAAATCACTATTCGATCACAAATTCGTGAAATATTGATTCGGGTAATAAAAAATGAGGAATAAGAACAATAAACTTTGAATTTAAAGTTTCGGGTTTCTGGCCTAAAATTAATAATTGTTTTAAAAAAATATTTCCTTTTCACTGAACTTAAAATCTTGTAATATATTATTATTCACTTTATTTTGAAATTTTCAACGCAAAAGTAAAGTTATGATTTTTTCCTTATTATACTACTCAGTTTTGTTAGTAATATTTATCCAATATTCACTTTACCTTTTACAAAAAAAATTGGGTTTCTTTTTTTTTTTCAAAATTCGCTTTCTTTTACTTTCTATTTCTTCATAAAAAAAGATTTAATTTTTCTTCAATATTCACTTTCCTTTTTTTCTTTCTATTTCCTTTTTAAAAAAAAAATTTTAGTTTTCTTCGATATTCACTTTCTTTTTTTTTTTTTATATAAATTTCACACAAAAAAAAAAAGAATAATAAAAGTAAAATCTTATCAACTTACATTAAAATTAACAAATGTATGGTTCACATTTGGGAGTTGTATGAATAACGACGACAGGTGCTCAAAATTGCCTCGTCCTATTATATTGGTACCGTTTGTGGTCTTTTTCGCAACCAATTGGGCGGCTGTTGATATGTATTGTTGAAAAATCTGGCGTGTTTATCCTTTATTTCTCCTACTTATCAACTCCGTTTTGTTCCTGGTGTGGATGACTCCGGGGCCTCGTTTCCCAATTTGTAGTTGTTGAAATTTCGAAGGATTTTATCCCTTTTTACTTGCCACTAGAGATGAAAGTAATTTCTTAAGAATCGATTAGTGAGCTGCTGTGATGGTTACACTTGCACTACACAAAACTGTTTTAATTTCTGATTAATTTCTTCAAATATCACTTGTAAACAGTTTGGACTTTTCAATTACTTAAAATCTCAACGGTCCCTGCTCGGGCGCCAGTTAATGAATTCGACTTAGGAAATTAAAAAAAAAAAAAAATTAAAACAATAAAATTTTATTTTAAAACTACTAAGTTTATTTTAACCGAATTACATGAAATCAAAAATACAACTAACTGCGTAATGACAATCGAAAGCAAAAACCTTTTACAATTTATTTTCCTAATTACTAAAAACGTTGATTCGACATATTTAGCGTGAGAACGACGATTCCATGTTAATGAACTGCAACGTGCCGCCGCCGTTGTATTGCATCGTGAGGATGTAATACGATGCTCCTATTTTTCTATGGGAAAGTTATGTGATTGCGTGTTAACTTATATATAAATAAATATAAACAATATAAATAAGTGATATTGGTTCTCCTTTCTTCCTTGCTTCTTTCAATTTTCATTTCAATTTTGATTCGATAATTCATTTCCATAATTCGTACTTTTATTGTTGTTTTTGTTTTTATTTTTCTATTTATTCTTCTTGTTCCGGGCAATTATTCTCTTAAGTATTTTAGAATTTATTATTGTTGAGTTCACCTTGTTACGTCCCGACAAATGTAACAATGGCGACTCTCAACGTGAGTGGGCTTTCAGCATATTTAGAAATTTAAGGATTATTCAAAAGAGACACCTACGAAACAGTAAGGCTTTGTAAGCATTTACGACAAATCAAATTCATTTTAATTTTTTAAGGTTCATGAAATACTATCTGCTCTCAAAGGATTTATACATTTAAATATTTATTAGACGAGATACAAGATAAATTTAAACCAACCGTCCGCTCTACATCAATACCACCGACATTAAAAATTGCTGCGGCAATGAGATTCTTTGCTGAAGATTATTATCAAGGTGAGACGGGCCAAAATCTAAATATTGGAATGTCCCAATCTACTGTATCTGTCATGTTATCACCAAATTTTGGATATTGTGGAATTGGAAGTATGTCCAAAATGGATTATTTGTGAAATGAGTGAAGAAGAAAAACGAGCATCCAAATCTAATTTTTTTTTAACGTCTCGGGTTTTTCTGCTCATTTGGAGGTAAATGATTTTTCAAAATAACATTTTAGGCATGCGACTAAAAAATGAGGATACGTTGTATTGATGCCAGATATGGAACCTCTTCACATGACTCGTTAGTATAGAGTTTCAGCGACGAGATAGATAATTTAAAGACCAATTATGAAAATGGTGATAGGAGTAGTTGGATATTGGGTAATTATTTGGAAAATATACGTAAACCATACATATAATTACATAAACAATCTGCGGAACTAAGTGCTGCAACTTGTTGAATCGGATGATGACAGGCCGATTTATTTGTCTTTCTACTTCCCCCAAAAGATTTTGCTCCCTTAACTTCCTCACCAGCTGCGCGCATGTTTAGCAGGTTGATAACTGCTCCTTCCATATCAGAAAAACTTAAGAGCTTACAAGGGCCCCCGCCTGTACCACTTAATTGTGTTGTTTTGTTATTGCGGAGCTTCTTCTTAAAGTGGAACTTATAATCTGCCCATACCTATAATTACAATGATGTAATTTTTTCCCAAGCATTTGCGGTTCTCTTTGGTGATCCTTGGGAGTTTAGATACTCAGTTAATTTTCCCCAACGGGCCATTGTTGTTGCTCTAGCTTCGCTTGCCATTGTGTAGCCGTGTGCCAAATCTGGATGACTGACCATAAAATTAACTAACGTTTTGTATTGATTAGTATTCGTAAGATTGGCCCTAAAAATAATGCATAGTTATTATCTCATTGTCTTTTAAAGTAAAAGTCTCAATAAAATTAATATTAACTACTTACATACATGATTGTTTGTTTGCATAAACTATTCCGCACTTCAATAATTCGATAAGTGAAATGTCAACGAGAAAATGTCCGAAAAGTTCCGCTTGAAAAATTGACATTTTCGTGTTAAATGGTGCCAGATGTACGAAAATTTCCATTCGAAATTTCGTTTCGTATTCAATAATAGACCCCCTGGAGTTAAAAATTAACTCTGATTTATTAAGTCAAGTCAAGTCAAGTGCTTCTGCGCTTTCCAATTTCTTCATTGTCTTCCTTCTTTGGATTTTATCAGATGATTTTTCACATCCTTTTGATTGTCTTGTTTAGGGCGTTGGGACTTATCTTTGGCCCTCAGTTCGATTAGATGTTTTCTCTTTTCATCTTTTTGATCCTTGGTTTTGTTTTTGATCACCTCTCGTGTTGTTGTTTATTCTTTTTCTTACAGCTGCTGCACCACATCAGCTGTAGTTGATGAATATCTTGCAAAAGTTTGTTATTAAATCTGTGTTAAATTGATGGACAAATGATTCCGATGTAATTCCAAAAAAATGCAATAAATGATTTCATTGATTTTTTTATTTGTCTCATCAATTTTTAACCAGTTTGGTCCAAAAATTCTTTGGTGGCTATGAGAACAATGAACAATAGTGTAGCGGTGGGTGAATTACAGTACGAAAAAAACAATAGATGCGGGCTTGCCTTCACTTTATTGTTTCAATATTTCATATTTTCGTTTTAATTAAAATTAAATTTATTTTAAACTAAATCACAGAAACAATTTCCATTAATGTCGATAATTCACTTACTTCTATTTCTACAAAAAAAAAAAAATCAAAAAAAATGTTGCAGTTGGCACGTAAAAAATCAAATGCAGCGCATGTATAATTTCTTGTGCCAATGCTGATAAAGCCAGAATTTCACGCTGATCGTGCTGTTGATTGTTGTTACTGGTACTAGCTGTTCGCTATAAATCAGCTACGATGATCACTGCATTTAAATTTTTATCTACAGCGCATGTAAAAACTACCATGTACTATGTATTAATTACCATGAGGTAGGATTATGCACTGAGATTAAATTGTTTGTCACTACACTGGTTGCTTGGCAAATCACTGAACACTAACTGAGCGAGAGATGCTATGCTGCGTCGGCTTTTTATAGGTGAGTCGGCCATCTTGGTTAGGTACCGGACATTGTGGTGTGATTTTGTTGCGCAATACTCACCAGAGTGCTCAGTATTTGGCATATTACCGTGGTGAGATTTTTAAATTCAAATATTTTATTTTTCTAATTGACTTTTCAGGTAAGTCTTATTTTAATTATTTATCAGAGATATTCGAATTATTATTTCGATGCATATGTTTGCTTATAAGATTTATTCATTTTATTTCATAAAAAGAAAAAAAAAATAACTTTATCAATTCATTTGACTTTCCTATTTCTTTTTATTTTCTTAGCTTCCCTAGTAATATTTGCCTTTTTTGGTGGGACTACTTGGACCTATGGGAAGTCCCAGAACGTAAGCAATTATTGTGTACCTTGACGCAAACAGATTTTAATCTATGTAATTGTCTCTTTTTAGGTGTGGCTGAACATCTGGGAGGGAGTGGGAGGGAGTAGGGATTGGATGTGTTTTGGGATCTTTAGGAAGTTTAGGACTGAAAGGTTTCCGATACTGGCAGGTTGCATCAGAGACATTCCCGGGTTCTTGAGGTTATTTAGAATTACCCCCTGTAGTAATCTCCTGTGGTGTCATAGAAACTTATTCTACCTTCGTGGAGGTAGATGTTTCTAGCATCAGATTTGGGCAAGAGCAAGGGTGACAGGTATTTGAAATTTGCCGGTATTAGAAGATCCGGTAAGTTGTTTATGAGTGGGTTTGAATGGATAGGGATATTCTTGACTTGTTTTTCGGTTTAACCGAGCAGATACTCTTTGATAGGTGTTATATTGGCTGCCTCGTACAACCGAATATCTCTTATATGCATATGATGCTAAAAATTTTGAAAGTCATTCGCACAGAAGAGGACTGTAAATTACTTTAAAAAGATATTCTTACCTTAGAAAATTGGAGCAAAGATAATTTGTTACCATTGAATATCTCCAAATGTAAAGTTATAACCTTTTCCAGAAAAGCCAATACCTTATATTATGGGTGATTCATCTCTTAACCATGTTACCGAAAGAAAGATTTAGTGGTAAATTTTGACCAGAAATTGTTATTTCAGTCACATATTAACTAGGCTTTTAAACCGTTGTGTTTTGTATTCCGAATTTCTAAATCATTCGAGTCTAATACATCACTAATAACTCTTTATAATTCTCTAATAAAAAGTCATCTAGAGTATGCATGCACTATATGGAACCCTTTTTATGGTGTATATGTACAGCATATTGACTATTTTACTCGCTTCGATAAATTTGATATTCTTTGTCTGGAAAAACGTTCTTTTCTTAAATGAAATTTTTTTAGTTAAAAAAATACACAACCTTATAAATAACCCTGGATTATCCCGTAGCATTAGCTACCTTTCTTCATCTAGACTCACCCGCTGCCCGTTATTTTTTCAATTTACTACTGCAGAACCAATTTACGGCATAAATGCCCTTGTTACAGAATCCAAAAAAATCATAACGACCTATTTAACGAAATCGACGTCGTCGGTCTTAGTCTCTCCACCTTTAGTAAAATCATTAGAAATGAGATTTAGACTCCCCTCTCTGAATAATCACTGCACTACCCATTAAATGTATTTTTTTCCTCCATTCTTCTGGTATCATTTCCTATCTTGTTTAAAACTTCTCTTGCTCAACTTTTAAGTTATTCTTATTCTGTTGCACATAACTAGTCTATAGTCATAGTTAGTAATTAGTATTATAAATGAATTCGTATTATTAATATTTTAATCTTCTTCTCAATGAAATATGAAATAATCAAATATTTGGATTTCGATATTAACCGGTAGCTTTTAATCGATACTTTAGTCTGTAAGCTATCGCTATAAAGTCATAAATAAATAAATAAAATAAATAAATATTAACTGGAATTCCTGCATTATACAATTTTCAAATTTCTTCAATAAATGGTTGAAAAATGCAAGCATTTCCAAATCTCTTTCTATCCTCAGAATAAAACAACATATCTGCCTAGAGATATCGAGGATAGTAAAAATCGGAATTTTGGAGGTACACAAGAAAATTTTTTTATGCACTCCTCCTATTTTGTTAATATTTGCATGAGACCTTAACGGATTATTAACCTCGAAGTCATTAAAATACATAAATAAAGGTAAATAAAGTATATCGCTCTCACTGCTGTCTATCATTTGCAATTTCTCATTAAATAATTCCGATTGGGTGAAATCATAGATAAAATCGTTGTCCTTCAAATATAATGAATCCAGCTAGTTTAGAATATTTTCGAGAAATTTAGTTTCATTTAAAAAGAGAGAAAAAAATTTGCAAAAATCCGTTATTATAATTATGTGAGAAACTTCCTTTAAAGAAACTATATTATTAATTCCCACATATTCTTCATAAGCCTTATGGACCTCATATAAATTACAAGGAATAAAAAGTCCAATAGTTTGCAAATATTTCAAAAACTTAAACTCTCTTTCGGGTATTTCTAATTGTAAAATGTTATGTTTAAATTTGTCTTTTATCTTGTGTTTCATCGAGTAACATCGAATGTAAAAACTTCTTGTTCAGTCCACCGCCGTATTTTATTTCCGTCGATGAAATAATAATTCCTAAAAATGAAAGAATTTAAAAAAATAAATAAAAAAAATACTTATCTAAGCTTGCATCTCATGGCATTTCCAATAGAAACTCGCATACTCCAGAGCTCAGGGATTTTGCTGGTAATGCTACAATAAATCCTCCTGAATACGCTTGTAACTACAAGCTGCAGATGCCATCCAATTTTCACGGCACAATTTACTAAAACTTATGAAAAAATCATAAATAAACAAGAAAAAATCACATAAATAATATTAAATTTACCAAAGCATACCTACCTCTATATATTTACATCTTCTCAGTCACAGCAAATGACATTACGTCAGTCAGCTGTCTGTGGTACATTCAGACATCGCATCAATCGTTGCTAAGGCAACGCCAACAGGCGAGAACTAATAAGTGGATGCGGCGGCTAAATAAAGCCGACGAGCCGCAGCACAAAATCATTTTTGGCTCAGAGTTCATCTGATTCGGAGACTAATCCGAGTAACAAGAATAATATTCCCAACCTCATTATAAAAGATTAGTTCTATGTTAGAGTGATGGCCTTCGCACCTGCGATTAGCCTCACTTAGACCATTTGCGGTCCATTGTGATACCACCCTAATGGGACTCTACCTTGGAAAGATACCTTAGATTAGGGGACACGGTAAAACCAGCCACAAGAGTTAATGAACCTAACCAGGTCCCCAGCTCCTTATCTGCTATCTCCGCCAAATCGTCGAAAAAGTAGCTGCCGAGCGCATTCCTCCTACACTTGGCAAGGTTAAGGCTTAAGCTCTTCCTCTTCGATACAGCTTCGGCAGAAATCATTGTATGGAGCACGTATGTGCTCCGCATGTTTACCGAATAGACAGTGCCCCGTAATAACTGCGATAAGGGTACGCACATCACTGTGGTCCCTCCTCGGCAGAGATACAGTCCTCCTAAGACAAATATCGAGCAATAACTATTTGGAAATCGCTCATGTGGTCAATTCTTCCCATCTGCGATTTGCCAGCTTACAAGCCTGTACGTCTAGAATCCTCTTAACTGATTCTAAGGGCCGATCTATGGGTTCCTCCGATAGGAAATTACTCATAGCGGATCGCCTTTCTGGCCGGAGATTTAGCTGGCTCGTTTCCAGGTATGTCAGTATGACCAGGCACCCAACAGAGAATAACCCTGTGGTTATCACCCAGTATCCCAATTTCACAGCGACACCGTTGCAGAAGGCGTGATCTAATCGTGTTCGCCTTCAAGGCCTTGATGGCAGTTTGGCTATCAATACAAATCCTAATAATACGATCACTGGAACACACTACAGTAATCCGGTAGGCTGTACGATTCCTGCATTTGAACGAATACTGAGAATACTCTGGCTCCTACTCCTAGATCCAGTTTTGAGTCGTCTGTAAAGGCATATACATCGGAGACTTTTACCACGAGATACTAGGAATAATTAAAAATGTTTTCTCGAAGTCTAGTTAAGAAACGGTATAATCCGTGTCTCCCTGTGTGCAATGCTCAGGACAAAACTATTTTAGAGACTAATCTGAAATTCCTATCATTTCCTACACCTAAGCAGAAAAATAATTCTGGGCACAGATTAATTTGCAACATCTCCTGCCCACACCTGAGCAGAAGAATAATTCTGACGCAGAGATTAATCTGCAATTCTCTTGCTCACATTTACAAAAGAATAATTCTGATGCAGAGACTAATCTTCATTCTTCATTATAAAGTGTTTTCCAATAAGAGGTGTTATTTTGATATTCAAAGAAAAATGCCATTTTTTGAGATAAATGATCGGATCTTTATTTCATTATAAAGAGGAAGATATGCCGTTAATAATAGAAAATAACATCAGCCAAATGACCACCACGACTACGCCTACAGGACCATATCCTTTTCATGAAATTTTCCATAACCAAATCGCAAAGTGGCTGCCCTCGATAGCATATTGCTACACTTCTGCGCACGAATAATGATTTCAAGTAAATCGTATAGGAAAAAAAGATGAACATGAAAAAATTACAACACAATTTATAGGTTACAAATCAATTTATTCTCGATAACCGATTATTCCAAAAGTCCGTACAAAACTAAATTTTAGCTTTTTGAATAAAAGTTACTTAGGGTTTCAGCGGAAACCGTCTAGACGTACAAAGCAGAAATTTGTGAAAAACAAAAGTGTATGATTACATATAGAACGAGAAAATTTTATGGAAAAACAAAAGTGTTTGGTTACATTTAGCACTTTTGTTGTGTAAAAAATGCTTTATCAGTTAAAAATGAATGGGAATAAAATTTTACAAACTGTGGGAAAAATCTTTCAAGTAAATGAAAATGAAATAAAAGAAATTAATGAAATTAATATGCAATATCTGAAATTATTGATTATGTTAGGTTGTGTGTGTAGTTGGGACTAGACAGAGACTAATCTGAATTAGTTTTTCTAAATACGACTACACATACTACACGGGAATCTGCTATTGGCAGGATGATCGCGTTTTAAATGTCGTGAAAATAAATATGTGGTACTGTAGCGTTCTACCACATATAAAATATTTATTCATCGTTTATCGGTGGTTTAGAAGAACACGATTTTCTCCTAGAATCAACGTAGCTAAACAGATCCTATTTTTCTTTGGATATTTTAGCTGCAATTTCTTTAGATTTATGAAGTGTATGTCTAGAAGAAATTTGAAATTATTATGAATTATATTATGTATAACAATTTGCGAACTTACAAAATCTTAATATCAGACGATAATGTTGTTACAGCATGATCTGACTGGTCATATAGAGTTGTTATTACAAAAATTTCCCTTTGCAAAAAATACCAGATCCGATAGCTTTCCTTAGGGTATGAAATATTGAGCGCAAGGTATATTGTCATGCTGTAACCAGGTGCCCCCTCCTCCTCCCCAAACCGTAACCATACCCGTCACCAAACGAAAACAGGAGACTTAGCACATGGCCATGTTTACTGAACATAACATAAAGGCACTTTCACATCGAAAATCGGTTCCGAAACACTTACACCGAAAAAATGAAAATTTTGCATTAATAATTAAACTTTACACCTCGCAAGACTTAAAAATAAACATAAAGGCTTTAAGCTAAAAGTTTATCTTGGAAAAAATTTAATACGCATCAGATATAAAAAATAATACACATTTTCGTGTTTTGCTGTCCGTAAAACGAAATATCGGATAAAACTGTCAAACCCTACTAGGATTCCACACTGTGGATCTAATCGGACCGAACAAATTTTTCGGTGACACTTAACCTCATTATCCGCTTTGTTTATGTGAGCTGTTTGTATGCAGAAGAAAATTTTGTAAGTTTTGCACTTAACTATGTACAATTAAGATATATATTTATACAATATGTACTTTTAGGAAATGGAGAGAGATTTCGAAGTGAAATTAATTTTAGAAGTCGAAGCACACAAGTGCTTATACGACAAGACAAGCCCAGAGTACAAGGACAGGTATAAAAAAACTAGGAGCTGGGAGGAAATTGCAAATATACTTGGAAGAACTAGTAAGTTATTTTAGTAAAATGTCATGCCAGCAGTTACACCACTTTATTCTTTAGCAACAGAATGCAAAAAAAAATGGGAAAATCTAAGGGACTCATTTCGGGCATATTTCAAGGCTGAAAACAATGTTCGTAGTGGTTCTGGAATGACAAAGTGTACTAAGTGGGTGCATTTTGAAGCCCTTAAGTTTTTAATTCCTTTTGTAAAAGTACCAAGGTAAGTTATTTACAAAACTTTATTGCCTTAGAACACAACCATCATCCAATAAAAATGTCAGCACTGTTGGAAATTATTATGAATATAAACCTAAAATGGAAAATATCGACGTAAGTGAAAAAGCCACTAATAATTTGGAGCTTCCATCTACATCAGGAATGGATGAAGTACACACTAAAAAGAGGTCAGGAAAATCACAGAAGGCCGATGGGGCCGATGGAACTATATTGGAGATATTAAGTGCAATTGAAAATGTTCCGCCCGAAAAGGAAACTTCGGCTATCAGGAATTTTTTTATTTCTTTAGGGCAGCAGGCAGAGACTCTTGATAGGAGACAACAGCTTAAGCTGCAAATGAATTGTCTGCAAGCACTGGAGGATGTAGAGCTTCAAAAAATGGAGTGTCTGCAAGCACCGGAGGATGTAGAGCTTCGTCTGGCAGAATATGATCAGTGAACAGAGTTAGGAGAGAAATATAGATCTGAATTTGTTTTTTTGTTTTTAAATGTTATTTTATTGAGAAAGGTTTTTATATGAGAGGAAAATAGAACTGATTTTGTTTTTGTTGGCAGGAATGCTATTTTATTTCTATGTTACAGTTATAATAAAATGAAGTTCTTTTAAAATGAAAACTATCCTAAATCATTTTATGCTGAAAGTCTAAATCACCCTCTGTGATGCACCATTTCGAGAAAGCATTTCTAACACCCACTGCTTCAGATGCTGGTTTGTCATTTTGGTTTGAATTAGACAAGTTGATTTCTTCGTTGTCAGTGGTATCGACATTATTCATCCTTATGTAATTATGCAAGATACAGCAGGCTAAAATAATTTTATTTATTGTTGAACTTTGAACTTCTATTCTTTTTAATAGAATCCGCCAGGTATGGGCAAGTATTCCGAAGGCATTTTCGACAATACGGCGAGCTCTTGATAGTCTGAAATATAAGAATGTTGTGAAATAACAATATTGTAGGATTAAATAATTAGCTGTCTCACCGATAGTTGAAAATCCTTCTCTCCATAGTTAATTTATCTCCAGGATATGGAGTCAATAACGTCGGCTTAAGGGCAAATGCCTCATCTCCAATTATTACATATGGCATTGGCGGACTCAAAGTGCCGGGAAGTGGGCAATCAGCTGGTATGTCTAGGTTGCTCGGATTGTTTAACCAATCATTCCCAAACTTTGAGTGGCTGAATATGGCAGAATCCGAATTGGAACCATATGCACCTATATCCACCATTATAAATTTGTAATCAGCATCTACTACTGCCATTAATACTGTTGAGAAGCTTTTTTTATAATTAAAATATAAGCTTCCAGTATTATTGGGAGCAAATGTCAACACATGCTTCCCATCCACTGCTCCCAGGCAATTCGGGAAGTTCCATCTATCTAAGAAACGCTTAGCTAAAGATTTCCATCCGCCGGTAGTTGGCTTTGGCATACATATGTCCTGCATTTTTAAAATTATAGCATCTATGGTCTGGACAATGCATTTATGAACTGTAGATACTCCCATGCAAAACCGGATGGCCAAATCAGTATAGCTGACTCCAGTTGCAAGAAATCTAAATGATAAATTACTTTAGTCCTGAACAAGTTTTAAAAAGTGGGTACTCTATACCGTAATGTAAGCGCAAGTCTCTCTTTCGCTGATATTATATCACTCCTAAAGTTGTTCTTTTTAGGTGATATTTCCTGTTTTATTAAGAGCAGGATGGCTTTAAACTTTTCTTTTGACATCCGGAAGTACTGAAAATACCTGAAGGGAAACTTTTCTAGGCTTTTTACTACAGTAAAAAACTCTCCATGGCTCCTCCTAATTTTATTTAAGGGGTGAACCCAATATTGTCTCACTTTATGTTTTTTCAAAATCCACCACTTAAGCGATAAAATTAAAACGCGTTTCTTCGTATGAGCCCTCATCATACCCTTTTATGAAAATTAAATGTCACCTCTACCGATTATGACTTCTGTCACTTCTATCCGAAAAAAAAGTTTTCGGTTTTTGATGTGAAAGTAAAACCAAATCTTCGGTGTAGAATTTTTCGGTTTTCGGTTTTCGGTGTTCGATGTGAAAGTGCCTTAACACGCACGAAAAACAAAAGATAAGGAGGTACGCTACTATGCGAGTACATACACATGCGGATAGATCTAAGGCGTTCCACAGAACATAAAGCTAGTATGATAATAAAATATATGTATTGTATATATACATATGTATACATAGGAGAAACGAAAATACTAAGATCGCTGGGAAAGAAAAGTCATTTCGTCACTAAGCTAATCTATGTATCAAATTAAAAAAAAATCTAAGTGATAAAGAAAAAATAATTCGTCTTTATACTAATATTTACGTTTACATGTTAAAGAAACAAACATAAAAAAAAAGAGGAACGCGTATTACCAAAGACATTACACTACTATGCTAATCTACATATACTCGTATATATATAATCTCTAAAAAAAAACAAAAACAACCCCATTGCGATATTAGCTATTAAATATAAGCATATACATATATATAGGTATAGTATATATAAAGAAACAAAGTCGCTACAAAGGTGCAATTACGTAACCACTTAGCTACCAATTTAAATGCAGGTGACTATGATCATAGATGACAAAAGAACTAGATGTCGCATGGCATACTAGAGCAGAGTATACAAATTGTGAAATGGGTAGTGCATTCTCGAATGGACCATAACATGTTTTAGAGCGTGCCGAAAGCAAATGTTTTTATAATAGCAGTTTTGCATACATTTGATCGACCTCCTCAACACTTCAGATACGAAAAAATATGAATTACTAGGCGTATACATCATTTCAAATATTGTGGTCCGTTCCGGGATGGACCACCCAGCCATATAAATTTTGTATACTTTTTTGGTACTGCATGCGACATCTAGTTCTTGTACACAAATTACAAATCACAAATCAAAACAACAACAAAATTATTAAAACTACACGTTAACCCCGAAAAGAATACAAGAAGGGAAAAAACAATTTAGGGAAGCGGGGGGCTAGTTGTAACAATTTTTAGTTTTTTCAATGATGAAGTCAAAATATTGAGTATTTTAATGATGAAGCACTTTTAAATGAGAGGACGTCTATTCAGGTATCAATTAGATCATAATTGGGTTTAAATTAATAATAAATGCTTGTATAAATGACTTTTTTTGAAAGTAGTAGCATGTTTCAACTTACGCCGTTCTCGGGGCAATTTGTAACTGACTTGGGGCAAGTAGTAACAACATAATAAAACAAAATATTTGTATAATTTTTAGGCATTTATTGTAAATCAATGTGAAAAATATTACCATTACTATAATAAGGTTAACATTTAGAGACCTTTATTGTCCCTTAGTCTTTTAAACAGATAACATTTCTATAAAAAAAAAAAAAAACAAAATAATTTTCAAAGATTAATATAAATTTTGGTCATTGAACTTGTATAGTTTTAAAATATACCTAAATCAAATGGCTTCTCTAAATTCAGTCTTCATCAGAATCACAGTTCACACAAAAGTAAGAAACAGGATCGCCTTTTACTCATTTAACGTGTGACCACAATTTGCAAATCAAACATTCGAGCCACTCTTCTTCGTCAGATCTGCTGTATTCTTCTCCGCAAATCAAACAGAACTACTCCTCTGTTTTTGAATCTGATTCGTCATTCAAAACCCTTTTCTTCACTTTATAAATATCTGTTGTTTTTCGGTCGATTTTCCTTTTGCCATTCCTTTACCATTTTCCTTACCTTTTCCTTTTTTTCTTCTTCTTTATCTTCTGCTTCAGTTTCTTTTTCATTTTCTCTTCGAATTCTTTTTCTAAGGCTTCTTTTTCTGGAGTATCAGTCAATATAGCGGATTTTCGCTTGCGTCCACCTCTGTTAGATTCTTTCCTAGGTCTAGCTTTAGGTATTGGTCTGATTTTTGAGGGTGAAAAATCTATTGATCTGTTTTGGATCCTTGACGGTCCTGGAACTGGTTCACTAAATTTTTCACCTGTCAGCTGGTTAATAACATCAGTGATGCTTATGTCCAACTGCGGAGCAGATTGTAGCAATTCGGGGTCTTCGAGATCAAATGTCAAGTCTCCTTCACTGCATCGAAGTAGCTTTTTGTGCGACCGTTTCTGTAGCAGGGTTGGGACGATCAGTAACAAAACCGGGCGCAAAGTCAGAATCTTGAAAGATATTGATATTTATATTGAAAGGCCAAATACTAGTTGCTCTGAAACAACTTATGATGTTGTTCGCGTTCATAGCTAGTGTCAAACTATCTTTCACTATGGCGGGAATGTCATAAATGGTCATAGTTTTACCAGGATTGTTAGTTATCCAAGAAGTCTGTGATATGTTTAACATAGTTTTTAAATGGGCCGTATACCCCCACATCCAAAGGCTGCAACTTGTGCGAGCAATGTGGTGGGAATGACAACATGATAATGTGCTTTTCTTTGGCCTTCTTTACAACTTCAATATTGACGTGAGAACTGTGATTATCTAATATCAGAAGGACGCGATGCTGTTCTGTAGGTTTCACGTGTTGAATGAAGTGGTCAATGAATTTTGAAAATTCATTTTCAGTCATCCAGCCTGAAGAGTTACCAGTTCCTATGCAGTCAGGTGGACCACTTCCAACAAATACATCTGTTTACCGGATTCGTGCGAATACGAACATTGGAGGAACACTATTGCCAGCGGCATTTACAGCGCAACCAAGAGTCACTCGCGTTCCTCTTTCGGCGGACGTCATCGCACCAACTTGCTTTTGACCACGTGCAGCAACGATTGTTTTTTGGTTTCTGGACGGTTGTGATTCCTGTCTGGTCCACTTTCCAAATGCGAGAAGCAGGAATATTGTATTTTTGTAGAGTCGTTTCATACTTTTGAAAAAAATCTGTCACGTTAGTTTTATTGAACGATATTGCTCTGCTAAGCGAGGGAGCTTCTGGCGTGCTGAGTGATAGTTTTGGATTTCTTTCCGCGAATTTCTTAAACCTATCTGGGCCAGCCATACTATTTTTGTGCCAAGACGGAGGGATGTTTTTAACGCCAACAGCTACAGCGCACTGGTAAGCTAGGTTTTTCACTTCTGATGGAAGCAATCGGAAGTAGATATCTGCACATTTAAGCAGATACACGGTAATTTTCTCTTCTTCTTCTGGCGTAAATACTAATGGAGAAAGAAGAACTTTAACAACTTTTATTTTTAATGATTCTAAATAAAATTTATAAATACAAGACGGAAAAACAACCGCCCCGTCCGGGGTTTAAAACCGGGACAATTTATTTGTGCGCTTTCATCCTAGTTTATGGTTAATGCCTGCTGAAAGCAAAACGTGGCTTAGTAGGCTAGTTACAAATTGATAAATGCAAGAAGGAAAATCATCTGTTTCGTTAGCTCAGTGGCAAGAGCAGCCGCCCGGCAAGCGGAAGGTCAAACCCCGGACGAGGCGGTTGTTTTTTTGTTATGGAACTATGTTGAGTGATTGTTACAGACGTTAAGTCCAGACTGCCAGCATGAGCTGACAGATCACTCTACGGACAGCGTTCACTGCAGGGCGGCACGCTAGCTCGCCTCGGCTCATTGGCGGAGAGTGTGGGGCGGTTCCACGAAAAAAACCTGCCGCTGCCGTCAGCCATAATCAAAAAAAAAATTCGTGTCTACCAGACAAAAAGCCGGCACACATTCGGTCCTGAAGGGACCCTTACGTCACTTACCTATATTCATCCTCGAAGGCGCAGATGTTTCGGCCTTACTGCATGCACCAACCACCCATTTGACACTGAGGGCAGATAGTTTACAGTGTCCCTACGTTATAATCTGGCACGGCCTTTATTCACTAACAACTAGTGATCTCATTTGCACATTCGTCAGGCAAAAACTAGAGAGATCTTCTTCTTAATTAATCAATCTTGGATGTCGCTAACTCTATGAATTACCTAAACCAAGTTGTGGTGATATTCTTAACTAAATAAAATCTTATCCAGGATGATTTCTATCCACTGTACTCAATGACAATAATAAAAAATTTATTCAAAATGATTCGTTATACATACTAATTTTTCTCTACTTGTCTTTCCGATCCTAATCTGTTCCAATAACCAGAAACAAAAGCACAGTATATTTCAACCTGACCAAGAGTGTCAAAGGTTGTTTGTTCAAACAAAATGGTCTCTAACCATACTAATGGGTTTTCCAAGAAGGCCTTGACAACTTTTTTTCAATATAAAATGAAAACCATTTGAGATATTTCAAAAACTTTATTATCGGGTTGAAGTACATTCAAAACATTTATGAATGGAACTCAACTTCGCTCATATGGCTACCGCGGGCACGTTTACAGCGGTCGATTCGTTGGACCCAATTATCCACGACTCGGCCACACATTTCGGCCGAAACGGCTGCTATTTCGCGTTCAATGTTGGCTTTGAGCTCTTCCAACGTCGTCGGCTTATTAGCATAGACTTGACGTAGCCCCAAAGAAAAAAATCTAGAGGCGTTAAATCGCACGAACGAGGCGGCCAATCGACTGGTCCATTTCTTGAGATAACACGCTCATCAAACTTGTTCTTCAATAAATCGATTGTAACGTGTGCTGTGTGGCTTGTGGTGCCGTCCTGTTGAAACCACATGCTGTCCAAGTCCATATATTCCAATTCGGGCCAAAAATAATCGATAATCATGGCGCGATAACGACCATAACATGTTTTAGAGCGTGCCGAAAGCAAATGTTTTTATAATAGCAGTTTTGCATACATTTGATCGACCTCCTCAACACTTCAGATACGAAAAAATATGAATTACTAGGCGTATACATCATTTCAAATATTGTGGTCCGTTCCGGGATGGACCACCCAGCCATATAAATTTTGTATACTTTTTTGGTACTGCATGCGACATCTAGTTCTTGTACACAAATTACAAATCACAAATCAAAACAACAACAAAATTATTAAAACTACACGTTAACCCCGAAAAGAATACAAGAAGGGAAAAAACAATTTAGGGAAGCGGGGGGCTAGTTGTAACAATTTTTAGTTTTTTCAATGATGAAGTCAAAATATTGAGTATTTTAATGATGAAGCACTTTTAAATGAGAGGACGTCTATTCAGGTATCAATTAGATCATAATTGGGTTTAAATTAATAATAAATGCTTGTATAAATGACTTTTTTTGAAAGTAGTAGCATGTTTCAACTTACGCCGTTCTCGGGGCAATTTGTAACTGACTTGGGGCAAGTAGTAACAACATAATAAAACAAAATATTTGTATAATTTTTAGGCATTTATTGTAAATCAATGTGAAAAATATTACCATTACTATAATAAGGTTAACATTTAGAGACCTTTATTGTCCCTTAGTCTTTTAAACAGATAACATTTCTATAAAAAAAAAAAAAAACAAAATAATTTTCAAAGATTAATATAAATTTTGGTCATTGAACTTGTATAGTTTTAAAATATACCTAAATCAAATGGCTTCTCTAAATTCAGTCTTCATCAGAATCACAGTTCACACAAAAGTAAGAAACAGGATCGCCTTTTACTCATTTAACGTGTGACCACAATTTGCAAATCAAACATTCGAGCCACTCTTCTTCGTCAGATCTGCTGTATTCTTCTCCGCAAATCAAACAGAACTACTCCTCTGTTTTTGAATCTGATTCGTCATTCAAAACCCTTTTCTTCACTTTATAAATATCTGTTGTTTTTCGGTCGATTTTCCTTTTGCCATTCCTTTACCATTTTCCTTACCTTTTCCTTTTTTTCTTCTTCTTTATCTTCTGCTTCAGTTTCTTTTTCATTTTCTCTTCGAATTCTTTTTCTAAGGCTTCTTTTTCTGGAGTATCAGTCAATATAGCGGATTTTCGCTTGCGTCCACCTCTGTTAGATTCTTTCCTAGGTCTAGCTTTAGGTATTGGTCTGATTTTTGAGGGTGAAAAATCTATTGATCTGTTTTGGATCCTTGACGGTCCTGGAACTGGTTCACTAAATTTTTCACCTGTCAGCTGGTTAATAACATCAGTGATGCTTATGTCCAACTGCGGAGCAGATTGTAGCAATTCGGGGTCTTCGAGATCAAATGTCAAGTCTCCTTCACTGCATCGAAGTAGCTTTTTGTGCGACCGTTTCTGTAGCAGGGTTGGGACGATCAGTAACAAAACCGGGCGCAAAGTCAGAATCTTGAAAGATATTGATATTTATATTGAAAGGCCAAATACTAGTTGCTCTGAAACAACTTATGATGTTGTTCGCGTTCATAGCTAGTGTCAAACTATCTTTCACTATGGCGGGAATGTCATAAATGGTCATAGTTTTACCAGGATTGTTAGTTATCCAAGAAGTCTGTGATATGTTTAACATAGTTTTTAAATGGGCCGTATACCCCCACATCCAAAGGCTGCAACTTGTGCGAGCAATGTGGTGGGAATGACAACATGATAATGTGCTTTTCTTTGGCCTTCTTTACAACTTCAATATTGACGTGAGAACTGTGATTATCTAATATCAGAAGGACGCGATGCTGTTCTGTAGGTTTCACGTGTTGAATGAAGTGGTCAATGAATTTTGAAAATTCATTTTCAGTCATCCAGCCTGAAGAGTTACCAGTTCCTATGCAGTCAGGTGGACCACTTCCAACAAATACATCTGTTTACCGGATTCGTGCGAATACGAACATTGGAGGAACACTATTGCCAGCGGCATTTACAGCGCAACCAAGAGTCACTCGCGTTCCTCTTTCGGCGGACGTCATCGCACCAACTTGCTTTTGACCACGTGCAGCAACGATTGTTTTTTGGTTTCTGGACGGTTGTGATTCCTGTCTGGTCCACTTTCCAAATGCGAGAAGCAGGAATATTGTATTTTTGTAGAGTCGTTTCATACTTTTGAAAAAAATCTGTCACGTTAGTTTTATTGAACGATATTGCTCTGCTAAGCGAGGGAGCTTCTGGCGTGCTGAGTGATAGTTTTGGATTTCTTTCCGCGAATTTCTTAAACCTATCTGGGCCAGCCATACTATTTTTGTGCCAAGACGGAGGGATGTTTTTAACGCCAACAGCTACAGCGCACTGGTAAGCTAGGTTTTTCACTTCTGATGGAAGCAATCGGAAGTAGATATCTGCACATTTAAGCAGATACACGGTAATTTTCTCTTCTTCTTCTGGCGTAAATACTAATGGAGAAAGAAGAACTTTAACAACTTTTATTTTTAATGATTCTAAATAAAATTTATAAATACAAGACGGAAAAACAACCGCCCCGTCCGGGGTTTAAAACCGGGACAATTTATTTGTGCGCTTTCATCCTAGTTTATGGTTAATGCCTGCTGAAAGCAAAACGTGGCTTAGTAGGCTAGTTACAAATTGATAAATGCAAGAAGGAAAATCATCTGTTTCGTTAGCTCAGTGGCAAGAGCAGCCGCCCGGCAAGCGGAAGGTCAAACCCCGGACGAGGCGGTTGTTTTTTTGTTATGGAACTATGTTGAGTGATTGTTACAGACGTTAAGTCCAGACTGCCAGCATGAGCTGACAGATCACTCTACGGACAGCGTTCACTGCAGGGCGGCACGCTAGCTCGCCTCGGCTCATTGGCGGAGAGTGTGGGGCGGTTCCACGAAAAAAACCTGCCGCTGCCGTCAGCCATAATCAAAAAAAAAATTCGTGTCTACCAGACAAAAAGCCGGCACACATTCGGTCCTGAAGGGACCCTTACGTCACTTACCTATATTCATCCTCGAAGGCGCAGATGTTTCGGCCTTACTGCATGCACCAACCACCCATTTGACACTGAGGGCAGATAGTTTACAGTGTCCCTACGTTATAATCTGGCACGGCCTTTATTCACTAACAACTAGTGATCTCATTTGCACATTCGTCAGGCAAAAACTAGAGAGATCTTCTTCTTAATTAATCAATCTTGGATGTCGCTAACTCTATGAATTACCTAAACCAAGTTGTGGTGATATTCTTAACTAAATAAAATCTTATCCAGGATGATTTCTATCCACTGTACTCAATGACAATAATAAAAAATTTATTCAAAATGATTCGTTATACATACTAATTTTTCTCTACTTGTCTTTCCGATCCTAATCTGTTCCAATAACCAGAAACAAAAGCACAGTATATTTCAACCTGACCAAGAGTGTCAAAGGTTGTTTGTTCAAACAAAATGGTCTCTAACCATACTAATGGGTTTTCCAAGAAGGCCTTGACAACTTTTTTTCAATATAAAATGAAAACCATTTGAGATATTTCAAAAACTTTATTATCGGGTTGAAGTACATTCAAAACATTTATGAATGGAACTCAACTTCGCTCATATGGCTACCGCGGGCACGTTTACAGCGGTCGATTCGTTGGACCCAATTATCCACGACTCGGCCACACATTTCGGCCGAAACGGCTGCTATTTCGCGTTCAATGTTGGCTTTGAGCTCTTCCAACGTCGTCGGCTTATTAGCATAGACTTGACGTAGCCCCAAAGAAAAAAATCTAGAGGCGTTAAATCGCACGAACGAGGCGGCCAATCGACTGGTCCATTTCTTGAGATAACACGCTCATCAAACTTGTTCTTCAATAAATCGATTGTAACGTGTGCTGTGTGGCTTGTGGTGCCGTCCTGTTGAAACCACATGCTGTCCAAGTCCATATATTCCAATTCGGGCCAAAAATAATCGATAATCATGGCGCGATAACGATCACCATTCACAGTAACGTGGCGACCACTATCGTCGACGAAAAAATATGGCCCTATGACGCCGCCGGCATGCAAACCGCACCAAACAGTTATCTTTTGTGGATGAAGTGGTTTTTCATTAAGCACATGTGGATTTTCACAAGCCCGATACCGCACATTTTGTTTATTGACAAACCCATTGAGCCAGAAATGAGCTTCGTCACTGAAGATGATTTTGCGCTGAAATTGATCATCTTGGCGCATCTTTTCCAGAGCCCAATCGGAGAACGTACGTCGCTTCGAATGGTCCATCGGCTTCAATTCTTGAGTGAGCCTGATCTTGTATGGGTGTAAAGTTGACGTTGCTCGTTCGTGTACTTCACCATGATGAAAAGGTTATGTCCACTGAATAAACTGACAGTGACAGTTCGATGTTAAGTGAAAAGGTACGTTCACAAACTAAATTCAAAATTGTCAAGTCCCTATTGGAAAACGCTTTACTTTCCATTTACTTTTGACTTATCCAAGTGAACGATATTCATTACCAATAATAATTCAATAATTCGATAAAATTTGTTTGTTCGATGTAATTATTTGTATAGTTCCTTTGGAACTAGAGATTATTTTTCGTCGAAGAGTATAATGACACACACAAAAGTATTTAAAAAAATTACTTACAGTACTCACAGCTGGACCTTTTCCCCTAAGGAGCTCCCTGGGGGCGGCTGCACGGAGCTATAGTGTTGGAAAACAAACAAACTAATACCTCGGGTATCATTACAGTCTCTTCAAACACATCAGGACGATTTTACCCTGTTCCTGTTTGCTTTTGTTCTTGCCTATTTCCTACGGTCCATTATATATACTGGAGATATGCTTAGTTAAGTGCCGGAAAAATGAAGCTACAATACAAGAATATATACATATACAATATAAAAGATACACAATAAGTATATAGGGTTTGCCTTGTTTCATGGGAGGCCGCCAGTTTTCCCGAACTGAACGAAATATGTATGGACGATAATCCTTGCTCGCCTATAGCCAATACACCAATTACAGCATCTATTCTTGCGGTGTCAAAATTTTGCCGGTTCTTGTTGGTCCTAACGCCGAGATTAATTTACCATCTTGTAGGAATATGGTCAGTTAGATTTGTCGGGATCGCCAGCAATTAAAATTTAAAGTTTCTCCAGCTGTATTAAATTTTCAATTGGGTTATTGTCCAGCTCAAATTGTTGATTCCGCAAACTAATATGTTCTTTGCCTTTAATAATCGCACCACCATGCCCTGCCAAACGAGTTTTACCAACGCCACTTGGATATTTGATAATGCCTGCACTGCCAATCTGCCGTACTAATGTCCTGCGTAAGTAAATACTTTAACACCATGTGCACGATGGGCACTTATGTGCAGTTCTGGGCCGTCAGGGTGGACTCTATCGGACCATTGTCCGCCAAAAAATTTTACTGCCAGCATGGTGGCTCTGTTTTTCGGTGTCGATCTTAAACCGTCCTTTTTATGCGTTTTAACAAATATATAAATATGCGCGTTTCCGTACTTCCGCGTCACGAATTTAATTATTATCGCACAATCTTATTTGCTGTCTACGATAATTTTCGATTTTTCTACCAGACTTCTTATCTTCGACCACCTTTTCGCTCCAGACAGACAGGAAGACAGACCTCTTCTTCTTCCTTCTCACAATCAGCATGTCATTTTTGAGCTTGAGGAATCGCATTTCTTTCGTATGGGGTGCGTTCAAATTTTCTGCTATGGACAGCAGCCAGCCGGCATACACGCTTCAGTAAGTCATGTAGCATATTGCTATATGCAATACGCTACGACCATAACATTTTTTTTTTGTATTTATAAATTTGATTAAGAATCATTAAAAATAAAAGTTCTTAAAGTTTTTCTTTCTCCATCATTGACCGATTCTAACAAGTATAGGTTCGATTCCCGTCCGCGGGAAAAATAAGTAAATACTAATCTGGGTTTGTCGTATCCAACAAAAAGAGGCTGGTCGTTTTTCTTCTTTTTGATGTATCTAAACAGCGACACATGACAAGTTCAAACATTGCAGCAACTTTGCGTATTTTTGTTCCGTTTTTTAAAACTTCTCTTGTGGCTAGTTCATAGACGTCTTGAGATTTAGCGGCCCTTTCTGACTTTTTCTTATAATTTCTAATCCTAAGACATAAAAAGAAATTTGATTAAGGCCCTTCTCTGACGGGTCGGTACGACATTGACTTGGTAAGCGTGCAGCATTCCTAGCCACTGTCGCCACCGTGTATTTAAATCAGTACCCACACACGGGTCTGCACTGCGCGGTTGAGATCCAACATGTTTTCGGTATGCAGCGTTGCGACATGCTTCGTCAGCAGAGAAAAGGTATGTACCGAGTTGAGAAGTGAATTTTGTCGTAAAATTAACAAAATGTCTGCTGATTTAGTCCATAGGATATCTGACCGTGAGGGAGCTGCATGCAGTACGACATCGACGGGACAAATGTCGTACCGATAGTATGTCGCTACCGTACCGACCCGTCAGGGAAGGGCCTAAGATAAATCTGTTAGGTTTGCAATAGGTAAGGCATTTGGCCAGCAGTGGAATATTATAATGCAATTAAAACAATCTATTATGTACCCACATATATATTAGGTCTGTTTAATGAACTCGAAGAAAGTTCAGAGCAGAGCAGAGCAGGGCAGCTCAACTTACGTTAATTGTCAAATTAAAAATAGAGCGAAAAAGAGCAGAAAGGTGCAGGTAGCTCACAAATTTTCTGAGATCTGTCACCAAAAAGAACAATTGTTTGAATTAATGCATGATTAATGCAATGAAACCTTATTTTCACTTACAAAAACACAATTATTATTTAATTTATTCCACTAGAATAGGTCAGAGTTTTATATTCTCCACACAAAAAATGCAATTATTTGAATTGTTATTAGAACAATTAACAGAATTAGCAGTTATCAAATGTATGCTCTAAGTTACTCCTTCGAAAAAGGTAGAGCAGAAAATCTTGCTCTAGGTTACTCCAATTCACTTTAGAACAAACTCACTGAGCACAGTTTAGTTCACTTTAGAGTACTTTATAGCAGTGCTCTGAATTCATTAAACATGTTTTTCTTCTCTTTTCTGCTCATTAAACAGACCTAATGACAAACATAGGCACTCACATAAAAACATGAAGGGGCAAGTTTTAACATGTTACAATGTGCCCCGGAGTTTCGTTACAACTAGCCCCATGACAAAATTTTGCACATTTTTGTTTATTGAAAAAAACGTTTATGTTATTGTCAAATGAAAGTAGGTACATATGATAGCTTAGTATATTGTCTACACAAATTAATAGATACTCATTTCAAAAAGACATTGCAGTAACTTAGAATCAGACTTTATGAACTTAATTTTGTTATGTTACCTGGCAAAAATAGTGCGCCTGCTCACAACCACTCACTGCGCACTACCGCGCCACACGGGCTGTGCTTACGTCATAGGCCCTGTTATAAGCAGCATATTAAGTGTAAATTGAAAACAAAATATTCGAAACCTGCTGAGTAATTAAGCTGTTACTACTTACCCCTGTTACTACTAGCCCCCCGGCTATGAAGCGCTTCAGCGGCCTGGTGATTAACGCTGTGAAATCAAAGAAATTAGAGAAAAGATAGGAAATTCTCCAGCTTGTTCTTTGGGGTGTTTTTTTCTTCTTTCGTCTCTTAATAGTTTTTGTTGATTTTTCGATGATTTTAAATGGTGGTTTATAATCTGGTCTCGCGGAAAACTTTGGGCTTTCGAGACGGCAGGTCCGACCTAAGCCATATTGCGGCACCTTCACTGGCCGATTTTTAGAGTTTTGACTGCTTTGCCTTTTCCCACAGGCACTGGTCCCCATAGTGGGGGTCAAGACCGTCACCTGATAAAACTGTATGAAAACACAGGAACATAAATTACCCTGCCGACAAAAAAAAATGATCTCACTTCACCTGGTGACTAAAGGGTTACACAACAAAACAAAATAAAAAAAAAAAAAAGGAAAATAAACTTCTCGTATAGGTAGTCTATTTATATATTCATGCACTTGTAAGCACGCGCTGATGCCCGGTATTTATTTTAAAGAAATGATCTATTCACTCTTAATACAATTTCACTCAAACTCTGTAGTGATCGATAAAACCTAAAGGCAGACACAATGAAACGGCTCGATGAGCTCCGGAGGAAGTTCTTTCTTCCATCGACTTATTTCACAATGTGGAGGTCTCGATCACAAATCTTCATTCCCCAAAGAAGCGATACGAGGGAAAATCAAGTGCACTGCACTTAATCGATCAGCACCTTTTCTTTGTGATCGGAAATGCTCGAATTGCATTTCTTGTTTTTTCTTTATAAAAAAAATGTTTAGTGCGCGGTTTTTATTATATTGGTGTTCTCGAGCTTAATTTCAGCTTGAAATCAATTAACGGCTTTACCTTGCAAAAGCAAAATTTGTTTTCTTTTTCTTTTGGGCCTTTGAAAAAAAAAGGAAAGGAAAGAAATTCAAATCATTTAAAATGGACCTGATTAATAATGATTAAGTAACCTCTGGTACCCAAGATACAACGAAATTACATATCAATCTTTTCGTATATGACGAAAAAGATTAGAGCCGTTACAATGCAAGCTTCAATGTCATCAGAGAGCGATGTGAAGGAATATTTTATATTTGCTATGATCAAAAATGCTAGTGATATAGGAGCTCCTACTGCAATTACCTTTGGCTGCACAGATATTGCAGCAATGTTCTGTTGGAAAGTCCGCTTGGTATTATGAATATACTTATTTGAATATAAATAAGTAGGTGATGCTTACATTGTAATGGCATACAAAAGACTCTTGTACCTCTATTTTGCAGGGTCTTTTTAAACTTTGCCTTGATTTAGTGCGTCTAATTGTTGGATTTGGTAATATAGGCGCCAAGAAAAGCAGGCTTAGTTCCATCTAAATATTTGAAAAAAAAAAAAAAATGAAAGTAAAATAAATACAGGGTGGGCCATAAGTCACTGAACATTGTATTTTTGATATATATATATATACAGGGTGATTCTGATCAAGATACCTTCCGGTATACCACGTGATTCCTTGAGGTAAGCCGACCAAAAAATTGTTCCACATACCCCCCCCCCCCCCAGGCACCTTCTTTTAGGAGTTGTTGTAGCCAGTTGAAGATTTCGCCAATATTCGTGAACCCTGATAGGAATAAATGAGTATAACTTTTGAACCTAAGGGAAAGCGGAATATACTCATCCAGCATGTCTGCTAAATCATGTTTTAAAAAGGAGAGGTAAGTGGTACTAAGAGTACCAGTTCAGAAAATTATAACCAAAGCAATTGTGGGTCCAGTCATAAAAGACCCTACCCTACCCTACCCTACCCTGTGATTATTGGTTTAATGCAATTTTATGATCTGGCTTGAATCTGCCAATAAAGCTCCAGTGCTGAAACTGATTCAGGTATTGGCATGCGATTTTTTCCAGTGATAGAGGGTAGTAGGGGCATTCATAAGAAGGAATAAATTTGGGTTACATGGAAGAAAGTTTTTGAAATAAATAACGGTATTTATGAAATTTGTGTGTAAAAACAATGTTTTGATCAGCTTACCTCAAGGAATCGCGCGGTATACCGGAAGGTATCTTTATCAGAATCACCCTGTATATATATATATATATATTTTTTTTTGGAAAATGAATAATTTTGATTACAAAAGATTGTTTAAATCATGAAGAGTTGTTTAAAAAAATAAATTTTAAAAATAATATCTTTTAGATGCCTGCCATCAACCTCTTCACAAGTCGCTGCTTTTTGCTGTTCCTGATCCATAACTGAAGCCAAGACTGGTTGATCAATCGCAATAAATTCATTTATTATGTTGTCTTTTAGTTGTTGCAGTCTTTGCGGTTTATTTGCGTATACACGATGTTTGAAATATCCCCACAAAAAGAAATCTGGTGGTGTTAAGTCGGGTGATCGTGATGGCCAATTAACATCTTTAAATTGTGAAACGATACGGTTACCAAAAACCGTTCGCAGTAAATTCATTGTTTCCCTTGCACATTTCTTGAGTGTTATAAAGTTCAGGAAACAAAACATTTTCTAACATAGCCCTGTAACGCTCACCATTTACAGTCAATGCATTGCCATCTTCGTCTTGGAAGAAGTACGGACCATAGATCTTGTCTGCTGATATTCCGTACCAAACTGTGACTCTAAGTGGATGCAACGGACACTGGTGAATCACTCTTGGGTTTTCAGTCTCCGCAGATTCTAAAATTTTTCTTATTAACATAACCACTTAAATGGAAATGCGCATCATCAGTCATTTTTTTTTTTTTTTTTTTGCTAAAATCAGGATCATCCGTTAATAATTCGGTCAATATTTCACAAAATCTTAAGCGGGTTGCATAGTCTTGCGGTAAAATTTCAGATACCATTGTATCTTGTATGAAAATAGCAATTATTCTCCGCAGTAAAGTTCTGGACATTTGAAGCTGAGTGGCACGTTTACGAGTCAATGTTTTATTTACGCTCTCCCGAACTCGTTCGATATTATCTTGTCTTCGTGCTTCAAGCGGTCTTCCACTCCGAGATAAGTCACAAACAGAACCCGATGACTGAAAAAGTGTGACTAGATTGTGTACTTGATTTCGTTATGGTGCATTTTTTGGTGTTAAAAAATTTCGAAATTTTCTTTGAGTTTGAATTATTGAATTTTCACTAGCTAAATAAAACACAAAAATTTTTACTCGTTCCTCAATTGTAGACATGGCTAATGAATCTCCCAAACATTGTTTCTAATACTGAAAAATAAAAAGAGAGAAAAAAAAATATATATCAAAAATACAATTTTCAGTGACTTATGGCCCACCCTGTATAACGGAATAATAAGCTATATAGAGGTGAAACATTATAAAAATATGAAACCCCAAACCAATACATGCCCTCTTCTTTCTTATCAAAAAGTTTCAATATATCCTGAACCGTTTTCTTCGGTTGTTTGCGTACCATATGAAGTAAGCTTTCGTAAAATATATCGATACTTTTCTTAAGTCCGGGATTTTTCCATATAATAACCCAACACTGACAATAATTTTTGAATATAAATTTTGAAAATAGTTAGTGTTTTAGACCTCTGGTTGACTCAAAACTGGATGCATTTGCAAAAAAAATCAGCAGCTGAAATTTTGCTCTCCAGAATACTTTTTCTACATTTAAAAGTTTATTTCCACTTCGATAAGAGATTATCTGCTTGGATCACAGTCTTCAATTCATCTAAAATATTTGCTTGATTTGCAATGTGTATTTAAAAATTTTATGATATATTGTTATGACTCGACCGTTCGTGCTCCCGGGTATAACATGATGAAACGGCCGTTTAATATATTTCCAAAAAGAATTTCACTTCAGCCCAGAGCTAAATTTACCCGCCGGTTTTAAAAATCGAATTCCCCGAGGATCGGGTTTGCTGCCATCAGGTACTGATCATAAACTTGAAAAAGCTTTTTATTCTTTTTATTACTTTTCCACGACGTGAAAAATCATTCTTGGGAAGATACAAAAAGTTTAGATACAGTGCATATGCATGAAATCTGATATGCAATTGTGTCTTGAAAAAAAATATATATATTTTAACGCAATGAGAATAATTGTGTGTATTTATGTACTTGTACTGCATGCAAGTATGTATACATGCAATTTGTGTCAACCTAATTGAACGTTCGCTTTAGACAATTGGAAATTTATGCCGGTATAAACAGATGTTCGGTCCACCACCGAACTATACTTCCCTCGACGTTCCTTATCTAGGCAATATTAATTCCTAAAAAAGAAACATACACGAAAACCACCAAGAATCAAACTTTAAATTGAACAAAATTCAATATTTATTTAATAATTAAAGTTCTTTTACATACCTATCTCCTCCTATAAACAGTTCTAGATTCCCTCGAAGATATCCACAAGCTAAAAGTAACAAAACATTAGTGAAAAACTATACAAATAAAAAAATTCACAACAAACTTACCCAAATTACACGTACCTAAAGGGTTTTCCAATAAGAAGTGTTATTTTAATTAGCCCGCTATTTCGGTAGATGTCACTTTTGGAGCTGTCATTTTTTAACATTTGACAAGTAGAAACTACGCCATTAATAAAAATGGAACGATACACGATTCAACAACGCATTGAAATTATTAAAATTCACTATAAAAATGGTGAAAATGTGGCAGAGACGGTTCGTAAAACTGGAAAATTTTTAGTCGTCGTGAAGCACCTTGTCGGACCGCAATACAGAAATTGGTAGAAAAATTCGAGCTGTCGGGATAAGTTAGTGATGTGAAGAATAAAACCCGTGCACGTCGCTCAAGAACAGCCGAGAATATTGCTGCTGTAGCCGAAAGTGTTGAAGAAAACCCAGGTTTGTCCATTCCTCGTCGTTCTTTGGAATTAGGCATTCCACAAACGTCATTACACCGTATTTTGCATAAAGATTTGGGTCTTAAGGCTTATAAAGTTCAGTTAACACAAGAACTCAAGCCGGCCGATCATCATCAACAAAATGATCCGGAATTCCATCGAAAACTCATCTTGAGTGATGAGGCCCATTTCCACCTCGATGGCTTCGTCAACAAGCAAAATTGTCGCATCTGGGGCTCGGAAAACCCAAGAGTTATTGTTGAAAGGCCTCTCTATCCTCAACGTGTGACTGTTTAGTGCGGTTTATGGTCCCGCGGGGTCATTGGACCTTACTTTTTCGAAAATGAGGCTGGAGCAACAGTTACGGTGAATGGAGTGCGCTATCGACAGATGATTAATGATTTTTTATGGCCGAAATTGGATGGTATTGATCTGGACAACGTTTACTTTCAACAAGACGGCGCTACGTGCCATACAAGCAGCGAAACCATTGATCTTTTACGGGAAAAGTTTCCGGACCGTGTTATCTCTCGAAGAGGTGATCACAATTGGCCACCGAGATCTTGTGACTTAACACCTTGCGACTTCTTCCTTTGGGGCCACGTGAAAGAGAAGGTCTACGCCAAGACCTCAAAGATGGAATTCGACCTCTTCATTTGAACTATGTTTGCGTTCTCTTAAATGTATTGTAAAATTAGATGTCTGGTTATTCATATTAAAATGTTCACTAATTTTTTCCTTAAATTTACGGTCTGTTTGACCTATGTAAAAAAACCTTCACATGTCGTACATTTTAATTTATATACTCCATTCTTCTCTAGAACCTCAGTTTTATCCTTTACTTTAATTATTTTATATCCTAAACTCACTGGGTTTTTGAACCCCACCTTAATATTATGTTTTCCCAATTCTCTCGCGATTTTCTCTGATAATATCATACTATTGAAATCCGCGTATCTAAGTCCATTAAAAGTAAATCTGCATCCAAAACAAAAGTTGATTCTGGCTAACTTGATCCCGAATACAGAAATTGATTCTAGACATCCTAAATTAAGGTTAACTCAAGTTTCACATACAGGAGTTGATTCTAAATCTATTCGAATTGAGGTTGACTCAAAATATTTTAATTAGGAGTTAATCCGAAAAATTGCACAAATTGGGGTAAACTGAAGCAATTCTATAAAGCAATTAATCATGACCAATTCAGAATCTAGGGTAACTTTATACAAAAGTTAGTACTGTTCTACTACCAGAGGTTAACTCTGCAACAATCAAATACAGAAGTTAATTCTGAAATATTATATTACTGCAGTCCCACACGTAGCAGCATTCCAATTCGCTGCATGCACACGATAAACGTCACTCGTGCTATTACTGCAGTCTCACACGTGGAAAAATTTCAATTTGTTACTACAATTAATAAATTTTAAAATGATTTTTTTTTTTTTAATAATAATAAAAATTAAGAAAACCTCAAAAAAAAAATATTTTTCTAAGCAGGCAGGTTACCTGCTCCTTTATTTTTCGGATATAGAATTAAGACAAAAAATTACAATTTTGTCTAAACGTAAAATATCTCTAACTTAAAATTACCAGACGCGTGGTCAGCAGAAATTTCCTGGGAACCAAAATGCATTTTCCAGGTTGACGGAGAAGTTCTTGTCGCATCAAATTACAGCGAATGTTGCTGGAAGATGGATTCCAATATAGTCTCTAAGCATATCATCTAGAGTCCTTTGGAATATAGAGGGGGGGCGTTCTTGAGCCCAAATGGTAAACGTGTGAACTCATATTTCCCATTGTACAAAGAAAATGTGGTTTTTCCGACGTCAGATTCCTTTAATGGAATTTGATTAAATCCGCTTTTTAAGTCTGCAATTGTGAACCATTTATTTTTTCCTAGATTTGCTAGAAATTCGTTGATTTCGGGAATGGGATATCGGTCGGGTACGGTAACTGTATTTAATTTTCGGTAATCGATAACCATTCTGTACTTTTTCTCCCCGGATGCATCCGCTATTTTGAGGACAATCCACACAGGAGAATTGTATGGTGATTTCGATGGTCTAATGTGTAACATATAAAAATGTAAAAAAAAATATACAAAACAAGAACGATAATGAAATAATAATTTATTTCGAGAAAAAGAAGTAAAACAAACAAAACATTTAGACAGTTTACAGTTAACACTATTTTTTTTTTCTTCTCGTTCACACTACAAGACTTGTCAGGCTAAGGGCCCCGGAGCTATATACACGCGTGGTGGACCGCCGTACCTGTAAATATTAAAACAATAGGTGAGTGCCTATAATTTCACTACTATTTTATACAAGTTGCCAACTCTACTATGTATTATATACTATATAATTATCTAGTTGAGTGCTCGTTTCGCGGGTCGCACTGTCAAGGGTGAGCCACAAGACAATAGCAAAACTAAAACCATGAAATCGTCGTAGGGGTGGAGAGGAGCACCATCTCCATAAACACGGGGAGGAGAGCCATCCGCGGTTTATATGACCCCATCATGGTATCAGGAGGAGAGCCATCCTTAAAGACAGTCGGGAGGAGAGCCAATCCCTACTGCCTTGACCCACAAAACGAAGCACTTCTATACTACAATTACCTAAAAACATCTTGGCAACAACTTAATTCATTTTTCATTAACAGTACACTACACTACACTACACAAAACATTAGCACAGAACTACCAAATTACACTCAGTGAGTAAGTAACTCACCCTTTTTCTCTTTATTTTCCCTATCAATTTCAACAATAAGTTTCTTATTAAAAATGGCACATCAACTTTGAAAATAGTCTCTGATAAGTTTTAGATAAATTACTTTCGACACAGATCACAGCACATTTTTGAATGAAGATCGTGCGGCATCAGAAAGTATCCTACCTCCTTATTTTCCTATGTACCTACATGCACAAATCTCTAACTACTCATGCAGGTTTTTTTTACGATACCTCAAGGATCTTGAAAAGGTCTGGCGCCGGATATTTTAATTTTTAATTACACCATGCAGACAATGACACTGCTTTGGTGCCGGCATATCTTACCGTCATAAAATGTCATGCTAATTTAAGACACCTTTTCTGGGAATTCACCTTTTTCAAGATCCCTTTAATATTATTTTTATTTAAAATAAAAATTAATGTCGAGAGAAACGAACCATTTCTTACAAATGATTCCATCTTCGAGCAACTTTTTTATTTGATTTCCGACTTAACTTTAGAGCCATATGATATGGATTGGACTTGGAGTACATAGAATCACTAGTGGTGGTACGAATTTCTCCTTTGACAGTTGTTGACAGCAGGTGAATTTCTCGTCCGGGTCGGAAAATAAGTTAGGGACATTTCTTTATAACATTATTCAATTCTTTTCTGAATCGGAAATATTCTGTTTCAAGTTAATTGGAATATCGGGTTGAATGGTCATGTTGTTCCTGTTTTTATGAATTACAGCTGCTAGATCTTTTAAACTATCATTGTCTATAATTCCGTCAAAAGAAATGAGACTGGATAAGATGAAGAATTTCAGTTTGTTTACTTTATGTCCAAATTAGTTTATTTTCATTTGGAATAGGATTTTTTATATGGCGGGGTTGAATATAATTTTTGTTTGAATCTGTGTCCACTAAAAATTTTTAAAATTTCGCAGCTCTTCGCTACGTGCTCAAAATATGGAAGCGAAGAGCTCCTTAGTCTAAAAAAATAAATGTCATCTAATTCTTCCGGTTGTCCTAAGCTTGGATTATCATGAGAATCAATGTAGTCAACGAGAGTTTGGTCAAGATGCTCGTCTTCGTAATATAAGTTTTTATCGTAAACACTTATATCATTTTGCTCGTCGGCTTGGACTTGATGCGTATGGTAAATTCGTAGAAATTTATTATTTTAGTGAGTTTAATATAAAGGAGGTCTCTTAGCACTAAATTGTTGCATAGGAGGTCGATTCTGATAATTTACTGCTCGTGAGTGTATAGAGTGATCGACTTCAATTGGTTCTGGTTTTGAAACAGGTTTATGAAAAGGAGGATGCTGATTGATAAATGGCTGTCTTGGTGGCCGTTGAATATACTGAGCTGGTTTAAGCAAATTAGGTGCAACAGGTCTCTGAGGATTGTGGACTAGTTCTGGATAGAAATTCTTTCTGGGTGCTCGAATTGCGTTAACATTTTGTGTAAAAAATTTATATCTTCTGGGTGGAAGAAAAGGAGGTGATGTCTGGTATTGTATTCTTCGAAAAGTTCCGTGACTATGGTGAACTCGATAATCAACATTTTGTAATTTAAGACATAAATGAAACGTTTGCGGTAAGTCCACTGGTTCTCTCATGCTAAGTAATCTGGGTAGATCTCCTTTGAATCCCCTAACAAATGTATCTAATGTTACGATACGATTGAGTCATTATGTTGAGTGATTCATGGCTCATTTTCATGGAAGAAAGTTTATTTAAAATTAATGAAAGATGATGATACATTGTTTGATAAAATTCATGAATTGTGTTATTCACTTGAACTATCGTAGTTATCTGGTACTCTAACTAAGGTACCCAAATCTCTTTTGTTTGCGTAATGAAGCGTGAGATATTTGGAAATTTTCTCCCAATTCAAAGGAATATTATAAGATTCGAGTGCAACATCTGCAGATCCCGTAATTTTGTTCCGAATGACACTGACGATGCAGTAATATTTTGGCGTTCCTGTAAGATGTTCATAAATTCTTAAATTACGATCTATACTTTTTTTCCAAGAACTGAATTCTCATGGTTGACCAGAGAATTCCCTTAAGCTTTTCATAATATCAGGAATCTTGTCCGACTTCGATATTTTGGTCGATATCATTGTTTATGTCTACACCTGGATTGATAATTGAGTTAAAAATTTGCCTACCTTCCCTTCTTACAATTTCAGATATAAGGGCTGTTAGATCAGCTAGAGTAATATTCTGTACAGGAGGATTCTATACAGGAAGATTCTGTACAGGAAGATTCTGTACAGGAGGATTTTATACGGGAGGATTTTGATCATCTTCATTTCCAGGTTCTAATCTAGGTGCTCTGATTATATTATTATTTTGTGCCATTCTCTATTTTCTTTTAATTTAAGTCGGCGGGTATTTATATCCTTGGTTATGGTTATCAAAATGATTACTCGTCAATCCCGCTTTTTCCTAAGCTGATTTGCTTTGGTGACTCCGGGACCTCGTTTCCTGGTCTTTTCGTTAAAGATGACTTCAAAGGATTTTATCCCTTCTACTTGCCTCAGTAGCAAACTTGGAATATTTTTTTGAAGTGGTTATTTTATCGAACGCACTCCCTTGCAATAATTAAGATAATGCTCACAGAGTGGCAATGGTTAGCACTCTCACAAATTAATTATTTATTCGTAATTATAATTTTACCTTTTATGTTTATAATCACAGAGGGGCAATGGTGATCACAGAAGAACTTCATTTTGCACAACAAATAACTGATTGATTAATTATGATCGCGGAAAATTCTAATTCACGATTTGCTTGAGCGGTCCCTGCTCGGGCGCCAGTTAATAAAATTTATTAAAAAAACATAAAAAAAAAATAAAAAAAAATATTTTTCTATGCAGGTAGGTTACCTGCACCTTTATTTTTCGGATATAGAATTAAGACTAAAAATTACAAGTTTGTCTAAACGTAAAATATCTCTAACTTAAAATTACTAAAGGCGTGGTCAGTAGAAATTTCCTTGGAACTGAAATGTATTTTCCAGGTTGACGGAGAAGTTGTTGTCGTATCAAAATATAGCGAATGTTGCTTATTGTGTTAACTTATATATGAATCTATGTGACTATGTTAATATGATGTGCCGGTTTTGTTTCTTTTGGTTTCGTTAAAGGGTCTCGTCCCTCTGACAGGGGCTGGCGTGTGTAGGTAATTTTATGATTTTGCATCCTTAGCAGAGGAATATGTGCTAATTCCCACTGATACAGCGATTATTTTCGCCGTCTCAATCGCTTTCCTCTCTTTAAACGTGGATGGGAGGGGGGGGGGTGTGCTTGTACCAAGAAGCTCTGTATTATTAGGTCACGAGTCTTATTTAGAGATAATACGAATGGCAAAAAAAGAACTGAATGGAATATTTTTGAATGGAATATTTTACGGGATGATCCCTGATTGCTGAGATAGCAACGGACCTCTGAATTTGCCTCGTGGGATAATTATTCTGCCTTCTGCACCACTGACTTTGGCCAGTATCAATCACGCTGGATTCTTTTATTTGCAGTGGGTTTTTCTTGCCCTTCACTTTATTTTAACTTAATTTTTGCCTTTTGACATACCTTTTCACTGTGTTGGTTTGATTTATCAACAGATTGGTGGGATAGCTCGCGATTCTCTTATTGGTATTGGTCCTTCTACTAATTCTCCCATATTCGGAATATTTTAATTCTATTGAGCTATGATTATCTTGGGTTAAATAGTCATGTTGCTTGTCATAAGAACTTTCTAATAAAGCCTGATTGACTACCATATCTGTATCACTATATACTTCCCATAGTTTCTTCAACTCTGTCATTTTAAACTCGTAGAAGCCTTGCGTTCGTTTAACAAGGTTCGTTTTCTTTCCATTCTCGATTAACTTTTCAATTCGCGGACGCAATACGCTTTCCGTGAGGATTAGTTTTTCTACTGACTCCATATTAATATATATCCTACTATTATCGTTGATTGACCGTGTGGGTATAACCATCGTAAATGCCTTCGTTTTACGTTGATGAGGTGGATTCGCCAATTGGCAGCTCAAGTGACACGTTTGATCACAGATTGGTGAAATGTTCCTTTCGATTGTGATGCCACGCGTGGGTGCAGCACAATTATAGAATGAATTATTCGAGTTTTGCTATGAAAATTCATAGCGAAATAAGTCAATATGAAATTGACTCAGTTTGCTGCTAAGTCTGCAGCGCGAGAATTAAGTTGAAAAAACTCTTTATGCAAACGAAAAATCTTTAAAAAAGAAATTTCATTGCAAAAAGAGGGCGTTTCATATAAGCACGAACCGTATAATCGTCAGTATGGCTGGGTTCCTGCCTGCCGTATATGCCAAAGCAAACAGCCAAGCTGACCTCATATATAGACTTAAAATAAATTTTAAGTGTGAATTATATGAGGCGAAATACTACGTATTTACTTGAATGCCTAGCAAGATTTAGCTCTATGCGGGACTAGCATTTCATAGAGTTTTGCTATGAAAATTCATAGCGAAATAAGTCAATATGAAATTGACTCAGTTTGCTGCTAAGTCTGCAGCTCGAGAATTAAGTTGAAAAAACTCTTTATGCAAACGAAAAATCTTTAAAAAAGAAATTTCATTGCAAAAAGAGGGCGTTTCATATAAGCAGGAACCGTATAATCGTCAGTACGGCTTGGTTCCTGCCTGCCGTATACGCCAGAGCACGTGGACCTCGAAGTGATTCAATACAATGTGTGGGATAAATGATGAAAAATTAGTCGAAGGAAGTAATTTGATGCCACGTGTGGGTTAGATTGAAAAATTAGTCGAAGGTCGTAATTTCATGCCACGTGTGGGATAAACTACTTGCAAATTATTTGACGTAATTTTATGTCCAAAATCTGATAAACTTTTAATAAATGTTTAAAAATAAACTGCTGATACTTGCAAGCACGAGTTGTAGTAAAAATTAATTTATAAGTGGTTATAATAAATTAATGTCAAGTGTAAGCAAAACTTGTCGAAATGTCACAGAATGTTCTTATTGTCTTGAAATTTAGATTGGTTAATATGCACAATTAACCTATTTTACTAACGCGTCGTAATTGGAATTATTTTTAAGCACAACAGTGAACAGGCGCACATTCCTGGATGGAACCACCAATAAATGTTGTGTAATGTAGCTGTAATTGATAACCACTACTAAATTACAACATTGAGGTGGGTAATGTAGCGGTATGTGAAATTAGAGATATGTTGGCTTGTGTTCACTGTTGCCTTTATTGATCCTTTTTTTCAATTTACATCAATCACTAAATCTAAATTTATTAGTTCACTGCACTTGACTAATTTGACCTAAATCTTCTATCATATTATTATTTTTCAGTTCTAAAAATTTGTTTTTACTAATATGGCCTAACCGTCGATGCCATAATTAATAATCGGTTTTACTGAAAATTTTTTAAATTGAGCAATTCTAATTGTATCTACTGTGAAATTAATACTACTTCTACTTCTTTTCCTTTTCTGTTACAGATGAACAAGTTGACTTAAGTTGAATGATTAGATCTTCATAAAACGTGAAATGATTGTTAATGGTGTATCCACCTTCAGTTTTAAATTAGTTAATTTTCTTCTCACTGATAATTGTGATATAGCACTTTTTCGTTCGAAAGTTTCATCCAGTTTGTTTAGAATTTCTTTCGCAGTAGTGTCTTCTCCAGCAAAACTAATATATGAATCACCCAAAACCGAAATTATTACACTTTGCTGTTGCTTCAGAATATGTCCAAGAACCATCAATAGTTTCAGGAATCGGTTTATCAATCACTTTGAGTTCAGTTAATAAGGCACGAACTCTAAACTTCCACATACCATATTTTTGCCCATTAAAAATAGGAATATTCCTCCGAGTCGCTAAGCGATCCATTATTTGCACTTTATTTTTAACGAGAAAAAAAATTTTATTTAACAATAAAAAGGAAAAAAACTAAAAACTGATTTTACAAAGAGTCACTATCTCACAAACACAATAGCTTTGTTATGTAAAATTTATTGTTAGGAAGATAATAGTCAATCGAAAAATTGATTAAATAACGAATGAAATTATTAATTATAAATTAGAGTAACCTGGGCCCATAACCTATTGGGAAGGGTTACTTTAAATTCAAAGTCAACTTTATATCAAATGTATTTATTTCAAATACAACTTATCACAAGGAAGGCGGACACGTACTTTTACCTCAGAAAAACTACACGAGACTAAAAGATTATTTTCAACTAAAACTTCTCCTACCTAACTATACCCTTGAAAATATTAAATCTGCCTAGCAGATGTTTCAAAATAATACTGTTGTGTAGTGTAGCTGTAATTGATAACCACAGCTAAATTACAACATTCAGGTGGGTAATGTAGCGGTATGTGAAATTAGACATATGTGGGCTTGTGTTCACTGTTGCCTTTATTGATCCTTTTTTTCAATTTACATCAATCACTAAATCTACATTTATTAGTTCACTGCACTTTGGTTTAATTCTATGTCTACATTTCAATTGCATATGTATTAACATGCCATATCTTCGCATATGTTTAATTAAATGCAATTTAGAAGTTTGCACGAATTTACCACTATTCATGTACTACTTGCAATTCACTTTAGTTCTTAACTTAACTTAACTATTTTGTTTCGTTGCACGTACCTATTATTAAAATGTCAGATTTGGCATGTGTTTAATGCAATGCAAGAAACCTACTACTAAATTTATATACTATTTGTTAGTTTTCCACACAATATTTATCTTCACAAATGTTGCCCCTTCGCCAATACCAACTGCACCAAATTTAAGATTGTGTGATAATGTACCTTAAGATACCTTTTATCCTATGCTAAATTGCTGAAAATTGAAAAAAAAACTGGAAATTGGAAAAAGAGCTACTTGATCGTATGCTTATGCATGTAAGATCGCTATTACAACTGAGAGTGTTATTAGAGCTCGCCTCCTTTTTATACCCTCTGAGCGGCCATTTTGGAATAGGTTCCACAAGGAAAATACGAATTTAGTATCGTTTTCCTACTTCCCCGACTTGTACAATTACTTTAAAATGTGCCCATTACTTTCATCTAATTTATTTTAAATTTTCCATGAATTTTTCTAATTTATTTATTTAGATATTTTACTTTTTTCGGAAATTATCAAGATGGCGGCTCCCTGCCATATTATGACAATTGCCGATGTTGAACGCAAATATTTCTCTGATTTCTTGCATTTCCTTCTCACATCTTTCTCTTTCCCACTCATTATGGGAATTAATTTCACATTTTTATTAAATATCTGTTTACCTGGTGAAATTCGCGCTATCCAAGTTTGCTCAACATGTTGCGCGCATTTGATTTCACCAACTTGATTTTTTCGCGAGTCAATTTGACAGTCGCGATCGCGATATTTCAGTTCGTCAGTGCCGTGTTGTTTTTTGTGTTTTTTGCTACAATTAGGGATTAATTATCTAGGTGAGTACATTTTTTCACTTTTTAGGTGTTTATTGTTAATTATGTGTGAGTTCCAGCATGAATAATTTACAGGAAATATGACAATTCTGATAAATTATTCATGTTGAAAAATGATTTGTGAAATGTCAACAATGGTGCAAATTGTTGAATTTAATCAATTATGGTGTTTATACAGGTTGCGAATTCATGTAATTTGCGTATATAAACCTATGTGTGTTGTGAAAATAATATTTGTAGATCGAAAGCAATGCAATGTGATGACACTCATCATCTGCACAATTTCATGATGACCCATTAAGCGCCGCTATGAATTGTGTAGGTATCTATGAGGTAATCGCAATGCATTTGCGGAACTAAAGTAAATATATGTAAATATAGTGACCACGTATTTAAGCGGCACTGTTTTGAAATTGTACACCTGTGGTCAGTGAGTAGTACATTAATTCATTATTTTAAGTAGAACAAAAACAAAAATAAAAAAGAAGAAAAGAAGCGACGAGGCAGGCAGAGGTAGGCGAGTAGTAGAGTTGAGTTTTGTTCTGACCACTCGCGCGTACACAAGTGTCGAATTACTTGTCGTGCTTTGTACTACTTATATTTAGTTGTAGTAACGATAATTGTACCATACATAGTGCGTAATAAAACATAAAACAAGTGTAGTTGTTTTGATAAATTATTTCTTTAAACAGTTATGCAGTAATTGTAATAAATAATAACAAGAGAATAAGTCCAGTGGTTTTTGCAAAAGAACAATCTCCAGTGTTGTGGAAGTTACGTTGAGCAGTCGCTCAAATTAATCACAACATGTGCATGTTTTGCAAATGTTTAATATGCGCAGTATATGAATTTCGCGATAATTTTTAATAGTTGCATTTACATGCAATTGTTTTTGTACTGCCAAGAAATTCGTTTCTTGGCAGATTTCACATATACTTTGTAAAATTTGTAATTGTTTGCTTATTAAATTCATTATATATTATTTCAGGTGTGCTCAACAAATACACAGAATTCTTTGTGTGCTTTCACGAGAAATTCGTTGTCCCTGTTTTATTGCTTTACGGAAATTTCAAAGTGAAATTTCCCGGGCTGCTTTTATTGCACCTAGGATTCAGTTTAAGTGAAACTACATACCTTTTTTAGCCATAAATAATATCCTCAGTAGATTTATTTTTGTAATTGTTGAATAAATATTTCAACAATCGTTGACCAATTTCTTGGAAATAATAATACTTTCAAATCTCAAAATTGTGTGCCTTTTCATCTACAGAAGTAATCGATGCAAGAAAAATATTAAAGCATCATAATAGCCGGGCTGCTAAGCATTGTTTGCCTTTTTCTAAACAATCCAGCACTAAAATAAATATGTAGTATTCCAAAATTACTTACCATACTGTGATAGGTATGATAGATGACTTTTCGACACTATATAAAACACAAGAAAATTTTAAAAAACGCAAACACGTTTCAAAGACGAAGAGCTACGAACGAATGACTTTTATACCCACTCCAGACACCACTACTACTACTCAAAAGTAGACTAGCAAACGCCCAGCCCAGCGCTAGGTGTCGCCACAGATTGGACAAATAATCGCCGGCGTCAGCCACACATAGTGTCCGTACCATACAAAAATTGTCCCGTTAAACTTACAACCCAGCACCACATTCAACTCACCGTGAAGGTAAGGTGATGCTTTGGGGGATTGAGGGGGGGGGGTGGATCATGACCTCCGTGACTGTCCCCATGTAGACGCGCCTGATGCTATCCAAGTTACTATCTCGCGCACATTTGCGTAGCTAGGGTTTTGTTGCAGGGGGAGGGGGGGGGGGAACTAATGAGGGCCAGTCTGACACAAAATTGTAGAAGAATATTCTTCAAGCAAGGATTGTTTTGCAAAAATGTGTAAAACTTTCTAAAAGCCTTTATTAAATCCAAGTTTCCTTACATCAAACAAACTATTTTATTGATTACCGTTATTTAATAAATATCGCTTATTCATTTCACTGGATTTTATTTCGATCGAATGCTAAATACATGTGATTTTTGTTTTTTTAAATCTACTGGCATTAAATATAATAAAATTCTTTTCGCAAGACGATCCTTCTGAGGTTTTAAAACGAACTCTCGATTCTAATTTTTTATTTCTCTATCATTAATTTTTTAACTTTCAGTCGCGTAATCAGAGTGCAAAAAATACCTAATTCGCATTTTCACCCTGAGAAAATATTTTTCATTCGACCTGTTTTATCATGCTCATTAAAATTATGTAATTTCAAGAGATGACACCCGATATTTTTATAAACATAGAGTCACCATCCCGTCGTTTTATCGCTTTGCCACTTCTTTACTTTGTTGTTCACATACACTAAATGAGTGGTTTAGTAACAAACCCCGACAACTCGACGTTAAACGATATCACGCAAATCTAAAGAAGCCGTTTGTAGCTATTTTAACCTAAGGTGGTCAACTGGCTATTTTATTACTGGTAAATTATAATAAAGTTTGATTGTGCAAGGAGTTTGAAATATCCACAATTAATGACAACAAAGTAAATCTAACTTTAAGAATGGAGACGGCGGATTTTGAGACTCACCTGCGAAAATGTCGGTTTCTGAAAATGAGTCATTTGGATTTGGAGGAATTTGAAAGCCAAGCTTAACAGCACGGAAAAATAAAAAAAGAGTATTCATGTAAGTTAATAACGCAAAATATAATAAAATATAATTCAAATTTATATCATCATTCTAGTATTATCTGCAGCAGATTGAATTAGATCACAATCCTGCTGATTATGTCCACTATCCATTACACATTTATAAAACCCAAGGAAATCCTGTTCTTTCCAGTTAGCTCCATAATGCTTTTTTAACAGATTGTCCACGTCAGTAAGTTTACCCCGGAAATACTCACTCAATTTCGAGAAATAAATTGTATGGTAGGAGAGCCGGAAAATGCACGGTGTGGGCGGTAGGGGGGTTTACGATTTTTAGTACTGTTTTAGATCTAATAATACGAATATAATAGTTATTCAAAATACAATAAAGATAAGTTTAAATTAATTAAGCTTACAGATTAAATACTGTTGCAATTGACTTGTACTCACCTGGTAAATATATGGCAGCTGATTTACTTGACTTTTTATTTGATTGAGGTTTGGGATTAGGATACTCTTAATTGCAGTCGATACCCACAATAAAGTGTTTAGTGTTCGTGATCTTCTTACTACACTCGAGACCCGCAGTAAGAATCTTTATTACAGTCGAGACCCGCAATAAAGTGTTTTGTGTTAGTAAATTTCTTATTACAGTCGATACCCGCAATAAGAATCTTCATTAAAGTCCAAACCAGAAATAAAGTGGTTTGTTAGTAAATTTCTTATTACAGTCGATACCCGCAATAAGGATCTTTATTACAGTCGAGACCCGCAATAAAGTGTTTAGTGTTCGTGATCTTCTTACTACAGTCGAGACCCGCAGTAAGAATTTTTTTTACAGTCGAGACCCGCAATAAAGTGTTTTGTGTTAGTAAATTTCATATTAGAGTCGAGACCCGCAATAAAGTGATTTGTTAGTAATAGATTATCTCAGTCGAGACTCAAGATAGTATTCTTTAAGTCAGTCGAGACCCGGCTTAAAATAAATGTTAGTAAGTATTTTAACTTCAGTCGAGACCCGAAACGAGATTCTTTATTTCCGTCGAGACCAGAAATAAAGTGTATTGTTAATAATATTTTTATTGCAGTTGCTACCCTCAATAAAACCTTTAGTTTAATCGCTATCTAAAACAAAATCCTTAATCCAGTCGATACCCAGAATAAGAATATTTTATTTTAGCTGTCAATTAAATAAAGTATTTAATTTGTTAATAAGATGTAACACTGGGAAAAAATACTAGGAAATAACAATAAGAAATAAATCGCCAAGTTAGTCACTGCACTGCCAAATTACAAAAAAGATCAAATCAAGTCAAACTGCTGTTTATATAGCCAGAGTTTGCACATGGCACCAAAGAACGGTAGACCAAGGCTCATGGCAACAATATTGGCATAGCAACAACTGGCATAGCAACAATAACCTGTTCTCAACTTATTATCTAAAAAAAAATATTTTGAGTAAATTCAATTTATTTCCAATTCAATATGGTCTAAATACCAAAAAAAAACTTTCGCTTTTTGTTGAATTAGAATTTTTACTTACCAAGAATAATTGGTACATTATTAAAAGCAGTACATTGAGCTGACGTACACGTAGCTGACAAGCAGCCCACACGAGTTGCTGCCCTTGTTCCTAGATCAATACAATCACAATATTCTGCTGCGCAGTGACTTCTTATATAATTACCGCAGTTCGTATGCTGCTCGTACTGCAGTTTGAAACTTGACTTTTAGATTGTTTCATACTCCTGATCCTTTCTTTGTGAACTTTAATGCATGTTAGTAGCGTGTACGCCTTAAGCAATGCTTCAGTGGAAATGGTGCTGCTGTTTTATTCCAGTACATACTTTGCTTCCATTTCATTTCCTAGTGCTTTTGAATTTCTGAAATTGTCATTACTGTATTAATTATTTGTGTTTGACATTCAGCTGACATCAGAAGATGTTGATTGCTAATGTTTTGTTCTACACGAAGAGAAGATAGATATTTGCGATTAAGAAGATTTGTTGTGCTGAGATTCCAATACCTTCACAGGTAATCAATCCCAGAACAATTAGCAATGAAGCTCAGAACAGATCTATAGTACAAAAAGAACAGTGCAACTGAATTGTAAATCAGGCGGTATTTTGTGGAGTGTGAAAATTCTATTCCAAGAGGTGATTATTTGTGGAGTACCTGTCTACTATGATGCAGGACAAACAAGGGATATTCTGTTGCCGCATTTGTAGCTTCGCTTAATGGAAGTTGCAGTTTGCAATTGTACTAACGAACATGTCGAATACATGTGCATACAGCCATTAGGTAAGTTCATTTCTTCTGATTTCTGTGTAGAATTGATTCTTGGTGGTTTCTTTTTCTTTCTTTCAGGATAGAGACACTGAGGCCAGCATATACTGCTGTCACCGTGTTCGATCCTGAACATGTCCCTTTTGCAGATATATTTTGGTTCACCTGTGTCAGATCGGTATGCATTCTCCCCTAGTATTTTTACAGATGACAGTCCACGGTGCAAAATATACCAAGCTTAAATACAGTGGCGTGTTCTCTGAAAATATCAGTGTAGGTTCCTGGATTGACAATGTTATGTCCCTCTGGCCGTGCTTTTCTTTCGATAAGAGCCAGCTAGGAGGAATTGGTGCTATGTAAAAGGAGGAGTTGGTGCTATGTAAAAAAAAAATTATTTGATTAAAACGCACTCCCGTTTTGTACTTTACTTCAGTTTATTTGCTACTTTATTATTTGGGTTTTTTTCTTTATTATAAAACTTTGCAAAACTAAAACTCAGAACTTGTACTTTATATAAAAAAGAATTTTCTTTAAAAAATTGGGGTGCTGTATACTTCGCCGTCTGTACGCACCGAAAACCGAAATCCAACTCAACTTTAAAATGATCCCCATTGCCAGGCTTGGTTCTTCAAAAATCTCTGAATCTCACGAGTCAGCATAATTTATGCTATGGTCGGGTCGTTAATGTCATTAGCACGACTCGACGGATGTAACCTGATATATTGATAACAAACAAGTGAAATTGTTCTTTAAAAGGTTCTTTCTTGTTTATGTAATCAGAATTTTGTGAATTTTTGTTTTGTAGTCGATGGAATAGCGCTGAAGCTGTTTGCTTACGAAAGTCTTGCTTATTTACTAAAGAAATCTTCCTTTCTCCTGTCGTTAAGATCTAACAACTAAGAGTAACGTTACACTAAGATTTCTTAGTCCTAAAGCTTGCATTACTGGTTATTAGCACTTGGAGTCACTCTTATACTAGACGTTAGGTACCATAAGGCGCTCCGAAATTATGACATGGGCAAGCAGGGCAAGCAGTTTTGCCCCTGGATTATTTTTAGGTCCATTAGCTCCGCCAAGATTCTTTGAGCTATTTCGGCTGAGCTCGTCTTAATTACTTCAATCACTAGAAATCATCTGCTGGCAAGTGATGACGGACCTCCTTAAAAACTGATATGTACGGTAAGGTTCATTCTTATATATATATTGTAAAGTCCAATCACTAAAATTTAGGATGACGAGCTATACTCGAATATGCACGGTAAGTTCATAAGTGTATTTAAAAATATCTTGAAATATATGCATTTAATTTAATATTTAGTTATATTTACTGTAAGTAAGATGCGGCGATAGTTCTGCAATTAACATAAAAAACCAACTTATCTGAATTTTCCTATTTTTGGGTTTCTCTTTCTTTGGGAGTCGCTCGTTCGTTTTCTTTTCCCCGTTTTTTTGTTGGTCACAAGTGGATCTGGACTCTTCCAATTTCGTTAATTTTTCCACTCTCCTAGGTTTTTAGTAAAACCAAAATTTTCCTTTTCTGTTCGAAGCGTTCACCAAACCAGTCCTTTACTTAATGGCCGATCTTCTTTCTGACGTCAGATTTCCGCCCGCTCCAATTCTTCTTCTTCCCTCTCTGTTCTTTTTCTCGAATCCCCGCCGTCAACTGTCAACCGCACAGCCGGGGCACAAGAAATGGCAGCACAGTCACCGTATCCACTAGACGCAGTTTGTTACTAGGTGACAGTACCACACGATGCAGCCTACTGCATCGTGTGGGCCTGCGACCATAACACTTCTAAATTAATATCGTTATAATTATGCTGATGGAATGGAATACAACTATTAATTTATTACTTTTCGTGTTAATTTAAATTAAACTTATTTTATGGTGTTATAATGTTCTGTTGACAACAAAAACCAATTAAATAAGCTTTAATTTTCTATGCAAATCGACTCAACATTTTTCCAGTTGTAATTTTTTTTTAACAATAGCATTCTCTATGCTGAGTAGAGAATCATTGTGAGAGAATCGTATTTGAGGCATTGTACTTCTAAGCCACGTCTTTATTCGCCTCATAGCAGAAAAACTTCTCTCACAGCAGGCGGAGCTCACTGGGAGTACTATTGCCACTTTAAACAGTTTATATAAGTAATACCAGTAATATTTTTTAATATTTATTTTTTCTCCTTTTTGGACTGAAGCATGTTTTTAATGACCATCGCTTCAGTTTTCAAGGCTGATGTATCAATTTTTAAGTTTTTTTTTTATAATTACTGATGAAATCCTCTCTGCTCTTCATGGCAAATTTAAGAAATCGTCCACAGCGCGAGATAAAGCCTGAAATACATTCACTGCAGTACCCGTTGCAGTAAAGTCGACTTCACTGCACATTTGTGCCACATTAACTGCAGCGCCTGCATTTTGACAGCCTATTTGACATTTTCTGAAGTTTGTTTGCGGAGCAGTATAAAAATTTAAAAAAATTGTGATAAGGTGTATAACATTTTTGTACAAAAATTTGAACGAAATCGAATTCGTTATTGTTGTATGTGCTGCCTATTTATCATACGCGAACTATTTGGACATAAGAAATCAATACTGCTGAAGAGCGAGAGTTGCGAGGATCCTTTAATACATAAATTTTCAAAGTATTTAAAGAGAAAGTTGACCACAGATTGCGGAAATTTGTAAGAATGGGTGCTACTCATTTCGATTTTCTTTTAAATTTATTTATTTACAAATATTAAATACTTCTATAAAACATTATGAGTTTTATATTTTACGTATTTGAAGCAAGGTGCACCAAGGCAAGTTTTAGCGTGGGCATTTGGGATGGGTGTTTCTACAGTTGCAAAAATAACTTTGGAAACTTCCGAGCCAGTTTCTCATCAACATATTTAGCCCCTTCGTGCGAATTTACCAACTGTGGCGTCGGAGCGATAGACGGAAAGCATATAAATATAAAGTGCCCTCCTAATTCAGGCTCTCTTTATTTCAATTACAAGAAAGCACATAGCATAGTTTTACTAGCCATATATGCGATGCAAATTATACTTTTACCTTGGTGGATATTGGAGCATTCGGAAGCCAAAGTGATGACGGTATTTTCTCAGCTTCTATATTTGGTAAAAGAATTGCAAATCAAACAATGAACTTGCCACAACCAAAGCAGCTACCAGATAGCGATATATTTTTACCGCAGTTTTTTGTCGCCGATGCAGCATTCCCCCTAAAATCAAATTTGATGCGTCCATATCCAGGGATACTCTTGCCGCCGCTGAAAGCAAATTTCAATAAGCAACTTTCTCGAGCACGATGTAGGATTGAAAACACATTCGGGATCCTTTCTGCAAGATGGAGAATTCTTTTATCGACAATTAATTGCAATCCCGAGAATGTGCAGAAAATCATTAAAGCTGCTGTGGTTCTACACAACTTTGTCAAATTTTATGATGGATCATACTGTCTCCAAAATTTTGCAGATCAATACAATGTAGATGTTGCAATTGAAGGACTTAGGAGAAGAGAAGTTAGACCTTTGCATAATATCCGCCGGTTCCAAACATCAAACTCTACAAGACAAGCTTTTACTGTAAGAGAAACTTTAGTTGAATATTTGTTAAATATGGAATTGAAAAAAAAAAAAACGGAATTTGTGATTATATATTTTTTTCTAAAAAAGTTTAGCATGTTTTGTTTAACTTATTCCTAATTAATTCTATAATATCCGACTGGATTTCGCACCATGTGCTGAAGTCAACATACGCGCTGTCGACTTTTTTGCGACTGGAGTTGCACTTTCCCTACTTCCAACGAAAGATGTAGCGTTGTCGAGGAAATTATTAAATTTCGAAGTCATTTCCTTCAGAATGACGTCCCGTTAGCTCCCAGTTTTGGGTTTTTGTCCAAACGATAACGGCAAGTTAGAGTTGGAACCTCTCAGTGAGCCAGACGAGCTGGAATTTATTGCTTCCGAACTTCCAGCTTCTGGTGTTACATCCCGACATTTACGAGGATTCGAAATTTGCTGCAAAAAATCCGTAGATTCTTCTATTATTAAATCTTCCCAGGTTGCATCGTTGATTTCGTCATCGGCCTCCTGTTCCGCTTGGTCGGGATCGGGGTAATTGGTATCTGTTCTGTAAAAAAAAAAACAAAAAAAAACAACTTCCCATATTTAATATACTTGTCTTTACTTACTCCCTTTGGTAGGATAAGTCTTTCAGGAACTTCAATACCTCAAAATGTTGCCAATATACTTGCTCACACACGCTTTACTTCCTGAAGGCAGTTTTGTTTTTTTAAATTCCCTTTGAAACCTATCGCGCAGGCTTCGCCACTTTGCTTTTATTTTGGCAACTGAAATAAACAGAATTAAGCAAATATATCATTTTAAACCGATTATTTTGATCGTACAATTTTTTTTCCTTATAAATCCTTTTTTTATATCTACCATCCGCTTTGTCGTATAAACACAGATAATTATGCATGGAATTTATTAATTTCTTTTCCATTTTTTTAGAGAACTATCGCAACACAATACACAGCCAGAATTGACGCTAACTAAAAAATGACAGATTGAAGAAATTTTATTTTTCTTATTTTTCCAGCAATGCACTTTACAATTCTTTAAGTTGTCAGTACCTACTGTAAAAATTGCAGCAACTTTGAAATTTCTCAAAGTCGAAGTTGAAGTCGCATTCACTGCGGCAGCTTAAAGTTCAACCAATTAAGATACAATGTGAAGTCGATCAATTCAAAGTTGAAGTCAAAGTTACTGCAGTGAATGTGTTTCAGGCTTAACAATAGGTTTCCAAATTAGCATTTTAGATTTACTATTATATTATCTATTACTTGGTAGTAAATGTTGATCTTCCAGTATTCTTCTGGTTGTGTATCGGCTGGCAAATTTAATCTAATGCTTTCGCCCACTATCGACTCTGTATAAAAGTCCTTTTTCTGACACTTTTTTTTTTTAGACTCTAAAAGGTTTTAGCGGAATCTCACTGTCTGAATCTCACTGTTTGAACTGATTCATGCATGCTTTGGAAGTACCTATAGTACTTGGTATGGGGTCACTATCCTGACTAAGATTGGCATTTTGGGTCTAGAAAAATTTACTCAGTACATTCACTATAGCGAGAACTGAGTGAAATAGGTGTTAGAAAACAACGAATTCTGGGTTCGTATTAATTTTCAGCAATCCAAGTGCTATGTTCTTGTCACAGTTATCAGTGATCCCTTTTTTCAACATTAATTTAATTAGATCATAATTTGCCAGTACTGCTTTACAATTTTCGTAGCGACAACTCAATCTCGTAGTACTTAGACTTTCCATTTCATGGCTGGTATGGATTCTGAGAGTGCGTTGTAATTTTTGTACGCTCACATGACGACCAGGTTCAAAGAGGCCGTTAAAAAAATTATTTGCCAGTGCTTGCGCATTTCTGGAGGTGGAACAATTTATAAAATCTAGAAATCTTAAGACTATGTTGAGACCGTTCGCATATCTCATGATTATTGACAATTGTTCTGGTTTAAAGCTTCTATTATTAAAAGATAAGTCCTCCCGGTGCCCTCTCAAAGGCAAACCCTGGCAAACAAGTGTCAGTATTATATGAATAAGTTTAGCCAAGTAGTTCTTGATGAACATCTCCCAGTGTAAGAGATTGACGATATGACACATACATTTTTGGGTTAATTCAGAGTGAGGCGATGATTCTGATTGCTTTTTTAAGGCCTCTGCTAAAACTACCAAATTTGGAACCAACTTCAGATGGAGCGACAGCTCACTATTAAATAATTGTGTTATGCTTTCAATGTATGCCCTCATTCTTGCTTGGTTGAAACTTAAATATAATTAATTGATTAATTGGATTTAATCGTATTTTTTTGGTGGTGGTACCGCACCGTGGGGGGGGGGGTGCCCACGAATGCCACTACTTAGCTATACGTATGCGCGCGCCCCTATCAGTGGTAAGCGCAAGTACCCAAACCAGTCCACTCAAATACCATTGAACTATTCAATATCTGTAAATGTTTGCCAAAGTTTTTCTCAAAAGCTGCAATGTATCTAGGCATTTAAATTGATTTTGGATTCCTTTTTAAGGTATTTAACCATAGGATCTGCTATTTTCGCATAATCTTTTACAAATTTTCGATAGTATCCAGTTATGCCCAAAAATGATTTTATCTGTTTCTGTGTTGTTGGTAATTTTATATCCTGAATTGCCTTTATTTTACCAGAGTTTGGTTTCATTCCTTTTGACGTTCGATTTGTGAAGGGGTATATAGGCGTTAGCCTCGCAATCACTGCGACCTGAAAGATACTATTGTGTCCCCGTTGAATTTACTCCGCCTGGCCAATGCTTCGCAGTTGCAGAGCAAGTGCTCCGAGGTTTCATGAGCATCCTGACAGAAGTGGCAAGATGAAGTCTCAGCCAAACCCAGCTTGTTTAGGTGATACCTCAAGGGACAATGGCCTGAAAAGAGCTCACTAATCATTTTGAGCTCTGTTCTTCTAAGGAGTAGGAGTTCTTTTGTTTTTCCGGCAGAGGTGTCGATAAACTTTTTTGCCTGACGTAGTCCTTGTAGCATTTCCCAATACAATGATTTTTGTTTATTCTCCCAGTTATTTAGGGCAGCTCTGAGGTAACACTTTGAAGTGCCACAAAATGGCTCTGGTCAGACAAACTGAGTTTCCCCTCCTTTTGGCGTTAATATGTGACCAAAGAGTTCTGTTTCTCTGTTCAAAAAATTGCACTTACCAATCTGAATTTTTAGGCCAGCGGATCTTAGCTTGTCGATTCATTATGCTAATTAAATGTTCTTCTAGGGACGTACTTGTGATATTTGTCTTAATCGAAAAAAAAACTGATGTGTTTTTAATCTTTTATTTTAACTTCATTAACTTATTCTAAGGTGACAGTGAATAACCTTTCAGGTCAGAAGTTCAGTCTACTCTGAGTGAGCAGTGGCTGGCAGCCGTCCCTGATCAATCGTCATTCATATTGACCATCTCAATATATATATATATATACATGTGTATATGCTGATTATATTTGTACATGACCCATCAGAGGCAGCTGTTCAGTGATAACCACACTACTTAAACTACTTATCCAACAGTACTGACAATTAATATGTCTTCCAAATATACGAAACACAGTTTGTTGATATATTCACGTAACACAGAATTCATCAAGTGCCTTGCACTACAGTTTTGAAACCAAGAAATGACAAAAAGTGATTGCCTAAAATAGGTAATTTAAAAACAATTATAATTTATTTAATCATCATACATAAGTATAAGCTGATCATGCTTAAAACATGGTTAGCTTGTCTCTTTGCAAAGCGAAAAATTGCCATCAGAAATTTCTTCACATTCTTTTGCATAAAATAAAAATATTTTCCCCCCAAAAATGACATGGGAAAAATAAAAGTTTTAAGTTTCATCCCAAGTCGTTTTAATAGAAAAAGGCCCACGACAAATCTTACCTTCAGTAAGATTTGTCGTAAATACGATATGTACATATTGTTACCTGTTTAATTACTTCTTCTTCGAAATGACGGCACGTGGCGAGTAGCGTCTGCGCACGTGTGCTTGAGCGTTCTGAAACTCCCCTAGGAATGGTCGACGTACTGCTTGGCCGAGCGATCACCAGCGTCGACACCGAGGAAACAAACCAATCGTCTCGGGCGTCGAACCGAGGTTACAAAGAGAAAATTCTGGAGTTTACCTTATCTTCCTCAAGGCCACTTCCAGCTACAAAACTGTTCTTCCTTCGCCTGATCTGTGGATAGCCTAACCACCTAGGGCCTTTATGACAATAAATCCGCTTCCTAGTCAGAGTATTCTTTTCTCTGGCGAATAGAGGTCTGGGCTTCTCCTCCAGTACAAAAAAATAAAAAATGCGTGAACTTTACTTCTTCAATAAAAGAGAAAAAAAAAACGTTATAAGGGCCTTTATTTCTCGCAAAAAAAAAACAATTCGCTGGTCACACACAATAATTTTTTGGCAAACTTCGAATTACTTGTCGCCGCTTACCAAACTTTTTGCGGGCCTACGTCATATCTTCTATCCCTCAATCTCTTCTCATCTTTTAAAAAGTTTACTTGTCCTGCCCTCTATTTTTCACATTTTACGTTCTGTCAGCTATTTCCTTTTTTTTTAATTCTAATACATTTCCAGCTTTGAATTTATTTGCTTTCAACTTTTAACCCATGTCTAATTTCTTTTACATTTACTTTAACAAGTCAAATCTTCTTTTTATCTACTTCAGATTTTTAAACAAGTCAAACTTTCTTTTGCTTTTAGCTTTCTGCTACGCGTCATAGTTCTAATCCAATTTCAGTTCTTTGTTAAATGTCAAATTTCTCTTGGCTTCAATTCTCTACTCAGTTTCGAAAGTTTTCATCTAATTTCAATTTATGTTAAATGTCAAACTTCTTTTGACATTTAATTTTCTACTAAGTTTCGAAGGTTTTCGTCTAATTTCAATTTATGTTAGATGCCAAACTTCCTTGCTTCAGTTTTCTACTAAGTTACGAAAGTTTTCATCTCAAAGTTATTAACACTTTGGGTGAGCCATATTAATTTTCTGATGAGAGATGACGGAATATTTCCTAGCAACTTTCAGCGGTTTTATATTTACGTACAAGTCCAGCAAAATGCTTCGGCTCCGTGCAGCCACGTCTGTGTTCGCCTGTTATACAGTCGGCTGGCGTGGTTTATTCGTGACGCTCAGGTGTCGCACGAACTTGTAAGGAAGGGTTCTTGATTTCGCTGTGGTTCAGTGCCTATCTCTGACAAATCAGCTGACTGAAATGTCAAGAGTTTGGTTTCGGGGTTTTATTTGTTGTTTATGTTTATCTTTGCTGGTGCACTGGAACTCAGTGAGGATTTATATTTAGTTGCTAATGTTACGCGTGTCCGTAAGATCATACACTCTGAATCTATAAAGAAAGGAGACAAAGTGAGTTCTTGCCTCACATATAGAAGACCGTATGGAGTGGATGTGTTATCCTTGACAGAAATTTGTCAGTTTGATAATTCGGTAGAATTAGAAGAAAAAGAATATAGTTTTAAGGTAAGTTGAACAGAAACAACATTCAATTTATTTAAACCAGTTACGTTTTATGTTACATGAGGATTTTTCAATGCGAGGAAAAAGATTTCCATCAGTTGCATGAACTAATTATAAAGAAACCAACGGGAAATTTTTACCATTGAGTACAGGAGCTCAAAGTAATTATGGAATTGTTGTATCACTAAAACTTTTGCATCGAGGATTGATTCAGGCCAAACAAGGGCAACCGCTATTATTTCAAGGAACAACGATTACTCGAAAAATGGGATTTCCTGATGTTATATGCCTGTGCTTAACCGGGGCGGGGTAAGTCATCTTGTTACAATATATACATACATATAGGGCGCATAAAATTTTACTTCGGTGAAGACTGAAACGATCAAGTCCTCACCGAAAAAGCCCTTATCAGCAAATTGTCGCGAGCTGCATACATTGTGATCGCAACAATGTATGCGCGATAGCAAGACGATGGTTTGATATTTATGAAAATATCAAATTTCATTTCAACCATCGTCCGTCGCGATAATTCTGGGCATGTTTAAACATGTCCAGCGTCAAACAATTTTCTCAGGGTAGGAATGCTAATTAAGCATTTTCCTATCCTGAAGGACAAGACTTGAGTTTTGGACAAATTCAAGTGAGAGTGGAGTTGATTTTTGAAAGCGATTGTGGTTACCTCGGGCGATTCCAAATAGTAAAAGATCGGCTTAAAAAAAAAGATAGTGAATATTTCGGTTCGTCGCAACGACGGCTAGTAGGAATATAAAGTAATCACAAAGAAAGAACTTACAGAAGAATAGTTAAGAGTCTAATATACGGTATCGTTAGAGGAAAATAAAAAGAGAAATTCACAATCTGTGAAAGTGTAAAGTGTTAATTTAAAAAAAAAAAAATTGACTATCAGAACTAGCTTAACACAAGCTCGCTGCATGGATACGTTTAATAAATAAACGGTCAACAATACATGCGTTTCATCATTTAGTCGGTGTTAGTACTAGTATGTTACACTAAACATAAACCAAACACCAGATGAAATTACATGCAGAAAACATTAAACAAAATAGATTAAATATTATATAGACGTTTTTTTAAAACATGCTTAGAAACGTCGAGAACAAAATGCTCAGCCATATTATTAACAGTAATACACATGCGATTAACAGGTTCATACATGCAAAAGTTAGTCCTTGAGGAGTTAACATGCAACAAAGGTAGCCTTCTTAAATTGTGCCTACTATCACGGAAAGAGATTTTGTTAAGTAAAAATGGAGATCCAATATTCTCGTTTAAGAGTTGATGCACAAACGTTATATCGGCAACCATACGACGTTTCTCAAGCGAGTGCATATTTAAAAGCTTCAAGCGATCCTCATAGGGTGGAAGAATTAATGAATTATTCCAGGGTAGGTGCCTGAGAGCAAATCGTAAGAAGTTCCGCTGAACAGACTCGATACGATCAATGTGTATACCGTAAAATGGAGACCAGACCTGGCTAGCGTATTCAAGAAGTGGTCTTACAAAGCAAGTGTACAAAAGCAATGTTATGGTAGGATTTGAAAACTCTCGGGACCAACGTTTTATAAAACCCAGCATAGAACTACTCTTTGATACTGTGTAGTTTATATGGGAGATAAAATTCAATCTGTGGTCACATTTGACACCCAAGTCACAGACAGAGCTAACACGGCGAATCGAGGAATGCGAGAACTCGTAATCATAAGTGATTGGTTTCTGATTTCTGTGGAAAGTCATAACCTCACATTTGTCTATATTTAGTACCAAATTATTACTTTTGCACCAGTCGTAAAATTTGTGAAGGTCAGCCTGTACCTGTTCACAATCGCTAACAGATTTAATCTGAGCGAAAAGCTTAATGTCGTCAGCATATATCAAGACTTTACAGTGCCTCACAACAGAGACAATGTCGTCAATAGATAGAACAAAGAACAACGGGCCCAAGTGACTACCTTGAGGCACGCCAGAAGAAGCCTTCAAGACTCTAGAGATGGAATGGCGGAATAAGATTTGATATGTTCTGTTATCTAAATAAGACTCCGTCCATTTTAGAAATGTTGGGGGAAGCCCATACTTTTCCATTTTAAAGAGTATCACGGAGTGAGATAACTTGTCGAACGCCTTACTAAAGTCTGTATAAATACAATCTGTCTGGTAGCCTTTTGCAAACCCGCAAATGGTATCCGAGACAAATTCCAACAAATTAGTGGTTGTAGACCTGCCTGAAATAAACCCATGTTGGTTTGAAGAGAGCAAATTCTTACAGGAAGATGATAGTTGAGAGTAAATAATAGATTCGAATAATTTGGGCATGCAAGATAATTTTGCAATAGGTCTATAGTTAGAAATCTCATTTTTACTACCTTTTTTGTGGATAGGTATGATAAAGGAGTTTTTCCATAGCTGCGGGAAGCAACCACTATAGAGCGATTTTTGGAAGATAATTCTCAGCGGAGCTACCAGGGCGAGGCAGCATGACTTAAAAAAGGCTGGAGGGATCCCATCAGGACCAGTTGTGAAGTCATTTGGAAGCCCATTAATATGAATGAGTATATCCTCTTCTGAAATTGAAGGGATAGTGAATGAAACGTTATGGGAATCGTTCATATGACTGAAGTCGCTATTTTGAGGATGAAAATTTGACGAGGCAAAGGCATTGTCAAAAAATGAAGCAAACATATCGCAAATTACAGACGAATCATCACTAGCAGAATCCTTGTACCTCATGGTATTGGGGTAGTTGTCAGTTTTTTTCTTCATATTAATAAATTTAAAAAAGATGCGTGGGTCACTAAATAATTTCGTACGCATCATTTGAACATACTCATCATAAAGTGTAGAAGAAAGGTCTCTGAACTCATTATATGATGTGAGGAAGTTGTTGTGAGTTATAGTGTCCTTGTCCCTCATATAACTTTTCCACAGTTTATTCTTCCTATTTTTAAGACGTTTCAGTTCTTTAGTGAACCATGGCGGTGATGTTTTATTCAACCGCTGACGCTCGCGGGGAATACAAGAAGAAAATAAATCGAAAAGAATTGCGTAAAACTTAGAAACATCTTCGTCAACACTATTGCAAGACAGCAGTGTGTTGAAATCAATAGAGGCAAGTCTACTGGAAAGTTCTGAAAAGTCAGCCTTTCTAAAATTGAAAAGGTATTCCGCTTCGTCACAATATGTGAGGTTTTCGGTTACATAGCAATGTGTAATTAGAAGAGGGGGGGTGGTATTTGTCAAGAGTAGACATTATAACTGGGCTAGGTTCAACTAATAAGTTACCCGCGTCAGTAGAAAATACCAGGTCTAACTGCCTACCCATGTCATTCTTAACATTACTGATTTGGCTGAGACCAAGAGATGAAATAGTGTCAAGGAAAAGTGATTCCCTTGTTGTCAAGTTATTAAGTGGAAGATAGTCATCGTCATCATCATTAAGTACCCATTGTATATTGGGTAGGTTAAAATCACCAATAAGTAGTAATTCGTCAAGAGGTTCCATCTTACCATGGATAAAATTAGATGTTAAAATGAGTAGGTCATAAATATTCTGACCTTTGTCGTCGACGATATTTATGGAGTCTGGTGGAATATAGCTACAAAGTATGTATAAGTCATATTTTAATAGAGACACCTTAAGAACTATAAGTTCAATGTCGAGAGTGTTGGAGAAACTGGGGAGCTCAACTTGGCTGCAATTTAAGTGGTTTTTACAGGCGAGGAGTACACCACCGCCACGAGCTTCAGAATCATTATACCGATCTCTTCTAAAAATTTGATAAGAATTGTCAAAGATTTCAGCATCGCGAAAACCATGATGCAGCCAAGTTTCAGTGAAAGCAACTATATCAAAACAATTTGCAACAGAGGATTTAAAGATTTCTACAGTTTTTGTCCGAATCCCCCTTACGTTTTGATAATAAAGGGAGAGCGATTTGAGTTTTTTGAGATATCGCTGCTTCTTTTAGCTGTACTTCTATTTTGGTGCCCAGAAGGTACGAACAATTTAGTAAAAGCAATTTAAAGTTGTCACAAAGAAAGAGCTGTGTTTTGTTGTCAGAGGATTAGTAACCTTGATGGAATAACATGAAAATCAATTGTTTTACAACAAAATTGAGGTGAGTTATCGCGGTAGATACCCCTTGTGTTAAAAAAAAATATACAACAAAATTGGTGGACCACACTTATCGGACCACAACTGATAATAGTATTATCAAAAATAACTCTTTTATGCAAAAGCAAATCAATAAAGATTAAGTCCTCCAAACCGAAGACACAGCAACCCAATTTTACTCTTCCGAGAAATTTATTCTCCCAATATGTAAATTTCCACCAATGGAAATTCAAAAATCACAAATACAACAGTATATTATCAACTAGTATTATATTTTACTTTAAAATTTCTAGCACCACACTTAGCGAACCAATAGTTTCCTCATCATGGTATTATCAAAACTAAAATGGTATTATCCAAAAGAAAATCACTTAAGAAAGATTAAGTCCTTCCTATTTTACGAATCATAACCAAGTGAATAATGCTCCAAACCGAAGAACAAACAACACAATTTTACTCTTCCGAGAAATTTACGTTCCCAATTATGTAAATTTCCATTGGTGGCGTAAAATTATGCATGTATAATTGAATTTTACAAATAATTGTGGAAAATTAGGAAGAATGTGTATATTTACGTTTTAAATGTGTAATATAATGTAAGAGAGGAAAACTAATATTATACAATTTTGTATTACCTGTACGCGTTAACACTCCGCGGGTAGTCAAAGACCGAACGCAGGCTACTCACTGAATCTAAAAAGATAAAAATAAATACACACAAGCAGATGTATCAAGTATTATACGACCAGTTCACCTACGGACATAAATCGCACACTCATACACACCTTTGGCATTTAAAAAAATTCCTTCATTCAAAATTACTCCGCCTAGCATGCAAGGAGAAAAACTTTCCTGCATCTGTGCCAGGAACAAAACTAACACAAAATCCTAATATGGGGAGAACGGGAGAAAACCGTACTTCGCTCTCTCAAAACTAAATACACTCTCTATGCAGTCATCTTCCTTTCAAATAAAAAAAATGTTAAGTGGTGAAAGCCCAACCACTCATCTGTGCATGGAGTAAACCGTCAACACACACAGATGACTGAGTATAGGAGAAAACCATACCATATACTCAGTTTTGCTACTCTCTATCTATTAACTCACTCACAAAATTAAATATAGTACACAATACTACTACACAATGTTACCACACACTACTTTCTCACTGATCAAATCATTGCCTATTTAATAAATTAATCTAGTTTGAAACTAAATAAATATCACAAACATTCACTCATACACCCACGAGCTTAGTGAGGTTTAACTCACCTAAAATTGTCTATTAAAAATGTTTTCACTGATTAACCGTATTTTTGCGCACATGTAACTTAGAGATATTACTCATCAATTCCTGACTACTGAATGAATATCTTCTCGAGATTTCATCCTGCCTGCCTCAGTGAATGATACCGTAAATAACAGGTTTCTACCTTCCTTTAGGTATTTGCCACAGCAATACCACCCAACACAAATATATTATACATAAAACAACTCCACGTTTCCTTTCTGCACTCTCCTGCTACATCCTTAAATATTTTGGTAAGGAAAGGAACAAATCAACGACGCAGAGGGAAACATTCTACCGCATGCACATGCCTACCCAAATTCCTAGAAAGATACATAATTAGGGATGCAGTAAAAAAAAGGAAAGTAGGAATATGGACGACTATTCTGATATTTAAAAACAAAGAACAAAATTGTGCAAAATGAAGAAAATATTTATTTTCTACCTTTCAATTACGCATCTAAAAGAAAATACAGCTTATATTACAGTAAAAGTAAGATAGTCGTAGTGATAGTAAAGTTGTGTAGAATTTCTGGTAAAATCACAAATACAACAGTCTTTTATCAACTAGTATTATATTTCACATTAAAATTGCTGGCACCACACTTAGCGAACCAATAGTAAACACAACTACTTCCTATCCTCCACTTTTACGTATCATAACCACAGCCAAGCTAATAAAACACAAAGGCTGAGAAAGTAGAACAAAAACCAGTAATGCCTCACTCCAATATAAAATCAACGATGTCTCGACGTCAATTTTTTCTTAGAAATTTAATGGGATTTTTTTTCATTAGAATATTATTAGAGGCCACAAATTTACGCTTCCGAGAAATTTTCGTCTCCAGTTGTGTAAATTTCCATTGGTGGCGTAAAATTAAGCATATATAGTTGAATTTTACACATAATTGTGGAAAATTAAGAAAATTGTGCAATTTTACCCATAAAAATATGCTTTAAGCATAGAATATGTAAAATTGCGCAAGGAAAATAAAATTGCAGCCAATAAGTTTTAAAAGTGGGGCCGTAGTGGTAGTAAAATTCAATTAATTTTTTAGAGTGCACACTGTAATTTCTGAACGATACACTTAATGATAATTATTTATTAAATAGATCATCGTTGGAGCTTTTCAATTGTCCATATTTCAATTTTCCTCCTCTCATTTGTTTCGAAAGTATGGCTCAACAAACTAAAATTTCGAGATTTTAGCTCAGTTTTTTTTTTCATTTAAATACTTTTGTTGTATCGGTAGTGACATGGTGATCTATAAAAACATACCTATAAATTTTTAAGTCCCGTTATCTCAAAGCTCTTAAGAATTTTCCGACTGCCTCCCCCCACTGTTGCTGAACAAGTTTTTTATTGTTTTATTATCATAACCTATACCAAAGAACATCTAACAGAAAGAATACGCATCTCATATATTGAAAAGTTTTGTATGGCAGGTCGTTCCATTACGACCCGCTCTCACAAATTGTATGAAAAATCTCTGCTTATTAACGATCCGCCACTCATCGGTGGTGATAATACGATCCGCTTTCACAAATTTTATGCGAACTCTGCTTTGAATGACGGCCTGCCGTCAGCAGTGTTCCCAGATTCTTGCCATCGCAAGTCCCTCATTTTGGAAACAGAAGTCCCTTAAAATCCCCTAAAATCATATTTCAAAGAAATCTTTTAAAATACCTTAAAATGGGTTTGTAAAATGACGAACATAAATTTTAAACCAAAACTATTTATTTCAGAATCACATTAAAAAAGCAAAAAATTAACAAGAACATAAATAAAATATTACATTCAATACTTCCAACAGAAAAAAATAGCATCTTCTTTGCTTTGTACTTTGGCGGAATATTGTCCTTTTTTAAACAATCTTTAAAAGCCTGATATAGTTTTTCTGCTGAGCAATCTACCTCGTCTACTGCTAATAGTTCTAGAAGTCGTACGTGAACTTTTTTATCATCGGGATTTACATACTTGACCAGAATGCATAAAAGCTATGTTAGCGCAATATCAGTACTCTCATCTATAAGGATAGAAAATTTAACTTGCCTCAGAATTGCTGAAAGTTCTTCAGTTTCATGTTGCGCTATTACATTTTGTTTGTCCCAGTGAAATATCTTTCACGATTTTTGAGTCAAGGATCACCCTCTTTATCACCTTTATAAGGTCGTCTGCAAATGCAAAAGGAATATTATTATCTGCGAATAGTGCAGAGAGTTTTATTTCCGCTTCCATAATTTTTTCTATTTGATACTTCTTATTATAAGCTATGCCATTGCCATATGCGTAAAAGCTTTCAATTTTTGGAAGACTTGTGGCGACACGTCTGAGTAAGTACTGTCATTTCCAAACTCTGGACAAATCACCGTGTAAACCGAGTTAGGTTCATTACAAAATTCACCGCTAGCGATACCTTGCTGAACGTAAAGAGCCGTAGCTAGGTAGGCTGGAAATAAAATGTAAAAAAATAAGAATGTAAAAAAATCAATTATTGTTCAGATGTTAGTCAGAGAACAAGTTTCTCAGTTTTTTACTTAGCCTTTTTCTGTGCGTAATAAAAAATCAGAAGATTAACACGGGAAACATTTTTTAATTAATGATCGTTTTAGGAAAGATAATCTTTGTTTCAGAGGAACCTGGAATTTAGTTCATTCTATACCTGAGGACGTTCCGCAGCGAAGCCCGCAGACACGTTAACAAGAACGTCGTTACGACTACCATCGCCGAAGTAACCGTAGCGACACTGGGTCGACTCGGCTAAGTTCCTAATAGAAGATCGGTGGTCAGCCCGGATTCTCATCTATCTGGTGCACTCCCGACGCATAGGGATTCAACATTTGGTCCCGCTCAGGTTGTCACTGGGATAACCTTAAGTCCAGACTATACTTCCATATCTCGACCTGACCTCTATTCATGGGTCATATGCCTATGCCGTCAAATAAACTTTCTTATAGGTATTCTCAAGACGTCTTCTTAGCCATTTATAATTTTGGTATTTATTCATTCAAGCGGTTGGTACACCAGCGTACTGCCTGTAAATATACCGTATACAGTAACAGGCTGTATCCGTCACGCATCCGTACTCTGACGAGGTCACGTTGCTTCCACTGTTGACAAAACCAGGTTACTAAACGACCTCTTAACACAACTGTTTCAACTGTGGTGCTGGACCCTATCCAGACATCTCCCACGGACCTCTCGTCAACAACTCATCGTTGGTAGGGTAGCACTAACCTTCAATAAGAACCTACCTACACTGGAGTTATTCACCTGCTGTAGCTGTTTTCACAATCGCAACCACTACACCAAGATAAGACATCGAAACTACTTCAACAATACCTGCAAGTGAGATTATAACTAGCCCTGACTGTTGCGGCTGTTTTCCACCACTAAAGACTCATGTTTTTTAAATTTTCGCGATGGATTCTTCTAGAAGAATGTTTTTCTAATTCAGATGTGCCACAGGTTAGAAACTTATTGCAATTTTCTTCCTCAGTGAAATATCCCTTAATTTCAACAAATTTGAGACTTTTGTCCCTCACCGAACTTTCAAGGAAAAACCCCTTAAGAAAGGGATTAATCCCTCGGATCTTGGAACACTGGCCGTCAGTCACCAGTGGTGAGTGGCGGCTGGCGGATCATCATCATCAAAGCACCAGCACAGCACCAGAGGCAGTGTTTATATAGCCATTCATTTTTTTTCGGGTTTATCGATATAGATAATTTGTTGGCGGGATTATTGGACGATAATGATTAAGAACAAGTAAAAAAGCTAGAATTGGTCTACAACCAATTCTTATGATACCATAGATGAATGCCCGTATAAAATTTCGTATGGCCACCGATCTATGCATGTTTGATTTTTGAAGTGGATATAGGATTTCGTATTCTAAAAAAGTTTTTAGATAAAATATTATTAGTTCGGAAATGGGACAAATCGGATAACTCCTTTGTAGGGTTGCTATACAAAAATTTCGTTCTTCACATTTGGACATTGCCTGAGTACGCGTAGATGTAGAGAGCTGAAATTTTGTACATAGCGTTTTCATAAAAATAGTAAATAACATCTCAAAAATTAACTTAATTGGACAACCCTTTACTGGTGTTTGTTTGTTTTTTATTTTAAACAGTTGAATATAAACATAAGTACAGCGCCGAAGTATTGCTATATTGAATCGTCATTATGAAAATGTTTCGAAGAGCTTCTTTTCACACCACCTTTTGAGGTAAAGTCCAAGGCGCGTTGTTTTTTTTATCGTCGTTTCCCCAAGAGGCCTAATCCACGTTCTGTCCTTATCGCTGCTTGTTATCCCTTTTATTGATAGCGTCTGTGTACTTGTGGTAATGGCATTTTAGAGTGACAATTTTTTCAATATTCATTTCCTCCGATAGTTTTCCTTCATTTTACGAACTGTTCCCTCCGAAATGCAACAATAAATTGTGCTGTACTTATGCCTATATCTAACACCCATTAATACTTTCCAATAATCATATACCTATGCATTATTTAACCGTTTTACTTACCAAAAACAACTGACAGAAAGAAAAAAAATTGGGCGATTTTGCGTGGAATGATTTTTCTGCACTGCCCAGATATAATGCTTTCTGAGAAGAACTAAAAGTAAGAAGTCCAATAATATAAGTTTATGGTCAAAACAATCGCCAGAAAACCATTCCGGAGTTGCAAGTTTGCACTTCTCCGTGGTAAAATCTTAATTCTTTTCTGATGGCAATCTCATCAAAAATCAGAACCACATGATCTTTATCTGTCTGCTTTAAGGTATAACACTTTCTTTTTAATTCTTCAAAACCATTATTTTTAATTCCTGGCTGAAGTGATTTGATAGGAGCCCACCTGTTAATAGAGGAAATATTAGGCAAATTCGAATTTAGCTTATTTCTCAAAAATAAATATATGGACTGAGAAACATAAAATATATTTTGAGCTAAGCATTTGGTTTCTTCATTATATTCCTTTGGGCGAGAGCTTATAAGCAAGTTACAAAATGTCTTCATTACTAATCTTACCTAATTAATTAATACCATTTTAAATTAACTTAACAGACATTTTTTGTCCACTCGACTTCTTTCTTAAATAACTTTTCTTTGAAGATTTACATACTTTCAACTGGCGGCGAAGTTTTTGGTTATATTTAAGAACGCTATTGTATTAGTTTTGTCAGCTTCAAATACTTCTCGCAGTTACTACAGAATTCTTCTAAGGAACTACTGAAGCATCTTATTTTACAAAGAGGGCTCTCATTTAAAAAATCTTAATGTTACTCCTCATCGGGGCCTATTTCATAAAACTATTAGTCTAATAATTATTAGCAAATTTACCAATATTTTCCAAATTATTAGTCCATTGTGTTTCATAAATATTGTTCGCACAGTAATAAGTTATTACTCCACCGCAAATAAATATTAGTGGGAAATTATTACTGCACGAAGATTCTGTTTCATAGAAGCTCTTTTACTAATAATTATTAGTGCTGCACTAATAACTAATAACAATTTTTTTATTAATCCAATTACGTGGGTAAAAGTAGACTAATAAGAAAACTGTGTTTAGTCAGATGAGGTTGTTCATTCGCGAAGGATTAAAATTATATTTTTAGCCGTAACTGTGATATTTTCGGAATAATTTTTGTTTATTTTCAATCGTTTGAAAATGTTTTCGGAAAGTGATGACGAGTTTGACGAAGATATTCTTGTGAGGATACGTCGACGTCGGGTTTTTAGGCATAGGATTAATTATGAACTAAATGCAAGTTACGAATTTAATGCAAAATTCCGTATTGGTAGTGAGAGTGTTGAATATTTGTTGCAACGAATTGGACCCTCTCTTGAAACTCCAACAAATCGAAACTGTGCTCTATCATCGAAACAGAGACTACTAACAGCCCTTCATTGGTTAGGTAATGGAGGCCAGTACCACGGGATAGCAGATATGCACGGTATCTCAAAAGCCACTGTTTGCCGTGTAATCAAGGATGTGATTAGTGTAATCAACGACAAAGTTTTTCCACTGGTAGTAAAATGGCCGGACGCTATCGACGATGTTGTAAGAAAATTTTATTTATTAAAGCGCATGCCTGGCGTTATTGGCTGTATTGATGGTACTCTTATCGACATTGATGCACCAAGGACGAATGAAGACCGTTTTATTGATCGTCACGGAAATCATTCCATTAACTGTATGTTAGTGTGTGGACCTGACCTACAATTTTATTATTGCAGTGCTAAATGGCCAGGCAAGGTGCACGATTCTCGTGTATTAAGGAATAGTACACTATATAGAAAAATGGAAAATGGCTGGCGCCCACACCCACGGTCAATACTTTTAGGCGATTCGGGTTACCCGCTTAAAGAATGGTTGATTACCCCTAAAAATAATGACCTAGAAGACACTGCTGTACAAATTTTCAATAGGGCACATAAACGTACACGGTGTTTAATTGAAAATAGCATCGGTATTTTAAAGGAAAAGTTTCCTTGCCTTAATCATTTAAGGGTGCAGCCTATTTACGCCTGTAATATAATAAAGACATGTGTTACGCTTAGTAATTTGACATGTTGCGCACATGGTCTCTCAAACTTCGACTGTGAGCAAACATCAAATGAAGAGGAAGCTACGGACGACGAAATAACAACAGCATCAACAGCAGGCATTTTGAGGCAGCAAGAACTAGTTAATTCTTTTAGGGAATAAAACAAAGAAGCTATGCTAAGTGAAAATATTATTATTTTTATTTAAAATTCCTGTACAGCAAGATTTTTTTCATAAAATTCTTCCTTTCCAAATTCCTCTTTCTCAATTTGCTTTTGAAGTAGTTCATTTTTTAATTTTAAGTTTTCTATTTCCAGATCCTTTTTTTGGCTATCCTTTTTTAAGTTTTCTATTTCTAGATTTAATTTTTCTTCTCTTAAAGAAAGTATCCTTTCGTCATCAAAGAGCATTTGTTTTCTTTTTGGTTCTAAAAGCAGATGTAACTTTTGTATTTGGTGGTTTAATGAGTAACTAAAACCACTAATTTTACCTGAAGGTGAAAAAGGTGTTCTCCGTGATTTTCTTGTTTCTTTCGATATGGAAACACCTGCATTTTCACTTCGTCCATCACTCGCTTCCTTCGAAGTATGTAAAGAGTCTTCTTGGATGTCCTCCAATGATTCCGCCACTGGTAAACCAACAACATCCGGTGCATCTTTAGACAAGATCTCCAGAACCTTTTCATCGATCTCGTTTAAAATGTTTTTCTTTCCTCCCCCAGACCCTGTTCGTTTTGCATTGTCAACTTTAATCTATATTTAAGTTTGATTTACGATTACCGCAAGAATTCTATTTAAAATTTCTCACTCACCATTGTGCACTTTTTAATATTGGGCCAAAATGCATCACGTATATATCCCCATGGCTTATCTTGGAATACACCACTTGCGACAGCTTCTTGGTGGATTTCCTTCCAAGCATCACTTTTATTGTGCTTTGACAGGGTACTCGAAAAAGAGCCAAACAAAACATTTTTATTTTTTAAAATCAAATTAAGTAAATGCAGTTTCACTTCTTTTGAGCAAATTTTTAAAGGAATTTTTCGAATTTAGGCAAAAGTAATTTTTTATAAAAAACAAATCAGACACTTTCTTCTCTGAGTCTTATCACTTAATAATTTGAAACTGCAGAATGTAAATTCAAAACCGGTAAAAATTGAATGCACATTTTTAATTGTCTGTTTACAGTTTTGCTGTGCTTGGAAACAAATAATGGCCAGCGAGATAGTGACTGATAATTATTATCGCAGCCGTAGGTTGATAGTTATTAGTCTGGAAGTCTGCACTAATAATTTCAAGCTGCACTAATAATTCTTATGACAGTAGCAAGGGAATTATTAGTATTCGAGAAAATTTTTATGAGACACTATAATATTAGTCCATAATTTATTGGAGCTAATAACTTGGAAATTATTAGTATTAGACTAATAGTTTTATGAAATAGGGCCCTGTTCGAATTAAAAGAAATGGAAGAGAGCCAGATTTTAACCTTTTCTTAGCTATGTCATCCGGATTAAAATGGTGATGACAGATGTATATCTTCTTGCTGTAATCCGTTTCCGGAATACCACACTTTTCACTCCAAATTTGACCCATTTCCAAATTAGGGGAAGGGAATTTAAACATTCTTAATTTGCTTTCATGCCGCTTTGATTTTTTGCAATGTTGAATACAGCATTTTATTCCGGATTTTAAAAAATTCTTTTCTGCCATTTCACACGCTTTATTTTACACTAAAATAAAAAGCATTACTTACTTATCGTCTTGCGATACAATGGGAAATATTAAACTAACTCCACTTTTCACAATTAATTAAATCACACAACTTATCGTCGTCGCACGTTAGAATTCTAAAATTAGTCACTAACTCTAGTTTTTATTTTACACACTACAGAAATGTATCAAAATATTTGATAAAATAACTTCGATATATTGTTTTCGTTCAACCACCTTTCATGCTCGATAGTAATCTACTTTTGCGCCTCAAGTAGATTTACTTCCTAGCTAATTTTGTTATTATACACCCATAAGCTAACATTAGTTAAGAGCCCTTTCGTAACAATTCATGCATACCTCACACTTGGGAATATTCCTTGTCCTTGCCAAAAGACTCATACTATCTTATAATAAACTAGTACCTACAGCAAATAATCATATTGTACCTTACTGCCCAGCGGCTTTATGAGTGCTTAGACAAGATATGTGTTTTATAATGTAGCGGTAATTGAACACTACAGCTACATTATTGCATTCTTTGGATGGATTAGTGTAGCGGTATGTTAAAATGACAAGATATGTGAGCTTGTGTTTACTGCTACTTTATTGAGCAAAAATTCCTTATTTTTACGCTAGTCTGAATTCTATTTTGATTTTTATTTTCACCACTTCAATTATGCTTAATTTAGTTTAACTAACTATCTGTAGGTATGTGTGCTTGAGGGGTCGTGAAGTGACACGTGCTCAATGTTATACCTCAGAAGTTCACGAATTTCACTTTTATTCGAAAATTCACTGTCTATTATTATTAGTTCTTAATTAATATAATTCACATATCACTCTTAATATTAATTAATTCTACTTTGTTTTTTCACATGAAACGTCTAATGTGCTTAGCTTGCATGAGTTAAACGCTATGTGAAAAAACCTAAAATTAAAATGTCTGCCACCAAATATTTTTTTTTAGAAATGTATAAAAATACTTAGCCTATCTTGCACCATCAAATCGCTGTAACACCACAGAAATTAGAATTGCTGCTGTAATCTTTGCGTAGCATGTAAATACTGTACCTTGCTTAGCACGTTGATTTATGCTAGAAAGATTTTTTAAGAATTATTTAATATTTTTTTTTTTTAAGAACACTTGAACTGACTGATCTATGCTTGTTGCATTAACGATCGCTTGCAAACTAATGAGAGCTTAGTTAGGGAGCACCTCCTTTTTATAATGTCAGAGCCGCCATTTTAGGACAAGTTCCACAAGAAAAAATGTAAATTTCATCTAACCAAAAATTTCCAAATTATGTTAATTAATTTATTTTTAATTATCCATAATTTTTCCTAATTCATTTATTGCGATATTTCAATTTTTCTAAAATTTATCAATATGGCTGCTCCCTATCATACTATGTCAATTTTCCCATTCTTCATTAAAGGATCTGTTTTCCTCATTCAGTTTTCTTTTAAGGTTTTTTTTGACATGGTTTATAAGTTGATAACTTAAAATAAAAAGTGATATTCATACATATGTTGTTAATAAAAAGAATTATAATTAGATATAATTATCACAAATTAATTAAATGTACTTACTTGATGGTTAAATATACGGTAAATGCAAATTTTTAAATTATAAATAATAATAACTCCAACCGATTACGAAATTAAATTAAATCATTTGCAGTTGCTCTGCAACTGTGTTTTCCCACAAAACGAGGCCTACTGTGTTTATCTTATAGAAAAGTAACCGAAAAAATATTTTAAAAATATTATTAGTATTAATAATTATTTCAAAAATTTTCACAAAAAGCATTTCAATTCTAATTTGTAATAAAATACAAACTATGTGAAAAGGCCGCAAAGAATATTTCAAAAGGCCGCAAGTTCCCCACCCCTGTCCTAGATCCTTGGTGAGTAATTATTGTGCTGAAGACTTTGAGATTCCCAATTCGCAGCTATTTTTCTCACCGAACAACCTTTTTTCTGTGAATTTACTCTCTTACGACTTTGCGGTCCGAATTAATTTTTTCTATTCCCAGTAGTCCAGTCCGAATTAATTTTTGATATTTATCAATTCATGTATATACTCACACACTCCTTACGAAATCTCCTGAACTATAAAGCCTACAAACTTGAAATTTAGAATGTAGGTCCTTATATGATATAGGCATCCACTAATAAAAGATTTTTGGAAATGCAATTCCTAGAACTCGGGGTCGCTGATCTCGAATCTGCTATCGAAATTTGGAAATTAAAGATGGCGGATCCAATATGGCGACCGAAATTTTTCGATTTCCGAGGACTGCTATGAAAACTGGTACTTTTATGTTTTCGGGGTCGCTGATCTCGAATTTGCTATCGAAATTTGGAAACTAAAGATGGCGGATCCAATATGGCGACCGAAATTTTTCGATTTCCGAGGACTGCTATGAAAACTGGTACTTTTATGTTTTCGGGGTGGCTGATCTCGAATCTGCTATCGAAATTTCGAAATTAAAGATGGCGGATCCAATATGGCGACCGAAAAGGTTCAACTTCAAAGGATTTCCGTGTAAATGAATACATATGTAGGGGTTTTTGGAGTCGCTGATTTTAAATGTTGTAAAAATTTGATCCTGGGAATATTTCGAGTTCCAGCGGGAAAAATTAAAAACGTGGAGACATAAAACAGTTTTATACATTCTTCAACAGTTTTACCACGCTTGAATTCAGATTAAAATTGATACAGTTTCATTCATTTTGTTAAATTTTTATTTACAAGGACAAGGCCGAGACTTGTCTATTAATTTATTATGAATCTAACAAATTTATCTTAGTTTTCATAAAGTTATAAGCAAAACGGAGTATAAAATAAGCTGAAAAACAATTAAAGAGATTTATTGAATGCTTTTAGTATAAATTATTGGAGCTTAAATATTTTCTTCGTATGATATCTTTCGAAGCAAGTTCCCAAGTGCAGCCCCGGTTGGCGTGTACATGTTTTACAAATGTAGGTTGTTTCTCTTCTTCCTCGAGGGATTTTCCGTTTTGAGCAGACTATGCAGTCCTTATGCTTTCCCTCTGGGTGAGGTATAATAATATGCAATTTTCCGTTGAGTCTTTCTTCTTGATATGAGCTGGATGGGCGGCCTCTTTTTCTTGATTGTGTGCCTTCTCGGAAATCTTCTACAAGTTCCTTTACAAGTTGCCTCTTAAACTGGATATGTTTCATCGTTTTTGAACCATTTTTTTTTTGCACAGTTCTTTATGCAAGATGTATGAATTAATAATGGATACCTCCATCCCCCAAAAGAAAAGTTTTCGGCACCACTTAAGTGTTTTCCGTAAAAAGCAATATGAAGAAATATATTGGTCAGCAGTGTCCACTCCCCCCATATTCTTTGTATAGTTGACGACGACACTAGGTTTCTTGACCACTATATCTTCTCCCGCAGGCCCTTTCCATTTTTTTGTAACAAATTCAGGTTCTGAGGTGCTCCAAGTACTTAGCATATTGATAACTCTTTTGCCACGTCATGAGAGTAAAAGTATGTTATCGTTTCTATATGCAATTTGCTCGTCTTTCTTAAGTTTAGGGTTTTTGATGCAGCTTGGAACGTCTTTGCGTGAAGTTGAAAAAGTCCCAGTTAGGTGACATTTTAGAGCATAGAGCTCCCGGGCAAGTGTTATGCTGGTATAGAATCGATCAGTGAAAATACGATATCCAGTGATGTCAGGCCAAGATTCTCTAAGGTTATTGAAAAGGTGAATAAGAATTCTGGAAGTAAAAGGAAGGTCTGGTCTTATTAGGCTTTCAGTTGTAACTGTACCGTGGTAAGAAGTGAAGGTAAAAATATAGCTGGTAGCAGAATCTGCTAAGACATATGTGCGGATTCCCCATTTGGTGGGTTTATTAGGGTTGTAGGTTATAAAGGCGATTCGACCTTTGTAGCCAACAACAGCTTCATCAATTGAAATATTTTGATCGGGAATGAACAACTTTCTGCACCTTTCATCTATGAATTTTAGGAAATTACCAACTTTTTGTGTCCTTGTTTTCAAATCTCCATTTTGTGGAACCATTTCTAAATGAAGCATCCAGAATAATTTCAAAGAACCTGGTTTATAAGTTCTTGAGACCAATAATCTTTCATATCTGGTTTTTGAAGTAACCCCATGTTGATTATAACTCCTAAAAATGCCCACATTTCTTCTTCTGTTATATCCGTCCAACTGTGCCAAATGGAATGCTGAAATAAGGTCTTTGATCTAATTTTTGCTTTTCATATTTGTTTGTCTCTTCAACATTTTTTTTTATTAGTTGTGGAGTAAAAAATAGTTTGAAGAATTGAATAGGTGTATCAATATTTCCAGGAATTTGAGGTCCAATACTTCTTTGTCCTAATGACAAACTTAGTCGAGTAGGCGGGTCATCCCGATCAGTCACGTTTCTGTTTCCATCACTTCCTCGTGCAGCACTTGTATTACCTTCACCACTTCAGCTTCTTCGTGCTATTACGATCTTAATGCGTTGCCTAGTACGCTCAGTGCGTGGACTTCCACTTCTCTTACGAAGAATGCTTCCTTATACCGTTTAATTGTTTTATATATAAAGTCCCGCTTTATCTCTTCCTTTCGTAGGTTCTGAAATTTTCACAAGGTTTCATTTCTTTAATAATTTTTTTAACAATCAGTTCACGTATACAAATTGTATTTCTTGTTTTAGCATGTGGACTACTAAGGGATTTTTGTTTTGTATAACTATGGGAACTATTACTATTACTTGCCTGCGCTTAAATCCTTGGCCAACAGTTTAATCATGCTATACTTTTCTTTCCCGACATTGGACTTACATTATTTACAGAATACCGTCAATTGGTTCAAGTTCAAATTTTTGAATGAAAACTTTGTGCAACGATTTTTATTTAACCCACAGTGAATAAAAAAAAAAAAAAACAAAAAACTTTCACACAACAAACTTTAACAATACCTATGAATTTAAGAAAAATGGAAGTAACATATGTAATTTCTTTGGAATGGAATTAATATATAATTTTTTTATTCAGTCCAGTTTTCCAGAGCGCAATTATTTTCAATACCACCATCATTTTTTTTATTGCTAAGATAAGAATTTAATGAGTCATCGAAAATATTTTTTCGAACTGTTTGCGGTTTATATCTTTTACTGGTAGCTTACTAGAATTGCACCGCAATGTCTATACCCACTATCAAAAAAACGACAATCGAATATTAAATTTATAATGCTTTATCGATAAATTTCAATACTACATATAATGAGTTTACCTTTTGCGCAGATCTCTTCTTTTATTATATTTTAAAATATGATCACGGAAAAAGGAATTTTTCTTGAGAGCATCATAACGGCAATCAACTCTTTTGCCAAGCTATAGAAATAAATCAATGATAATGTTATATATTTCCTCGGGGTTTAACAATGCATGTAACAAGGGATACTGACAGCTGTTGCCAGTCTGCCCACTCGACTTATCCAATACTTTAGGCAGCGGCGTATTCTTGTTGCAATATGGCAGCGGGAGTATTTCACTAAAAACACTTGTGTCTTTCACTTTTTTTCTTTTTTATTTCATTTAATTACACTTAACTAATTTTCCTTTTGGTCTATGCTTACTTTCCGAACCAACCAATGCAAGTTTTTTAAAAACACAGCCTTTTTAGACTTTTTAAATCGACTCTCTCTATAGACTTGATTTTAAAATTGTCAAATCTCATAATTCAGGATAGGAAAATGCTTAATTAGCATTCCTATCCTGAGAAAATTATTTTCCGCTGGACATGTTTAAACATGCTCAGAATTATTATGTTTTGAGCATGATTAGCTTATTTCTATTAATGAAAATTAAATTAAATTATTTCTTTTATTTTATTTTTAAATTACTGTTTTTAGGTAATTTTGCTATGCAACAATGCCTTCAAATTTCTGGAAAGCAGATTTTTCTGTAGAGCATTTTTTCTTTATTCCTGTTCAGGAAAAATTTAATAACAATCCGATATCAAATATAGTATATGCAACTTTTCGAAGAGCTTTATATGCATCTTCAGCACTGCTACCACAAATTTCAAATATCTTGTCAAACTAAAATACAATACAATATGAAAATTTGCAAGATTTAAACATATGAATAGCAATTTACGAGCTTGTTTTTATCACAACTATCCGATTTAATGTTTTTCTCCATAATCTCTAATTTATTTAAAGATCTTAAAGGAAAAAAAAACTCAATCATAACGTTATTCGATTTGTTGGCAACTGTAGAAGTAATATCACACGGATTCATTTTCAGTAGGAACGTAAAATTTCATCCATCTTCACATTCAGTTTCAAAACCTCGGTTTTTTATACCCTAGATGAAATCTATAGGGTATACTAAGTTTGTCATTCCGTTTGTAACACCTCGAAATAATGATGGTAGAGCAAAATGGATTGGACACCCATTCATAATAATAAAAGTTATTTTGATTTTTGCATGTCCGTCCGTCTGTGCGCACGATAACTCGAGAACGCGTATAGTTAGAGAGCTGAAATTTTCTACATGGACTTTAAAAAAAAAAAAGTAAAATTAAGTTCGTAAATGAGACAAATCGGGCAACTCCTTCGTGGGGTTGCCATACAAAACTTTCGTTTTCCACTATATATTTGGACACTACCTGAGAACACATCAATATAGAGAGCTGAAATTTGGTGCATGGTGTTTTCATTGTACTAGCAAATAAAATTTAAAAAATAGACTAAATCGGGCAACTCCTTCTTGGTGTTGCCATATAAAAAGTTAGGTTTTTTCGTATACTGTGAAAACGATCAGTCCAAGAAATTTTTATTGTACTAAAAACTTCTTTAGAATACGAAATCCTATAAAATTGGTTATAATCATTTTTTCTGTCCGACAAACCGTTCTAGAAATATATGCGAAAAACAACTTCAAAAATCAAACTTGCACAGAAGGTAGACAATACGAAATTTCATACGGGCATTCATCTAGGGTATCATAAGAATTAGTCTTAGACCAATTCTAGCTTTTTTGCTTGTTTTAAAATCATTTTTAAGGCTTTGAATCTCAGATTTCAAATACTCAATTTTTTTTCTGTAGCGCCGACTAATTAAATAAGTGAAGGATACATCTTCTACGCCTGGTAGTTCTTCTAGATTAGAAATTTCTTGTCCATCATCTTCAGAAATATCTGCTTGTTTTTTTTTTTCATCAAAATATATTAATCTGTTCATATCCTGTATCACAAACTTATCCGTAATTGAAGAAGACGAATGCCTTGAAGTAACACTTGGCTCATGGCTTGCAACTAACGGTGAAGATGATCTAGTTTCTGGCAAATATAATGGTATACTCGTAGCCATTACTAAAGTGAAGATTTTTTTTTTAAATTTGCTGCCATTTAGAACCTTCAAAGTTGTTTTTATGCCTACAATTTTTATAATTATCAACTGTATCTCCTCTAATTCTACACACTTACTTATTTCGTTTCGTTTGCCCAATTATACTGTGAATGAAGACATGATAATACATACAATTTTAACATTCCTAGATTAAGGAGAATGTTATGGTATTAATACGAAAGGTGAGGCTTGAGGACATTAAATCCGACTTCCAGTAATTGTTGACAGCTCACCCAGTGACAGTTTTCCAGGCCGGCACGCTAACACCTCGATCTAATAGCGAAGAGTGCGGGGTGGGTTAAAAAAAACAAAAAAAAAGGAACCTGTCTGTCACCTGACCATAATCAAAAAGATATCGTGCCATGAGAAAGGAATAAGAATGAAAAGAAAATAGCGAGATCTAATTAAAACAAAAACACAACAGAACCGCCACACACCTTATACATCACTCACCTGAAGGGCATCTCAAGGGTCAGATGGCATGATTCCGTCCCCGACCGCCCATGACATCCTGGGATCACAATTAGGATGTTCCTTTTGTTAACCTGAAAAGAGTAGAAAGAAATCTCAGGGGAAGGGAGGCGAAGAGAAACAATCAGATAATTACTTCATATTATGTCTTTTATTTACCCAGTGCTAATTACAAGGAAAATGTTTAATTTTTTTCTTCTTATTTTCACCCCCGAGGCTCTATAGATGCATTGGGGCTGGGGCTGGGTTCCCTGCTACATTGGGATCGGCACAATGGGGTTCTCTCACTGATCCTTAAATATAATGACATTGATTAACACGATTTATTTGCACGATTAACGACTCTCAAAAAGGCCTTTTGGAGAAGTTAGCATTCACAAAAAAATTGTATCGAAATAAACGCGCTCGAGGAAGGAACTCCCGTTGGCCGATAATATCCGCTTAGTCCTTTCAGGTGCTACTTCAATAGGGTTACAAGCGATAATGAGTATGCTTCATTTAACCAACTTTTAGGCACTAGTATCTACCGCTTTGCATTTCTTTCAGTTGTGCCTTCTGTTGGATAACACACGGTAAGTTCGTAATGTAAATATATTCTTATTCGACGGAGCTAATTAGACACAAAATCCTATATCACTTCTTTCAGGCGCTTCTCTAATTCAAATATTATTGTACGAAAATGTATAACTTGCGTATAGTTTCAGGTGCTTCCCTGATTTCATGGCACACGGTAAGTTCATATATATTGAAGTTTCTGCAATTTTATATTATATGCACAGGGCAAATAACTTATCTTGTGTTTGTTTTCCCCTGTATTTGTTTCCAGCGCTCCGTTGGTTGATCAGACTGCACACGTTGAGTGGTCCCGGCGGGTCATTCCGCGCAGCCATTTTTCTTCGCAAACCAATGATTAGTTTTCCCTCGTTTTGCTTTTGGGTCGTTTCCACAGTGCCAGTCTATGCGCTGGTCTATATCTTCCTTTATTCTTATACTTAAAAAAAAAAAAACAACATTTCCCTTTTTCTTTAACTCATGTCTCAGTAACTTTTACAAAAAAAAACTTTTCTTGACGAACTCACTTCTACCTTTATCGGTAATCTACATCTACCGAAAAATGACCGACCACCCTCGCTGTCATTCCTTCCGGCTACCTCGCTATCCAATCTTGTCGTTCCTCCACATGGTGCACGATGTTCCACTGCATGGGGACAGCTGTTCCATGATCAGTTTTGATAAGTAGATGTCGGGTGGGTTCGTAGTGGCGCCCTGCCATGTTTACACGCAGCTGTATGCTGCCGCCGTGTACACATGCGACCATAACAAGAACTTATTACTTTTCCTCTGACTCCGTACAGCTCGCTGCCGATAATTTTTTCTCAATTTCTACAGCATCAGAGAAAGTATTTATATTTCCATATTTCAAAATTACAAACACATTCATCCCAACTTTAGTCCGGAACACTTTCAATTATTCTTCGCAATTTTTGTTGTTGTTTGCAATTCAAATTTGAAAGCCAATAAAGGGGATTTCCTACAATAAATGATATAAAGGTACGAAGTACAATAAATAACTAATTTGTTTCTTAGGTAATTCGGAATATCATACCCTTTTCCCATTGATATGGCACGATCGTGTAAACATTTCCACTTTTTTCTTCTATAGTGACAACTTCAAGAGGCATTTTGTTATTTATTTATGTAGTTTTGTAAAGAAAAATATTCATTGGCCGCTTTTAATACAATCTGTAACATGACAAATAATCTGTCAAATTAAATGTCACTTAATAGTTCCAATTTCATCATTCCAGAAACACAGGGTGATAGTAAAAGTTTAGATATGCCATATTATTGTTGCAGTTTATTTATTTAGATGCAGTTTTATCACAGTTGCCAGAATTTAGATTTAATTAATTCAATAATGACAGATTTCACTTTATTTCAATATATATACGACTGTAATACTACTTCTGTGATACTAGTTTTATTTTATAGCTATTTAACGTGAATACCTTTTATGGATAATTATAACAATTCCTAACATAACTAACCCTACTGTTCAGTTGCCATATTCGTCAATTTTAATGTTAATTACTATATGGGGATGATTCGTAGTAAACCTCACGATCTTATCACTATAGTCAGCAAATAATTTTTGATTAAGCGATTAGTCCGTTATTATCACTAAAATGAAGTGTGGAGCACTGCATAGTGAAATTCCTTCAAAATCGGCCAACAATTTGCTCGAAAATACTTCTTTTATTTTATAATGTCAGGCTTTTGTAACATTGAAAACAGCCAACAAAAACTTTTTGGAGGTACTTTTATATTAATCCTAACATTATTTTGGCTGAAAAAACGTCGAGATAAAATATTCAAATTTAAGAATTTCCCAAAAATTTACTAATAATAACTTATCTTTGAGGCGCCTTGTTATTTTTCGATTTAAAACATATATTATTTCATCAGTACAATATAAAGCGTTTATAATTTGGGTAAATATTGCGCAATATTGAATTAGAGTTCCCGACTGCATATAATATATGTATACCTACATTACAGAAATTTAAAACCAAAGTCATGTTAATTTATACGTTATAGTGAGTTAGTGTTATACATTCTCGTAAAAATATCACTTGGGTATTAATATCTCTTTACATTACACTTATTGTCATCACATTTTTTGCATGTATACATATAGTGCTTTTTTAAAATGAAAATCACATCCTTGTAACGTGATATCAACTAAAATTAATCACTTTATAGTGTTAATGATAGTGAAAATAACGTTACTGTCATCAAAATGGAACTTCTCATTTACTCATAATAATTCCCCAAAATAGTGTATAGACTAAGATTGAGACGTGTTATGATAACAAAAGTGGTAGTTAACAACATTATAGTGGGACTATATTGAGTGTTTATCACGTTCCAATTACCATTTGTCACTATAAAATGCTAGTTTGGCTTGTATATATATATATAAGATCCGTTTTTAAATTTTTTATTTATTTTGTTTTTTTCAGGAATTAGAAATAAATTAACTCCAACAAATATCCCTACGTATAAATAAAGAAACGACAATTAAAGTCTATTCTTTAATATATAATTCCCTTCGTTTAATTTTATCAACTTAGATTGATTTTTAATTTTATTTTATTAGAAGTTATTTAATTTTGTTCAGCGTTCTTATCACAACTGATTTCAATCATTCCCTATATGTCATGTGTCAGTTGTCACGTCTTTACCGGCAGGATGCCCTCACGTCCTTACCGGCAGAGTGCGCTCACGTCCTTACCGGCAGGGTGCGCAAAATATTTAAAGTACCTTACATACAATTACAATAATTGTGCAGATAATTGAATTTCTGGAAGATTTTCAGCAAATCCACAATTTTCTAGAACGCTTTTTGTTTCCATCGATTAGATTTCCACTAAAACTGTTATTTTTTTATCATTTGATAATTCTTTCTTTTTATTTTTAAATCACTTTCTTCATTGGGCAAATCCTACCGCTGTCACCATTTTATGTCGTGATTTAACAAAAACAACACTTCTTTTATCGCCACGATCAGCCCGATCACAACTAGATTTGTTTTGATGGTTTGATCATATTCTCCTCATCTCGTATGTGTGCATCGGCACAAAAACCTCCCCATTACTCCATCATGCCACCCCCAACTTATTCAAAAAAAAAAAAAAACAAAAGCAAGCGAAAATTTATGGTTACCAATTTATTAGATTGATACTATTAAATGTATGTGCAATTTTCAGCCAAAACAATATTGTTCAGCGATGAACCTACAAATAAACAAAAAAAGGAAGAATCAGTAAAAATTTTACAATGATATGAGTACTTATCTCATTTTGGTACCGCTCCTACGAAGTCCCTAGTTGAATTGCAACTCCAGGGCCTACATAAATGAATTCCTGAAATTATTAGAATAAGAAATGAAAAGAAATAATGAATTTTATATTGAAGTACAAAATGATTATTACTTCTTTGGAAGGTAAAAGGAAGCCTTCCCTATTACTTCTTTGGAAGGTAAAAGGAAGCCTTCCCTATTACTTCTTTGGAAGGTGAAAGTAAGCCTTCCATATTATTTCTTTGGAAGGTAAAAGGAAGCCTTCCTTATTACTTCTTTGGAAGGTAAAAGGAAGCCTTCCCTATTACTTCTTTGGAAGGTAAAAGGAAGCCTTCCTTATTACTTCTTTGGAAGGTAAAAGGAAGCCTTCCCTATTACTTCTTTGGAAGGTAAAAGGAAGCCTTCCTTATTACTTCTTTGGAAGGTAAAAGGAAGCCTTCCCTATTATTTCTTTGGAAGGTAAAAGGAAGCCTTCCCTATTATTTCTTTGGAAGGTAAAAGGAAGCCTTCCTTATTACTTCTTTGGAAGGTAAAAGCAAGCCTTCCCTATTACTTCTTTGGAAGGTAAAATGAAGCCTTCCCTATTACTTCTTTGGAAGGTAAAAGGAAGCCTTCCCTATTACATCTTTAGAAGGTAAAAAGAAGGCTTCCCTATTACTTCTGTGGAAGGTAAAAGGAAGCCTTCCCTATTACTTCTTTGGAAGGTGAAAGGAAGCCTTCCATATTACTTCTTTGGAAGGTAAAAGGAAGCCTTCCCTATTACTTCTTTGGAAGGTAAAAGGAAGCCTTCCTTATTACTTCTTTGGAAGGTAAAAGGAAGCCTTCCCTATTACTTCCTTGGAAGGTAAAAGGAAGCCTTCCCTATTACTTCTTTGGAAGGTAAAAGGAAGCCTTCCTTATTACTTCTTTGGAAGGTAAAAGGAAGCCTTCCCTATTACTTCTTTGGATGGTAAAAGCAAGCCTTCCCTATTACTTCTTTGGAAGGTAAAAGGAAGCCTTCCTTATTACTTCTTTGGAAGGTAAAAGGAAGCCTTCCCTATTACTTCTTTGGAAGGTAAAAGGAAGCCTTCCTTATTACTTCTTTGGAAGGTAAAAGGAAGCCTTCCCTATTACTTCTTTGGAAGGTAAAAGGAAGCCTTCCCTATTACTTCTTTGGAAGGTGAAAGGAAGCCTTCCCTATTACTTCTTTGGAAGGTGAAAGGAAGCCTTCCCTATTACTTATTTGCAAGGTAAAAGGAAGCCTTCCTTATTACTTCTTTGGAAGGTAAAAGGAAGCCTTCCCTATTACTTCTTTGGAAGGTAAAAGGAAGCCTTCCCTATTACTTCTTTGGAAGGTAAAAGGAAGCCTTCCCTATTACTTCTTTGGAAGGTAAAAGGAAGCCTTCCCTATTACTTCTTTGGAAGGTAAAAGGAAGCCTTCCCTATTACTTCTGTAGAAGATAAAAAGAAGGCTTCCCTATTACTTCTGTGGAAGGTAAAAGGAAGCCTTCCCTATTACTTCTTTGGAAGGTGAAAGGAAGCCTTCCATATTACTTCTTTGGAAGGTAAAAGGAAGCCTTCCCTATTACTTCTTTGGAAGGTAAAAGGAAGCCTTCCCTATTACTTCTTTGGAAGGTGAAAGGAAGCCTTCCCTATTACTTCTTTGGAAGGTGAAAGGAAGCCTTCCCTATTACTTATTTGCAAGGTAAAAGGAAGCCTTCCTTATTACTTCTTTGGAAGGTAAAAGGAAGCCTTCCCTATTACTTCTTTGGAAGGTAAAAGGAAGCCTTCCCTATTACTTCTTTGGAAGGTAAAAGGAAGCCTTCCCTATTACTTCTTTGGAAGGTAAAAGGAAGCCTTCCCTATTACTTCTTTGGAAGGTAAAAAGAAGCCTTCCTTATTACTTCTCTGGAAGGTAAAAGGAAGCCTTCCCTATTACTTCTTTGGAAGGTAAAAGGAAGCCTTCGTTATTACTTCTTTGGAAGGTAAAAGGATGCCTTCCTTATTACTTCTTTGGAAGGTAAAAAGAAGCCTTCCCTATTACTTCTTTGGAAGGTAAAAGGAAGCCTTCCCTATTACTTCTTTGGTAGGTAAGAAGAAGCCTTCCCTATTACTTCTTTGGAAGGTAATAGGAAGCCTTCCTTATTACTTCTTTGGAAGGTAAGAGGAAGCCTTCCCTATTACTTCTTTGGAAGGTAAAAGGAAGCCTTCCTTATTACTTCTCTGGAAGGTAAAAGGAAGCCTTCCCTATTACTTCTTTGGAAGGTAAAAGGAAGCCTTCCCTATTACTTCTGTAGAAGATAAAAAGAAGGCTTCCCTATTACTTCTGTGGAAGGTAGCCTTCCCGGTTTTTTTTTTTTTTTTTTTTTTTTTTTTTAGAAATCGTCAAGAATAGATCATTTCTGACGATTCGATGTATGGAATCAAAACCCGGTTTTTTTGTTTTTTTTTTTTTTTTTTTTTTAGAAATCGCCAAGATTATAGATCATTTTGGTGACGATTCGATGTATGGAATCAAAATGGATTGAAGACAGGCAAAGATTTTAAGAAACTATCGACGGGGTGAGGTTTGTATAGACATACTGCAGTGCCGTATAGAAATTAATTTATATGGGAAGTTATTAAATTATTTTTTTTTTTTTTTTTTTTTTAATAGAAATCATCAAGCTTATTCGCGACGATTCGAGATATTCTGTGGTAATGGATGAAATACAGTGAAATATTTTTTGCTCAATTTGGGTTATGGGGTCCGGTGGATATATACATACTGCACTGCTATATGGGAAGTTGAAAGGAGAGAGCGATATGGTTAGTAATTTATATGGGGATATGGGGAGTTGTATATAAATTAGCAAAAAAACTGCCGGTGCTGGTATTTTGTCATCTGTGTTTATGGATATCACTTCCTTAAAGCAGCATGACGAAGCGTTGTACGGCAGGTGGGGCACCAGTTGTCCACCGCCGTGGGTGGTTAGTTTAGCCACCGTGGTACCTACGTGAGGTACTTGAAGGGTTTCCTCATAGGTGTGTGGATGCTATGTTGTGTGTGTTCGTGCTGTGTTCCTTTGTTGGTGTTGTGTCGTACGTCTCTGTGTGTCAGGTGCGGTGTTTCGTGCGTTTCGTGCTTATTCGGGGTTTGGATTCCTGTGTGTGTCGCTTTGGAAATACCAGCCTTATGCTAATCTGGTGTGGTGCCTGGTGTAAGATACTTGTCTTAAATCTAGTATTACGTGGGTGTGCCTAAATATAATGTGCATTCTATTGCATCGTATTACAGAGTTTTTGAAACCGTCTTTATTGTTCCTGGTGGGACCAGGGGGTTCCTTCTGTAGTGCATGTGAGAGTACTTGCCTATGTTTATTGTGTACAAAAAACGGATGAATATGATTTGTTACGTCCCGGACACTGTAACATTTTTAGGGGGGTAGTAGTGGGGCGTTCTTAGCCGGTGCTAGGAAGGCCCGATGTTCGTTGGTGTTAGTATAGATAATAAAGGGGGGGTGATTGGGGAGGCCGTGTAGGCTAACTATTGGCTTTACCGTACGTCGTTTCATTCCAGCCACGGAAATCTTCAGCGGTGTTCCTACTGTCATCTGTGGAGTGGGTTTTTCTGCCCATTGTGTGTTCTAGAACACGAAGTTTGCGTTGTGCAAATTCCCTATATGTAACTATCTCATTGGGTTTTAGTGGTTAGTTGTGGTACACGAGTTACTTATGATATATGATACTGCTGACCTCGGATTATGGTCAGCATGCTAGAAAACCGTGAATGTGTGTCATATTAATTCACTGGTGTTTTATGAGGGGAAGTGGTTTGTTATATTTTGGTGAGTATGCTTACGTATTAACACTCTTATGATATCATATGAAAATCTAGTGTAATGTGACTTTATACTGTGGATTTTTTATATATAGAAAATATACTCCTGTGGATGTTCCTTTGGAACATGTTCACAGGCTGCCTCTTGACTTATTTCACTCTCTATGTTAGTTAACTCTGAGTTTTCTGCTTCTACACATGATCATCTCTATCCCTTAAGTGTCAGAAGTGCCGTGGTCCAACTCATTTTTTACAATATCATTTACCTTATTTATTCCAAATTTCTTATTTCCTATAGTAATCTTTTTATTTGCATATTTGTAGTTTTTGTGTTTTATCCCTGTTTCGAAGTGTACTATTTCCTTGATAGCAATCTCTACTAATTCTCGAGGTTCGTTTGAATGTGTGTTTTCATTTCCGGGGTGCTAGTTATTTCATCCTATTGTTAGGAACTTCTTTTGGTGTTAACTACTTATTCTAGGTTGTGGTGGTATCTATGTATGCCCTATGCTTCTAACCTATTAATTTTTTATATATTTTTTATATATATAATTTTACCTTACGTTTAGCACTTACCCCGAAATTTTCACTGCTTTCTGCTTGTTTCTTTCTGTGTTTTCACACTTATTTACTTCTCGTTATCTATTATCACGTGTGTGTTTCCTTATTATTGTCTCCTCACTTCACTTTTTTCATGTAGCACTTAATTTATCTATATTCTACTTATAACTTTGTATTTATATTTTCCTTCTCCTACACTTTATATTTCCTTACTCTATATTTTTTCTTTAGCACTCTATATTTTCTTTCTTTCACCACTTTATATTCCTTCTTTTTACTATTTTCTATTTCACTTTCTATCTCACTTTCTACTCTTTTTTCTTTTTACTATTTTCTATTTCACTTTCTATCTCACTTTCTACTCTTTTTTCCCTTTTTTTTCCCCTTCTTTTTTCTCTCTTTTTGTATACCCTTATTTCTACTCACATCACATGTTTCCCTTCGTAGTTTTCACTTACGTAAGTGGTAATCGCAGGTACAGTTGAATTTCGCACAGTATGTCCGCTCTATATATCTCGTCATACACACACATGGACACTCGCTGAAATAAGCATTCACATGTATGTACGTCTGAGTACAGGTGATCTGATGACCGATCGGTAACCCTGTGCGAAATTCTTTGTGCCTTTTACCAAGACTATGTGTGAACTTAAAAGAAAAATTTTTTAAAAATTTTTAAAAGAAGCAACTTAACTTTAGTTATGTTTCACTTGGACACTTTATCTTCTTATTTTTCTTTTCCTACACTCTATATTCTCCTCTCTTTATGTATTTTTCTATCACTTTCTATTTTCCTTATTTCATCACTTTATATTTTTTCTTTTTTCTATTTTTTCCCTTCTTTTTCTCACTTTTTATTTCCTTATTTCTATTCACATCATATGTTCACTTCTATGGTTTACACTTCGTAACTGGTAATTTGTGGATTTTTCACAGTTCTTATGCTCTGTAATTACTGTCTCACATGTAAAATGGATGGTCGCTGAGATAGGCATTCATATGTCCATATGTTTGAATTTAGGTCCTCTGGTGACCGATCAGTATCCTGTGCGAGATTTTGTGTTTCCTATCACAATGTGTATTAACTTAAAAGTTTTACAGTTGATGAAGACTTTGGCTGAATTAATGCCTCTGTTTTATATTGTAAACTTTCTTTACCGCTTTTTATTTTAGCCTCTTAATTTTCTCACAACCCGTGTTGCTTGTTTGGCTTTTGCTTAACTTGTGACTTTCTCCTCTACCTTGTGGGGTGCGCTTTCATCCACGCGGTGTTTGGGATTTCGTTTCCCCTCTGTCACTCATCTGGTTGTGTTTCCCGGGCTCGTGCTCGGTTTCTGTGTATTGTGGTTCTTGTTAATGCTATCTTTACTCTCTGTGCTCTTCATATTAGCTTTTTTCCCTTTTTCTCCTTCCCTTGGTGTGCTGTGATCCTGGTCTATGTCTGTGTATATCTTGTGTGATTTTCTCTATTTTTCTCTATCTCTTTTCGTCGTTTCGCCCTCCTCTGTTTGGGATTTCGTTTCCTCTCTGTCACTCAACTGGCTGTGTATCCCGGGCTCATGCTTGGTTTCTGTGTGTTGTGGTTCTTGTTAATGCTGTTTTTACTCTCTGTGCTCTTCATTTTAGCTTTTTTCCCTTTTTTCTCCTTTCCCTGGTGTGCTGTGATCCTGGTCTATGTGTGTGTATATTTTGTTTGATTTTCCTCTATCTTTCTCTTTCTCTTTTCGTCATATTGGCTTTTTTCCCTTTTTTCTCCTTTCCTTGGTGTGCTGTGATCCTGGTCTATGTCTGTGTATATCTTGTGTGATTTTCCCTATTTTTCTCTTTCTCTTTTCGTCGTTTCGCCCTCCTCTGTTTGGGATTTCGTTTCCTCTCTGTCACTCATCTGGCTGTGTATCCCGGGCTCATGCTTGGTTTCTGTGTGTTGTGGTTCTTGTTAATGTTGTTTTTACTCTCTGTGCTCTTCATTCTAGCTTTTTTCCCCTTTTTCTCCTTTCCCTGGTGTGCTGTGATCCTGGTCTATGTGTGTGTATATTTTGTTTGATTTTCCTCTATCTTTCTCTTTCTCTTTTCGTCGTTGTGCCCTCCTCTACTTGTCTGTGTCTCGTTTATCTTGTTTTTGGTTATCGTGTAAGTCTGGTTTTTGTGCCCCTGTTGTGTTTTCTGATTATACTAGTGTGTGTGTTCTAGTTGTTGTGTTGAGCTCGTGCGTGTTATCTGATTCTACTAGTGTGTGTGTTATAGTTGTTGTGTTGAGCTCGTGTGTGTTGTCACATTCTTTACGTCAACGCCCCTCAGTGGTTCAATTTAGGATATTTTGGGGGGTAACCCCCATTTTGTCTACGTGGCAGCGCGAATTGCTTGCCACCCTTCCGTATTTTTTGTTCGTTACCTTTATGTTATTGTCTTTAGCTATTAGCTCTTTTAGCTAACGTCTATGGTCACTGGGTGCTTATTTTCGAATACAACGGGTGTTTCACCGGTTCGAACGGCCCAGTACTTTCTTCTGCCCTGTATTGTCCGTTCCCTACATTGTTCCTATTTCTTTGTCTGTTCGTATGGTTTTCTGTCGTGTTATCCTTCATTTTATTACTTCACTGGGAGCCGCATCCGGCAAGTTTTGTGATATGTGTATCTTTCCTTGTTGTTTACTAACTTCCTATTTCCTGATTCTGCTTTGTCTACTAGCTTCCTGATTCCTGATTTTGGCTGAGTGTTTTCGTGTTAGTGGTGGTTTGTGTGTTTCATTTGTGTTATATACTGTTGTGTTCCCTACTGGTGTTGTTCTTCTTCCCCCTCACCATCAACGCCTCCTGCTGGTTTTTGTTCGGTATATTGTTGGGCATCCCCATTTCGCTCTTGTGATGGAGCGAATTGCGTGTGCCCCTCCTGTATTTTCGTTCGTTATATCTGAGTTTTTGTCTTAGCTATTAGCTCTTTTAGCTAACGTCTATGGTCACTGGGTACTTATTTTCGAATACAACGGGTGTTTCACCGGTTCGAATGGCCCAGTACTTTCTACTGCCCTGTACCGTCTTGTTCCCTACATTGTTCCTACTTTAGTTGTCCGTTCGTGTGGTGTTCTGTTGTGTTATCCCCTGTACCTTACTCTCCCAGGAGCTGCATCTGGCAAGTTTTGTTAGGTGTGTCAATATTTTTATGTTGTTCTCTGGCTACCTATTCTTTACTATTGTCTGGGTGTTGTGTATTGGTGGTGATCTATGTGTTGGGTTTGTGCTAACTTCTGTTTTGCCCTCTACTAATCTTGTGTCTTATCTTTCTTACCGTTAACCCCTCCCGCCGGTTCAGCTAGGGATATTTTGGGCAGCTCCCAATCCCGTCTGTGTGCCACAGCGACCTGTGTGCTACCCTTCTGTATTTTCGTTCGTGAGGAGTGTGTTATTGTCCTAGCTATTAGCTCTTTTAGCTAACGTCTATGGTCACTGGGTACTTCTTTTCGAATACAACGGGTGTTTCACCGGTTCGAACGGCCCAGTACTTTCTACTGCCCTGTATTGTCCGTTGCCCTACATTGTTCCTATCTGTTCTGTCCGTATGTTTGCTGTTATGTTGTGTTATACCCTATTACTGTTCCTGCTAGGAGCTGTTTCCGGCAAGTTTTTGGTTTGTATACCTTAATTGTGTAGTTTTCCTCTCTGCTGTGAAAGATTCCCTAGCTGTCTGTTTCCTAATTGTGTCTCAGTGTTGTGCGTTGCTGTGTTGTGTTGTGATTAATGTGTTCTGTTTGCTTTTTTATTATATGTTCTGTCTCCTCCTGGTTTTGTTTTGCTCCTTGGGTTTGTTATTCGTGCGTCTTCTCCCTTGTCCTTGTGTGTCTTACCTTCTATTGTTGGTTCACATCTATTTCTATTCCTGTTTGCTCTGTTTCGTTTTGGTTCTGTTGGCTATGTGTGTGTTGTGATCGGTCGCATATTTCAGATTCCCATCTTTGGGTTTTCGTCGCTATCTGTTTCTTGTTGTATTGTTCCTTTTACTTCTCTTTCAAGCGGCCTTGAGTTGGACTATTTCCGTGTTGTTTTCCCTCGGTGTCTTCTCTTCTGGTTTGCGTGTTTTTCCGTTGTTGTGTTTCTATATGCTTATACTACTATTTCGTTCCTTAAACTATATTGTGAACTCTAGGGGGTTTTCTCTTATCGCTATTTCTTTCTGTGGTTATGGGGGGCAAGTGTTCCCATGTTTCCTTTCCTCCTTTCTCTCCTCCTTCCCGTTTTCTTGCTCCTGTGTTCGTGTGTTGTTGGCTTTCCTTTGTCTATGATGTGTTTCTTGGTGTGATCGTGAGTGTTCCTCCTTCCTGTGTTATTTTACCTTTGTAGTGGGCATCCGCTTTGAGTGGGTTGATGTCTATTATTCTATTATTCTCGTTGTCGTTGTTTCCTATGTATGCAGCTATGTATTTGGCTGCTTTTGCTGTGCTTCTGACTTTTTCGATTATTTGTACTTCCTCGTTGATCCTGTGTCCCAAGGTGCTCCTGTGGCTGTGCATTGCTCCATTTTTGCTGCTCATCTGTTTGTGTACCATCTCCTTGATGTCCATCTTTCCCGTGTGGACTATGTATTTGTTGTTGCAATCTCTGCATTGGAACAGTATGATGTTGTTCCAATCCTGGGGGTTTGTTCTGTGTGTGTTCATGTCCTTGTTCCTGTATTCATGTGTCTTTACCCCTCTTTTCCTTTTCGCGTTGTAAATGCTCCTTATGTTTGCCCCTGGTGGGTTGTATGGTACCATTTTCACGCTCTGTACCCTGTCGTTGATTTTGGTGATGTGCCGATCTGTTGTGCTGTTTATGTACTGTGTCCTGATATATTTCTTTCTCTCGTCCCTGTCCCTTCTTTCTTGGGTGTCCTCAGTTCTTCTCTCGGGATTCCCTTGTTCCTGGTTTTGTCTTTCCTCTTCTAGGTTGTCCTCTATTTTTATTCCACATTTGTCGCTTAGGTACGTTATGATCCTCTGTTTTTTCTCCTGTTCCAGGTTTGATTTCTTGATGCCTTCCGTGAAGTATTTTTCCGTTATTTTCCTCGGATATCCGTTGTCGTCTGCTTCTATCACTAGTGTTTTCATGGTGTCCTCTATGTGTTCTATTTCCGTGACCTTGATGGCGTAGCTTACCCTCTCTATTATAGTGTTCTTCTTATATATGTTGGGCTGGTTTGACAGGTAGTTTATTAGCCTGTTTGAGGCAATGGCTTTCTTGTACCACTTTGTCTTGAATTCCTTGTTTGTTCTGGTTATCGTTATGTCCAGATAGTTTATCTCGTTCCTGTCATTTTCCTTCTCTATCGTGAGTTCCATGTTTAGTTCCTTCTCCAGTGTTTTTTGTATTGCTTTGATGTTCTGCTCCTTCGCGTATATGAGGAAGTCATCCACATATATTTTAAGTAGTCTTGTTCCCATCCGTTGTAGTTTGTCGTATATTCTGTTTATTGCTAAGTCTATGTAGAGACTTGCGTACTTTCCTGATGTTTTTCCTCCCATTGGGGTGCCTCTGGTCTGTTTGAACACCTCCTTGTCTATCTGGAAGTAATTTGCTTGTTTCAAGTCAAAATCCATGATGTTGAGTAGGTTTGTCATATTGTATTCCCCTTCCATTCTGGGCCCTATTGTGTCTTTTATGCTTTCCTTCAGCTTTGTTAGGTCTAGGTTGTTGTACATGTCCTTTATGTCCATCGTTACAAGGACATGGCCTTCTCTCCATTCCAATGTTTTTATTTCTTTCAGTAGGTCCAGTTTGTCCTTGACATTCTGGTCTATCTTCAAGCATTCCAGGTGTCGCATTCTGTCCAATGCTCTGTTTATGTACTTTCCCAGTTTTGTGTTGATTGCGCTGGTCTTCGATACGATGGGCCTTAGTTTCGGTATCTCTTTGTGTATTTTGATGACTGGGTGTAGTATGCTTATTTCGTTTTCATAGTCGTCTAGGCTTCTAAGCATTTCTACATCTTCCCCGCTTAGGTGTGTGTTGCTCCGGTTGTTCGTTTTCCTTAGGTATAATCCGTTTGTGTTTATTGCTTTCAGTTTGTTCCTGTATGCGTTCTCCATCGCTTTCTGTGTCTTTTTGATGTCCTCGTTGTTTATTCTTCTATATAGTCCGTTGCTTATTCCTTCCGTTATCATTTCCCTGAGTAGTTCCTCGTAGTACTCCCTCTGTATCGCTACCGTTACCTTTCCTTTATCTTCCTCTATGATTTTTATGTCCTTCCTTCTGGTGAGCATTTCTTTGATCCTGCCTACTGTTTCGTTGATTTTCAATTCTGTTCTCGTGAATTGTTTTTTCTTGTTCTCTTCTATGTACTTGTTCGTGTCCTTGGCTATCCCCCTCGTTATCTCTTTGTATTCCATGGGTGTGTTCACTTCTACTGTCTCTGCTATGCTGTTCAGGGTCACCAGTGTGTTTATGGGGTTTATGTTCCGGTTGGGCGGTATGAATTTCGGTCCATATGATAATATCGCCTTGATGTCTGGTTCCATCTCGTACTCCGTTAGGTTTTTGAAACCCCCTCCTACCTCCCTGAACGTCATGGGTTTTCCTGTGGGTGCCATGTGTTTGCGTTGTTCGTTGAATTCGCTTATTTCGGTTTTCCTGTGGATGGTAAGATGTGTTTATGTTAAGTGTGTGTTTTTATGTGTTGTGATGGCTGTGGTTAGATTTATATTGTTAGTTGGTCTTCTATTACTATTCTCCTTCCCACGTGTGTGTCCATATGTTCTCCTGTTGGTGTGGGTGTATCATTCCCTTCTTATTGTTGCCTACCTTTGATCGGGGTTCTGGTTTGTCCTTGTTCCCTTCCTTGCTTTTACCCTACTGTGTTCATGTGTGTTATGTTTGGTTGGTGTGTGTGTATACATTGTTACTGGTCTCTTCTTTGAATGTGTCATGCTCTCGTCGTGTTTTCAGTTGGTCTGTTTCTGTGTTTTTATGTTTTTTTGTTTTGTTTGTTGTGTGTGTGCTCGTGTGTTTGTGCTGTGTGTTTTTGTTCATCCCACATTTCTGTGTACTCCCCTTCGGTCTTCCCGTTTCTCTATCACTGGTTCCACAGTGCTTGGTGTTGGCTGGTATCTTTGTGATTAGCCTCCCGAGCACATTATCGATGCTCAGCACTGTCTTGGGTGCCCCAGGTTTCCTACCCAGTGTGGCCAATGGACACTGTGCACTTGGGCTAGGGCACCTATATTTGTGCCTGAGCTCCGATACCGCTCTTTTCTAGGAGTAGTAAATCTATATAAATTAGCAAAAAAACTGCCGGTGCTGGTATTTTGTCATCTGTGTTTATGGATATCACTTCCTTAAAGCAGCATGACGAAGCGTTGTACGGCAGGTGGGGCACCAGTTGTCCACCGCCGTGGGTGGTTAGTTTAGCCACCGTGGTACCTACGTGAGGTACTTGAAGGGTTTCCTCATAGGTGTGTGGATGCTATGTTGTATGTGTTCGTGCTGTGTTCCTTTGTTGGTGTTGTGTCGTACGTCTCTGTGTGTCAGGTGCGGTGTTTCGTGCGTTTCGTGCTTATTCGGGGTTTGGATTCCTGTGTGTGTCGCTTTGGAAATACCAGCCTTATGCTAATCTGGTGTGGTGCCTGGTGTAAGATACTTGTCTTAAATCTAGTATTACGTGGGTGTGCCTAAATATAATGTGCATTCTATTGCATCGTATTACAGAGTTTTTGAAACCGTCTTTATTGTTCCTGGTGGGACCAGGGGGTTCCTTCTGTAGTGCATGTGAGAGTACTTGCCTATGTTTATTGTGTACAAAAAACGGATGAATATGATTTGTTACGTCCCGGACACTGTAACATTTTTAGGGGGGTAGTAGTGGGGCGTTCTTAGCCGGTGCTAGGAAGGCCCGATGTTCGTTGGTGTTAGTATAGATAATAAAGGGGGGGTGATTGGGGAGGCCGTGTAGGCTAACTATTGGCTTTACCGTACGTCGTTTCATTCCAGCCACGGAAATCTTCAGCGGTGTTCCTACTGTCATCTGTGGAGTAGGTTTTTCTGCCCATTGTGTGTTCTAGAACACGAAGTTTGCGTTGTGCAAATTCCCTATATGTAACTATCTCATTGGGTTTTAGTGGTTAGTTGTGGTACACGAGTTACTTATGATATATGATACTGCTGACCTCGGATTATGGTCAGCATGCTAGAAAACCGTGAATGTGTGTCATATTAATTCACTGGTGTTTTATGAGGGGAAGTGGTTTGTTATATTTTGGTGAGTATGCTTACGTATTAACACTCTTATGATATCATATGAAAATCTAGTGTAATGTGACTTTATACTGTGGATTTTTTATATATAGAAATATACTCCTGTGGATGTTCCTTTGGAACATGTTCACAGGCTGCCTCTTGACTTATTTCACTCTCTATGTTAGTTAACTCTGAGTTTTCTGCTTCTACACATGATCATCTCTATCCCTTAAGTGTCAGAAGTGCCGTGGTCCAACTCATTTTTTACAATATCATTTACCTTATTTATTCCAAATTTCTTATTTCCTATAGTAATCTTTTTATTTGCATATTTGTAGTTTTTGTGTTTTATCCCTGTTTCGAAGTGTACTATTTCCTTGATAGCAATCTCTACTAATTCTCGAGGTTCGTTTGAATGTGTGTTTTCATTTCCGGGGTGCTAGTTATTTCATCCTATTGTTAGGAACTTCTTTTGGTGTTAACTACTTATTCTAGGTTGTGGTGGTATCTATGTATGCCCTATGCTTCTAACCTATTAATTTTTTATATATTTTTTATATATATAATTTTACCTTACGTTTAGCACTTACCCCGAATTTTCACTGCTTTCTGCTTGTTTCTTTCTGTGTTTTCACACTTATTTACTTCTCGTTATCTATTATCACGTGTGTGTTTCCTTATTATTGTCTCCTCACTTCACTTTTTTCATGTAGCACTTAATTTATCTATATTCTACTTATAACTTTGTATTTATATTTTCCTTCTCCTACACTTTATATTTCCTTACTCTATATTTTTTTTTAGCACTCTATATTTTCTTTCTTTCACCACTTTATATTCCTTCTTTTTACTATTTTCTATTTCACTTTCTATCTCACTTTCTACTCTTTTTTCTTTTTACTATTTTCTATTTCACTTTCTATCTCACTTTCTACTCTTTTTTCCCTTTTTTTCCCCTTCTTTTTTCTCTCTTTTTATATACCCTTATTTCTACTCACATCACATGTTTCCCTTCGTAGTTTTCACTTACGTAACTGGTAATCGCAGGTACAGTTGAATTTCGCACAGTATGTCCGCTCTATATATCTCGTCATACACACACATGGACACTCGCTGAAATAAGCATTCACATGTATGTACGTCTGAGTACAGGTGATCTGATGACCGATCGGTAACCCTGTGCGAAATTCTTTGTGCCTTTTACCAAGACTATGTGTGAACTTAAAAGAAAAATTTTTTAAAAAATTTTAAAAGAAGCAACTTAACTTTAGTTATGTTTCACTTGGACACTTTATCTTCTTATTTTTCTTTTCCTACACTCTATATTCTCCTCTCTTTATGTATTTTTCTATCACTTTCTATTTTCCTTATTTCATCACTTTATATTTTTTCTTTTTTCTATTTTTTCCCTTCTTTTTCTCACTTTTTATTTCCTTATTTCTATTCACATCATATGTTCACTTCTATGGTTTACACTTCGTAACTGGTAATTTGTGGATTTTTCACAGTTCTTATGCTCTGTAATTACTGTCTCACATGTAAAATGGATGGTCGCTGAGATAGGCATTCATATGTCCATATGTTTGAATTTAGGAAGCCTTCCCTATTACTTCTTTGGAAGGTGAAAGGAAGCCTTCCCTATTACTTCTTTGGAAGGTGAAAGGAAGCCTTCCATATTACTTCTTTGGAAGGTAAAAGGAAGCCTTCCTTATTACTTCTTTGGAAGGTAAAAGGAAGCCTTCCCTATTACTTCTTTGGAAGGTAAAAAGAAGCCCTCCCTATTACTTCTTTGGAAGGTAATAGGAAGCCTTCCTTATTACTTCTTTGGAAGGTAAAAGGAAGCCTTCCCTATTACTTCTTTGGAAGGTAAAAGGAAGCCTTCCCTATTACTTCTTGGGAAGGTAAAAGGAAGCCTTCCTTATTACTTCTTTGGAAGGTAAAAGGAAGCCTTCCTTATTACTTCTTTGGAAGGTAAAAGGAAGCCTTCCCTATTACTTCTTCGGAAGGTAAAAGGAAGCCTTCCTTATTACTTCTTTGGAAGGTAAAAGGAAGCCTTCCTTATTACTTCTTTGGAAGGTAAAAAGAAGCCTTCCCTATTACTTCTTTGGAAGGTGAAAGGAAGCCTTCCCTATTACTTCTTTGGAAGGTAAAAGGAAGCCTTCCCTATTACTTCTTTGGAAGGTAAAAGGAAGCCTTCCCTATTACTTCTTTTGAAGGTGAAAGGAAGCCTTCCCTATTACTTCTTTGGAAGGTGAAAGGAAGCCTTCCATATTATTTCTTTGGAAGGTAAAAGCAAGTCTTCCTTATTACTTCTTTGGAAGGTAAAAGGAAGCCTTCCCTATTACTTCTTTGGAAGGTAAAAGGAAGCCTTCCTTATTACTTCTTTGGAAGGTAAAAGGAAGCCTTCCTTATTACTTCTTTGGAAGGTAAAAGGATGCCTTCCTTATTACTTCTTTGGAAGGTAAAAAGAAGCCTTCCCTATTACTTCTTTGGAAGGTAAAAGGAAGCCTTCCCTATTACTTCTTTGGTAGGTAATAGGAAGCCTTCCTTATTACTTCTTTGGAAGGTAAGAGGAAGCCTTCCCTATTACTTCTTTGGAAGGTAAAAGGAAGCCTTCCCTATTACTTCTTTGGTAGGTAAGAAGAAGCCTTCCCTATTACTTCTTTGGAAGGTAATAGGAAGCCTTCCTTATTACTTCTTTGGAAGGTAAGAGGAAGCCTTCCCTATTACTTCTTTGGAAGGTAAAAGGAAGCCTTCCCTATTACTTCTTGGGAAGGTAAAAGGAAGCCTTCCTTATTACTTCTTTGGAAGGTAAAAGGAAGCCTTCCCTATTACTTCTTTGGAAGGTAAAAGGAAGCCTTCCTTATTACTTCTTTGGAAGGTAAAAGGATGCCTTCCCTATTACTTCTTTGGAAGGTAAAAGGAAGCCTTCCTTACTACTTCTTTGGAAGGTGAAAGGAAGCCTTCCCTATTAATTCTTTGGAAGGTAAAAGGAAGCCTTCCCTATTACTTCTTTGGAAGGTAAAAGGAAGCCTTCCCTATTACTCTTGTCCCTTTTTTCGGACCACCCCAGGTCGATTTGAAACAATACCCCTGCCTTTCGCAGGTCACTATTTTCCCTTATTTTGATGATCTTGGATATTTGTTCTATATTTTTCTTTTTTTCTTACTGCAAATTTTCCTTAGCTTTAATGAAAATTTTACATTTTTGATTTGTGAGTGTTTTCACACCGCTTTTATTAGATACGTTCACAAAATGGCAGACACCTACCTTGAGGTCGCTCCACTTTGGATGCTTTTTCTTCTCCCGATGCCATTGACCGGAACGTTCAGAATTCCCAGTCAGTCAGATGTCGGTCACACAGTCTGACGAAACACGGCAGCTAACTTGTTGCTACAACCTGCCCACACCTTGCTTAAGGTACGCCGCACCCGTAACACGTTTAAATCTAATAGCATGTCGGAATCAACGGGATGAGTGGTATCAAAACGTTTTCTCCTTTGTACTTTTCTTTAAGAATTGTTGTTTCGATGACGTAACTTTGTTTCTTCACCGCAAGCCGGGTGTTTGATATTTCGCAATATTAAGATTACCGATCTGGCTTTCAATTTAAGTTTGTGAGGCGGCAATTCGGGCAATTCCAGCGAGCTTAAAAATTCTGTTGGATAGTTGACGACACCATCTTGACTTGTAACCGAATCCACCATATTATGCATCATCAATTTACCAGCAATTTCAATTTGAATCCTAAAATTCAATTCGACAGCATCATTGTTTTTCGCAGCCGCGCTATATTGACTCTACCAAAAAAGATTTTTGTAATTTTGACCAATGTTTTGGAACACCTTTCGGATTAGTTCGGTCTGTGTTTTTGTGAACTGCTAAAAATAGACGGGGAATGTAATGCAAGCAGTCGAAATGTCAACGGGGATTTTGCCATTGCCAATGTCCAGTAACTGTTTTGAAAATACTTCTCCAGATTGATTGTTCTGCAACTCGATACGCATGTTGATACTAAATATGAGTATCTTGACGTGTTTTCATTAAACGGACGATTTGAAGCATGCGTTAAGTTTATCGGATTTTTCCTGCAAACTTTTCGAGGACCATAACGAGCAAATCGAAAAAATAATTACGCATGTAGTGAAAAATCAAAGTTTTGTGTGGCAACACCAAGAAAGGGTAGCCCGATTTAGTCTATTTTTGAACTTGTATTTACAATTTTTACGAAAGTACTGTGTGCAAAATATGAGCTCTCCACGTCGACGTGCTATCAGGTAGTTTCCAAATATGCAGGGTGTCCCATACGTACCGCATTTCCTTTATACACCGGATTCCTCACTCAATTTCGAGAAAAAAGTTGTATGGGAGGAGAGTCGGAAAATTCACGGTGAGGGCGGTAGCTGGGTTTTGTGATTTTTGTTCTTTCTATCATAATACCATGTAACTTTCGTGTAACTTTCTTGTTATACACCCTATGAAGGTGACTTGCATCTCAGGTGATAGTAAACCCTCTACGGTATCTAAAAAATGTCCAACCACCTCTCTATTCCTTTTCCGTCGGCAGTTGTAGGACGTCAAAATCAAAAAATTAGAAAATTTTACAATTTGTTTTTCAATTTCAACGATTTTCCCGCTAAGAGCCAAGATAAGGATAGCACTTTCTTGCACGATTTCGAGACCTCCGAATGCTACATTTCATTTGATCCTGCATATCTGTCTACCTAAATGCTACCGTTTTTCAGATATTCCCGTTTTTATGATGCATAATTTCATTAATTTTGCTAATAACAATAGAAATCGCGTCTAATTTATGCAATTCCACGCAAATTAGCAAAAAATTCATGAATTTATGAATCATAGGAACGGGAATATCTCAAAAACGGTTGCATTTAGGTAGGTATGTGTGTATAGTCAAATAAAGATAACATTCCGGGGTCTCTAAATCTTGTAAACAAACTGTATATTTATCATGTATTTTGGCGCGAAAATCGTTAAAATTTGAAAAAAATATGATGTTTTTTTCCAATTTTTGGACATTGACGTACTACAACTTAAGATTGAAGGTGACAGTAGGGCTGGTTGGACATACATTGCAAACCTTAGATGGTTTGCGAGATAAATCTCGCCTTGATAGGGTGTATATCAAGAAATTTACAAGGTGTAAAGTGGAAACAGCATTAAAAACGTAAACCCCCCTACCACCCACCCCGTGCATTATCCGGCTCTCCTACCATACAATTTATTTCTCGAAATTGAGTGAGTAATCCGGGGTATAAAGGAAATGCGGTACGTATGGGACACCCTGTATAGTGAAAAAATAAAGTTTTTTGTTGTAACACCAGGAAGGGATTGCTGATTCCTATTTTTCTTTCCCTAAACTAAGATCCTTATACGGACTATTACGACCATATAAAAACAAACAAAATTAGCCAAATCGGTCGAGCCATTCTCAGCTGACGCGATTACCAACGAACAGCAATTCATTTTAATTAATATAAATTATGCACCATTTTTATTTTTTTATACCAATTTCTATTGTTTTTTTAATTTGATGCGTTCCTCCAATATTGTCCAATATTGCCGATGTGCTTCGGTTACTTTTTTCCAACTTTCATGGTGTTGCTTCTACATTCTCTATTTCATCAACTGTCTCCTGTAAATCCTGAAATATTTTTTCGATTTCTGTTATGATTTTTTCTTCTGCTTCCGAGTTGGGGGCTTCGCACAATTCTGGTATATGTTTGTCATCCTGACTGTTTTCATTTGCAGCATATGGTTTTATCCCTTCTGTAGTTTTCCGTAGTACGTTTGCTGACCATAGCCGCTAGTTTTTCTTCCCTTTCTCTTACTTTCAACATTGCTATTTCTAGTTGTTTCCTTTGTTTTTGCTCTTTTTTCTTTTGCCATTGGATAACCTTTTCCTCTGTGTTTTGCTGAGTTAGTAAGGATTTTTCTTTACGTTTTAAATGATTTTTTTCCTTCAAATTGTCAGCAAGTATCTTTCTCTCCATTTTCACATCATTAAATCTTCACAAGTGAGATGAATATATTAGACCGGTCTTGCTTTTCTTGTTTGTATAGTCGTTGTGGGTATTGATGGGAAAAATCGTTACATTTCGGTATCTGCAGCGATTCGTTACATTGGAAGCATATGCTGATTACTTTGAAATCGGTACTCGGTACTTTTGTGACTTTCGTTACTGCTCTCAGAATTTTGATATGAATTGATCTGTTCTACAGCGCCTTAGTTTATTGTATGTGTTCTTTTTACTCTGGTAGCTTTATATGATATAGGTAGTACGTACTTACGTTACTAATTCTGTTGTCTAACATTTCAGATTTCGATTTTTTAACATGATAGCGTCCGAAATAATAATATTTTTTTTAAAAATAAAAACAAAAATAAGTTTGGAATACAAAATTAGAAAATTATTTTAAATAAGAATTAAAGAAAAAATATATTGTGTTATATACAATAGAACCACCTATCGTCTCCAAAACTATACTACCTTTTAAGCTGGAACAAACCGTTCATTCACATTCACAAAATTTCATTGGAATCGGTTGGACGGTTTGGGAGATTAACGTGTACGAACACAGTGACACGTGGTTTTTATATATTAATATATAGAAACAAATCAAGGTTCCTATCTATTATCATGGCCCCCAAGGAATAGGATTTAAGAAACCTAATTAATTCAAATTTTATAGGAAGCTCAATGGTAACATCATAAACAGATAAAACAAAAACAGGAAGGCTGTATTAAGAGGTACGTTGACATTTGTATAGCTCAGTATAAGTATCCATCAGTCAAAATTAGGTTTTTCGGTTTACTCATTACACAAACTGTCTTATTTAAAACAAATTTCGATAGTGAGTGTAATACTGCAGACACTTCTATCCATCGTGCCAATAGGATAAAAAAAAACTTCCATAGTCATGATACAAATCTTCCAACTTCCTAATGACCAGATTTAGTTAGCAAAGAGAAGGGAGATTAAAATTTATTTAGCTGGAAAAAATGAATATAGAAATCCTAGGAGAGATTCAATTCGAACTTTTTGCTTCATATTTGTAATAAATTACAAACGAGCAAACTTGAAAAAGTCAAATATCTAGCTACTTAAAACTGTGCCTTTTAAATTACAATCATTCTTGCTTGTCTCGTCCTGCCCGCGGATATTCATGACTCTAAATGAAATTAGCAACACTCAACAAAAACTTGAGAAATTTTATTCCTTTGAGGTTCATTACTCTCATTAAGCCATGCAATCTCCCATTAAAACTTCATCCTGTTTCAACCATAGAATTCTATATTCGCCCTCGTTCTGAATATCTTAATTTGAAGTTATAAGAAGAGAAATGAAGATGTAACCACGGCATTAGCGTTTAATAAACTTAACAAAATGAATACCATGTCCATTTCTGTGTTCCAAGAACTGAGTTCATGAGGCGAATAGAAGCAGAATATTCTCTACAGAGTCTACGTACCAATTTCATAGTATGTATAGGACGAAGGAGACATGACACAGATATGAAAATTAATACGAACATTAGATAAACTTTGAATAACTTACAAGGCCTTACTTCTGTATGCTATGATAAATGTCCCTATAACTTAAGATAAAGGACTGCTGTTCTGCCGATCTAGTATCTCTGTTAAAGTCATTAAGCATTGCTCAACGATATTTGCTGGCTGTGGTAGTGCCATCCTTCTGTTGTGGTCGATAATTCTATTTCTCCGATTTCTTCCTTCCAGTATAATTGTGCAGTTTACTGAGTGGTGGGTTCTGCGTCGCTTAGTAAATTGCTCTTTAAGCCACTGTGTTTCACACTTTGTTATGTTAACTGCTTACAAACATTTTTAATTTGCTCGTATCTTATATTCTTCCGGACAGGATTACCAACTGCGCCAGTTAGATCGTGGCACTTCATCGATCGTGGAACTAAACTGGAAGGTAAGAAAGTTCTATCCAAAAATGACATTCACTCAAAAACGATAGACTACTATGTAGCTTCAATCATAATGACGATAATAAAAAATACAACATTTTTCACCGTCTGTAGTTTAATTGATTTGTTTTAAAAAAAACCCTCAACAATTAATTTATACTACTCTACTGACTCGATCGAACATTTAAGCACCGCGACTCGTTAATTACTCACTTCTCTAGAGCTTTTACAATTTGTCTTTTGGTGTTCTTCTAATTGTCAGGTAAGCACTTTTTATGTATCTCATGATAACATTTGGATTTATATATGAATTAACATGACACCTTTACGGTTTATGAAAAATTCTGACATTGCGACGTGAGAATGTGGGAAATTAGATTTAATAAAAGAATGTTGCGGTTGCAACATGAAAATGTGAGAAAGTTGAGTTTTAGACTTTCTCACTACCAAGCCATGGGTTTTGATGTTGCAGTTTGTTATGGGTCTGGATCTGATAGATCCGGTGTCTGATTTACGTCACGTTTTAGGTGAATCAAGTCGGACAGTATGGAAGGAAAATAGCACTACTTCACACATACATAAAATTTCACTTAACGGCTTGTAATATTTACAAGGTTGTGCTTTCATGAATGAATCATTAATGTTATTCTGGATAGCGAATGCTAGTGCCAGATCACATTACATTTTATTGTGTTTCTGCGTTTTGGAATAAAATGGTATTAATATGATTTGGTAGATATTTTGCTAGATGCATGACGTGCATTTGAGATTTGGGGATGATGTTCTAGTTAACGTTATGAATCCAAGATTAGGTAGTTAGTTGTGATTGATTCAGTGGATTCATAACATTTCGAATACTTCAATTTGTCTATCTAGTATGGGGTCTACTATAAGCGGTTCTGTATATTGGACGCAGCTCCTATTTATTTGCGAGTTCAGAAAATTCTGGAAATATTGGTGGAAATCGATAATTATTATTGAGTGCCTAATAATGTATCCCTTGCCGCAAATTTCTCTGCTGATAGCCCACCATTCTTTGCTATCCTTTACATGACTTAGGCGAGCGTCTAGATCATTGTAATAAAGTGATTTTTTCTCCCTGAATAACCTTTTATATTTTGCATTTTCGTTCAAATATAGATCTTTTAGAAACTTCGAGTTGCTTTTCCTAAATTTGTTTAATAGTGTAAGCGCTTTGCTTGAACTCGAAACGAATTACGCTTACAGAAATTACTTAGATTAACTAATGAATTAAATCATTAGTGTATTACACAAAACACTTTTCACAGCCACAGCACTTTTCGGTCAGGACCCGCCATTGCGCCCCCTTGTTCCGACTTGTCCTGAAACTTAAAGTCCTGTGAGACCTAAAAATTGTCGCACTTCTCTAGTCGTTTCCGGAACAGGATACTCTTGAACCGCTTGACTCTTTACCTGGTCGAATTCCTTCTGCGTACACCTCGTGTCCTAGGAAATGTACCTTGTCATTAAAAAATGAACATTTCTCGGTGTTCAAAGTTAAATTGGCTTCCTTGATTACTTCCAATACCTTCTCCAGCAATGTCAGACCTTCTTCAATTGTCTGGGTTACCAGCAGACAATTATCCATATAAACTAACATTCTTTTATCCTGAAATTTTTGCAATATCTTATCCATCAATCTTAGAAATACAGCGGGAGCATTTGTTAATCCAAAGGGCATCCTTTTAAACTGATATTGCCCAAAAGCAGTTACAAAAGCTGTGTACGCTCTTGAATCCTGATGTATAGGTATGTGATAATACCCGCCCATGAGATCTAGAGATGTAAAGACACGTCCATTTGCGACTTTATTAAGAGACTCCTCTATGTTCGGTATTGGGAAGTTTTCGTTTGGCAACTGCATTTAACTGTCTGTAATCCACACACATGCGATGAGTGTCATCCTTCTTTTCACGAGTATAGCTGGACTAGCATAATCAGACTGTGATCTTTCGATGATATCACTGTCGAGCAAGTCAACAACGATCTATTGTAACGCCTCCTCCTAATGATAAGCTACACGATATGGTTTGTAGCGAATGATAGTCCTATCCCTTACCTCTATCTTCATCTCTGTCAGAGTCGTCTTTCCCAAATCGTTGGTTTCCGTTGCAAAACAATCTCTGTAAGAGTTTATAAGTTTCACGAGTTTCTCGTTAGTTTCCTCCGTTCCCAGTTTCCCGATATCGAGTTCATCTACCATAATGGGTGATTTCACGATCCTCATCTGTCTGCGTTCACCGTACTTATCCTTTTTTGACGGTGGCTGCACCTCTTCATTTGAATTGTCTTTCAATATTATCAACTCCTTCCACCTTTTAATTATCCGTACTTCCGGGCGATTGGTGAAATTCTGTCCGAATATTACTGAAGTATCCTGGACTCTATCCTCTACTACCGCAATCTCAATTAGAGCTTCTACCTCCCCGATTCTCACTGTTTTTTTCAATAGAGCCCAAAGATTTGTGACCCATCTTACCACACCTAAAGCAATTTCCCATAAACTGCTTCATACTATTCATATTGCCTTGATGACGTGTGATGCTGATAAAATTCCCTTTCATAGCACACCATTATTATTATTCAATACTCGCTCACCGAGTACTCGATTTCGCGTGACCTGTTGTTCAGCAATACCTTCGTACTCCTTAATTTTCTTTAATAACTCCGTTGGCGTTCCGCAATCAGATGGCATAAGAATAGCCGTTAACCTTTTATCGCCAATACCGGATATGAGATATTTTATAATCGATTCGATGCTAAGCTTACCACGTTTTCCCATTGCCAAGACCTCGTAGAAATAAGTCTCGATTGGTTCGTTCTCCCTTCGTTTTCGACTCATTAGTCTGGCGTGAATTGCCGACTCATCCACTGCACTAGGAAACCCATTAATAATGTCTCCTTTAAATTTTTGCCAAGAATCGAATCCCTGGTCTGATTCCAAAATTGAGCTGCTTGCTTTAATCTTAACGACGCATACAACAAGGTAGTTTTCTCGTCCCACCTATAAACAGAACGTAGCTTTTCTATACTATTCAACCACTCCGACGCATTTAACCTATTGGGGTCGCCTGGAGAAAATTCCGGGATCAGGCCAGTTATCTCGGCCATACCCATCCTAAAATTTACCAACTGACAGTCCGTAGATGATTGAGGAATTGTATTAATGTCAGCGGACTGATCAGCCACATTCTCACTCGTTAACTGACGGAAAATTGTGAATAATTGTCGCGACGATTTACCTATTATTTTAAATATCTTGAAAATATGTATTTTTTTATTTATTTTATTTATTGTATTTATTATAGCACCTCTATATAATACTACCAACAACAAATAATCAACGAGAGCTGTATTTCTGAGAATATTTACCAAAATGCTTCTCATATTATATTTAAATATTGCAGATAATTAATTTCTTCTGTCAGAACGTTTCAACACCTATGCATAGTGTTATCACCAACAATAAATCGACGTAGAATTATTTTTGCTATACCTGTGGTATGCCTTATGTATGTATATGTAAATTTAAATGTGATATAAAAAAAAAAGATATAAATCAAACTTCATAAATACCGGCTACCTGATTCTCGTGTATGATATCGGAAATTCCTGAATTTGTCAACAAAAATAAAACTACATATAAACCAGTACTTATCCATTTGATTAATGGTTTATCACCATCACATCGGTTTATCTGTGCCAGCTTGTCTTTCAATCACTACTTCGCTTTCACTGTTTAATTCTTTTAACTTAAAACTAGTCAATCAGTTTACTTGTTGTTTTTAAACACTTTCATTTCGAACTTGAGCCAATACAAAAAATATTCCACTGCTTGTAATTTTCTTCACAATTGTGTCGTACCTTCCACTTACTTGATCACTAAACCAATGCCCGAAAATCGATCCCCAAAATACTCAAATGCGATCATCCCTTTTGCAATATTTCGCATACAAATTCATTTAATTGCTCGCAATTGATGTGTATTCAACCAAATTCTGAGAATCCTGTCTTCATCATCAAGCGTAAAAGGAGAATTTTAGGAAAAATATTACAAAACATTTTCCTTTTCTTAACCGTAATAAAAATTTTCGTCTGAAGAAAATTGACTCATCGTATCAGTACCTGAATTTCTTCAAATTTAGTGTGTATTCAAGAAAATTGATCGCGCCGATACCAAGGCATTGAGAGATACTCATAGTCATGCATTCGCCCCTCACAGCGTACCTGTGCTTGTGTACTAACCTCCAGTGGCTGGTTGCCCGTATTCACTTAGTTGCACATCCATACCCCACTGTATGTGAGTGTGTACACAGCATTCTGAAGATTGAAACAAAACCACTTGCATCTCTCGCTGCTGGCCTTAAGGTATTATCCCACTTCTGAAAATGTGTAAGCGCTTTGCTTGAACTCGAAGCGAATTCCGCGAATTACACAAATCACTTTTCACAGTCACTGCACTTTTCGGCCAGGACCCGCCATTGCGCCCCCTTGTTCCGACTTGTCCTGAAACTTAAGGTCTAATTGCTCTGTTATGCCGTACGCTCCGTGCTCCTTCGAGAGAGCGCACGTTAGGGATTTTAATCGCAAGATATCTTTCTTCAAGGAAAGAAGAATTTATTATCGCTATTATTTATTTTCCTTTTTCTTTTAAATACATTAATGGAGTTAAATATATCCTTAAGCCTTGGTTTCCAAGAGAATGCGGCGGCCCAATTGCGTAGCGCAATTGCGACGGCGCATTTGCGCTGCGATCAAGTATAAAGAAACTAATAGAGATAGTTTCCAAGGAACAGCGTGACCGAATTGCGTGCTTACATCCGCAATTGCGCTGGAATCAAACAGTTTTTGATTCCACCGCAATTCAGTCTGTACAAAATAATTGTTTAGTGTGGGATTTTATTGTTCAGGAGGGCTAATAGCGTGTTTTTTTTTACAAAAGAGGAGGACAATCAATTGATTGATCTAGTCAGCGGTTCTCAAACTTTTTGAGCGGCGGAGCCCTCCAAAGGCATACAAATTTCCACGGAACCCCACTGGCTCAATAAGCATATGTATGTGCGTATATATATATATGTATATATATTTATTTATATGTATATATATATATGTATATAAATATATTTTATTTTTAGTATTTTAGTTTATATAAATAAATATAAACAAAAAGAAAGAATGAAATTATTTGTACTTCAATAAAATCATTTATTTATCAACAAATAATTGCAAATATTATAAAAACAAACTTCATTGTTAGTGGGACGCATGGACTTGTTTCCTATTTTTACATAGTTCTTTTATGTCTGGCTTTATAGAGGACAGTTGAATCCTCATATCAGCTTCTGCATCGAGTCTGTTGCGGTATTTGGTTTTTGTTGCAGCATATGAAGAAAAGCCAGATTCGCACAGATAAGTCGTAGCGAAAGGAAGAAGTATTTTAACAGCTTTCATTGATAAATCTGCAAATTCTTCTCTCAAAGTGCACCAAAATTCTGGCAAAGATAGCTTTTCAAATATGGCTTGTAGTGAGGAATCTGTAATCATGTCAACGAACATTTCGTACTCCTTAGCTGTGAATGTGTCTGGCCTTTTCTGAACTATGAATGGGTTTCTAATCCATGTATAATTTTTATGATTTTCATTCTCTTCATCTGGAAAATATTGTTTGACCGAGTTTAGAATATCTTCCAAATGTTGACAAATTTCATCACACAACATAGTAAGGTCATTTGCATCAATATCTCCATTAATTTCATCGCAGAAATCTTTAAGTATTGGGAAGCTATCTAGCTCACGAGAGCGAATGCAAGTGATCCAAAATTCCAATTTCTTTTTGAAAGCTTGAATTTTATCATTGGCTGTGAACACTGTTACTTGTTTTCCTTGAAGTGACATATTCACATTGTTTATCTTTGAAAAAATGTCGGCGAGGTATCCAAGTCGAAACAACCATAGTTTATCTGTCAACCTTTCTTGTAAATCCATATTGTTTTTCATGAAAAATGTGCCCAATTCGGAACGCAGCTCGAATAGTCGAACAAGTACTTTCCCTCGAGACAGCCATCGTACTTCGGTATGGAGCAGTAAAGCTTTATGAACGCTGCCCATATCTTCGCATAGAATTTTGAAAAGCCTTGTTTGTAATGGTCGCGATTTTATGAAATTTATTATCTTTACAGACTCGTCAAGGACCTTTTTAAGTGACAATGGCATTTTTTTTACTGCAAGTGCTTGGCGGTGAAGTATGCAGTGGCTATTTGTGCAGTTTGGTGCCATGTTCTTGATTTTTGCGACAGCGCCAGCAGTTTTTCCTACCATTGCCTTTGCACCATCAGTGCAGATATCAACACATTTTTTCCAATCTAAACCATGAGCATTAAAAAAGTTATCCACGATATTAAATATTTCGGCACCAGTTGTATTGGTTGGCAATGGTTCACACAAAAGTAGATCCTCTTCAAGCAAATTTAGATGCTGATATCGGACAAATACAAGCAAGACTGCAAGTCCAGCTACGTCTGTGCTTTCGTCCATTTGTAGAGAAAAATTACAACATTGCAGACGAGATATCAATTCAGCCTTTACGTTGGCTGCTAAATCCTTAATTCGGCGAGCTACCGTGTCATTGGATAGTGGCACATTAGTTATTTCTTTTGCCAACCTTTCATCAAGCATACATTTAGCGATATCGACTGCACAAGGCTTGATCAATGTCTCAGCTATTGTATGAGCTTCGCCTGCCAATGCAATACGATAACTGACAATGTATGATGCTTCAGTGGCCTTCTCATTGCCAGTTTTCAAAGTTGAAACAATTAGGTTTTGTCGCTTTAAGAGTTCATCACGCCTACGCATAAAATAATCAACTTTCTTATGTTTAAACTCTGGATGTACGGTTTCCAAATGGCGACGCATTTTAGCCGGTACCATAGATCTATTTGGAAAAAGCTTGCTGCATAAGACACATTGAGGCACATTATTAGCATCTACAAAACCAAGAGACAGGTAGCTCTCATCATATTTCCTTTTCTTAGTGGCGGGTTCACGTAATATGCTCGTAGTGGCAGCAGATATCTCTTTTTCTGGATTTATGCAAGTATCCACTGTTGTTTCAGTTTCAATGTTTTTGGATGTAGACGGTCCAGGTGATTGTTGAGATCCTGCAACTTTTGCTGTTCCTTTGATAAGCCAGCGATCCATCCTTAATAACTTGTAGATTAAAAAAATAATTAAAAATTAGCTTTATAATGTATATACACGGTAACTTTCTTAAAGGCGAACGCAAGAACGAACGAAGACAACAGTGATGCAAACTAAACCTAAGAAAAAGCTGTTTGCAAACGGCCACGCGGCAGACCGCATTATTGTCTTCCAACCATTTACCCACATATGCGGCATGCTCGCATTTAAGAAACTAACCGTGTATAAGTAATGTATAGAAATAAATAAAATAAAATACCTCAATATTCTTCCACTTCACTTTATAAAAATTTCACTTAATTTCAGTTTGTAAGACCACTCTTGGTGCAATCTGCGGACGGTGGAGACAATGGTCTGCACGGGCCGACTTTTGACTATTTGTACCCGGCTCGGCCCGATACGTCTCCAGCCCGAGTCGTCCAAGTCGTTTTTCGCTTTCGGGCGTACGAACAAAATTAGGGTGACTCAAGGCCACTCAAGATAGCAACGCGCACACACTCACACACGCTTCACACTTTAGGACAGTGTTTCTCAACCGCTAAAAATCTAAAAAAATTCTATAATCTAAATTTTTTAGTTCATTTTTTATTAATATATATTAATTTTTAGCGGATTTCAATTTATAATTCACGGAGCCCTTTGGGGTAGCTCGCGGAACCCCAGGGCTCCGCGGAGCACACTTTGAGAAACGCTTCTAGTTAAAATGAATCCTCCTCTATATAACAATAAATTGAAAAGTTACAAAGACTTAAATATAAAAGAAAACATTTGGAGGGAAATTGGGGAAAATATGAATAAAAGAGGTAAGTAGCATATTTATTTCATTTGTGTTTAATTACTTAAGCCTTGTTACATATTTTTCTTACCAAGATAGAGAGCCTTTCTTACTATTGAAATATATTTTAAGAAGGTCACGAATTTTTACTAAACAATAACTTGTTCTTCGATGCTGAGTTGGTTTTAATACTTTTAAATTTTGTTTTGATAAATCCGGTCTTGTTTTATTAAATACTTTATCGCCAGGAAATGGAATTTTTGAGTTTCTCATCATATTGTGCAGTATACAACCTGAAGTAGTTTATAAATTATTTCGGGTTCCAGAGAAATAGGTGTAAAAAAAACACGGAAATATTGCGACATAATTCCAAGGGCATTCTCTGTAGTTCGTCTTGCTCTTGAGTGCCTATAGTTGTATATAGCTTTTTTTGTATCGCAGAATGATTGATTCTTTGGGTATGGCTTCATCATAGTTTCTGTTAATGGAAATGCTTCATCTCCTATTAAAACATGTCGCAATATAATTGACATGCCTGGAATAGCAGCTGGAGCGGGAAATGGGAATTCATTATTTGCAATAAGTTTTCCCATATCGGATTTCACATAAATTGCTGCATCACCTTCTCGACCATATGAACCAATGTCTACTGCAATAAATCGGTAATGTGCATCTGTAATCGCAAGCAAAACGATAGAATAAAATTCCTTATAGTTAAAAAAGGCTGATCAGGAATTTTTGTGGCATTTTATTCTTACGTGCTTTCCATCAATAGCACCACAACAATTAGGATAATCCCATAATTTAAAGTAATCACTTGCTACTGTTCTTAAGTTGGCATTGGAATATATTGCTTTAGCATTCTGGTGCAAATACTTATTAAAACCTCACGTATAATAGTGCTGATCCATGAATGAGATATTCAAAATTGGAAAGCAAATGATCGTAATGATTCCCCAGTTGCCATATATCTAGAAAAAAATATTTGAACTTAGTAATTTATTCGTATTGCTATAGGAAGTATAGTGACTAACAAAACAGCGCAAAATCCGCCCTTTTAAATGTTGTACTGCAGTAAAGTAGTTTGTCCTGAATTATGTTTTTTATTTTTTTTCTTTATTCATAATTTACAGGATCTGACTGTAAAATTAGGTGTAGAACTTTGCGGGACTACTTTCAGCGAAAAAAGAAAAAATCGAAAAAAAACTACAGGCTCCGCAGCTTCTACGTTAAAATTAGATCCTCGATATGAGAGCTTGATGTTTTTACACGCTATGTCGCTGTAGAGAAAGTACAATTATTTCGCATTTAATTTATATACGCAATTAACTATTATTTATTTTAGAACAATTAGTAGTACTGCGGTTGAAGCCAATATAATTCTTGAAGAAGAAAGAAGGGAACATTATAAGTGAAAGTACAGAAGTTATAGCAAATTTTCCGGCAGAATGCCAGAATCAGCTAAATCAGGAAGATGTAGACTTTGAGGAAGAGTTAAATATTGAATCAAAAGAAGCAAAAGTAAAAAAACCTCGAAAATCATTGCCCAAACAAGACATAGTATTTAAAGAAGTGATGAGAGGAAGAGAAGAAAGATTGGAGCTTATGAAAAAAATAGAGGGAAAAAAAAGCACAGTAGAAAAAGATGCTATTGATCTATTTATTGAAAGCATAGCATCGACCGTAAAAGCAACAACCACCAACACTGATTCCCAAGGTCAAATTAAAAGTAATGAATATAATTTCTAAAATTAAATTAGAAGCTTTAAATTATAGCTCTAGCTCTACTCCAACACCCTCAACCTTCTCGGATTGCCAGAATACAATACAGGACCAAAGTACTCCATTATATTATATTTCTCTTCCATCCGATACATTTTAAGATATCTGTCTTATATATATGAATTTTTTTAGTTTTTTTTTATTAAGAAGTCTTATTTTGTTTTACTAATTTCATTATAAAGTTATTATTAAATGTATAGTATACTATTACATGGCACTTTCTCGATGTCACTTTTTATAAATCTTAGAACGGTTTCACACGAGGTTAACAACAAAATGTCTTCTTCTTCGGTATCTTCGTCTTGCAATAAATAAAATAAATCCTCCAAACTCATTATGATTCGTGAAGCACTTCACTGTACTATTTGAATTTCTTTTTACGATTGGACATAACGCAATTGTAGGAAACCACAATAAGCGCAATTACATTGGAAACCAAGGCTTTAGATTTCTCGCAACAGATCACAAGCTTTAATTTCTTTTTTCTAGCACTAAAATTTCACACTTTTCCAATTTGGCCTTTCGTAATCATTCTAAAATTACTTTCTTTTTCACAATAATTCGATTAGCATAATATTGTTAAATTCACACAAAAAAGATAAAAAAAAAAATAAAAGATTTTCAGGGTCATTCCTGATATATAGTACGCCAATACATTGAATAGGGTAATGTATTGGTTTTATGGTTGTGGTTCGGGTCAATGGGCACCTGGGTCACACCAGCTCCTTGAAGAGGACTTTACTCCACGAACACTGGATAAAGACTTACTTAATCTTTTCTTTGCAATATCTTGAATCTCAGGACACTCGAAACAATGACGGGCCATCACACCAATAACCATATTATTGGTAGCAGTAGTGGTGTATTACACATGCATTGGGGATTTGAAATTGATGCTTACAATATCTTGAAACATATTTTCCTAGCTTTCATACACTGTCCATCAAACCATTTTTGCTTTACCTAAGACATTCTTTACAGTTGAATCTATTATTGCTTTTACTATGTGTTCTAGATTTATTTCATAGTCTGGCAAATTTTCTTCTAGTTTTCTTATTTCAAAATCTAATTTGTTCTGGTACTCACTGACATTTTGGATTCTCCATTTTAATTTTGGGAATAAAGGCATGTTTTTATATGTTTTTTATATATATTCTACACAGTTAAAGCAATAAAATCAAAGCAGGACTTTGAAAATATGTTTCACTTTTCACGCAAATTTATGTTAACACATCAAACAAAACTTAAATTTGATTTTGAAACTAAACTATGCTAGTGCGTACATCTGGTATGAAAAAAATAAAAGGCTCATTGTGGTGCGAAGTTCTCCGAAATACATCTCATGGTCTTTCTAGCGTCATTGTTTTTAATTTCTGTTTGTGACAAACTTTTGCAAAGTGAAGTAAATTATGATTTTTATTGTAAACAAAACGAAACGATATATAAGGTGTGTTCAAAATATAAGGTGACTTTATATTTTTTTCAAAAACTTTTTATTTATTCATCAATATGAATGTTGTCCCCTTCAAAGTAATTCGCTTGTGCTAACGCTTTTTCCATTCCTCGAAGCAGTTCTGATAAGCACTTTGTTATATGTATACCCGGGGCGTCGTGCTTTCTTTAAAGAGAAGAACGCCCAGGCGGAGTCCAGCGTAATCCTGATCGGGACAATGTCTCTGTTTTGTTAAGATAAGATAACCTGTAAATAATCTTACTTTGTTTTGTTAAAGTTAAAGAAATTAAATAAAAAAAACACTCGGTCGCGTACAAATTAGAACTTTATTATTTTAATTCATTGAAACACTTTTACTAATGCACTTTTTAAGTGAGATTTTGTGTACTTGTGTACTTTTAAATGATATTTTATAATTTTTACATGAGACTTCGCTCAACTAGACGGACCGACTTTCTTCACGATTCACGCTAAACTCCTCGATTCGTGTCTTCCAAAATTTCAATTTCGCTGGCATCTTTTCCTTGTCAGCGAGATATCGTTGACGCTTTATCGCGACGACAGGATGAAATTCGATAATATTTTAACGCTGAAGTAAACAGAAATTGCTTACTTCTTGATAAAATTTTGAGAAAGAATTCTTAAGTGCTCGTTGCGCACTTGAAAAACGATACTTTGTATCGTGAGAAAGGAAAGTTGTGATTTTCGTCGGTCAAGCACTGTCACAACCGATAAATTATATAAATTATGATTTGCGCTGAGTGCTGACCGAGCGCAATCACAACAACATGAATTATGATGACATTGGGAGAGGGTCATGCACTTGAACGAAAAATAATTGACCCAATGTGTGAATGTGTGGTATAGCCTTGATCACTTCCAGATATACATTTTTTATCTCCTTAATCGTTGCAAATCTCCGTCCTTCCATGGGTCTCTTCAGTTTTGGGAAGAGGAAAAATTCGCAGGGTGCTTCGTAACTAGTTATGACCCTTTTGAGCAAATCAGGATTATCATTGACGTCATTCAACAACTCCTGAGCGATGCTTATGTGACTGTTCTTCTGGTCAAAATTAAGCAATTTCAGAAGAAACTTCGCTGACACACATCTCATGCTGCACAAAATACCCGACAAAATTTGATGGTACGAGCCAAGCGAGTTACCGACGTCATCCGCAACTCTCTAATGGTAATTCGACAATTTCTCAACACCATTTTCTTCACTTCTTCAACGTTTTGATCAGTTGTTGACGTGCTGGGGCGTCCAGAGCGAGGTCCGTCATTGTCATCTTCTCGGTCTTCTTGGAAGAGCTTGTATCACTTATAAAGATTTTTTTTTTCTCAGAGTAGACTCACCGTATGCCAGTGTCAACATTTCGAGTGTTTTGAAGCACTTAATTTATTTTACACAAAATTTGATACAAATTCTTTGGCACATTTTTTTTCGACAGCAGAAAATCGCCGAGCACACCAAACACTTGTAACCTTTATGCCTCTCACAAACAAACAAAGAATGCTATAAAGTTAAAACTGTGAACATATGTTCGGGACTAGTGTACAAACACAAGAAATAAAAATCGAAAATCGAATGTAATAGCCCGAGAAATTTGAAAAGTCACCTTACTTTTTGAAGACACCTCGTACACTGATTTAATCAAAAAACGAAAAATTATTTTATTATTTAAAAACGTTATTGAAATAGCGAAATTATATAGTTTTCTCAATAACGTTATAAATTGTAACAAAATAATTTCGTTATTTTTATAACGTTATTTTTACCTCATTGTTATAACTTTACCAATATAACGAAAGTTTAACGTTATATGATAATTTTGTCTGTATAGCTGTAATAATATTTTTCGAAAAATTCTCGTATTATATGTTTTCTGATATAAATTTTCCTCTTAAATATTCTACTTTATTCATAATCATTGTACGAAGTACAACAGTGTGTTGAATTATGTAAATTTAACGTAATGAAGGTAGCTGATAAATTTGTTGGTACCCACCTCTGGTAGGAGGCGAACAAGGTTTTGGTGGCTTGACTGAATCGACTTAAGTGCTAATTAAAAAAATCACTGACTCTTTATTGAAAACTCTAGATACTTATATACAAAGATTAAATTACTATAGAGTGCGTATTCTAAGTAGTGCATTTCCTCATAACATCGAACTGACGAAAAGTGTCAATCAGCAATTTCAGCAATTTGATTACCTGCTTGCAATCGCATTGTTTACAATCGTGTTATGGGAAAATGCATTTGATATACTTTTAATTATTACATCAAATTTGGGTTATAAAAATGCGACTGGAAGTGCTGAATCACATGTGAAAAATCATTACTAATAAGGTACTTTCTAGCTTATGGTAAATATTTACACGTACTAAATAGTATTTACCTTCTTTAAAAATTTTGCACATTTAAAACAATTCATACTTATAAATATATATATATATATAGTTTTTAGATTTTATACATCGTACCACTGATCAATGAACTTACAACAACAGAATGACGATTCTACTCTGTTTTTATCCCATAAGCCCGATGCTGTATAAACGTTCAGATTGCCTCCGAAGATTTCGGAAATTTTGCGTGTAGAGTGTTAAAAGATTTAAAACATACATCAATGGCAGGTATTGGTCCGTCTACAGAATACAATACATCGTCTGTTGCGACATGCAACTAATAGAAGTTATCTGAAATATTCGAACAAATGAGAAAAAAATATTAAAATTTAAAAAAACAAAAAGTTACCCGTTTGTTCTCCTATAACGATAACTGTTGGTTGCATAGTCTGCTTCAATATTCTTAAATGAGATCAAACTTATTCAAATTTCTCCGCAACTAGGTTGGTAGTATCCCGTTTTCGATGTAATTACATACATATATGCTTTGTTAAAAGTGGAATCTTATTTTGAAATTTTATACCTTCACATGGAAAAGAAATGACGTCAAAACTTTTTCTTTTGAGCCTTGCTTACTTTTCCCATAAGTGCATGATCCAATAAAATGGGGCAGTAACAAAAATTGTTGCAAACAGAATTATTTTTATAATTCTTTGGAAAGTTTGTCTTAGCTTTTTCTATCAACTTCTGATTTATAGTAGTCCAATTTTAAAATAATTTGTTGGTGAATTCGGGATAAAGATAGTCAAAATCATAGCCCAGTAAATAACAGCCTTGAAGTCCCCTTAATGCGCTAGTAGCTAGTAATAGTCAAGCTTGAATCAGGTGACGTAAGCAAACTTCGTCCATATCAAATGCATCTTTCCAGTAGCTTTGGATTTTATCAAGTTGTTTTTAAGAAATAGTTCTTTACTCATTAATTCTCCGTTGAATTCTTCAAACGTGTCCGGTTTTTCTTCAGAAACAGGCAGCAAGTTTTTTGTAAATATTTTTTTAACCCACAGCTAATGCTCTGGGCTTAGGCTGATATGGTGTGTAGTGTTATGATCTTCGCTAGTAGGATGGCGTATTCGCCGATATCCGGGATTCTGTTCATGATGAGATATATTTTTATTTAGTTAATTATTGAATATATGGCGTGATGGCCGCAATATTCGTAAAAATGGGTAAAAAGCCTCATTTACCTTTGGATCTGGCCGAATGCCTCAATCCGCACTAGATATATGGCTGGAGAGCCTCAATATCTATCAAAAGAAAATACTTGGCTAATTGCCTCGGTATTTTTGTAAGAAAGATGTTTGGCTGAGAAGCCTCTTCATCAAAAGGGTAGAACCGCTGGCCAACTTGCCTCTGCGATCTAAGAATAAGAACCACTTGACTACTCTATGGTTATTTCTTTATTCCTTTCTTATTCCTAAATGCTACCTTATTTATAATCGATAATTATTGCTAAGTAAGCAATTTACAATAATTCCTAAATGCTACCTACAATCAATATTCTTTACCTACCTTATTATGTGCATCGTAACAAAAGAGCGGTGACCTCACGTGAGTAATATTTTCTTTACAACTTGGTGCACTGTATATGCATATTATGCTTTTTGCTTGCGCGGAAATTTGATGCGTTTTACTTTTACCTCATTCATAACGAGGTATGAATGAATCACACAAATGATTACATACGAATCTGTATGTATGTCAATTATGTTTTCTTTTTCTGTTTACTCGACGAGTTAATTGAACTCGGAGTTTTACCTTTTGAAAAGATATGCAAACTTTAGCTGCAATCTTTTTTCTTGTTTTCTTTTAGGGAGATGCGCATATGATTTATATGCAATTTATTATGTATGATTACATATGCATTACATCCCCATCCTTAAAAGATTGATGCAATTTTGATTTCTCTAAAGAAAGTAAAATTGCATTCGTTCTATTTATTGCACATTTGATCACCTTTCTTTTGTTACCATTTTTTTTTTTTTTTTTTTTTTTTTTTTTTTTTTCTTTTTCTTTTTTTTTTTTTACATATTACAATTTCCATTGTCTACGTTTAACTATTTTGTTATATATATTTTGATTTTTCTATCTATATATCTATAGGTACCTATTTATGTTTACATAGTTTTAAGTTATTATTGTGTATTTTAATTTCTTTTCCATTTATATCTACATAACTATTCACCTTATCTTGTCTAATTATTCTATATGGTCCTTTATACGGTTGCTGTAATTTTACTCTATTACCTACTTTTATATATACATAATCATTTATTTTAAAGTTAGCTTCGTTTACATCGTTTTGTTTATCTATTCTTTCTTGTTTTTCTTTCAGTAAACATTCTTTTACATTATTTTGTGCAAATTGCAATTTTATTTTTAATTCATTAATATAATCATCAATATTATATATTTTTGTATTGTTATCTAAGATCTCACATGGTAATGAATTTAATTTTCCAAAAACTAGCTCAAAAGGTGTATAATTGGTAGTTGTATGTGGTGTGGTGTTGTAGCTGTAAGTATAGTAGGGTAATATTTCACTCCAATTTTCTTGTTCGGAAATTGTCATTATATAATCGTTTAAAACTCTATGGTTCCTTTCGATTGAACCTAGGGTTTCGTGGTGAAATGGGGCTGATGTCACTTTTTTTATTTTTAAAAGATCACACAGGTTGTTTATCAGTTGATTACAAAATTCTGTACCCATATCAGTTTTGAGTTTTTTAAAACATCCATATTTCAATATGAATTTTTCTACTATTGCTTTCGCCACTGTCCTTGCATGTTTGGTTTCTATTGGGATTGCTTCTACAAACTTCGTTAGCTCACATTGAAGAGTTAAAATGTATCTGAAGTCCCCAGATGGTCGAAGTGGTCCAACAGTGTCTATGGAGATTGTCTCAAAAGATGAGCCAGGTGTGTCAGTTATTAAGTGTCTCTCTTTGGTGTGTTTCGTGATTTTTGTTCTTGCGCATTCTTGACAATTATTTACGTATTCTTTCACCATCTTATTCATATTTTTCCAAGTGTATTTTTGTTTCAACCTAGCAATGCATCTTCTTATGCCGCAATGTCCACCAATTCGTGAGCTATGGTATTCTTTTATCAGTCTGTGCATTTCATCTTTTTTCATTATCCTTTTAGGAGGTGTATATAAAATAATATTAACACAATGTTTTGTTTCTCTATGGAATTCCTTCAATATATTTCTTAATTTTTCGACGTCGATAATATCAAATAATTCATGATTATTTGCTAGCGCTAATTTATCTATTTTCGCATTGCTTATTTTGAGTAGTAACTTCCTCAGAACCAATTTTAACTCTGGTAAAGATTTATCATTACACTCTGCAATTATTTTATCTTTAGAGATTTCTATTTCATGCAGTTTTCTGTTATCATTGTGTTTCCTAAGTTGCGCGTGTTTATTATTTTTAAATGTTAACTCGAGTTTTTTAATATACCTTATGTCTGATATTGATGTACTGTTCCAAACGTAAAGTTGATCAGGCTTCTTGTTTGAAATTAAGGTACTTGCACAGTTTTTACTGCTTTTGCCCTCCTTATTGTTATTATTATTCTGCATGTATTGTTTTCTTTGCATGTTTCTTGTGATTACATTGATATTATTTTTCGGCATCATTGCTATTAAGTCCTTGGATTCTATTTTAATTCTTGATAATGCGTCTGCATTGGTGTTCATTTTACCTTGTTTAAAGACAATTTCAAAGTCATAATCCATGAGATCAACTCTTATTCTCGTTAATTTTGATGATGGGTTTTTGTGCGTAAATAAGCTTACAAGCGGTCTGTGATCCGTATACACTATGAATTTTCTTCCAAATAAGTATGGTCTAAAATGCTGTATTCCCCAGTGAATAGCTAAAAGTTCTTTTTCTATTATGGGTTTATTTAATTCATGTTTATTAAGGGACTTGCTTGCATAGGCTATCGGCTTGTCTCGCCCGATTTCGCCTTGCGAGAGTACTGCTCCTAATGCATAGCTGGATGCATCAGTTGTTAAAATGAATAATTCATTGAAGTTAGGATAACTTAGTACTGGTGGGGATACTAGTTTCTGTTTTAAGACTTCAAATGATTTCTTGCAATCTTCAGACCAATGAAATATTTTGTTCTTTTTTAGAAGTTCATTTAGTGGTTTTGCGATCTCTGCAAAATTCTGGACAAATCTTCTATAATAGTTGCAGAATGCTACGAATCTTCGCACCTCATCAGCATTCTTGGGTTCAGGATAATTTTTAATGCTTTCATATTTCTGTGGGTCAGTTCGTATACCCTCAGGTGTGATTCGGTGGCCAAGGTATGTAACTTCTGGTTTTAAAAAGTTACATTTAGTCGCATTTAGCTTTAGATTATATTTCTGCAATCTTTCTAATACTTTTATAAGGTTGTTGTTGTGATCATCTAAGTTAGAACCAAATATTATTATATCATCTACATATAGGAACGCTGCGGCTTCTAGGCCACTTAGTGCTATTGATAGCATTCGTTGGAAGCTATTGGTTGAGATTTTTAACCCAAAAGGTAATCTCGTGAATTGGTAGTGTCCTGTATTTGTTGAAAATGCTGTCAATGGTCTTGATTTCGGATGTAATGGAATTTGATGAAATGAACTAGTCATATCAAGAGTCGAAAAATATTTTGCTCGGCCTAATTTATCCAATACATCATCAAGTCTTGTTAACGGAAATTTGTCGTTGACAACCTTTTTGTTAAGTGATCTAAAATCTACAACCAGTCGCCATTTATTTTGTCCTCCAAGGTCTTTCTTGGGTACAATTAGCAATGGTGAGTTATAAGGACTTACTGATGGTTCTATTATACCTTCCTTTTGCAGCTTCCATACTTGCGTATTAATTTCATCAAGCTGTGAATTAGGCATCCTATAGTTTTTTGTGTAGACGGGTGTTTTATCTGTAGTCGAAATTCGTTGTTCGTAGAAATTATTGATGGTTAGTGGTTCTCCATCTATATGAAAGACGCTTTCGAACTTCTCACAGATGCTTAGTATTGATTGTTTTGCTTTTGGGCATAAGCTATCTATGTTTATCTGTTCCTTAACCTTTTCAAACTTTGAATTGTTCATTCTAGCTTTGGTGAAATGACAAATATTGTAATCCTTAATAGAATCTATTCCAACATGATAATTCTTGAGTGGTTGCGTGTATATATGAGCCTTTGTTATGGTGCCCAACTCTTCTGTTGTATTTAAAACTCTTATGTGTTTTATGCCCTTTGACGGTATCACCGCATTTGCTACAAAAATCCCTTTTTTTATTTCCTTTCCGCAGATCAGACTGTCTTCATTTATTTCAATGTCGATCGGTGTTATTATCTCTGATCTAGGCGGTATTGTGATATTATTGATGATTTTGATGTCCATGTTTATTGGTAATGTTATATCCCTTGTGTTTGATCTTATGGTCAATGCGCATGTTTCGTAATCTATATTACAATGATATTTAATCAGAAAATCACGCCCTAACACCCCGTTCGTAGTTAAGTTAATATCATCATCAATTATATGAAACTTATGTTTTATAATGATGTCTTCAATTGGCAATTCTAACTCTGTGGCTCCATGCGTAGTTATTATTTTATTTGCAATTCCATTTATTTGACACGATTCATTTACATCTATGTCTGCATTTTCGACTAGGTTATTTTTTAGTATTGATATATCTGCACCTGAGTCAATCAAAAATGATATCGGGTATTTGCTTTCTTTAATATATATATTTATGTAGTTTGAGTAGTTGTCTCCTTGTTTTAGATGCACTATTTTCTTAGTGTGTATACCCCGGTTCTCTGTTTTCCGGGGACAGCTAAGTTTTCCGATTCTCTGCCCCATCTATTGTTGTAACCTCTATTGCACTTAGTGTAGTTATCACTATATCTTCTGTTGTTATAGTTGTTATTATTGCTTCTATTGTTATTTCCATTTCTATCTCTATAACTGTTGTTTTCCTTTCTATAATAGTTGCTATTGTTATTTTTGTTGTAGTTAGTGTTCTGGTTCGTGCAATTGTTCTTCTGATATCTGTTATTGCATCTGTTAGTACTGTTGAAGTTTTGCTTGTAATAATACATGTTTGTTTGGTTCGGACAATCAGTCATTTCTGTGGTTATCGTTATGGCTTCTGATAGTTTGCTTGGCCTTGCTGCTATGAGAATGGTTTTGTATGGTTCATTAATACCATTCTTAAATGAACTTAAGCCTAATTGATCATTCATGTTCACGATTAATGATCGATTAGCTTCTCCTTGTTCTGATATTTGTAGATCATTTAATGATGCTATCAGTGCTTCTATTCTTGAAGCGAAGGCATTCACGCTTTGATTGCCTTGCTGTATCTTGGCCAAATCACTGTGTATTTTCAGTGGATTTTTATTTATTTTGTATGTTTTTTGTAGATTTGCCTTTAATTCTGATATTTTTGTTGGCACGCTTTCTGATAAAAGTCTATTCTTCACTCTATCTGATAGTTTTACCGTCGTTATGAATTTTAGAAGTGTATTCTCTTGGTCTGTTTTTAGCGTTTCCTTATAAAATTCAATTAAACCAAGAAAATTTGATACTGCCTTGAAATCACCATCAAACTCTGGTATTATTTTCGTTGCAGCTGCAATATCAAATGCTGCCATTGTCTCTTGTGTTGTTTCGTCAGATTCTTTGGCAATTAAATACACATTTATTCTTTCTTTTAAATTCTCAAATGTCTGTTTAGCTTCTTTTAATTTTACTTGATCTGTTATTTGTTTTTCTATTTTGAGCCATTCTTCATTAATTTCCTTGTTTTTTGCTTCTATGAACTTCGCAGTGTATGTTCTATTTGGATTTTTTTTAAAGTTGGCTAAAAGTTCTACTAGTAGATCAAAATACATCAGTGAAACCCTTTTTACTATATATTACCGCTGACCAACGTTGATACCACAGCAAGAAAATGTAATTTTTATTAAGTAAAAGAAATGATTTATTTTATACATTTATTGTCCTAACTAAATTTTTTTTTACATATTTTTTATAATGGCTATTTAATTTAAAAATTAATATACTAACTACTATACCTAGGATTACATAAACTACTATCTGGTTCTCTGCTATCTCTTCTGTGTTGCAATTAACAACACCCTGCTGGGACTTTGTGTTTCCCATATCTCTTTTTCTTTTTCTTTTCAATCTTTTGAATTTCCTTCAATTCTTCTAATTCTCTTATTGCTTTAGCCCTAAATTGCCCTACCGTTGTATTTATCAACCTCTTTAATTCAGCTACACGTTGGCGCTGTTTTACCAATTTTCCTCCTCGTGGCTTCCTTGATGGTTTTTCCTCTTCTAACTGCTTCACTGTTACAGTCCGGTTTTTTGTTTTGTACTTCTGTCTGTATTGTTCAATAGAAATCGGCTTGGGTCCAGCTCGTGGGTTCTTTTTCAATTCTTCTTTCAATCCCTCGTTGAGTGTCTCGTATATTTTATTAAATTTGCTGTCGATTTCAGACATCCATTGCTCTATTTCTGGTACCGTTGATTCCATCTCGTTTATAGGCAGGGTCGCCATGTTATGATCTTCGCTAGTAGGATGGCGTATTCGCCGATATCCGGGATTCTGTTCATGATGAGATATATTTTTATTTAGTTAATTATTGAATATATGGCGTGATGGCCGCAATATTCGTAAAAATGGGTAAAAAGCCTCATTTACCTTTGGATCTGGCCGAATGCCTCAATCCGCACTAGATATATGGCTGGAGAGCCTCAATATCTATCAAAAGAAAATACTTGGCTAATTGCCTCGGTATTTTTGTAAGAAAGATGTTTGGCTGAGAAGCCTCTTCATCAAAAGGGTAGAACCGCTGGCCAACTTGCCTCTGCGATCTAAGAATAAGAACCACTTGACTACTCTATGGTTATTTCTTTATTCCTTTCTTATTCCTAAATGCTACCTTATTTATAATCGATAATTATTGCTAAGTAAGCAATTTACAATAATTCCTAAATGCTACCTACAATCAATATTCTTTACCTACCTTATTATGTGCATCGTAACAAAAGAGCGGTGACCTCACGTGAGTAATATTTTCTTTACAACTTGGTGCACTGTATATGCATATTATGCTTTTTGCTTGCGCGGAAATTTGATGCGTTTTACTTTTACCTCATTCATAACGAGGTATGAATGAATCACACAAATGATTACATACGAATCTGTATGTATGTCAATTATGTTTTCTTTTTCTGTTTACTCGACGAGTTAATTGAACTCGGAGTTTTACCTTTTGAAAAGATATGCAAACTTTAGCTGCAATCTTTTTTCTTGTTTTCTTTTAGGGAGATGCGCATATGATTTATATGCAATTTATTATGTATGATTACATATGCATTACAGTAGTAAATTTGTTCAGTATCAGTGGAAAAAAGTTCTACAATCTCTTTCGACACGCTTTCGAAACGCTCTGTACTTATTTTAAAATTATCACTGCATGTATTAAGTCCCAATATGGTCTTAGCATACAAAAAGGGGCAGGTGCCGGGTTTAAAAATGACAAGACAGGTGTTTTTTCAAATAACAAAAAATTCACTAGTTTATTATGTCACAAAATAGTTCTTAAACCCTAGGTAATTCAGTTACTTAAATTCTAATTTAATTCAAAATTCACTTAAACTTACTAATTTGTACTACAGACTACTGAGTACGAATCTCCACTGGCGTCCTTTATTCCTTAATCTGTAATAGAAAAAGGAATTATTAATAATCAACTCAAACTAAAGGGGGTTAGAATTTTGAGTGACAGAGTGAGCGTCATACAGGTGCTCATAAAAAATCTGGGGTCAGTACTCCCAATTTTAGGGTGCTAAAAATATATTTTAAATATATTAAATTTGTTAGTATAAAAAAGGGATTCAGAAATACTTCCCTTGGTTTAGGTTAAGTAAGACTTCAAATTGTTTCAGAGCTACCGATCTGTCTTGTCGCTTGGTCAAATCGCAAGTGATTTTCTATCAAGTCAAGTCAAGTGTGTTTTGCGCCGATTTTTATTTGCTTTGTCGTAGTTTCCATCGATGTTTTCTCTATTTGTCCTCGTTTGCTCGTTGGGGCTCATCTTTAGCCCTCAGTTCAATTTGATGTCATCTTTTTTCCTCTTGTTGCTAGTTGTCCTTTGTGACTTTCGAACTTTCAGTTTTATTGACTTCTTTTCAATTACAGCAGATGCGCCTTATCAGTCGTACCTCATGTCATTCTCCTTATGGAGTTAGCTGTTACTAGGAGGGCGGGAGATATGAGAGGATAGGATGTGGATTTTTGGGAGTGTTTAGGAATCAATGGTTCCTAAGGCTTTCTAAGGTTTTCTTCAGAGACACTCTCTGATTAACGTGGCTGAAATGTGATTACCCGCGATAGTGATCACCTTTATGGTCGTAGAAACTTATTCTACCATCATCTAGCTGGTAGATATTTCTAGCCTCGGGCTTCGTTAAGAGCAGTGGTGAGAGGTAATTAACGTTTGCCGGTATGAGAAGGTCAGGCAGGTTGTTTCTCAGTGGGTTTGGGTGGTTTGGTATTTTTTGAACTTATTTGTTCGCAAGTTCAAATAGATACTCCTGGATTGGAGTGATGTTGGCTGCCTCATAGACTACTCTGTTGGGAAAGAATTTTCCATTGGCTCGTCTATGGAATCCCGTGCAAGCTCTAAGAATCTTTCTTTCAAGCTTGCTGAGTCTTTCCATATAGGTGGGAGAAATAGTATGCCAGATAGGGAAGCAGTAAGTGATAACAGGTCTAATGAGTTGTTTGTACAACAGAAGTTTGGTCTGGGTTGAGAGGCCGTCCTTGAAGTTTATTATTGGACTAAGTAAGCTATATGCAAAATTGGCCTTGCTAATGGTCGCTTTAGCATGGTCATTGAATCTTAACAATTCATGAAATTTAATACCCAGGTATTTCGCACTTTGTGTGGGTTTTATTTTGCCCCTGTTGTAGATGGCTTCTATGGTCTTGGATTTTGCAGCTTGGCCGTTTCGCCCAGTGCCACGTTTTCGAATGCAAATCAGTTCAGATTTTTGGACATTTATTTTGATCCCCCACTTTCTGTGGTAGGAGTCTAATTTTTTAAGGTGCAGGTTGATTTTATTTATAGCCAAATTTGGGCAGCGAGATTGAGCATACGTGAGGGAGTCATCAACGTATAAGAGTGTTGTCCCATTTTCGTTTGGAGGTTGGTCGGAAGTGTAGAGATTAAAGAGGATTGGTCCTAAAATGGAGCCTTGGGGGACACCAGCTTCTATTTCCTTGAGTGGTGATTTATGTTCATCGAGTTCCACATAGAATTTCCTAGAAGTTAGGAAACTGTGGATTAACAAATTGAGATGTGGGGGAAAACCGAACTGTTGAAAATAAGACCTGCTGTCCATACTGAGTCGAATGCTTTTTCAACGTCAGGGAAGCAGCCTACGATACATTCGTTCCTATTTAAGGCTCTCGTTGCATCCGTGTGAAACTTTATTAGTGGATGGAAGGTGGAGTGCTGTGGTTTGAAACCAAATTGGGAGTCTTGGTGGATATTTTTTTCTTCGCAGGTGTTTATAACTTGTTGCTTGATGACTTTATCAAAAAGCTTTCCTAAGTTTGAAATTAAGGAGATGGGCCTGAACTCTCTGATGTCTTTTGATGAAGTCTTTTTGGGGATTGGGAGAATGCGTGAAATTTTCCATTTTTCTGGGAAGTAGGAATTATTGATGCAATTATTGAAGACTGTTGATAGAAAGTCGAGAGCTTTTGGTGGAAGTTTTTTAATAATTGCATTTGAAATTTTGTCGGGACCACTCGATTTTTTTGAGTTTATTGTCTTGGTTAAAACGAAAGTGTGCAGAGGGTTGGTGAAAATATTTTGCTCTTCAGGATAGATTGCGGCATTATCCACGCAGAAGAAAGTTTGTGGTATAGAGCCATTTGCGTTCAGAAAAGTATTAACACTGTTGTTTACTTCCAAGGAGAAGGCTGGAGTGCTAAGGATTGAGTTATCCTTAAAAGTGTCTTGAAAGTATGATGCAAATGCATCACATTTTTCCTGTGGGAGAATTAGCGTTTCTTGGCTGTTCTTTATGACTTTCGGGAGTTTTGGCTTCCTGGAACAGACTTTGTTAATATTTTCAAAAGTCTGTGGGCCTGGTTTGATTTTTTCAAGTCTTTTCCTAAACTGTTCATCGCAGAACAATTTAGTTTGTTCATCGATGATAATCGATAAGCATTTGACTTGGGACTAGTGTTCTGTGATAAATGCGGTTTAGGATTTTCTGCAATTTTTGTCTGTATTTATACAGACTTTGAAGATTTGCCGGAAGGTTTTTATAAAAATAGTTTTTGGTGCTAGTAGTCTTTGAAAAGTGGTTTATATTGCTCTGTAGGCAATTAGTGAAAAAATCTATTTGGGAATCTATTTCTGAATTTGTTAGGTTTCTACTGTTGGGGGGGAGGTTGTCTTCATACAGGCTGGTCAACCTGTCCTGGAAATCATTTCAGTTCACGTCTACCAAAGTCGTGGAGGTGGGTAGTGCCATCGTCAGTATATTTACCGGGGAATTTGGTTTGATGGTCAGTTCTATTGCTAGATGATCTGACGAAGCATGATGTGTAACGCAGTTGAAGTTATTAATTTGGGGAAGAAGATTAATCAAACTTGAAGAAACAAGATAAAAGTCTAAATAGGAACCTGATCGGGGAAAGGTTGGGGTAGTTGGCGCAGCTACAATGAAATCATGGCTATCTTGATTTTGATTGAGCCAATTTGCAATTGTCTTGCCAGATGAACCTTCCAGCGTGTCATTCCACATTGGATGTCTGGCGTTGAAATCTCCTCCAATAACCGTATAGGTGTAATCTTTGGAGATATTATTGAGGTAGCTAAGGTTTCTTTTAATCTGCGCTGCCCGTGCACCACATCTACTATACAGGGAAATGAGGAGAAGTGTTTGTTGGGAGGTAAGACAGACCTTAACTGCTGTGCATTCCATGTTGCATAGTGGTCTGAGCTTAACTTGCTCACATTTAAGCCCACCGCGAATTAGGATGGCCGTGCCAAGTGAAGAATCAGTGTTATCTGAGCGGGTGGTAGAGAATTTCTCGAAAACTAGTTTGTGGCGAGGACTGAGATGTGTCTCTGAAAGAAGAGGCTATTCTTCCTTACTAGCGAGTTGCAGTTTAATGCAATTATCTTCAATTTGCTTATTTCCCTAGACATAGGCTAAAGGCAAATTGAAGATAAGCACTTTGACGTTCTCCAAGGGAAGAAAGTTTCCTATATGGGGAATAAAATTATTACTTTACCCATAAGGGTGAAAAGGTCACACCCGAAAAGGGCTTTGGCTTCTTGAGTGCAGAAGTTATCTGCCTCCTTCTGCGATGTCCTTGGGGCTTGCGTTGCCTTAGGGGATTGAGTTGCCCTTGGGGCAGGTTTTGGTATTATAGTGGGTGGTTGGGTCTTGTTAGTATTGGGATTATTATATTATTTGGGAGAACGACATACCTGGCTTGACATAATTTCTTACTGCTTCCCTGGTAAAGAGCTCCTTCTGCTTCTGCTGTTCCCTTCGTTGGTTCTTGATAATGCTGACTTCCTTGTATTTTGGGCATCCACGATAGTTAGCTGGATGTCCCTCCTTTTCGCAGTTGACACAATACGGTTTTGTCTGCACGTCGTATTTGTTTCTGGAGCACTCTCCTGGTCCATGTTTCTTATTGCATTTGACGCATCGGTACATCTGCGCACAGTTGCTGGCTACATGCCCAAAGCGTTGGCACCTCTTACACTGGGCTATTCCCTTCACGATGTGCTTCTCCCAGTAGACTATCTGGTCGAGAAGTCGGTCCACTTTGATGATCTCGCTAATGTCGTATTTCGCATCAAAAGTTACGATGAAGGCATCGATGTGCTTTCCTGCCGCTTTGCTGCGCGTAGTTGCGAACTCTGCTACGCTCTTAATTTTATATCCTTGAAGCTTTTCCTCCAAGGCAATTTTTACATCCTCTTCGTTGAAGGTATGCTGAACTCCTTTCAGTACTAGAGTCGTCTTCCTTTCTTCCTTCGCGGTGAAGGTGTAGGATTCCACCTTGACTTCACTTAACAGCTGTAATAATCCCTTCCTGTCTTCTTCTGTGAAGGGTTTAAAAGTGCACTTATTGCCACTACCCATCTTTATGAAGAATTTTGGCCTGGCTTCTAATAAGTTTAGCGCATCATTGAATACTTTGTAGTTTAAGCCATGCGCTATTATTGGTGGAGGTTTGTTTGGCTTCGGCTCTAGTTTCGACGACTTTTCATTCGTTGAATTTTCCTTTGATGGGATTCGGAACCTGTTTTCTGTGTCCAGTGTCTGGTAGTAATTGCTGGACATCCTAGGGTCAGTAGCGGGCTTAGTTTTTTTAACATTATCCTTCGTTATTGATGGATTATTGCGCGGTCTCCTTTTGCTAATGGTCCTGAGTTCTTTCCCTGCAGCATCCTTCTAGCCAGGGACTCTATGATGTCTTCAGGGAACTGTGAAAACTTCACGCACATTTTCCTTGACGGCGCTGAAAATTTTGTCTTCATTTGCCATAATTAGTGTCTTTTTCACTTTAACTGTTTATTTTATTTTAGTGACCGACTTAGTCCATGCCTAATATGTTTTCATATTTCGCGACAGTTTGGCACTACAAATGAAAGTAGAAATAAACAAATTACAAATGATTTGTTCTAGGTATTTTGCTACTGGGCGAAGTTTTCGGAACATAACATATTCATCGTGGAGAAACTACTATTGGACAAATCGTAAATAAAACTTGTCGAGCTATATGGGATACTTTACAACCACTATTTATGCCCATTCCCAATGAAGCAACATGGAATAATATCGTAAAAGGCTATTTTGGTAAGGTGCAAAACTGAACCAATGTTGCTTTACTAAGGCGTGATTTTATCTTCATTTCCAAAGTTTAAACTGCAGTTAAATTTTACATTTTTTTTATTTAACTCACATAATCTGCACTTACAATAAAAACTAAAAGTAACAAACAAAACAAACATTTTATAGTGAAAATTCAAAGTTAAAGACTGACTCGGTATTGCACCAGAAATGAGAAAAAGAAAACTAGTTCATTAAAACAAAATATCAATATTTAGTCCATAGCCCTTTTGCATCTCTAACTGCCTTAATACGTCTGGGGATGCTTTCAACAAGTTTTTCGCAATAACTTAAGGGGATTTTATCCCATTGTTCCTTAACCCTTTCCCAGAGAACCGTGAGGGAAGACGGGGGTGAATTATATTCCTTATATAATGCCGATTTCAAATATGCCCACAAGTTCTCGATCGGATTCAGATCAGGGCTCTGGGCAGGCCAATCTAACACCGAGTACGGCTGCTCCTGTAGCCAACGTTGAACCGTTTTTGCTGTGTGTTTTGGATCGCGGTCTTGTTGGAAAACTGTTTCCTCGGGAGATATGGGCATTTTAGCAATTATATTCGGGAGATGCTGGTTCAGTATGTTTCTATACATATACTGGTCCATATTACCTTCAATTAAGTGAAGTTCACCAACACCATAGCCACTCATACAGCCCCATAACATTATGCCACCACCACCGTGTTTTACGGTTTGCTTCGCGTGCTTTGGTTTTAAGGTCTCCCCTTGCCGTTTCCATGCCCAAGAGCGTCCATCAGTGCAATACCTATTAATTTTTGTCTCGTCTGACCATATGACATTTTTCCACTGAAAGTGTGACCATTGCTCATATTTCTTAACGAACGACAATCTTGCCTTAACGTTTTTCCTTGAAATCGCAGGTTTCTTTTTCTTTTCTATGGCAACTACATTCAGCTTATGAAGAGTTCGATTAGCTGTCCATCTGCTTATGCGTTTCCCTGTAGACTTTTCTAATTCTTTTGCAGCTTCTGATGCTGAAGAAACAGCTTCACTCATCACATAACGTACAAGACAACGTTCATCTTGGTCGGAGAGAACCTTAGGCCAGCCACCTAAACACTTTGGGACATCAGCAAAGTTTTTTTTTTAACCGACTAACACTTGATTGACTCACACCACACTTTTGAGCAATAAAGCGGGTAGATTTCCCTTCTTGCAGTAATTTGGAAATTTCTTCCTGCACATTTTTTGATAGAGATTTCATTCTTAATCTAAAATAAAATATTTGAGCAAAACAAAATTAATTCAAATAAATATTTTGCTTACAATCGACTTTTCTTGTTCATCCGTAAACACTTGATTTACATTATAATTTGGCGTATAACGCATAATCCCGTCCTTCATTTTCACCCAGTATCTTCTTAAAGTAGCATACGCTATCTTTTTTAACACTGCTGCTTCTCTCAAACTCTTACCGTTTTCAACCAGTTGAAGTGCTTCTTTCATGTCCTTTTCAGAACAGTTTCCAATTTTGCGTACCATATCTGACTAATATCTGCAAACAACTGATAAAAAATATTTCAGAAGGAAATAAAAAATATTTCGAAAGAAAATAATAAAAATGTTCAACAGTGAACCAAGTTCACTGTCGAACACTTCGGATAGGTTCACTGTTAGGCTCTATTAGTGTTAACAATGCAACATATTGTCTGACGCCCTAAGAAACATTTATCTTTGAAAGAACCAAACAAAAGATGTTTCATAAACATACAAAAACTTATGCATAAAGACTTAGTTGATCACTAACATACTCAATTTTCACATTCAAAAATTAACAATCGGTAATAATTTACTAACCTTAGTATGAAATGTCAAAATGCACAAACCACGACCTAGCACTGCAAGAGCAAACCAGAAACTAAACTAAAAGAAGCGGTACATTTCAGAATGTTATAAAAAAGTGTTGCCAAATCTAAATATTAATAAATCGTCGAAAATTTGCTGAACGATTCACTGTTGGCTATGGTTCACTGTTAGATATTCTCCCCTACATTAGGACAAGTTAATAAATTTCGTATTGAAAAGAAAGTTCCTAAATTAAATTGTTCCGAAGCAACTATAAACCCAGAAATAAAGCTATGGAAAACAGAGACTATTTAGCAGGAATATTTTGTAACCAATTCTGGACCATGCTTAGAAACACATTAATAACATAACGCCATGTAAGGATATATTCCAAATATTAACATATGTATATATATACATATATCTCCACATACGATCAATATTTCATTTAAATCAAATACTGTCATTTATATAAAATAAATGAAACGATATTTTTCACCGTAATTATATACCTGTGTCTTTAATTTCTTGAGAAATTTTATTTCAATCCTTTTGTGTAACATCCCTCTGGCTATATTGCGGCAACATGTAGTTCCATAAACTTGCGTGTCTCTCAACACATTCAACAAATTGTACATTATATTGCCTGTCATCCATATTTAAATTTTACAAAAGTTCAATAAGTTCACACTATTAAGTACCTAAGTAAAAAATAAGTTCTCGAGATGCAAGCTGCAAGTGTCGTTTCGATTCACATCTAGCTTGACGAAAAACGGCTCGCGCACCTTGCTTAAAAGCGTCACGTGCAGCTAAGCTGCAGTTGATAGTTCAGTGTGAGGCTTGCATATTATTTTCAATAAATTCCAAATAGGACAAAACTTCATATGCTGCTTAGCGGGTTATGACGCTTAGCTGCCTGCGAAGTAAAGCGGCACGTGGAGCTTTAGTCTGCGGCCTGCCTTATGAAATTTTAGTTTGTTCCTCTTTACTTTATGGGGCAATAATTTATGATTTAAAAATTCTTTCACAATTTCGTTTCATGTAGGCATGCTAAAGAATGTGAGCTGTGTCGAAATTGTTTTTACTTGTTCCGACTAATTTTGTTTGGACTTGCTTACAACTTAAATTTTTAATATGTATGCATGTATGCTACAGGTATGTTACAATATAAATGGTCCCAGATGGTCCACTGTATTGTTTTGCATAATCCACTCTCCTAGGGGAAGAGAGTGGGCGTAGGGTTTTGTCAAATAAGTTCGCACTATATCCTTCTGCTTTGACGAAACTTGTTTATTCATTAACTTTTGTTTTTTTCTTTTACAAAACTATTATTTCTATTTAACACTCTTTTCTTTTTTTAATTTTTTAATAAAACTCCTAATTTCTTGGATACAACTTCAATTATGCAATACTGTAAAAAAAAAATTTATAAGTCTGATTTAGAATTTCCTTTTAACTATTTTCTTGGATAAAACTCATTTATGTAATATTTCAAAAAAAAAACTTTTGAACTATCGTTTAGAACTTCCCTTTCTTAGAATTTCATGCAAAACAATACTCGCGAAGTCTAACGCCGACGGGATGCAAAAAACGAGTTCCTCGAGGTTAGGACTCGTTGCCCTCATCAACCCATCAAAAACTTCAAAAGCTTATTTTTTATTCTTGTTACTTTCCCACGACGTTGAAGCGTACGTGAGAAAGTACAAAAAGTTTAGACGCAGTTGATATGCATGAAATCTGATATGCATTTGCATCTTGTAAAAATAATATTTTAGGTGATGGTAATAATTGTGTGTATGCATGTAGATACGATTAAGTTTTATAAATTTAAAAGACCATATGTATGCATATACATACGTTTAGATTTGACGAATTTAAAGAAAAGTTTCATATATAGTATGTACACGCAAGTACTTTGGAGGAATTGAAGTGAGATATGTATGTAGGGGAGACCGGGTACAAAAGTAAAGCTTCGTACTTTTACTTTGATTTCTGGCTATCAATAATATTTTCGATAAAATGAATATAGCTATATACAACTTTCGTCTATACTCTACAAATGTACATTATAATTTATTTAATATATCTTTGATTCTAACAATTATGAAGCTGAAAAAAAAAATGTCGATTGTTACTTTCGTCCTCAGCGTGTGGACGAAAGTAACACGGTGCGGGTCGAAAGTAACGCCGTTAAGGTCCTGCGCAATATTATATGTACAATGAAAAGGAAACACAAGATTAAGTCAAATTATTTATTACAAAAATAAGGGACAAAAAAAGCGAAAGATATAATATTTTTCTCACGAATAACAAAAAAATAAAATAAATTTTTCTTCTTCTTAAATAATAGTTTGCTCTTTGGCATAATGAGATTAACATTTCTATTTTTCTATTCAGACTCGCAATTATGGCAAACGTAATATAAATCATCTTTGGTGCACGCAGTGTGAGACCATTTTTTACAATCATTACATTGCACCCACTTCTCGTTTGGTAAGCTATTGCTGAATAACTCTAAACAAACGAGGCAAAAGCAATCTTCTTCATCAGAATAATCGCTGTTTGCTGTTGACTGGTTCTCCTTTCCTTTACTTCTACGAAGGTTGCTTGTTTTCTTTCCCTGGCTTTTCCTTTTGCAGATGGTAGTTTTCTCTTGCCTTTTCCTGTAGCGGGTGGAAGTATTGATTTCCTGGCTTTATTTCTTTGATTATATTCTTCTTCAATTGCATTTTTTTCAGGGGTGTCAGTGAGTATCGCAGTTTTACGTTTTTTACGACCTCTTTTTGTTTCTGATCTTGGATCAGCCCGCGGTAGAGGTCTTATATCTGGGGGTGAAAAGGAAATTGGCTGTACAAAAGTTGCTTGTAGCTCACTAGTTCCTGGTTGTGATGAGCGTGTTGATGGATCTGAGGTAGCAGCGTTTAATAGCTGATTATCATCATCGGTTTGTATGTTCGATGCAGCCCAGAGATTCGGCGGTGCGGTAATGTTAGATCTGATCAAATGATCATTAAGTTGATTACTTGGACTTGGTTCGGGAAGATCAGCCGTTTCAATTGTCCGATCTACTCCGAAGGTTGATAGTTGAATTGCGTTATTGCCTTGCAAGGGGCGATCCGTTACAGAAGACGGTGCGAAGTCAACTGCGGTAAAGATATTCTTATTAAATGGACTTATACCAGTGCAGGTAAAACCAGCAATAGCATTTCTATCGGTGACGGTAAGAGGAAATGCTTCTCTGACAATCCCAGGAATGTAATGTATAGTCATTGTTTGACCAGGATGATTTCGCATCCAGTTATCTGTGGCAGTGTTTATCATTTTCTTGAATGGTCCAAAAACCGCTCTATCCAGGGGCTGAAGTTTGTGTGTGCAGTCTGGAGGAAATGACAGCAACACGATTCCATTTCTTTTACAATAATCGAGGGTATGAATGGATACATGTGATACATGATTGTCGAGCAATAACAGGCATTTCTGATCAATAGTGGGCTTGGCTTGTTTTTTGAAGTGTTCCAAAAACAGCAAAAACTCTGTTTCTTGCATCCAGCCGTTAGCATTACCAGCACCAGCAAACCCAATAAGAATTTCACGTATCATGTGGTCTTGATATCGCTTCAAAGGAAATATAAAAAAATTGAGGTATGTGGCCTCCTTGAGCATTAATAGCGACAGCAAGAGTTACTAACCTCCCACGTTCGGCAAAGGTTAATGCACCAACTTGTTTAACTCCTCTCTGAGCTACTATTTTGTTTGGTCTTTGGACTGTCATCACCCCTGTCTCGTCCATATTCCATATAACCCTTGGCTCAAATTTATACCTATCCATAACGTCTGATAGGTTATCAAAAAATTTATGAACGTTATGCTCATTAAAGCTCGAGGTGCGGGACAGACTTCTTGCCTGTGGGCTTCTCAGAGACAGAATTGTGTGTCGTTTTAAAAATCCAGTTAACCATTCCTTGCCCGCCATGTGATTTTCATTCCACTTCTCCGGAAATTTATTTTTATATTTAATCGCTAATTCGTATGCCAACTTTCGCACTTCAGTCGGGACTAATCCAAAGTATACCTTAGAGCACTCAATTATACAGTCCTGTAAAACGTTTTCTTCTTCAGCAGTAAAGACCCGGTTGACGCAACGGTAGCCAACTTTTGCATTAGTATTCCCTGCTTTGAGTTTTTGTATGAATCTGTATAATGTGACATGGCAAACGTTGTATTTTTTTGCCAGTGCTCTTATCTTAATATTGTCCTTCAAATGCTCATCTGCCGCTTTTTTATAGACTGCTGTGTCAGTGGTGCCTCTATCTGTTTTTCTAATTCGCTGACGCGGCATTCTGTTTCAACAAAAATAAATAAAACAAAAACATTGAAGACATGCATATACTTGTGGCTACCTTCACTACGAGCTACGGGCACCAACCTTTGCTTAGCAACCTCACTAAGCATTTGTAGGGTTTTGGAATTGACACGAATGGGCACTTGTAAAAGATTGAAAAAGGTTATTAATGAGTAGGCCTTGACTTGTATTAAAAAACAAACAAACAAGGAAATTTTTAGTCTGACATGAGATTTAAGCGGATTAAGTTGTTTAAGTAAAATATAATTCTAACGTTAACATATTTGTTCTGGAGCTAGAAAATAATTAATTTAAAAATAATTATAACGTTTACGTATTTGTTTCTGGAGCTAGAAAATAATTAATAAAAAAATAATTATAACGTTTACGCATTTGTTTCTGAGCTAGAAAACAATAAAAGAAGACATAGTTGAAGCACGATCAATACGGGACTTTAAAGCTGTCACAATATTTCAGAAAGCATATTTTCATGACCGCTCAAATAGCGGTCCCTTCTCTTTTATTTACAGCTTACGCCTACCTCGTGAACGATAGAGCACACTTACAAGAGCTGTAAGACGATCACATCGGCTCCAGATACAGACAACTTTAAGTAGTCCAGGCTCTCACTGTCGTACACGAAAGTCATAGGACTACGCACCACAGGGAACTTTGGACCCCTGTTCTGTGAAATAATTTAGGTTGGTTAGGAGTGCATCAAGGACACGACTAACTCCTAAATACTCATATTATAATTCAGCGGGGACAAAAGTAACATGTTATGTTACTTTTGTACCAAACAACGTTTTTGTTGTTGCATATGTTATTAACTTAAAATGGAGTGTGCTGCACAAAAATCATTTATAACATGCTACAGACAATCTAATTTCAAATTACTAGACAAATAGTCACATTAATATCATCAGCTTAACACTACTTAAATACTAAATGAATAAACATCAGAAAACTTACCTTTGGTCCGTAAAATCACGTATCGCCCTCTAACACAACCTAACAGCACGGCGCGTGCACGATGACTGATCACAAGCTCGGGGGAATCGTGAACTGTCATTCAACGGTTGCGCGCGTCGTTTTGGTCATTGGACAATTCTAAAGAGCGTTTGTTACTTTCGACCCGCTGTTACTTTTCTACCCGGTCTCCCCTACATTATACTGCATGTGGGTAGGTGTACCGTGAGAACGGAATATATGACTGATAACAAAATTTATGCTAAATTGCATTTTGTTGCAGTACATAAATGCATTTTTAAATGCAAATGAAATTTGAATGAGTTTTTAAGTTAAATAAATTTTACTTTTCGTCGATATATTTCATAGGGCGATATATCGATGTGATTTTAATATGGTTGTAATTCGGGGTATAGGCACCTGAGTCACAACACCGCGTGAATTGTATAAAAAGGCGTTGGTACCTTCTCAAACTCTTTTTCAAGTCGGAAAAACATTCCTTCCGTTGTCCTTTTCTTCCAATTCCTTTAAATGCGTACTTATTAAGAAGCCCATCGTTAAAAACTTGATGCTCTATTCAGATGCGTATAGCTAGAGCTTCTGCCGCCCTTTCTAACTTAGTCAAAATCAAGAGTGGTTATTAACAATTATTGAACAGTAATGAATAAAAGAGTAACATAATGAGTAATGATAAAACGTATTTATTTTTCTTGCTTTTTTATTACAAAAGTCGTGAATGACATGGTCAAAATTTATACTACCTATTAGTTTTCTTTCTATGGAGAGTATCGCTAGATTTCGTAATCTTAAATCACTCATTGTGGAACGAAAAGAATTTTAATTTGGAAAAGCTCCGTACACAACTAGCGACACAAATGGCTATTATTAAAAAAATTCTTAATAATATTACTATGTTGGGAACAGAGTTTTCCAACCCAAATTTTTGGATAAATATTAAAAGTTCAACAGGCCTTCCCCGTTTTTCCAAACTTTTGCTTGCTCTTCTACATCACGCAGAGACATGAAATTCTGGATTCTTTTCCTTTCAATATGAAATTGGAACAATTAATGTCAACAAATTTATCTACTTGACATTCAACATTTTCATTTAAAAGATTAAATGGTAGACACAAATATTTCGCTGCAAGGACATGTATGTATGTACTTGCTCAAACCATACTTTTATTTCCTGGATAACTCTATCCAATGACAAAAACATTCCTCTTCGTATTTCGTTTTCTAAAGATAACCCCACGTCTCGTGAATCTTCACCATTCATATTTTTTTCCTTCTAACTCGCCGCTCAGTGGATATCTCCCCTTCACATATTTTTTTGGCTGTTGTAACTTTTCACACTAAGGTATCCCTTTGTCCAATGAAATACATTTGTAAAAAAACCAGTTTTAAATCACGTTGATAGATATTTAATCCCTTTGTTTGCAGCTATTGTTACGCGTCATTAATTTCCAAAAAGACGGATTCCTAAAAATGGAGGTGGTACATAAAACAAAAAGATTGCATTGAGTTGAGTAATATTTCAGCGTCGGATTTCGTTTTAAGATTTTCGTCTTGAGATGTCAATTTTTCCAAAGCACTTAAAATCTTTAATAATTTGCTTTTTCAACGATCACCGCATCTGCTCTTCTGTTCCAACGAGTTTATGCGTTTAACATCTGGACCAGTGACAGAAACTATAAAATTATGAAAAAAAAAATCAATCAAATTTTGCAAAAACAAATAATTTTTTTTTTAGAAGATTTGACTGAAAATAACTGAAAAATCTGCCGAAATATTGTCTCGAAATTTCTAAGAAGAAAGGAATGTTTGTTGCTTGTCTCATTACGCATCCAATAGCGGGGTTGTGAGATCTGGGCTCAAGCGAAGGGGGTGCTGGTTTATAAGGATAACTCAAACTTTAAAATTCAGTTATAAAATTCTTTATTCAATATACTATACTGCTTGTTACATACAAAATCTTGGTTGACGTATACATATGTATACACAAAACCTTAGTGTGTATATAGGACCTAAACTGATATATGCATGCAAAACATCTCATAAAAGCCTATACAAACCCTTTTCGGAAATTTTTACTTCCCCTAAAAACCATAAAAAACCCTGAAAAACCCTGAAAAGAAAAATAGAAAAATTAAAATACTAGGTGCGTATACATAGTGTATACACACACACAAAAGCTTGCATTCGGAAAAGTTATCATATGCTAATCATGCTTAAAAGCATGACTAGCTTATCGCTAAAAGAGTTGAAGAAATTGCATCAGCAATTTCTTCACATAATTTCGCGAACAAAATATTTTTTCTCAAGCGAAACAAAAAAACACAAAAGTATAATATTGCACTTGAAAAGTGCAAAATAAGCTTGCCTTTTTACACGACGAAAATCTTATCAGCAGCACACGGTATTAAATTACAATTTAAAAGACGGTAGAATGGAATGGCATGTATGGACATGTCCTAATGAAGAGATATTTTCCTTGACAAAAAAAAAATTGCATGAAAAGCACTTGTGGCCCGCTGAAAGAAATTCTTGGGGGCGAAAAGAGGGAGTTGAGTCAGTTGATTTCAAGCGGTTCGGAGTTTTTTCAATTTTTGCTGTTCGTCTTGTTTAAAAAGAAACTTATATCAAAATATTGTTGCGAAACCAGCCACCTACCCCACAGTGAGGAGCCAAATCACAGTGTAGCGTGAGACAGACTGTAGTTTCACTACAGTCGTCGATGACCGCCTACAAATATGTGATATCTGAGTGGGGACCCCAAAATCAACAAGAGATGGCAGCCAACACCACAAGGAAATTTACTCGCATCTGGTAATCATTGGAATCTGGCCGCTACAGCAGGGAGGAACGGCCAACCATCGATGGGACAGAAGAGAGTCGATTTTAGTCTGGCATGGAAGAAGCATCACCTAAAGATAAAATTTTTGCATACAATTTTTAAAGTTGTTTTTTTGTTTTTAAGAAAACGTTTTGTTGAAGTGTGATATATAACCTTTTATAAGTGGAATAAAAGCATTTTACAAAAACGAAGTGAACTTGTGAGTCAAAAGGCTGGATTAACGAAACCCTAACCCAGACAAAGGAATCTGGTCACCAGTAGGAATTTCGTTACGGATAGCGGAAACCGTTCACTAACGGGCAGGTCCACCTCGGGATTCCGTGCACCTTCTAGAAGGAATATACTGATAAGTACCAGTTTCTTTTTTTTTTAATTTTCAGCTACAATCCCATATCGAACTAGTAATTTATGGGACCCGAGCTTTTCTCGTTTATATTTGGATTTTTTTTTTCTTCTCCATCCATTTTAAACAAAGACACCATCGTCGTAAGCTCTCCAGAAGATGAGAACTTTTGTTTCTTTTATTTTTTTCATTTTATTGCCATTTTGATATAGCTCGCTTAAATTATTAACTTATAAGAGTTGGTGAACTGTGATAATCATACCACTATATGGATGCAGACAGCTCTCCGGTTCCCGGAATAGAGCTTGGATTAAGCCCAGAATTTCTTTTGTTCTTTTATTTTTCTTGATTTCAGATTTTTTTCTTGTACTTATTTCAGGTTTTCATTACGGCGCTTTTCACAATTTTTTTATATATTTTTTTAAATTTTCAATCTTTTTCCCGGCATTAATCAGTGAATATCAGCAATTAATTAATCAATTTTTTTTCCATAAAATCGTCGAATTTTATATTTACTCTAGCTCATAAGTGCCGACGGCAAATCGGTTCACTTCACTATAACCTGTATATCAGTGAATATCAGCTGCTAATTAATAAATCGCTTTTCCATCAAATCGCCGAATTTTATAATTATGTACTCTAGTTCATAAACGCCGACGGCAAATCAACAAATTTCTATCGGCTTGAATTTCTATTTCTATTTGCTTGAATATCCTGAGAAAAGCCCAAATAGCAAACTTGGTGAATGCCGACGGCAAATCAACAATTTTCTATCTGCTTGAATTTCTGTTCCTATTTGCTTGAATACCTAAAAAAAAGTCTAAATAGTGAATGCAGACGGCAAAACAACGAATTTTCTATTTTCTTGAATTTTGATGGCGAGTCAGCGAATTCTCTACAAACCAAACCCGTGCATGCACTCAGACTGTTAGTGTTCCATCCAGTCCGCGATTGTATTTCGCGACGAAAGTAAACCGGAAATACAGGAATTTCACCGACTGGCTCCGCCCACATCTTCAAGAAGTACTCAAACAGAACGAGCTTCGTCTCCCCTTATAGGAGGCAGTAACTAGCACAGCTTTTGTACATCTAATTTTTTTGTGAAATTTTTCCCACCCCTGCCAAAGCTGTCTGAACTTCTGAGATCGTTAAGTTGAGCCGAGACAAGTGTACTTGTTTTCTGTCCCCGGCAAAGTTTTTTTTTCAATAGTTCTACATTATAGCGTTGAAGTGGTACATTTTAAGTGGAACTTGTCGGTTGCTAGCTAAGTCACCTCGGCGTATTCTGCGTTGAGTCTGGTGATTAAGTCCAGCTGAGACGCTTTCTTTTGAGGAACTTTGCGTCCATGGCAAGCAACTATGAATGTAGCTTATCCAACATCCAAGTGTGAATTCGTTTTCACCTAAAAAGTTTTGGTAGGTGAAGGTGAGATCGTAAGTAAAAGAGGTTTTGTTACGACGACAGCTGTATATTAAAGCGCACCCTCGCTACCACTCGGCTGGAGCAATTTTCTGTTACATTTGGAAATTGTGATATAATTTATTAAGTGAGATTTTTCAATCTGCTGGTCGTTTTTAAAAGAAAATTAGACCAAAATATATTAAAGTGGTGTAAACATAAAACAAAAACCCTGAAGAAAATAAAAAGGTGGTTTACAAAGAAAAAAGTAAGCAAATGTTGTTCTTAGACTTGGATTAACAGTTTTGCAACCCAGAACCAATCACAAGTGAGCGATATATACATATAGTATATAACAATTTACAATTAATATAGCAAATTCACTTCCTAATAATCCTAATATTTCAAATGATTCAACTCTTACAACTACGTTAATCTAATATGGTACTTACTCAAAAAAAATCGAAATATAATTCAGAAAATTAAAAAAACAAAAAACAAAAAAACAAATGCCGTCACAGTGATCTGATCCCTTTATTTCTGAAAGAGGAAGAAAAGGAATCCACAATTCAATAGAATATGATTTCTTATAGTATACTGCTACGTGTGGGCCGTTTGTAGAAACTTGAAAGTGGTGCAGCTGGTAGTTGCAATATGTAAGACTGCAGTGTGAGGACCGAATTACATTTACAATTATGTTTGCGTGGAAACAGTATTATGGTCTACTGAGATAGAAGTTTCTCTCTGCCCGTGTGAGCACGGTAGCAGTAGCTTAATGAGATTTCTAAAAATACGTGGATAGAAGTGAAGCAGAAGTAAATTTCTGCAGCAGGAGTAAGTTCCTACTTAGATGGGAGCAAAAATTAGATATGTTGCAAAGGATAGAAAACCGATTAAATTCCGGTGGAGGATACGTTCCGAGTAAATTCTGAAACTGCTTTTGCAATCAATCAGAGTCCTTCACACGCGATTTACGAAACGAAACGAATTATGACGAAATTTTAAACCGAACCGATATCCCGGGATATTTGAAATATTTACGTACAGGCTTTTATTTTGGCCTAGCTTTTACTTATGTCTTTGATACACTTTACACTTTACACTTTAATTGTCCGAATAATACACAAACTCTGGGTTTCGCGATGACCATGATTATCTCAGTTTGTTGCACGACGGCAAGCTGTATTCTTGTTTGTTGTTTGGCAATATTGGGGTGTAGGGATTTAATGAAATGGGGAAGTTGGATGGGTTTGGGAATTAGCGGAATGTTAGAAATTTTTCTAACGTGCTCTGGAATGATGGCTGGCGTTTCTTCTTACATGATGAGAAATATCCCGAAAGTCCAGAATAATCCAGCGATGATAAATCCCACAATGGTCGAGCAGCGCCAGGATTGTGTCCTATTCATGGTGGTGGCTTCCTGTGCTAGTGAAGAAGATAAATCTTTCGCCCACGTAATAAATGTTTCTCGTTTCCGAGTGGATAAGGTGAAGAGGTGATAAATAATGGAAGTTTTCAACTTGGAGTTGTGTTGTTTCAGCGCGAGAGTTAGGAGGTAGTCCTCGATTGGAATGATGTTTGCACTGTCGTACAAAAAAGTGTTAGGAAAGTAGTCTTCGTCAGGTTTCCTGTACACTCCTGTACAGGCCCGTAGGATCTTTATTTCAAGGGTACTAATTTGCTTCATATATAGTGGCGAAATGATGTGCCAGATGGGGAAGCAATAGCAAATAATTGGACGGCTGTTTATACATATATAAGCAGCTTTGTATCTTTCGGTTTGGCGTGAATGTTGAATTTCGAAAGGTTATTGAAAAAGACACCAAGATATTTAGTGTTCTTTGAAGGCTGAAGCTTTTCGTTATTCACTTCGATTTCGATGTTGTTTGCTTGTGTGACGAGATTGGGTCTTCCCCTTGTGGAAGGTTTACGGATGCAAATCATTTCAGATTTGTTCAGATTTATTTTGATGCCTCACTTTCTGTAGAACTCGTCAAGTTTGAGGACATGCTGCTCCACTTTGGTAGCAGCGCAGTTGACTGACATGAAGTGGACGTAGGTAAGGGAGTCATCAGCATAGAACAGTATGGTGGAGTGTGGTGGGTCGTTGGCAGGTTTATCATAGGTGAAAAGATTGAAGAGAGCTGGTCCGAAGACCGAAACTTGTGGAACACCAGCACTGACTGAGATTTGACATTCTCGATTTCACTGTAGAAGTTACGAGATGAGTGAAAGCTATGTATAACTCGGGAGACATAAGGCGGGAATTAGAGGTTTCTAATTTTGAATATTAGCCCGTTTGTCCAAACTGAGTCAAACGCTTGCTCTACATCAAGGGAGCAGCCTTACTGTCTGCTCCCTTTTGTTGAGGGCGTTTGTAGAATCAGAGAGGAATTTGAGCAAAGCGTGAAAAGTGGACTGCTAAGGCTTGAAGTCGAATTGGGTGTCCTGCCTGATATTTAGGTCCAGGCAGGTATTTTCAATGTGTTGGCGGACTATTTTTTTTCGAAAAGTTATCCCAGGTTGGACAGAAGAGATATTAGGCGGAGCTTATGCGCGCGGTTTTCCAGACATTAAGAAAGTATGAATTATTGAGGCAGTTATTGAAAATAATTGTCAGAAATTCTATCGCGACAGGTGGGAGGTTTTTGATAACTTTGTTGGAGATGTTTTCTGGGCCAGCGGACTTTTTGGTTCTAATAGTCATGATTAAATCGAAAACGTGAGTGGGGTTTGAAAAGATGCTTAAATCGTGCGGGCTTAAAGAAGTGTTTGTAGAATTGAAGATTGTGATGCATGAGCCCTTTGACTGGGCAGTGAAGTCTTTAACGGTCGAGTCTACAATGGTCCTAAAATTTACATCGCTTAGACATGAGTTATCTCTGAAAGTGGATTGGAAATATTCCGCGAAAGCATCGCATTTTTCTTGGGGAAGGTTGTAAGCGTTCGAGCCGCTTAAAATGGTCTTGGGGAGTTTTGCCTTTCTGTTGCAAACCCTATTTATGTCCTGAAACCAGTGTGGACCGGGTCGAATGGAGACCACTTTCTTCCTAAATTCTTTATCGAGGAATATTTTCATTTGTTCATCAATAATTGTTGTCAAGCAATTAATTTGCGACGACATGTTCTGTATGCTGGGTTGTGGCTATTAAGGGTTCGGTGAAAAATACGGCTAACTATTTTTCGAAGTTTCTGCCTAAATTTATATAATTTTTGCAGTTGAGGCGGAAGATTTGTGTATTTGTAGTGGCTGGTTCGACACTACACTGGAAAAGAAGGCAACATTTCCTTCAGCTGCGTTGTTGAGAAAATCAATGTGGAAGTCAATTTCCAAGTTTGTGAGGTTCTGTTGCGATTCAGGGAGATTTCCTGCCAAGAATTGGAAGAGCCTGTCTCGAAATTTTTTCCTGTCAACTTTTCGCTGTCTACTTGGTGAAAGAAAGTTGAGGTACGAACCTCTCAAAGTTGTACGAATTGTAAATTTTTGTTGTGCATTACTCAATATTTGCATTTCTAAAAATTTGGAAATACTGGAGCAACAACCAGACGAAGGTGACACACAGGACGAAATGTACAGAGAAGAAGATGATTCGGATTCAGACTCAGAGAACTGTGATTATGAAGCTGCTATAGAGATTCGAAGAAAACTAATGAACACTTTAATCTAAAATGAATAAAAGCTATTTAGAAAACTATCACACTTTATTTTACTTAAAAAATAGGAACTTGTTTTGGTACGAATATTTAATTAAAGTAAATTGTCTTATTATTAGTTTTTAATAGTAACAATTCTTCTTCGACTTTTAGTCTTTTAGTATTTATTTCGTTTGCTTCCTTCATCAAACGAAGAATGTTCTCCTGAAACTTTGAGTTCTCCTTCCTTTGCTCCTGAAGCTCTCTTAGCACCAACGATTGGGTTGTTGGCCGACATCGTTTTTTGCTGATTGAACTTTTTCCTTGTGCAGTTCTTGAGGAGCCTGCTTCTTCCATAGCGACAGCACTAGTAGCCCCAGGAAAGCATTCAATCGCAGGCCGCGCCTCAGTCTAGTTTGCTGTACCAAAGTCGTCGGCTTCTAAACCAAAAACTGAAGTGGTCAGCCCCGATAGCGCAATGATGCGCTCCTCGAATGTGGAGAAGGATAGTTTATTTACGCCTCCTCCGGTTTTGCTCCTTTCGGTGTGGAATTTCCGCATTTTCTTTTTAACTTTTGTTCTTCATGGCACCCCACACCTAAAGTTAAGAAATTTAACTTAATAAAACACATTAATAATCAATAAGAAATATATTACTTTCTTCCAGCCGTGTTCATCCCTTGTGGGAGGCCTTTCGGCATTCAATTTTGTGGTCAAATACTTCCACAAATCCTGAATATTCTGTTGACTGTTTAGGCGGACAAAGCCTCCTGTTACCATTTCGGGGTGCTCCTCTAAATACTCAACGATGAGAGCAAACTGCTTTGTTGACGTTTTTTTCTTTGAGTTATTCCTGGAAGTGAGGTTAGAAGTTTTAAGTTTTATTATATTTATATTAAAACTTATCTAATTAATGTTATAAAATCATTTATATTATACAAATTTAATTTCTTGAATTTTACTTACATTTTATAAACTTCTCTTGATCAATCACTATCAATAAAACGAAGTGAAGTTTTATCGCAATTATCGCCTGTCGAAAGTGTTACAACATACCGATTATCGATACATTGTCGAACTTCGAATGTTTAGAAGTTATAACATCTTGCCCCTGGACTCACCTTTGACCACTCATGCAGGGTGCGAACAATATCGTGACATTAATTTTTAACGAGAGGGAAAGTTTAAACGAGGACGATTGCTTAATTTGATTAATGCTACGAATATTAGTAAGATTTGTTTAACCGGCTTAAATAAAGAGCGAGGCTAGCTAGTTATCGAGAACAATTAGTTGTGCTTACTAACAATTATTTAGTTAAAAAAAAAATTCTTTAGGAAATTCATTCAACTTAAGTTTAATTTACTTGGAAAAGAAACATACTAAATTAACAATAATAACAATAACAGATCTATTCAAATCTGGACAATGTGTTTCTCTTAACGAAAATAGGTAACGAGCATGAAAGCCGCTATTATTCCTATACACGACTTAACTTTTACTTATCTAATTCGATGATACCGCCAGAGTAGCTGGAATGAGGTTGGACGTGACTTCTGCTTTAGTGACGAACACTATAGCGTTGACGAAGCCATGATCCCTTATTATGGCCGGCATCGTTGCAAGCAACATATCAAAAGAAAGCCATTTAGATATGGCTTCAAGTCATGGGTTCGCGCTAGTCCTCTGTTATACGTATTATGGATGGAACCTTATCAAGGCGCTACGACTATGTGCAATCCAATATATAAAGATTTTGGCCTAGGAGCTAGCGTCGTGCTGACCTTTTGTGACGTCTTGATTTCTAGAGGCTATAATCTCATGTATCGCATTGTATTTGACAGTTTCTTTACCGGAACACCGTTGATAGAAGAAATAACTAATAATAGTCTTCGTTGCACTGGAACTGTTCGAGAAAATAAGACTTCCAACTGTCCTCATACTTCTTCTAAAGTATTGAAGAAAACTGAACGAGATTCTTTGAATTACAGGTCAAGTTTATAGTTGCCTGGCATGATAACAATATGTTTAGTATTGCTTCAGATGCTGTTGGCGTGAGTCCTCAAAAGCCAGCAAAATGGTTTTCGCAGAGTAAAAAGAGAAACATTATGATTGAGGATCCTCATATTGTCGCTATATATATCAAACATATGGGTGGCGTAGATAGATCAGATGAGAACATCTCTCATTACCGTGTTGGAATAAGGGGAAAGAAATGATACATGCCACTGCTTACCCATATCATTGATCTTGCGGAACTCAATGCGTGGCAATTATATAAAACCAATAATGGTAAGCTTGATCACCTAGGTTTTCGAATTACGGTCGCAACAGCCTTGATTGAGTCGAATAGGAAGGAGTGAAAGAGAGGACCAAGCCGACCTTCGCGACATGAGTCGAGGTAATATTCTTTAAGTCTGTTGAGACCCAGCTTAAATAGTTATCTTAACTTCAGTTGAGACCCGGAGTAAGATATTTTAATTCCCGTCGAGACCAAAAATTAATGATTATTAGTAATTAGTATACCAGTCGATACCCGATATAAATGTTAGTCCCTAGCCTACCTACCTCAAGCGATGCCAATTGTAAAAAGAGATCTAGATCAGTCAGCTTGTGGTTTATATAGCCCTTGCTTGCACATGACATCAATTATGGAGTAGGAGAGGCGCATGATCACAAGAAGTGGCATTATATCTGTGATTTTATGGGACTAACGATTAAATTTTCATAGCAACGAATAAAACTTCATGGCAACAAGAAGTACACCGCAACATATGCTGCTGTGATGATGTTGCCAAAGCTCAGGGGATACCCTATGATGCCGTACCACAGCCTTGGCAGGAAAGGAATAAGGTAGGGAATTGAGGATTATTGGGCTGAGTCAAGTAGGTGACAGTGCGTATTACGTTTGAATATCTGTGGCTCATAGTTGAGGGGGGGGGGGCAGATGATGGCAAACTGTTCCACATTCGTACTGTTCTGCTTATGAATGATTCACGAACTTTCACGATACGGCCGAATTTGACTTCAAGGGTGTGAGGTTGAGCTCGGGTTACAGCGCGTGTGGTGCGAAAAGGAAGAATTCTACAAAGCATCAGGCTAGAAATTTCGTCAGAGCAATGACCATAGAAGTAGCGATAAAAGAGAGACAGACATCCGACATTACGTCGGTGCTCTGGAGAATAAATAGTTGCTATTGATATATCATCGTTAATAAGCCGGAAGGCCTTCTTTTGAACTTTGTCTAACGCGGACAATGCAGTGCGTCCAGCCCCTGTCCAAATATGGGAAACATATGGTAATCTAGTCCTGATATGAGACTTGTAGATTTGCGCTAAGTCTGATGGAGTAAAATATTTCTTGCATCTTTACAAGAAGCCCAGGCACTTCATCGCGTTTTTGGCAATACCGAAAATGTGATCGGACCACCTAAGATTGTTGGATATTTCAATGCCTAAGATGTTAAGAGATGGTGAGTTGGAGATATCTTCCCCATCGATGGAAATGAGTTGTGTGGGAATTGGTGTATGTTTTAAGTGATAACACACAAGATTGCGTTTGGAAGCATTATACAAGACCCGATTCACTCTGCCCCAAGCGAGTATTTTTGTGAGTTTATTAAACTGAACATGTGGCTTCGTTTGTCAGCTATAATATTCGCACGGGATTCAGTTATAGAGTCGAACGAGTACACGAAATCAAAGATACTGTCTTCTGAAAAACTATGAATATGATTGAAAGTGAGAGCTAGCAGATTATTAATAAATATGAGGAAGAGAGTAGGAGAGAGCACAGAACATTGCGGTACACCGGCATGGATTATAAAACGGTCAGAATTAACTCCGCCCAATATAACTTGAATTGAACGGCGAGAAAAGAAGCTTTCAATCCATTTTAAGAATAGAGGGTCTAGACCTAATGCCAGAAGCTTGGCTTAAAGAGCAGGATGCCAGACTCTATCGAAGGCCTTCGAAATATTTAATGCGATGATCTCAGATTCGCCAAAATTATGGATGCATTGATTCCAACGCTCGGTAAGGAATGTTATTAAATCCCCAGTAGAACGGCCAACACGAAAACCTTATTGGCGATCGTTACTAAGGTGATTAGTTTCTAGATATTTCATCAATTGGGTGTTGATGAGTGTTTCGAACACCTTCGAAAGAATCGAAGTAAGGGCAATTGGTCTATAATTTGAGGCATCGCTTCCATCTCCTTTTTTGGGTATTGGCTGAACATGTGCAAGTTTCCAAGCCGAAGGAAAGACTCCTGTCGAATAGGACAGGTGAAATAGTTTGCGTAAAGGTTTTAGCTAAAGAGGAGGCGCAGCACTTGAGTACCAGGGGCGAAATACCATCAGGCCCAGCAGCCTTAGACACATTGAGACCTGCGAGCACTTTGAAAACTTCCCTCGTGCAGAAATGTAATGTAAACTAATATGATATTTACAAGAAATATTGTCTCTATCACGTAGAGAAGAATTCCCGTTCGATGATAAAATTGCAAATTGATCTGCTTGATCTGATTATGTTTGTATAATGCATTGCATATTGCGTAGATAACAAACACCTGGATTTGTAATTATGTAAAAATTTAATAAGATTCTGACAAATATTTTTGATTCTTTATGGTCACTGTTGTCTTCTTGTTTACAGCATAAAATATGCACCTGTCGACTTGGTTCGAACAGCCTATGCATGTATATTGTCGCAAATTGTCATCATTTCTAAAAGTCAGCCAATAGTCGATAGCCATTTAGCACATTTTACTCAAGGCCGCATTTTCATGGAGGATGTTCAGTCACAAAACTTAAGGCCATGTTTATATGAACGGTAGATTGTTACAAATGTGGAAAAAATTATGGCAAAGCAAATATAAAAACAAAAACCAAACTTTATGTCTTACCCTTTTGGTGAATTTCAAATGTAACAGCATCGTAAATTTGAATTTTATTTTTAAGAAAAAGAAACTTTAAAACAAATATACACTTTGTTATGGTTTTATTTTGGGTGAGTGATGGATGGATTAAAGCTCAGTCTGTCAGCAAAATCTACAGCTCACTCCGTGGTAGCTTTTATGGCAGGTCGGCACGCTAGCACACCTTGACTAATGGCGAAGAGGTTGGGGTGGGTAAAAAAAAACCTGCACTACCACGCGTCATAATCATAGAAATTCGCGCAAAAAAAAACGTTACCCACTGTTACGGTTGAATTGGCGGATCTGCCAAAAGAGAAAAGGAAAATTATTAGCAAAATTAAAGTGAATGTTAAATGTTACTTACATAGCATACTGCAGTTATATTCACTTTCATCCAACTTAGTCTCGGCCGCGTTGAAAGAGCTGAAAAAAGGATTCGAAGGAAGCTTAAAGAAGAAAAAGATCTGCATCAAAACCTGAGTCACATAGAAATAAAGCTTAAGTTTTGAGTTACAGTCTTACGCAGGAAACTCAGAGAATTAAAATTAATCTAAAACAGTGATCAGAATTAGGAATATGAATTTAAATCAAGATGCTGAATAGTTTGTAACAGCAGTAATTAATTTTATTATTTATTTAAAATTCGTAAAAAGAAATGCAAGCAGGTATAATCCTATCTGGAAGAGTAATTTGAGAATTTGAATTGTTGTAAAAAAATAGGCTGCACAGTCCTTAGAAGTAATATATAAATCTTTATACTTATCTTTTGCGGTATACGGACCTAAGTTTTATTTCAGCCTTAAATGAGCCCGTTCAATTCTCTCTGTCCTTCCTCCTTAGTTAAAAAAACATCTGGAAAGAAACCCTTGCTTTTCAAAGAAATTTATCAAAAATAATGTTACGATGATTACCTGCCTTAGACTTGCCAACAAACTTTGAAATTAAAATAAAATTAATAACACGCCAATGCCACAGAGAATATCAACTCAAAAGTTAAATAAAACAAAATACAAAAAAAAAAAAACAGAAACAAACCAAACAAAAGAAATCAGAAAAGAAATGGTCGTGTACTAAACTAGTACGCTCAAATAATTGAGCTATTATCTAACACAAATCTAGTCCGATCCACGAAAAGAGTTTGATACCTTTTTATCTCTGGTTGTGCAGCGGGTGTTTTTGTGACAGACAGATTGCAAGTTTGACAGAAGTAAGAGGAAGTGCAGGTGTCAGTGGTTAAGTTGAAAGCGATGCAGAGTTTTTTTTTTAATATTAATCGGGAAAAGAACAGCGGAAGAAATAATAGGAAAATATGAAAAGCATCGAGTTTCTGCAGAGATTATTAAGGAAGAATGACAGGAAAAAGAAAGATTGCTCAGATGAGCCAGGATTGTAATTCGTTTGAGGCCAATGATAAATTAGGAGGAAACGGTTCGCGTACTGTTAGAAAGATAAGTATCCTGTTGAAGTTTTTAAAGTAATTTATTTTTGCAAGATAAGCATATTGGTTGCTCATTTGTTGATTTAAAGATAAGTTAGCGCATGTCTATAGGGCAAGTTTCCTTACCGAGCATATTGGAATTAATTGCATTGCGTTGAGCATATTAAAGTTAATTGCATTGTTTTTTTGAAAGACTGAATTAGTAACTACAATAAAGAACGTCGAGGACGAATTAATTCCATGATCTGAGCTGTACTTGATCGTCCATTTGGCACGTTGATAAAAGAAGTTTCCTTGTAGGATGTATCGATATTAAAGACAATTTATTTATAGCAGATATTTTTCTTTGTTGAGTATATTGAAGATAATTGTATTCTTATTTAAGCGTCAAATCGTAAATCCTTGATTCTCATAAAAAAAAAATTGTATACGGAGTGGTTTCGTAACGTGAGTTGCACTTGTATAGCCCATATGGCGTGCTTATAAAAGATAAGTTTCTTTGAAGGATGTGTAGATATTGTAACCCGCCAGCCAGCTCATATAGTCAGGCATCCATCCACAAATACATCCCTAACCAAGTATATTTGCACATGAACTCTTACGCCCATAAGACGGCTGCAAGAATTCATCCGTAGGACTAATGTAGAAAACGCACAGTATTTACCCGTCAGTGATCAGGCCGGAGTGGGGGTTCTTTTTCTCTACACCCTCTGGATGCTCATACTTGCTGTGCACGAAAAAGAAAATGGTACAACAAACGGATCGGCAAATAATATGATACGGACAGACAGACTTACAATACCAATGCAAATACATTCCGGAATTTACAAAAACAAAATAAAAAAGAAATAACAATGCTATAATATTTTCATCACCAATGAACCTTTGAAAACGCTATCTCAGAAAAAGGCATAGAGAAAGTGTGGACTTCTGATATTAGTAGAGTTCTCGCAAGAGCCCCATGCTCCCTTCCAACACACGATCAAATCGCAGATAACAAGATTTGTTTTTATGGCTTGACCCAAAACCCTCGAGAGTACTTCACAAGTCATGAAATAGACTCCCTCACTACCACATGAGAACTTCAACGTAGTCCTAATATTCAAAAATATTTGCAGTGTTATTATGTAAAAATGACAAAAGTTCGTTTGAATAGCTCCTCCGTCCTAAACTAATATTCATACAGAAAAATGATGTTCTGTCAATCTTAAGCTTGCTTTCTTACCTTCCAAATCAAATCTTTATACCTTTCCTAACAAAATTATTTAAAAAAATTTATCTGAACCAAATGACTACAGTTCCTCAAACAAGACTTCTCCGCTGAGTAAGCATTGAATATGCTACTGTGCCGTCATGGCATGTCGTGAGCTGATGATAATAGGCAGAATTTAACTGAGAATTGAACAGGAGTGTAAATTGCCGACTTTCCTACTTAAGGATAAAGGCTGGAACAGAATGTGGTGCTGGCGCTGGTGCTTGGATCTGGCGCTGGCGCATAGTCTGCCACTCACCTTGTCGCTGAGTATGAACACAATGCTGCAGCTGTCAAAACTAATTGGGCTTTAACTTGTCATTTGGCATCGTGAAAGGTTTTGTTAAAAAATATTAAATAAAAGTTGTGATTAAGACATTGAAAATGGATAAACGGGAAAAAGCTGCGTTTCTCATGTCTGCACTTAGCTTTTGCTTTTTAACACGTAAATGTTTAAAAGGAAAAAATAGAAGAAGGTGGTGGGTGCGACCCTTATATTAGGAAAGGATGAAGAGCTCTTCTTCAAAGCTACGAGAATGAGCAAACTGCAGTATGAATTGCTGTTGAACTTAGTAAAAGGTCATCTGGAGAAAACATCCATTAGGAAACCCATTGAACCAGAGTGCAGGCTTGTCTTAACTTTGATGTAAGAGAAACGTATGTAAATTTTCTCGAAGATTTATTGCAAATATTTACAAAATTTCTAGATATTTATCACAAGGAGTTTCCAGACATTATTTGGCTTGGAGTTTCCGGATGGGCGTGTCCACTGTAAGAGAAATTATAGCAGAAGTTTGTGAGGTATTATGGAAATTGTTCTCGCCTGTGTATATGACTAAGTTGAATGCAATGGACTGGAAAAGTGTTAACGAAGACTTCAGTGACAAGTGACAAATGCCCAACTGCATTGGAAGTAGTGACGGCAAACATGTAGAAATGAAATGCCCTCCCAAGTCAGGGTCCAAATTTTATAATTACAAGGGCCATTTCAGCATTGTATTGCTTGCATTCTGCGATGCAAATTATATTTTCACTGCTGTGGACGTGGGAGCTTTTGTAGCCAGAGTGACGGAGGGATATTCCGAAATTCAGTGTTTGGCAAAAAAATTTGGGTAGATGAAATCTATCTACCACCACCAACAAAACTTCCTCATTCCAGCAAAGTTGTGCCATATTATTTCATTGGAGATAATGCTTTTCTTCTTCGGAAAAAGTTAATGAAACCATATCCCGGTCAATTATTGCAAATAGAAAAGGAGGTTTTCAATTATAGACTATCCCGAGCGCGGCGCGTAGTCGAAAATGCATTTGGTATTCTGGTTACACGATGGCGAGTGCTCCTCAGCTTTATAGAGTTCCATCCCAAAAATGCAGATAAGGTAGTTCTTGCATGTGTCATATTACACAATTTTTTGAAAATTACAGATAAATTGTATGATTGCAATTCGTATTGTCTACAAAATTATTGCGATTACTCAAACTACAATAATGTAATCATTGAAGGCCTTTGGCGACAAGAAAATATACAGCTGAAGTCAATACGCACACTTAAAAACAACAACAGCACACGTGAAACCTTTGAAGTTCGTCGTCGCACATAGTCGGAATACTTCATGTGTGGAGGGAAAGTATCTTTCCAACCGTCATAAAACTTATTACAGTTTAATTAGTTTTAGAACTACTGTAGAGTAAGGTTGATGTAGTTTTCAAAAAAAAAATATTTATTATTTCATTCAACGCCGCTATTCAATTTTTGCTCAATTTCGTTTATATTTTTGAGCATTAGCTCTTTCGCTTGGTTTTTTTCTCGAAGTGGAAATTTTCTTATTTTCGTAACAAGGGATTTGCAGAACAAATCATCCTCATCTTGTGACGCAGGTGGACTACTTCCTGCACAAAAATTTTGAATCGACGCCATTGTGTCGATTAAACCTTTCTTTATTTTTTTTTTCGTTCTTGCGTTGCAATCTGCTGTAACCACTATTGCTGTCTGACATTGGTGACTTAAAGCAAAATTGCGACTTGGTTGTCGAATGTGATTGACTGTTCTCGTTCCGCTGGCGCGAGCTTGTTGGCAAAACTTCTACGGCTGCTTGGGACGATAAAATACTCGGGCTCGAAACAGTTTCGTCCAAGATGCAGCTTACGTTGACATCGCAATTATTTAAAGTGGAAGCTCCAAGGTTGAAAACATTTTCTTCATTCTCTTCTTCCTCATTTGCGTAGTTTGATTTTAATCTGTAGGTATATTAATTACGGTCTCGACTTGACATGGTCAGAAAGAAATTCCATCGGATGTAATATTTCCAGCCACTTTCGAAATTATCGGCTTCTTGTCCAGAAATCCCTTTCTTTCTATTCTTCTCTCTACTGTATGAATCACGTAACCTTTTCCATTTTTTTTTTTTCATGAATCAGCTAAAAGAAATTTTAAGTTCATGTAATTGCAATAAAAAGCAATTACTACAATCAACTTACCGCTTATTTGAAACTCCTCCGATATATTCTTCCATACTACTGCTTTTCTTTTTGAATTTTTATATTGGGGATAGCCTAGATCCCACAATATTTCTTTTTCTTTCATTATTTCAATAAATTTTTCAGTATTAAAATCTTCCATGTTCACTCACTACAACAAATCGCTTCGAAATGACAAATGTCAATCTTGGCGCGCACCAAAAGTTAAAATTTGGCAAAAGTGCGCTACAGCGCCAGCTACGCATTGTGTCGCCATCATACGAAAATCGTGCTCTTAAATTTTGACAGTTCGCGCTACAGCGCCAGCTACGAGTGCCAGCGCCACATTCTGTTTCCCACTTTAAGTAGCAAAGAAGACAAGCTCTACTCGCGCGAATCGGGGACCAATAATGGTAAATAATGATAAATGTACGATAATAATAATACAACAAGAATGGGACCAAAATATGCGCATATTTCAATTGGGGGACTTGATGGTCATTTTATTCTTCCGTTCCGTTGCCTTCAAAAACTAATCGTAAGTCAAACCAAGAAAAATCTTCCTTTTCCCCCCTTTTCCAGAAAAACAATCTACAGTGGATTTAATAACTTCTTTTGAAACGAGGTACTTTTGTAATAAGCCGGTGGTAAATCAACCATAATAATTGTCTGTGGAATTATGCACTAATTTACTAAATTCAGATGTTTATCTGTATATGAATAAAACGTTCGTTAGGATACGCGAAAAATTAAATACCATAATTATATGTTAAATTATGCGCTTATCTAATAAATTGTGGTAGATTAATTCTTCCTCTGCAATTCCTCCAGTCATCCTCACATGCATCTTGCAGCATCAGGAACCTATCTGAAATTAAAAGAAATTACATACATTAGTATAATTCAACTAACTCGAGGAAATATTATACAAAAATTATAAAACTAAGTTACAGGTGAAATCTACCAAGAAAAGAATTTTGGCAGTACAACAACAAACACATGCAAATGTATATATTGAAATTTATTCGCGAAATTCATATGCCCCGCATACTAAAGATTTGCAAAACATGCTTGAATATGCCAATTACACGAATTTGCCAGATGTATAAAGATACTAATTAACAAATTTCAACAATTCTTGCCATTGTTGACAGTTCGGAAATAACTTTTCCAACATGATTAATTTAGTATAATTTGAATATTTCTTGCAAATTATTCATGCTGGAACCCACAAATAACTAATAATAAACACTACAAAAGCAATAAAATACACTTATACCTTACACGGCACTTTAACACTTAAAAACCGTGATTACAATTGTCAACATGACACGGTGGAAATTCAATTTCAACAAATTGACTACGCGCAATCTGTTAATAATGTTTAGAAGTTGCGAAATTCCCCAGTTAAGCCAATATTTAATAAAAAAGGTGAAATTTATTCCCATGATGAGTGGGAAAGAGAAAAAAATATGCTAAAATTTCAACTTTCGCTTTGAACTTGAGACAAAATGGCGGCTCTGTGACTATAAAAAGGAGGCGAGCACTAAGGAAACTCTCAGTTTTGTGCCAGCAATTTTACATGCAATAATAGCATCCGATCAAGTAGTATTCTTTTTTTAATTAATTTAATTAGAATTTGGTACATTATTACATATGCTAAAATTATTGTGCAGTTGGTGTTGGCAGAAATCCAGGATTTGGTTAAGATAAATATTGTGTGATTAATACTAATAAATAGTGTTCAAATTTGATTGCAGATTTCTTGCATAAAATTAAAAATATGCTAAATCTGGCATTTTAATGACATATGCAAAGAAACTAAGCTAGTTTAACCCTACAGTGCGCAATTTTTTTTTATAAAATAAAAAAAAATGTTGCCTAAAACATATATGGGGGGCATGGAAAAAGTACTAAACTAAATATTTTTTTATTTTTAATAGTTATATTTAAAAAAAAATGTGGATGACTCACATATGAATCACTGAGCATTAGTACATTATATTTGGATGTAAAATAAATGATTGACCTATGAAAATAAAAATAATAAAACAATTCATAATAAAATATTTAATCAAAAAAAATATTAAACAATATTCGTGATTTCTATTCAATTATAACATAGTGTTTAAATATTCATGACAAGTTAATAAAACTATTATTTAGTACTTATGAAATGCAACAAAACAATTTTTTTCTTTGTTAAAACACAAAGCTGTATTGCATTTTTCGCAAACAACATATGTTTGTGACTTGCAATTTGGGTATTTACTTCTTATTCTAGTATCATTCCATTTGGGAAAATGGTTCTCTTTATCTTGCCGCACATCTTGAGGTGGAATTGCACTAACGGTTGGCCTTTTTTTCTTTATCTCAATTTCCTTTTGGAAATCTGAAGGCCTTCCACGTTTTGGTGTGGCATATGAACCAATATTACACAATGTGCGGGCCAAATCTGGGCGAAAATCTACAAGCTTCATTGTTCGACTCCCTTCGTGGCACCTTTTGTATAAAAACCACGAATTTATAATTGCGATATCTAAGAGATGATAAAATAATCGCATATACCATTTGCGTGATCTCATTCTTATACGATTTTTTCCTATGAAGCTATCGAGTAAATCTACTTGTATTGTTTCACAACAGCAGGATAAGGTATTTGAATTTTTTCCTTTTTCTTCCTCTCATATTTTTGAACCATTTGTGTTGGCTCAATCCCAACAAATGAAGATAACAACATTACTGCTTTGTTATCCTTCCATATAACATTTGTAATAGTGGTCCCATCAAAATCAGTAAAGAACTCCTTGCTTTCCCCTCTTTCTACTTTTTTGAGCTCGCAGTCTGTTGGCATCTTACACGACGGGATCCTATTCCTTCTCACAGTTCCCAACGAATGTATCGCCCGTTTTGCCAAGTAATTTATCAGCGGAATCGAGGTATAATAATTGTCAAAGTATAATTTGTAATAGAGAAATCTCTCGCGCTAAACGTAACACCACATTAGAGCTGGCCCCTAAATCTAGCTCTCCTGGCATTCGTTTACTAGGGTCATTTTCTGTGCCGGTATATATTTCCAATTTGTAACAAAATCCTGTTACTCCAGACAAAATAAACAACTTATATCCCCATTTGTGTGGCTTTAGTGGCATGTATTGCTTCAAATGATGTCGGGCCTATGTTGAATAAATTTGCTCATCGACTGAATGCATTTCTTCTATTGAATCTTTCAACTATTGAGGCTTTCATTATACTAAAAGTCGAATAGTATTTGATTCCATACTTTACCATTAGTTTCTGGAATATTTTATTATAAAACTCTTTACCATCATCTGTCTGCAAATGTTTAGGAATCCGACCGCTTTTTAGAAGTTTTTCCATTGCAGCCGTTACCTCTTTTCCAGTTTTATTTTTAATGGGCTCTACCCAAGCATATTTTGAAAATGTATCAATCACTGTTAGCAAATAGTAGTATCCATTATTTTCGCGAACATAAGCACCCATTTCAACCAAATCTGCTTGCCAGAGATCATCCAAATCTTTCATAATGACACGACGCCGGGGAAAATTTCGACGAGCTGCTTTATGCAGCTCACTCACAAGGGCCTCTTTACTCATTGTTAGCTTTGACTATAAGAGATTCTACATTTATTAACCCTCGTAAGTTCTTTTCAATGTCTTCGCACTTTGTATCAATATAAACTTTTAACTTTTCAAATGACTTATTTATGTGTGATTGGGTCAATGTTTCCAGTTTTTCTCTAGTTATTTTAATAATATTATGTACATTCGCAAGCTCTTCCTCTAATTCACTCTTAGCTGTTTTTGTTTCTAAACTACTATGGGATTTGCATAAATCTAAATATTTATCTATTGTCTCATCTATATATAGCTTGTTTACAGCATCACTATCTTCTTCTGGATTTTTGAGGTTCTTAATATTGCTGAATTGCATATCATAGTTTTTATCTGATGTTAGCAGAAAACCCACTCCAGCAGGTCCGGTGGAACTCTTTTCACCTGGTGGTCCTGAAGGACCTGGTTCTCCTCGAGGTCCAGGAGAACCTCGTCCAATATTACCATCTCTTAGCGATCGTCCGAACTTGTCAACACTCATTTCATGAATAAATATATAAAAAGCAGAAGGAGGCTTTTTATAAAATTATATCAGACTCTCTTAACTCCTCAATAATGGAAACAATTTCATTGTTATGACTATTATTCCCAGCTACTTGAGAGCCAATTAAAAGCCGTAATCTGTCTACCAATTCATTTGGATCATCCCAGTAAACATAGTCAATAGCCTCTCTGGGAAGCTTCATGAGTGATAAATTTTCTAATAATTCTCTTATATTTAGGCCCTTTACTACCTTTTATTTGCCCATCTGCACTATAATCACGTCTATGGGCATTAGAATCTTCCAAGATCTCTCGAAAATTAGCCAAGTCTTTTTCATCATATAATCTGTTTGATGGTTCTTTCATAAAAAGTAGTTTGCATAAGCCAGTTGTTATGTTATAGTGCTTCCCATTAATGACAAAATTTTGTGCATCAATGTCAATGCTAGATTTTCCAATTTTCCACCTCCCATTATCCATATAAACACCATAAGTTCGGTAAATTTTAGGACTTTTGGCTTGGTAAAATCCTAAATATTTATTAACTAACCCAGTTGATAAGTTGAGGGTGGAATCTGATTTATTAGCTAAGGTTCTTGAATGAGTTGGTGTTCCATACTCGTCTTGTGATGACATTAAAGAAGAGTCTCTATACTTCAGTGGTGTGCTTGTTGGTTCCATTTTCATATACATTTGTTTGGGGTTTAACTCGAAGCCATCATAATCATCATCATCATTTATTTTATTTTCCTTTTTAGGTTCTGATTTGATCCTGTTTTACTTTTTTTTCACTTATAAGCTCTTTAAGTGGTTTTGTTATGGGCTTAAATGTTTCTTCAAGTTGAGATTCAACATCGATTCGCCCCTTTTTTATAGTTCGATACTTTTTCTTGATAGCATTCCTAGTTTTAATAATATCCCTAATTAACTCCCTCTTTTTACCCATTTGTATTGATAATTTTTTTCAAAACCGATCCGGTCTACTAACAGCTTTATTAACTGGTCTGTTAACAGCTTTAACTGCTCTTCTAACTGCTTTATCTGATCTGTTGACTGCTTTAATGGATCTGTTATATTTATACGGTAACGTCCCTTGCTTAAGGGGCTGTCTTTGTCTACTACCAGAAACCCATATTTATCCTTCCAACACTTAGCACACATATCTCGGAAAGTATCAAAGCTCATATCCATATTCACATGATCATCATAAGCATGCCTAAGATTTGTATCATCTTGTTTAAATAAAATGAGAAAGTTGGCATTATCTCGTACCAAGTGTTTTGGTATATGAGTATAAGTTTGGCAAAGATAGAATGTTATTATCTCGACCCATGCAAAAATAAGAGCGTATGTTGTCTTGTTTCCCACATGCTACATCATCAAAAATAAAAACTGAATTTTGTTTTGCCTCATCAAATGGTATAACATCATCATTATTAGAAAATGTATAATAGCTTAATCCTTTTATGGGTAACAAAAGTTTTCTTAAGTATAAATATTTTGATTGATAGAGTGATTTTGAATACACATAAACGTTTTCATAGCTCAAACCATTAGGATGCTCCAGCAAACTAATCATAACATTTGTTTTTCCACAATTGGAAGGGCCAACTATTAGTGCACGTATACTATTTGGTAATAATGAACTATGTCTATCAATTTCTGTAATATTGCTCCGAAAATCATTATTTCTTATTGGCAGCGATAGATTTTGCTTAATGAACTTCATTTTGAATACTAACTCCAATCTATAAATGCATACTAAATTTAAATACTTTTTTAGTTTGTATCTGAATGTTGAAGGTTAAAGTCATTCATACTTATGCTTGGGCATAATAAGAAAGATTCGGGGGTAATTAATACACTCATTAATAGACTGCCGTTTGAATTACACTTACCAGGTTACCAGTATTGTGGACCTGGTACGAAGCTAGCAAAAATATTAGCTCGTGGTGACCCTGGTATTAACCCCCTAGATAGTGCATGCAAAGAACACGATATTGCCTACTCTAAATTAAAAAGTACATCAGATCGCAACATAGCAGATCGGATTTTGGCTGAAAAGGCTTGGAGTCGAATTAAATCTACTGACGCAAACCTAGGTGAACGTGCAAACGCATTGCTAGTTACCAATATCTGAATGCTAAGGCTAAATTTGGGATGGGTATGGCGAAAATGAGAAATAAGAAGAAAACGAGCACACGAAAGAAAAATAAAAAAGTTAAGAAAAACATTACCCTGAGAACGGTTATCTCAAAGGCACGTAAATCAATTCAAAGGCAAAAACCTGATTCTTTGAACAGAGCCATTGGGTTAGCACGAAAGGAAGTAGGAGACATAATTAAATATAGGAAGAAAAATGTGAAAGTTCCACGAGTCATACCTATACCAAAAACTGGAGGTATTTTACCATTCCTCGTTCCTTTATTTGCTGGCCTTTCTGCTTTAGGATCTTTAGGAGGAGGTGCTGCTACAATTGTTAAAGCTGTTAATGCTGTTAAGGATGCAAAGGAGCAGCTTAAAGAGAGTAAGAGGCATAATGAAGAAATGGAATCCCGTCTAATAGGGAAAGGTCTTTATCTCAAACCTCATAAAAAAGGATTGGGGCTATACTTAAACCCAGAGCCAAAAAACTATTGAAAACGCTACCTAAAAGACCATTAACTGAGGTAGATTTGCATAAATATGCAAAAGATCTACCATATTTTCGAGGAGTTTTCATGCGACATAAGCTTCCAAAGAAATTAAACAAGAAGGAATGTGGTATTATCAACTTGGATATATCATCAGGTCCAGGAACTCATTGGGTAGCGTACTATAAAAATGATGAAGATATTCAGTACTTTGATAGCTTTGGAAATTTACAGCCACCATTAGAAATTAGAAAATATTTAACTAGTAATGTAAGGTATAATTATGCCCCATATCAAACATATAACTCAGTAATATGCGGCCATTTATGTTTGAAATTTTTGTATGATTGTTACAATAAATAAAAGAATATGATTATATGTATGTATTTTTATTTAAAATGTTTCCTTTATACAATAGGAACAACTAGGTCCCTTAATTCTATTATATAACTTCAATAGTTTGGTTATTCGCAAAAATTCTCTTTTAACATGCTGACAATTACAAGTATCTGGACCTGTTGTTGAAGTATTGTAAGCCCAACTGCAGGATTCATAATGCTCTCCATATTTTGAAGTCATAATGTTCATTTTTCTATATTCACCCAAAAAGCGGTAGGATTTTTCTATTTCCTCCTTATGTTCTTCTAGTAACAACTCGTCATACTCTTGCAAGAATCTGCAAATATCGAAATGTTTAACAAATATTTGTACTTCATCATTTAATCTTTCCATATTTTTTTTTTTTTTTATTTCTTCCTTGTCTTAAATTTTTATACTACTGAATCCACCTGTGGTTAAAACTGAAATGATTCTCATGCCCTTGTAAATCTATATAAATGAGGAGGAAACCACATAATTGCATCATTTTAAATTACACCACAATGTCATTAACACTAACATTAAGCGGAAATTCATCTATATTAACAACTGAGTATTTCCCACCCATAGATTTGTCAAGGGATTATGTATGCGGGTTAATTGATTTCCAAACTTACAATTCAATACCAAATATTGACGATAAAAAAAATAATCTATTTCACATTGGGAATGCGGTTATAGAAATACCTACAGGATCATATGAGATAGATGACATAGCTGAATATCTTGAGAATCAATTAAGTAAATTAAGTAAAGAGAGTTACAATATAAAATTGCGTGCGAACAATAACACTTTGAAAAGTGAAATCAAATCTAGTGGACCTATTTACTTTAACAAAGAGGGTACAGTTGGATCACTTTTAGGGTTTAGTAAGCGACAACTGGAACCTATTAAATTGCATGTGTCAGATTTACCAGTTAATATAATTAAAGTTAATACAATAAGAGTAGAATGTAATATAATAAGTGGATCATTCATGAACGATACACGAGTACATACACTACACGAATTCTCTCCAAAGGTGGGGCCTGGTTATAAGATTATTGAGGTACCAAAGAACGTCATTTATTTACCGCTAACCACTCGAAGAATTACTTCCATCAGCTTAAAGCTACTTGATCAGGACGGTGATTTAATAAATTTTAGGTGTGAAATAATAACAGCTCGGTTACATCTTAAACCACAACATGATATTGTATAATAAGGATAAATTACGTACGTTAGCTGCCATAAACAACAGTTCTTCTGCAACTCTCATCGAATTTAGACCTCAAGGAGAAAAACGGTTCAAACTTACCCCAAAAAATAAGAAATACTTGAGTACTTTAGGATTTATCATAAAATACAAGCAATGAGTGAAGTTTTGAGTATAAAAGATGCTGTAAGCTATGACAATAGTGTCGCAAAAATTGAATATCATAGTTACTCACCCTTCACGAACTCTTTCAAAAACAATGATGAAATACGTATAGCTATTCAGCATCAAGATATCTATGTACTTCCAAGCGAAAGTTTTATTTATATTGAAGGGAAATTGGAATGCACTCCTAGGGTGGCTGACAAAACTGTGGATGTAAAATTAACTAATAATGCAATGGCATTTTTATTCGAGGAGATCCGGTATGAAATAAATGGAGTACAAATTGATCACAATAAAAATGTTGGTCTTACCTCAACGACAAAGAATAAGTTTTCTTTAAACGAGAGTGAAAGTAAAATGCTTCTAAATTCAGGATGGTCTCTCACCAATATAACTCTTAACTCAGAAGGAAACTTTAATTTTTGTATACCACTAAAATATCTTCTTGGATTTGCTGAAGACTATAAAGAAAATAGTTATTAATGCCAAACATGAACTAGTTTTGATTCGTTCTAGAACGGACCTAAATGCAATTTATGCTAAAGATTGTGATGGCTCAGTAAATATACTTAAATTATAATGGCATCTGCCACATGTTACTGTAGCGGATATGGAAAAGTTGTCTCTATTGAAAATTACTGAAAGCAATCACCCAATTGTAATGGTATTTCGAAGTTGGGATTTGTATGAATATCCATCACCACCACAGTCCACCCGCCATACATGGAATATTAAAATAGTTAATCAACTAGAAAAACCAAGATATGTGATTTTTGCTTTACAAACCGACCGTAAAGATTCAAGTGAAAAAGATGCATCCAAATTTGATCATTGCAACCTAACAGACCTAAAAGTTTATCTAAATTCTGAAAAATATCCATACAATGATTTGAATATAAAATATAACATAGATCAATACGCTATATTATATGAGATGTATTGTAAATTCCAACAGTCATATTACAACCGCCGATCTGAACCATTACTCACTAAAGAGCAGTTCAAAAATTTGGCTCCTTTAGTTGTTATTGATTGCTCACGCCAAAATGAATATCTCAAAACTGGTCCTGTAGATGTCAGCATAGAGTTTCAAACATCTGTAAATATACCGAAAAATACTGCTGCATACTGTCTACTTATACATGATAGAATAGTTCAGTACAATCCTCTAACTAGTGAAGTTCATAAACTGTAAAAATGAATTGCATCATTGATATTCAAGGGTTCAAAAGACCTAGAAATACGTTCATCTTAAAGGAAATTGCCATTATAACTGAGGATAATCAACTACAGCACTTTATTTTGAAACCAATATACAACTTTGAAAATTTACCTCCGGAACTACAAAATCAAGCAAGATGGCTAAATCAATATCACCATGGATTTGTTTGGAATGGAGGATTTACTTCACAAGATAGTGTCACTACCCTTTTTAAAGACATTCTCCAAGACAAAATCATATATGTGAAAGGAAATGACAAAAAAAAAACAAGTGGATTACCGATATATTAAAGTTGGGAAATAATGTACCAATTTACAATTTAGATGAAAAGGGATGTCCTATATCAGAAGAATTAAGAAAAAAATATGTTGATGTACCACGATGCGTAATACATAGTGGTGTATGTGCATTACAAAATGTTTGTCTGTATAAGAAATTTATGGATAATTTTTAATAAAATACATTTTTTAAAAAAAAATCAATTGTTTTATTCACACAATTTTATAATATATAAACTTTTCTTTGTTAGGTATCAAACTATTCACTTTAGCTGGAACTCTACAGTTTATGAAATGTCCATGTTGTAAGTCTGCCTCATTTTCCTCAAATCAACAGATGTGATGTCTGATTTATATGTAGAGTCATTCTCTCTGAAGTATTCAATTTCACCATTACTCAAAATCCGTTCTCCTTCAAGTTCATGATATTCATAACAAGATATTTTTAGAGTTCTATGCTCATAGTTGCTATCATATGTACATCGAACTCTCATTGATTTGTCCTCCTAAAAGTTTAATTTAAAATGCCTGTAAAACACACGATCACTCTCTATAATTCCACCTATATCTTTTTCTTTGTTTATTAAGTTTTGCCTAAGTCCTTCAATTGCCTCTCAACACTCACTACACTATTTTCTGGTATTAATTCCACATCAGTTTCCTTAGGTGATTCAGTTCCATTTTCTGTAGAGATAACAGAAGAATCATCATCATTTCAGAGTATATTAGTTGTTGTTGTTGTAGATAATGCATCATAAGTAGCATTACTTAGTGTAAGTAGCCGAAATGATAAAGAAATTTGAATGGAATCATTATTTGGCAACTGTATATATTAAATTCAATATTATCACTTGATTTTTGTCCTAACTTTAAATTGATTGGGAGTGCTAAGCAATTTGCATATAAAGAGAACGTAAATGCAAATGAAATAAAAGTTTTTAATGACATAATATCTCTTTATTTGTTCAGTTGTTGATTGCTCAAAACGTTGACAAAGACTATGCATTATTACGGTAATTTAATTGATTATATACAATTCCACCCTTATCACTCAACTTTCATATCAGAATTTGTTTGAGTATTACTGCGTTCACACTCTTTTACATCTTTTATTTTTTCTGATTTGTTTGCTTCTTGTTGCTTTATTGGTTTACGATACCACTCCTCCTCACCTGCAAACGGGCAGTTATGTAGAAAGAAATTAGTACTTGGACGTCTGATCGTCCCATCTTGTAGCCAGCCTATTACAGTTATTTCTCCTCCCTTGACTTCAATCTTAACATGTTCAAATGGATTGATGCGCATCTCCCCAAAATTTGAGGGAATTGGTTGACCTCTAGTCAAAGTTCATACCTTGCATCTTTTACCATTTTCAGCAGTCATATATACTTTCATTAAATCACATCTTACAACTGAATGCACAATCTTCATATACATCCAGCCATTCAGACAGGTACAAAAATGCGTTTCATCCCATATAGAATCAGCCCAAGACATTTTCTTACTTTTCCCTTTAAAACTGTGTAAATCAATGATCAGGTGATAAAATCGAAATATCTTTATGTATTTATACTCTCTTCCACCACCACACCTGAATACTAATTTAAGATAATAGATATGAATAATCTATATACATACACGGTTGAAAATCGTGGTGTTAATTTAATAAAAAAATTTATGTATATAGAACAATCTAACTTATTTATTATTTCAATAATTTTCAAATGTATAAAATTGTATAGGATATCGTATTTGTTTTATACGAAAGCCTATTCTTCATTTTAATATAAATATATATTAAACTATTATATAACATTTATTAAATGTATAACCATGAACATATAAATTTTATACGAAATCCCATATTCTGCGTTTTAATAAATCGTAATATGAAAACATTAAATAACATCTATTAAAATTATAACTATTAACATATACATTTTATATGAAAAGCTATAATTTATTGCAATACCGTATCTATTGAAATTAATAGAAATTTGTATTACTTCAATATATAATATCTATGGTATTATCACCCTTTTCAGGTTTTCTGTCCTTATCCACAGAGAAACGATAAAGAGAAAGATTTTAACTTCCCTTCATCACCGGTTTAAATAAAATACACATGAAACTTTGATATTCTTTATTAAGTTTGATCGAACAATACATAATTTTTATTTGTTTTCCTGGAACTAGCATAGTCATACGTTTTATAAATTTGAGTTGATATATTTAAAGAAAATAATCTATTGTTCGAGCTCTCCAACAATTCAAATGCTCTATGAAAAATATCAAACCGTACTGCTTGTTGAGAACATAAAAGAAAAAAATCTGTTTTCAAATATATAATATGTTGTATGCAATAGAAGGACGCCCCATCAATAACTTCATCATTATTAGGGAACTTGGTTACAAATAATCCAGGTCGAAAATGCGAAAAACGATTCACCCAAGAAACAAGATATAGTGGGTTAGTAGGTGCGTAACCTATTGAACTTAACACCGACTCATTCTCAGCGATGAAGCTGTAAGGAGGTTTAGTAAGCTTGCCAAATTCTGTATAATTAAAATCATCAAATGAATCCCACGTACCAACAAATTTTTGCTGATGTCTCACGGAAAGTGATTTACACAGGTTTATATAATTTTTCATGTTGCTGCAAATATTTTTGAAATATTGATGCTTCGATTCGAATCTCATAGTAGAGAAGTGGCTTGTTGGCCCCAATTGTGCCAAGTTACGGGGATAATGTATGAGAATATGATGCTTTGGGAGTAACCGTAATGAAAATTCTGTTTTTAGGATATTTAAATGTTTTCTAATTAGATCTTTTAAATTACTAAGATCCTGGGCTTTTACCGTTTTAGAAAATACTATTTCCATAATTTCAAGAAGGATTGTAATACCTTCCCATTTTCGAATTAAGCATACTGTGTCTATTAAGTCACCAAATATGAATGGCATATGAGTAATTAAGCAATGAGCTTGTGAAGCTGAAAGAGATATGCAGTCCTTAGTAATTATGTTGGTAGACTTTTTCTATACAGAAATCCGAAATTAAACGAAGTTATTCTGTCATTAATTTGATTAAATGTTATTTTTTTTTCATTTACGAGTGCATTAAACATTCCTAGCAGGATGTAAGGCACTGTACCCTCCAAAAAGTCATGCATAATATCAACTGTATTATTTTGCACGATGTTAAAGTGATGAAGTTCGTTCAATATATTAAAGCTTTTCACCCCTTTCTTCTCCAATGATTTTCGATCTAAGCTGGCCTGATATCTAATTTTATTAAGAGTTCGAAGCATATCAAAATTTTCTTCGAACACATCTTGAGCGTGTTCTTTGGAAACTTCGCAAAACCGACAAAAAAATTTGGAGTTAAAGCTACCAGAGAATCCAAATAATAAATTAGCTCCTAAATTGTCACAAGAAACACCAATTAGAGTTCCACGTAAAATTGAACCATTCGGAAGAGAAATACCTTGTGTTTCTAAGATCTTTAAATCTTCAAATAGAGGTATAAGAATCTTATCATAATTATTTAACGGTTTAATATCGTTTGCGTTAAATAAAGCAGCCAGGTGGATGTGATGTAATTTTGACATGTATATGGCTGGTAAGTTGCGAATAATGAAATAAATTGCTCCGATTTTATGAATCGTTTTTCGACTCCCTAAAGGATTCGTACATTCGAAGTCATCATAATATAATTGAATTTGCAAAGCATCTGGATTTTCTTTGAAAAAACTGCTTGTTTTATATAAGTTTCCGCAACAAAAATTACATAGCTTAGCATCAGAGCACAAGTGATCTCTTTTAGAAAACATTTTTACAAAGTTTCTATTCAAAAACAATTTTGAAATTGTTTGGAGTATTGGAATGTATTGAAATGTATTTTGTGCGAGTATCTTTTTATAAGACTTGGTTTTACGACAATATTTTCGCTCCCATCTAGTCCCAATATTTTTTTCTATTGGATTGACAAAGTATTTAGACTTCTTAAAGTGCATATTCCTTCTATATTTAGAGGAATACTTATCAAGTGCTGCACTGTGTCTTAGCTTACAATTGCTCATTTTTTCTAATAAAGACGACTTCTCAATATCTGTAGAATTTTCAACAACGTTAATAAAATTATCGGAAAAATGATGAACAAGATCGGATGTTATTTTCAAAATTTGATCAATGGAAGTATTAGGAAGGTTTAAAGCATTTAAATTATTAATATGGTTTTTCAAAATATTTTCGGTACTATTTAAATGTTCATGGACGACGATATGATTCAAATTTTCAAAGCTTTCATTTTGAATACTAAGTCTTTCATTCCCAATTTCCGCAACTAATATTTTATGTGCGTTTTTACACAAAGATTTTTTTTCTGTATATTGGTATTCACATGTTTGTGCGTGACTTCTTAAACCATTATAACTGCTAAATGTTTTAGGGCATTTTTCACTAACGATACATTTCAAATTGAGGAACTTATTTTTCGTTAAAAAGTGAAATATTCTAAGGTGTAATAACATTTTAGAAATTGAGGGGGATGCTTCCTTGCAAACAAAACAATAAAACATTTCAAATGTAAATAAAATTAGACTTAACTTAAGTTATATTAATAATAACGCTTTTACCTTAAAAGAAAAGTTTAAAGTGGGTTTATAAAGGCTTCAAATTTCTGATGTACTTCCTTAACTACATTCGTAGGGGTAGATTCCATTTTGTAGATATAATTTTGGAGAAATATCCAAAACAATCGTAAATTGCTGTCGTAACTGATATTGCATAAATAGTGCAATTGAAACGTTGTATCCAAACACTCCAGAATAGTTGTTCCACTTGGCATTGGTATTAGGTGCCCATCTAATATAATAAAATACTGTGAAATATTTGCCTTGGAATCTCCCACTGCTACAACGTATGGCGGACTTGCAGTTGACTCTTTCAGGTATTCCTTATTGGTTAGACCCGGCTAAATGAATTTTGGAGAAAAGCTGTAGTTAGTGCACTTCATCAAGTTGTATAACGAATAATTGGGGGCCGTTTTTAATTGGTGTATAAGTTAGAACATTTTCAAAATATGTTTTTATTTTTCCTAGAATATTTTTTAAACAAAGCTATTTACAACAGATGAATAGGTAGATCAACAGATAGATGTATACATAGTTAGCAGTAAGTGCATAATAAAAGAAAACAATTTTCTAAGTTTTCTATAGAATTAATATGTTAGCTTTGAAAAAAACGGTGCACAATTATTTCTTCTGAAATTACCTTTTTAAAAATTATGAGCCTATCTACTGCTTGCTCGTCAGTTAACCTGGGCAGCTTCTTTCTACCATTGGGGCCAGGAGGTAAAAGTCTTAGCAAATTTAACAAAGATAGGGTGATCGTATTCCAGTCTAAAATATATAAATAAATACATAAATTCATCTATTATAATAGTAACTTATACATGTATTACTTCATGATGTTTGACAAAGAAATAACAATTTAGTAATATTTTTACATATGGCATAGAGTCAGTGCACACATACCTTTCTCCCTATTGATATCGGTGTATAAAATGCGTTTTCCAGAACTTCTAATTATTGTAAAGGTGTGGCTCATATATTGTTCCCAATATTCCTTTAAAGATCCAGAGTTATAAGACAACCGGAAATCAAATAAAATCTGGAATTTACCGAAACTTAGAAAAATTTAACGATTTTTGATTTAATTCTTACCAAATCTGGATGCACAAAGTAATAGGTACATTTTGCGAAAACGTCAAAGTTCGTTGACTTACTTTCATTTCGTCTGTGTGCTACTGTAGCTTTCAGTTTTTCCTTTACCAGGTCTAATTATTCTGGTAATACAGCATTCCGTAACTCATCGAGATCTCTTTGAATATTGTTAAGATCTACTTCATCGTCAGTTACTTCCTTTCGATGTGCTCTAATTCCAGAAAATTCTTTCTCTAATGAGCGTCTTTTGACGCGATTGTTTTTTAGCTTTACTTGTAAATAGCCAGTACTTCCTGAGTTAAATAATAATTCCTAATATAAGACGATCAATTAATGAAACCCTTAAAAATAACATTTATACTGTGATAATCTTCCATATAATGAGTGGACCTGGGAGCAGCCTAGTGGCTTTCACTCCAGTGGAGCAGCTATTCAAAGCTCTAACTCCGAGATAAGTGCAGTTTGAATAAGTCGGAGCAGCTTATCTGCTTTCACTCCTATAAAATAAAACGCGGACTGTTTATGTGTGGTTAGTACTACTGACTAACAACTAATTGATTCTTTATTAAAACTCCCCGGGTTATTTATACATAGTTCTTACCTATGTTAACCTATGCTTACGTATAGAAATAACCTCATACACTTGGAACTGATGATGACCTATATTTATTGCAACGACAAAAATGCTTGGTCAGTGACGCAATCATTAATCGCCGCGGCAAATGCTTGTCAAGTGTTTTTTTCGTGTTTTTCTTTATTATTAATTTTGGTTGACACAGTTCCGAGTGTACTTGGTGTCGAAATCTTATTTTATTTTTTACTTGTTTATGCATTGTAATGCATATTGATTTCGAAATTGTTGTGAATCGATTGACCGCATTAATTGTATATTAAATTATTGCAATCAATCGATTCAATGAAATAGCTGCATACTACACCTTTCCCCCTTAGGAAAAAAAAATTGTGTTTACAAAAATTTTTTTTGTGTTTGTTTATATTTACAGTTTGGATATGTTAGGTCTTAATTGTTGGTGCCATTATGGCTTCTTATCGCTTATGTTTACTCATTTAGTTTATACGGTATGCTTATATGTATAGTTGTTTACAATGGTTACTTATTCCTAATTCTGCTTATTGTTAGGTTATATGTTTATTACGATAGTTTTTTTTTTTTTTTTTGTAATTATGCAATGGTGAATATTTAAATTAGCGTTTTTAAGATCTACATACGGTTTATATAATACATTAATATGTTTTCTATATCTATCTTTACATCGTTCATTTTGATTAAATTTGATATTTAATAATTAGTGGCCGTTAATCTTATGTTATCATTATTTTAATGGTCTTAGGATTGTTGCTTATTCATTTCTCGTATATATATTTTTGTTTCTTGTGCTTTTAATGTTTCTTGATTTTTATCTTCTTTCTTTAAATGCGGCTATATTAATTAAGTAATTTATTTGGCTTTCTGCAGAGCTCGTCAGACTCTTGGTCTGATATTTTTAATTAATGTCAATCTCCAATTTTTCGATTTTCCTGCTCTAGTGCGGGTTCTACTCGTTGGTTGACTTCCAATATTTCGATTTGCTTGCTCTAATGCAAGTTCTACTCATTGGTTTATTTCTAATTTTTTTTTTTATTCTTTATTTTGTGCACATTTCTTATGTTTACTTCTTTTACAGTTGTTGTAGCCTGTTTTCAAAGACGTACCCAATAATCTTTGAATTACACGTTTTTGTTAGAAGAATTTCTGCATATTTTCGATGCTATTAGTCTTCCATATAATGATGTATTGTTCGTTTTGTTGCTCTTGTTGTTTCTTTAAAGTTTGCTTCCATTATATAACGCTTACAGTTTGTGGTACATTAGAGCATCTAATAGCATAACATTACGTATTGAAATGGTATTTATTCTATAAAAATCTGATTTTTTTTTTTTTTTATATAAAAAATTATTAAACTTATTTATTATCTCATCAGTAATTTCACTAATTAAGTTTCTATAGTTTATTTAGAATTATTGATAATTATTATTTATTTTTCTTTTTATTATATTTAATTACTATCCTGAGTACCTGTTTTTAATTTATTTTTCCATTGATCGTTATCCATTAGATGATTGATTTCGATATGTTTTCTAAGATCACCTATATTATCAGAGACATACATGCATTTGTTGCATTTGTGAATTAATTTCTCTGTTAATGTTGCTCTTATTTTTGGTCTCTTTGCTATAGTTGAAGTCGAATCGTTCTGTTCATCTTTACGATGATTTATATCCGTATGCTCATTCAGCGATTCTATTGCATCCGCTATAAACTGGCAGTTTAAACAATGAAACATATGTAGCTTCGCTCAGCTTAAATTTCTTCGCGATGCTACTATTAGTGCTGCTATGAGACCTAACATTCCCAGTTGAATGTGATCTTTTCAGATATCTATCGTTTTCTGCATTTTGAATTGATTTTTCGATGATTACCGTATTCTCAAACGGTACTGCTTTGGTATATTTTTCGTCAATCATCATGGATTCATGGTACATTTTCAGGTGTTTTGCCATATTTGTTTTTTAGGCACAGAGAATTAAAAAAAATTAATTAATTTACTAGATAGAAGTCGGTTTTTGGAGTTTAAAGTTTTTGAAATTGGATTATAATAAGTTCTTGCGAACGAAAATAATGAGAAGAGATCTATATAGAAAAAAAAAATTTAAACTTTTAACACAGCATTTGAATATCTTTTTCTCAAGCTTCTCTTATGGTCTTTGTAAAGAATGTAAATGATTTGGATCAGTTTAAGAATTGCTATTATTAGCAACAGTGTTACTATGTGACTATTCTCGACTTTTACTGTGTCATCGATAACGAGATTATTTACAATTTCTCCGTTATTATCCGCGTTCTTTGATTGTGTTTTACCCATGGTTAAATTTATTACTACTTATTTGTATTATGTTTATCTATTTATGAATTTTATCCACCAGAAAATTATTACGAATAAAGTTAAATTGCTTATCTCAAAATTAAATTAGTTTTTTTAAATCTGCATATTATCATTTCTTAATTATTTTAAATGGTCTATAGAAAAACCATACTATAAATCTTTAACCGCTCCGTAATTCTTCATCCCGAAGTTTAAATTTATTTTCTGCTAGGTTCCATGTTGCTATCATCCAATATTCTTTATAATTGGCTATATGTCGTCGTTACGGGTTACTTTAATATTTAACTGTCGTAGTTGCAATTTAATTAATCTTCACAGGTAGCTTAGTTGCTACTATGTGACGTTTGCTTCGAAAATTTTTGAATCGTATCCGAAGATTGTCGATTCGATGTCATGGTCTACAAGAAGACGGCACGTTTCCAGAGATGAAATGATCCGAAGATTGATACTTGTCACGGTCTTTAAGAAGATTATAGATTCGATTTAGCTACGATGTCATGAAGAATTTGCTATTTTCCTTTAAATGTCTCTCCTTCACGTAATGTTTTTGATAAATTTTCATCGTTATTATGTAGCGTGAATGATATGAGGTCACAGTATTTTAGTATGTATATTCTTCTGTAGCGGCTGCTACAAAGTCACGGTCTTCTCGAAGATTGTAGGTTCGTCGTAGCGTAAATGTTACAAAATTCACGGTCGCCATGTGATAATCTTCCGATTTGGTGAGTGGACCTGGGAGCAGCCGTGTGGCTTTCACTCCAATAGAGCGGCTATTCAAAGCTCTATTGGAGTGAAAGCCACACGGCTGCTCCCAGGTCCACTCACCAAATCGGAAGATTATCACAATACGTACAATGGAGTTTTCACTTTTTGTCTGTAAGCAAGGAAAAAGTGTACAACAGGACTGCGCGGCTGCAATTTGAATATCACGGGATGGTGAAAACCCAAAATTCTCTTCTAAATATGAAGCCAAAAACGCAATTATTTTCCGTCGAGCATGGTCAGTAAGTGTACGTTTCATATGAAAGTCTTTTAAAATATATTCCCCCCCACTTTGCTGCGTTATGTATTGTTTAAGTGCCTAAAGAAAATTGACTGAAATAAAAATATTATAGCATTAATACCTCTGTATACCTCTGACGTGATTATTATGCTGGGTCCCATGCAAGCATTAGAACGTTTAAGGCAACCAATATTTTTAGTCGTTTCATTACTTATGCTAGCCTGTGCATGAGTGTCCGTGTCATAGGAATCCAAATCCATAATATTTTTAAAAGTAACGTTTAAAAAGAATAGTGGATTTGCGTAATGTTGATATAAGTACTCAAGGAAAAGTTCTGGTGCTATAGGTACATTTTGACATGTTGTAAATCCATCAAAATCTTCAATATTTACATCTGTATCTCTAAGAGCTAGGCAAGTGCACTTTACAACTTAAAACTATAAACATGATAATATCTTAACTTTGATACTTACCAGAGTAAACGAAGTCCATATATTCAAAATCTGCACGTTCTGTTGAAGTTTTTTTTATTTGCACAAGGTTCTTAACTCCCTTTAGTGAAAATGTAAGAATCATTACGACGTATACAACAATTTCACTGGAAAGTTACACGCGAAAATCTTATTTCAACTGCTCCACAAAACTAGCACTTCACGAATGATTTATAAATTTTTTCCGCCACTTCGAGAAATTCACACAATTGAAATTCAAGATTGTGTGCTATATTCTGTTTAAATGCATACCAAACCTTTATATACATTTGTCGGTACACATATAACATGCACGAGGGTCTTTGCTTGTATAAATAACATAACGGTAATATTTACCATACAAGATGTTCGCTTCATCTGTACTTTATAGCTTTTCATTTTGTTTTAATATACTTCTCATATAAAATCAATACCGCCTAGTTATAAATTTTATTCAGTTTTCGATACGACGCAGTTTTTTTTATACCGTTTCTATATAATTTGAATGAGAGGCTGGTTGAGTTCATAGAAATTATTAGACAGCATTTTCCAAATTCTAAAGAAGCAGGGTATTTTATATACCAGCCTATATATTATATAGAAAGAGGTTATTAAAGTTACTATTTGTTTGTATTAAATTCATATGGGGCAGTTCTGCGTTCATGATTTATATAATTTTTGTATAAATTCTGTAAAAAAGTCGTATTCTGTCAATTTATATGTTTTTAACTTCTAACTTAAATACTAAACTTCATATGGGTGGGTTTTATACGAAGATGAAATATACATACTTTTATACTTTATACTTAAATTTCTAACCGTGTACCTATATATATTTATTAAATCTCAATAAAACGCATTTCAACCTAATTAGCAAAGTTACGGGTGGGCAATGCCCCCCCCCCCCAGAGAGGCCCATGTGGCTCTGTGCCCCCCCCCCCCCCCCACAGAAATACGAAGCAATCATTACTATTAACTTGCAATTTTTTCTTTCATTCATTCTTCTTTCATGTAGTAAGATATACATACAAGCATAATTGATTTTATTCAATTATTTAAAAAATTTTGAATAACTTCAAAATCCTTTCAAATTATTCATAATAATGAATTTTTCGTATATCTACTCTACCTCAATTTTTTAAGAAGAAGACAAATGTCGTTTTGGCCAATGTGCTGAAAGGAGATTTTAAATGTCTATCAGTCAAATAAAATTCTCATTTTTCCCAAGAATGAGTTACAGTAGCGTTGGGAGATTGTTGCGGTAAAATTCTCTCAAAAATGGGAATTAATGGCAACTTTTCCCACAAATTATTATATTATGCGAATTCCGACCATTTTTATCCTAGGTACCAAAAGCATAAGAAATACACCAAAAGGAATAGTTCAGTTCACGTAACTTTCGAAAAGTAATTTTTTATTAATATAGCAGAGATATCTATAAAAGTACATTAGCAACTAGGCGCAAAGTAATCAGTGCTACTACATATTAATTTACTGCTTTTCAATATCTTAATGCCAGAAATTGCCAGAATATGGAATTCCCAAGATCTCCCAAAACTGATAACACCCACCCTGTTTAGAGCAAAGCGTGTAAACAGAAGCACGTTCTATTCAAATAACATAGGATTATACAGCAACAACTTTGGAACAAACTTTGGTGACCTCAGAAAGAAGTGCTTTCACAAAAGTGCGGTATTACATGAGAGTAAATCTGAAAATTCCGCCACATTTCATTATCATTTATTTATGAAAATTAATCAATTTGCCGCTCTGTTTCGTTGCATGTAAATCTGCGATATCACATTTTTTGTCTTTATTCGTCAAACCAGAAAGCGACGTCATGAAAACTGGAAATTAAAAGGCCTACAGCCGTGCAGTAATAGCTCACTCCTTAGAATATATAGCAAACAGAAATGGTGATAAGCCAGATCTTAGAATATAGAGCAAACAGGAATGGTTGAATCGTGTAAAATTCGTATACATAGCGTAATTTGTCAAGAGCAAGAGATTATACATAAGAGTAAGTGAAATGCTGCAGGAAAGATTTGTCAAAGCTGGGTGCAGAATTGTCAAATGTGATTTTGTTTTGTGAGCAGATTTAGTCAACTTAAAATTTTTTTGCGAAATTTAACACAAGTACCGAATCAATTCTTTTCAAAACTATTTATCTTTGAACTTCATTTAGTGCAAAAGTTTCATAGTGCCACTAATGCCTGTTAAAATCTTCATATCAATTAAAAAAACAGAAATGAAGTGTTTGGTCAGTGCTTGCAAATATAAATTGGATTATAAACTAGGGAAATCCTGTTTGAGGCAACTGCACTATCTAAATTATCTTTTTTGTTAATAGAAGCAGAGATTTATATAAATTAATTATGTGAATTATTTCAAAATAAAGTAGAAAAAGAACATCTTTTACCACAGATGCTCCGCACAAAACCTTTGTTTAATTTTTGCAAATACATGTAAAAATGGACTACCAACATAACCAGAAATTCATTACGCATAATCTGGCTCTTAGATATGTATGACAAAATTTTACCAGCAATTTTAATGTGAAATATGTATTTGGAGACCGTGTAAAATTTTATTTTGCCAGAACTCGATTGTAGACTTAACCGGTATGATAATATAATAATTCAATTCTCATTATATGCTACGAATTTGTGATACAATTATTATTTATATCAATAACTGCAAGTTGATCAAAATTTTTCTGATGACATGCATCTGGGCACAAGTGTAGCAGAATGATCGTGATTAATATGTGTAGGTTGGCCCATGACACAGAGATAATAAGCTATGGCCGATTCGAAAGGAATTTTTTGTGTTGCTACGTCATAAGGTGACAATGTCATTTCCAGCGAATTTGTTTTGAGTTTTTCGTATTTTATTGACTAGTTTCTTCGTTTAATTCACTTCGGGAAAAGTAATTAATTATGTGCTAGTGAGAAAGCAAAAGAAATTTTTAGATTGAAATTGAGACGAACAAATTTGTAACAATTGTTGCCAAAGCAGGCAAGCAACCAATTGACAGCTAATTCGGCCATAACTTGTTAATCTTTGGCCCATAAAATGGTATTAAGTTCGTTAATGGATGGATATATATGAATTTTATGCGATCCTTTATTTTCTGAATATAAGTCATTCTATTTCTATAGTACAGTAACTATAATTTGCAAAACCTTTAAATTTTTCCGCAAATTTGTACGTAGAAAAATAACTTAGAATTATACAAAAGTGTATTTTTAATGTAACGGAATATCTTTATAAGCCATTTAATCCCACAAGAAGAAAGAAGTCAATCCATTTTATGCACACATTTTAAGATTAGCTGAGGATAATCAGTGTGGCTCCTTTATCTATAGAACATTTTATCCTTGTCCGACAATTGGTGATTTTACCCTACTTAAACTTATATATCTTATGAGAGTTTTAGATATTATAAATATTCTTTTTAGGTATGCTGTTACCAAAAATTGGAGGCCCTGTTTACCCTATTGGAGTTGGAGAACGAGTAGCAAGCTCTGCTGAAGTGCAAGAAGATTTCAGTGCCGAATTAGATTTTAATGCAGTTATGCTTGAAAATTTAGAAATGGAAAATAAATTGAACCGACACGGTGCTACGTGCATGTATTTTCAATTGGGAGATCCAAGAATAATAGCCCTAGAATGCCGAATATCAAGAAAATAATACCATTCCTTGCAAATCTGAAGATAAAGAGCTGATTCAGCAGATCTGTAACCTAGAAAGATGCCCCACTAGTTTTAATGGGGTGGTAACTGGCAATGGATATTTATTTTAATGATAGATTCAAAAACCTTTTTAAGAATCGAAGTGATTGTAATTGGTCGATAATTTGAGGGATCACTACCCTTTCCTGTCTTGGGAATAGGCTGAACGTGAGGTAGTTTCCAAGCAATTGGCAATTTTCATGTCGAATAAGACAAGATAGTTTTCGCAGAACTTTAGCCAAGAGCGAAGCAGAGGTTTTATTTAACGGGGGCTTGCAACTATCAGGACCTCCAGCTATGGAGACGTTGATCTCCTTAAGGACCTTGAACATATCTCTCATATGGACGTGTATTGGCTCTTGTACACATCTACAAGGGAGATATAAAGTGGGTGGAAAAGAAGAATTTGAAGTGAATCTAACACTCTAAATGTTAGTTTTATTCAGGGAGTCAACAATCACTTCAATCTTTGAAAAAGAGTCCTAGAACACATTATCTAGGTATGTCAAAACATTTTCGCGTAAACTATTTGAAGAAAAATCACACGTAAATTTTCACCTTTGATAGTTGTCGCAAGGGAAACTCTTTCACGGAAATATCGAATTTTCACAATAGTTAAGGTTTCACAACATAATAAAATCAAAGATTATGCACTATTGAAACCATTTTTTTTTTACAAAAAACCAATTTCTCACAAAGATTTTCCGCGAAAATCAACAAGGAAGAATCTCACCTGAAGACAGGTTATGAGAACAGAATCATATAAAAGAACGAATTTTCTTATAAAATTAACACATATACACACATTAAGCAATGATCATAACATAATTTGCACAGCTTACCTTTATATTAGCAACACACTTTTCCCTGAAAACGCACGGAAAAACTCGCGGCCGCGAAACCCTCAAAACAAGCTTATAAATGTCGCGGAACTATCATATTCTCATATAACTAATGAGAAGAAAAGAGATAGCGACTAAAAGCGCGATAGCTAAAATTTACATTCCACATCGAATTCTTTCAACATGGACGACAAGAATTTAATTGCGCCATGTTATATCACAATTTGGAATTTTAATGTTTATTCGATGAAACTTAATTAACGATGGAATTTTTTTGATGGAAAAGAATGATGCTAATATTCCTCATCGAATGATATAAATTACACCTGATGAAAAATGATACATTCTGAGAAAAAAAAGATGGCGGTTCAGAGCCTATATAAGGCCGAGCATTTGCATGGATCACTCTCTTAATTTTTTCGAGTCCAAGCAGTTCAGTTCGTGATATATTTTTGAAGCTCAATTTTTCCTATTTCGTTTAAGTTTTTACTTTGTGCAAATCATGAAAATCGACTTACAATCTGTCTACGGTAAGCGTAAGCTCACAAAGTGATTTTTGGTGAAGGTGAGTTTCGTGTATATAATTGCAATTTAGTGACATTATTTAAAATAAATATTTCGATAGATATGGCGTTTAATGATTTAATACAGATCTGCTTAAATCTCATCTATCTCACTGGGAATATTAATTATTTGCGAATTTTGTATGAATTTAAGAAATTGAACTTTGAAGTTAGCACTATTAACTTATTAAAGAATTGTTGAATATGTTTGAACAGCGATAGATTCTGCAAGAATAATTTAAATCTGTTGAAATTTTTTTTTTGTACGTCATTTATATAAAGAAAATGGATATGTAAATATGTATCTATAGTAATATTTCTTCTTTATTTTAAAAATGAATAAACGTACATTTAAATCAATTCGTTGCTGTATCTTCATCCACTTAAGCGTATCACACAACCACTTAACAGACGAATATCTTGCACACTACAACAGTGTACTTCGCATCGCTTTATTCTGGACTGTTTACTGAATATTATACCCTAAATGAAATCTATTGGGTAAACTGAGTTTGTCATTCCATTTGTAACACATAGAAATAATGAAGGTATAGCTAAATGGATTGGACATCCAAGCATAATATTAAAAGTTATTTTAATTTTTGCATGTCTGTCCGTCCTCACAATAGCTCCAGAACGGATTTACTTAGAAAGCTGAAATTTTGCACACGAGCTTTTCGAGAAAAAAAGAAATGGAATTGTTGTAAATATATTTTTACCTTTTTTTTTCATTTTGGGGTTGGCATACTTCCCTTCAGGGTACTGGTAGTCCGACAATGACAACACCTGTTTATTTATTTTTTTTTTATCACTTTTAATTTTCTAATTGAACAAGTGTTGTACACAAATCTTTATTTTAATGGCCTTATCCAACAATTACACTTTATCTTTATTATTATCGAACTTAAACTTAAAATACACAGCTGTACAACTAGATCTCTCGTAAAACTACAACGCACAATTTGCTCTAAAATTCCGACAGGGGTACAACTAAACTTTTTTCATATACTACAACACACAATTTGCTCTAAAATCCCCTTTTTCTTTTAAACCGAGAATTCTGTTTTTTTTTTATTTTCTTAGAAACCTACAACTTGATTTGACCATCGACCGAGGAAAAACTAAAATCAACTGCTTCTTCGAAAGAAATCCAAAACTCAACTCAAACTTTTTTTTCTAATTTTTCCGCCGAACCGCCGTATTTTTTCGAAAATCGAACTCAACTCTTGATCACATTCATCGTGATCAAGAGCCGTCGTTCAGGATAGAAAATGCTAAATTGCATTTTCTTATCCTGAGAAAATTTAACTTTTTAACTCTGGACATGTTTGAACATGTCCAGAATTATTCGCGTTGAACGATGGCTGCAAAAATGTAATCTTACACTTTTTAAAACATCAGCCACCGTTTGAAATCGCGACGCGCATATACATACAATGCATTTATGCGGCGCGCGTTTCTTATCACGAAAGCTTTTTACACAATATGTATGTACGTATGTACATACATATTGAATTTTTTCACGGCAAATTGTACTGAAGGTACGATTTGTTTTTTGATTTCTTTGTGAATTTAATTATTTCCACTGATAAATTTTGCTGAAGGCAAAATTTGTCGTGGAGGTTGTTGCTATTAAACGACTTGGTTGAAATCTGAAACTTTTGTTTTTCCCAAGTCGTTTGATGGGAAAAATTTTATGAATTGTTTGGAATTTCAAGAAAATTGCTGATGCAATTTTCTTCACCCTTTTTGAAGATAAGCTAACCATGTTTTAAGCATGGTTAGCTTATGTTAAAATTTATTGAATAGTTTTTATGTTTTGCCCTTTTTCAGGTTTATTCAAAAATATTATTTATTTTAGGTTTATGCTAAAATATTAATTATTTTAGGTATATAACAATCCTTCCCCCTGAGAAAAAGGGAATTATTCTTTGAAGAGGAATAATTCTCAGGGGAAGTTGTTGTGGGTGGGTTTTTTGGCGGGCGGTTCTTGGTTGGCTTTCGGTTGAGTGTTTACATCTTTTTGTTTTGTTATATACAATTTTTATGTCTGTTGTACAATTACGTTATTCTAGTTTTAGTTTTATATACTATATATTTTACTTATTCTATTTCTTTAATTTCTATGGTCCTTATGACTTTATCTTAGCGTCTGCTAAAAATAGAGAATAAGAAATTTTCTGTTTTTAGTGCATTTCTTATTGATTATTTTATACAAGAGTCTCTTTCCTGGCCCCAATTGTTTAGTAAAAATAAAAAAAATCTGTTTGATAAGACAAAATGTCATTTCATTTGGATATTCATACATACATGTTTAAATGAATTCCGTTCAACCGGCTTCTGTGCTCGTAATTTAATATCTCGTGCCGCTGATAAGCGAACGACAAGACACGGATTTATTTTTCTACCGTAGAGAGAGAGCGTTTGCACATTGCAATTGTATTTTTTTTTGTGTTTTTTTTTTTTTTGAAGAGTCGGTGTGAGATATTGAAATGCATCTTGCATCGGCTTGGAAAGAAATAAGAAAGAAAAAAAACGTTTGAGATTTCTTTTTTTTTTTGTAGCTACATACATAGTGCGCAAAATGTAACTTGAATGATATATATGGAGCTTGTTTTGTATGCTTTAAGGGATGAAAGAAAAAAAAACTTCTTTAGCTACTGCGGTTGCGTGGGATTCTCCGAGATAAGGGCACAACACAGGCTAGGTGCATCTTAATTTTTGCAACGTTAGCTGTTTTGCCCTTTAAATTGGGTCGCGCGACCGGAGTAATTTATAGTTTCATCATGCAATTTGGAGAAGTTTTAAGTCCGCGTGCTCCGTACGTTTGCTACAGGCCCCACTGTGTGAGGGTGATCGGCATATCTGTGCAGAGTGTGGCCCCCCGGTGGCGGGGCTTAATCCGTATACTGCTGTGGAGGGACGGGCGCCCAGATATTTGTATCTGGTCCGCTCCAGCCGAGGTAGATAGTTTTCACAGGTTGGAGCTATGTTTGTCTGCCCATGGCGGTGCATCTTGGATAGCTTTGGGTAAGTTTTGATTATTTATTTTTGGAACAACGACTATTTTTCTATATTCTCTTTTGTCTTTTTCTTTTTTTTTTTTCTTAGGGGCGACGCTGGCTCTATCCGGGGAGGTCGGCTGGTGTTGCTGCCTGACGTGCAGGGCGCATCCACTGTACATGCTGCATGAGGACGACGTTGCAGCTTTGGGCACTTCCACCCCTGTGGCCGGCTGGGGTCCTCCGGTAGCAACATCAAGTCCTTTTCTCGAGGAGAATTGGGACGACCCTGCCCCTGACGACCTGAATGCGTCAGACGTTGACTCTTGCACGGCCTGGGACCTCCCAGATGAGGGGTCTTGTCCTGCCGAGGAGAATTGGGATCTTCCCGGTGATGCTTCTGGTCCCGCCCAGGGTTAAGCCGAGGACGCTAATCCGCTTCATGGTAACTCATTTTCACTTTTTATTTGGACCTCATTTTCTAATTACTCCCCTTTTTTTTGTTTCTTTTAGAATTTGGGTGTTATTTAGTTTCCCGCACCACCATAGTTTATAATTTTTCTTCTTGATTTTTTGTAATTAACTTTAACCCCTTTTTTTTCAAAATTTAGTTTTAATTTTATTCTTCTTATTTTTGTATTTCTTAAAAAAAAATAAAAAAAAAATTCTTGGCTAAATGGCGAGATATCGTTTTTCATTTATTAAAAAAAAAATTGTTTTTTTTTGTGTTCTCCCTTATAGATTTTAGGTAAAAGGAAAAATGGTCTTGACAGTTTTTTGGGTTTGATCATCAATTTCTCTATGACGCTGATTCATATTTGGGGTTGGATGGTGTTAGGTGGCTTTAAGATTACCGGGTTATTGTTGAGGTCTTTGAGAGAAAAAAAAAAATTCTGTTGGCCTGTTTTTAGTTGGTTTATACTGACTCTAGGATATCCTATTATTTTGTGTGGAGCCAGAAAAAGATTTTTGTTTCTTTTGTTTTTGGTTTTCCGGTAGTTACATATCCCCGGTGGTTTCGGTGTTGGCAGATTATAATCTGTTGTTCGGCTTAACTTATACTAGAGACTAAATATTCACTTACTGTACGTTACCTAATTATTTCTACGTCGTTTCCTTATTTTACGTCGTTTATTTATTCCTAGTTATTTTCTGAAATTCTAGGGGGTTGTATTTCGTGTTGTCATCTTTACTATGGGTTAGTTAAGAACGAGTTGTCTAGTCTAAGTTTTTTAATCTAACTGTTAGTTTGTTCTAGTTTTGTTTTTGTTATCTTATTTAGTATAATCTTATGATTTTATGTCTATATCTAAGTTAATTGTTGTGTATTATTTAACGTTGCTACATATCATTTACTTCTTATTTTTATTATTATTATTTTTGTGTAAATAATCTTCGGTTATGTTTTTATTTTTTAATTCTATTATCTTATGCCTTTCTTTCTTCTATTTATTACCTTATTTAATTTATTATTTCAACTTTGCTAAGTACTACTTATGTTTGTTAATTTTGGGTTCTTAGGTACTACTAGATAAAGTTTATTCTTATGTAATATTTATTTTACCTGGTCGCTTTATTTCTTATTTGCTATAAATTATTTCAAATTATCTTCTAATACCAGTGTAGTGAAAGGACAGTGGTTCCGCCAGTAATAAAAGAATGAGACGGGGGCCAACCAACGAGTATAGATCTTTTTGATTATACTATATTACTTGTATAGATCTCGCTCTTTGGAGACTTTGAGTACGTTTTAATTTTCCTTGGGGTGTTGCGTAAACCGGTTCCATAGGAACGTTTTCAGCTGTGGGCTGTTGTCTGCGTTTAGCAATCCATGCCATGAATGCGGGTACGATATATTTTGCTAATGCCACTACAGATGCAATTAGCAACAAGAGTCCGGTCATTGATAGGGATGTAATAGAGAGTATATGAGGAATCTTGGCCTTTGGTCCAAAGTGAATGTTGTTCACTTTGGTACGGATTTCTTCTAGAGATTTTGTATCCAAGTGGATACGATGGTTTGTATCATCTCCGAGGAGCAACGTTGGTTGATTCTCAGGGTTTTTAGGAGCGGGTATCTTGGACATATATTCTGCCAATTCATCCTGAGTTTCGTTTGTGCCTGGGAAGTAGGGTGGTTGAAAAACTCTTAGCGGATGTAGATTTTCTGCTTCGTAATACAGAGTGTTAGACCCTATTTGCAAGGAACATGGTTCGTTGACTGTCATGATTCCTTGTCCTGCGAGACGATGGGTGAGTAACTGTTGAGTACAAGTTATATGTACTATAGTAGTTTCAGTTAAGGTGTACAGCCACGAATTTGGTCTATTGAGTTTTATTATTGTGTCTCTTGGGGGAATTTGGGCTCTGATGCTACATTGTGGGTGTTCGCCCAGTGGATTGAATAGAAGTTTGATAACACATTCATCTGTTTTTGTAGCTTTGGTGAGTGGTGTATTTAGCTTACCAATCCACGTATCTTCCTTGATTCCCTTTGAAATTTTTTTGAAAGATCTCAGGTTTTCTGGCTTCAGCAACAGAAATTCCTGGGTCTGGATTTGGCTTGCCACATGAGAATATTTGATATCAGGTATTAATGAATGCTTTGGATCCACCCGTATGGGGAAACATCTAATCTGTTGGATTTTCATCTTGGGGATATTAAAAATGGGGAGTTTGATTCGGATAACTAATTTGTCCTGCAACAAATGTGTCTTAACATCTGCTGTTTGATACAGAACTGACAAGCAGTCTTGTAGATTGGGACAAGTGGAGTGAGATTTGTGATAAATCTCTAGCAAATAGTTTGGGGAAATTAAAAGGGGATGAATTTGATTATTTCTACTGGACACTATTATGTCCAGTAGAGCTTGTTGTCTAAATTCCAACTCTATCATTTGTAATGTTAGACTAGAAACGATCTCTTGTCTTATTTGGTGGGCTATCAAATCATCCGTTGTATTCTGCAGATGGTTAATCTGATTGATTATCTGGTGTTGTCGTTCAGACAGTGAGGATAAGGGTTTTTGAATTTGTTCAAAAGTGGTTTTTATTACACTGATCTGTTGCTTTTCCAGATCAGCTAAGGTTTGAGTATTTACCTCTAATTCGCGTAGTCGGCTGTACACCTCTTGTTCGTTTCCGCTATCCATAGTGCCAAAGAGATAGTGCATCGCATTACCTATCCCATCAAAGATGGATCGGGGCTTGCGTGATTTAGGCACTGCCTCTTTAATGACATTGGTGCGTCTCTTGATGTTTTCCATCAGGGCATGTACATGTTTGGTTTGTAGGGTACATAGATCTTGATCAGAGGATTTGTTACCACATAATTGATGTACGTAGTGTTCCGCGCGTTCCGCCAGTTTTGTCTGATTGTCCAACTCCGCCAGATCTAACTCAGTTATGATGCTCCAAGTATCGTGGTAAACTGATAGGCTTCCAAGATCCTCAAATAGTATTCCCGTATTATTTAGGGGCGTTATAGTGTAAGGTTCCTCCGCGAGGGCTCCTATCGTGATCAGGATCAGTCCGTAAAAAATTATTGACCGTATTGTTATCTAGGAGAGGATAGGGTAGGATATTAAAATGGGGTTTTTGTTGATTTTGTAGCTTACATTCTATTATATATGTATCTTAGAATTACTTAGATTATGTTGACACCATGTTATTCGTAGAAAGGTTTTAGACGATTGTTATGTACCGTCACCTCTCGTTTGCGAATTTTAATTGTTGTGTTTACTGAACTGGGGATGCCGGTTACCGTATAGGGTCCTACCCAAATCTGGGAGAGCTTATGTTTGCGACTCTCGCTCTTGAGTAGAACCTTGTCTCCTCTGTGAAATGTCAGGGGACGTACAGCTTTGTCATAGTAATTTTTCGAGCGTTGTTTACTCATCAGAAGATTTTTCCGTGCCATGGCGTAAGACTTTTGAAGCTTATACCTGAGAATATGGTAGTAGCTCTCGTGATTATACACGGGTTCAGGATCTCGCCTTAAGTTGCACGGAACGTCCGCTGTAAAGCCGTAGAGGCAGTCCATGGGACTTAATTTTGTCCCTTCGTGTACACTGTTGTTGTACACGAAAGCTGCGGTTCGCAGATAACTATCCCATGAGCTGGGATTTTCGTCCACTATAGTTCGTAGATATTCAATCAACGGTCTATGTGCACGTTCGAGTGCTCCATTTGATTGGGGGTGATAAGCTGAAGTCTGCAGCTTATTTATCCTAAGGAGTTTGCATACCTTTTTGAATAGGTCACTCAGGAAATTACTTCCCTGATCGGTGACTATTCTTTTGGGAATGCGGTAGCGCGTGACGATTTCGTCGAAGAAAATTTGCGCTACCGTTATAGCTTCCCCATTTGGTATGGCATACCAATCTACAAACTTCGTGAGGTTATCCTGAAACGTTAATATATATTTATTTCCGGATTCAGTTTCCTCTAGTGGGCCGACTATATCTAGATAGATTTTATCGAATGGTTGTTCCGCTACGTCTGTAATTACCATTGGCATTTTATACTGTGGTGAGGCCTTCATGGTTTGACATTTGGCACACCGCTTAATGTGCTTTTTGATGTCACTAAGCATGTGCCTCCACCAGTACTTTCTTCGAATCCGTTTATAGGTTTTTATCACTCCCTGATGGCCGCCAAAGAGAGAATCATGATAATCCTTTAAGATTAATTGAATCTCCTCTGGGCTTGTGATTACTTCAGGGGGACGAGTTTCGTCTATGATTTGTGGATTGGTACTAGGTGGACTGTCATGGTCTGCGGCCTCTTCTGGATGATGAGTTTGTTCTTTTTGTTTGGACTGGCTGTCTTGATTTGTTCCTCTTCCCTGAATGTTTCGTGTCTGGGCTCTGGTTACTGCATTGCATTGCAGACACTCCTTTTGGTCCGATGAGTGTTTTTCCTCCTCCATATCCGAGTCCATTTGATGGTGGACTATCGCTTCTACCGTGAAGGTTGTAGTTTCCTTGTCTTTGGTTTTATCCCGTGGAATGCGGCTTAAAGCATTGGCATTCGTGTTGTACTTTCCGGGCTTATATTCAATTTTATAATTGAATTCGGAAAGTTTATGGTGAAATCTCACCAGACGGGATGTGGGGTCTTTAACATTGAAGACACCCTTGAGTGGTTTGTGATCTGTCTAGACCGTGAACTCTCGGCCGTGCAGATAACACCTGAAATTTTTAGTCGCCCAAACTATAGCCAGTAACTCTTTTTCAATAGTGGAATAGTTACGTTCGGCTTTGTTCAGGGTACGGCTGGCGTAGGCAATGGGCTGGTCACTTCCTACCTCTCCTTGAGATAGGACTGCTCCAAGAGCCTCGCTGCTGGCGTCTGTAGTAAGGTTAAAGGGTTTTGCAAAATCGGGATATATTAAGAGTGGAGGGGAAATTAAAGCGTTCTTAATGCTTTGAAATGCCTCTTGGCATTTCTCAGTCCACTTAAACTTTACATCCTTTCGGAGTAAGTTTGTTAGAGGACGTACTGTTTTCGAAAAATCAGGTATGAATTTTCTGTAGTAATTGGCAAGGCCCAAAAAAGATTGGACTTGCCTTACTGTCTTAGGAATGGGGAAAGTTTGGACGCATGCCGTTTTGCTAGGGTCAGGTAGTGCTCCTTGGTTAGAACATTTGTGTCCTAAGTACACTACCTCGCGCCTGAGAAATTGACATTTCTCAGGTTGAAGTTTCAGGTTATTTTCTCTTAACCTGTCAAAGACTTTGCGAAGCTTTTCGTTGTGATCTGCCAGACTTTTTCCATAGATGACGATGTCATCTAAGTAGACGAAACATTCTTGGCCTTGTAGGCCAGTTAATATGAAATTCATTAAACGCTGAAATGTGGCCGGGGCTCCTTTGAGCCCGAACGGCATGCGTTTGAATTCATAATGCCCGTAGTTGGTACTGAAAGCCGTTTTTGCTCGATCTTTCGGATCGACGAGTACCTGATGATAGCCATTGGCTAGGTCTAGGGTAGTGAAGTATCTTGAATGGCCCAGTTGATCGAGGATATCCTCAATCCGTGGTAGCGGGAAGGCGTCGCCAATCGTTTTTTCGTTCAACTTACGGAAATCAACGACGACACGCCACCTTTTCTCACCATCTGGTCCCGCTTTTTTGGGGACGACTAGCAGTGGCGAGTTCCATGGGCTTTTGCTGGGCTGGACAATGTCGTTGTCCAGCATTTCTCTGAGTTGCTCATTTATGACATTTCGCTGTGTCTCTGGTAATCGGTACATCTTTTGGTTAATAGGTGCTTGGTCTTGCACCAAAGGGATGTCGTGGGTGATGGCATTGGTATGTGTAAGCCTGTCACCTTTTAAAAAGAATATGTCATCATATTCATAACAGAGATCTGTTATTGAGGCTTTTTCCTCAGTGTTTAGGGTTTCATCCAGACTGAGTTCTTGCTCTAGTCTGGTGAGGCGGGGCTGTTTACTGGTGTCTTCTTGTTCGACTTCGTTTGGGAACAAGTATTTTATGTGTTGTAGGGTGGCCGTCTGATCGGCGCTTATTGCCCTGTTTTTATTGCTCTTAAATCTAGTTCTATTATTATTATCCCTATTCATTTTACCTCTTAACCTATTTCTTTGATATATGAGTGGCGCTGGGCCAGATGGATCTGCGGGAGTTGCTATCGGCAGACCGTTTGTGTGCTGGTCAGCGCCTGACGTTGGGGTTTTCATGAGGGACTCGCAAGCGTCTTGAAGCTGTTTCTTGTTACTGCTTGGTTGACCTGGGCCCTTATGCCCTATTTTCTTAATCTTAGGTTTAATTATATTTTGATGCTCACCATCGCCACCATTTCGACTCATGGGATTCAAAGGATGGGCTGTTGTACTATTTTTATCTGGCTCTCGTTTGATGGGGACGACCGTGTAGTCTTTAATGGGAACCAGCTTTAGGTTCACGCTTTTTAGGACTACTTGTGAAGTGCGTGTGTTGAGGATTCCTATAGGGACTGCCTTTAACCCAGCTGAGAGCAAGCTGTTCGCTAAGAAGACTCCGTCGTCTATTTCTTCTGACAGACTGAGCATTTCTTCCTGCAACTGCAACGGAACTTTGACTACGATCTGAGACCTTGCTGGTATGCACACAGGTTCATTTAAATTTACCTGATGCTGGCCAGTCTTACAAGCCAGATTTTTGGTAATCAACTCACCCTTATCGCGTTCTTGTTTATCACAGCCGACTTCTTCTGACTGAGAAGTTTTGAGAACACTTCGGGTAGAAGGTGTATCCCCGTCGGGTTTAATATCTTTTACCAGTGTCTCTTTGTTGACAGTGTGTTGTGAACACGGGTTGTCCGATGCGGTTTCTAATGGAACAGCAAATTCTTCTGGATTGGTTTCCGTGCGAGGAAATCGCAGAACCTTGTTGGGTCCCTCAACATTACAGTTTTTGGCTAGGAAATCATTTCCTAGCAGGCCGTCGTCGGAAATATCTGGGATGTTTTTTACCACCTGAAAGTTACAAGGTAATTTGCTTTTTAGTATGAAGTTTCCTTGGCAACTTCCTAAGGTTTTTCCGGTGCCAAAAGGGCTTTGAAGCGTTAGTTTTTTGTTGGTGTTTATTAGCTCGCCAGATTTGAGAGCTTTTTTCTTAATTATACTGATCTCAGCGCCGGTGTCCACTATTAGCTGGGCCTGACCATTTAGACCTATGTCTAAAGGAAGTCTGGCGGTGGGCACACTGAAGTTGGGCGGCTGAGAAGACCCTTGTTTATTGCTGGTAGGGTTTATAGTCGAGCCGGGGAGTTTTGGGTCGACTCTTTGTCGTTTCCCTGTTTTTTATCCTCCCACTTTTGCTTTTGTCGACATTCGTCGATCTTATGTCCACGGCGCCCACAAAAATCACATTTTTGTCTTATGTTAAAGACTCTGGGGCCTTTTGTATTGTTCGGGTCTGACTGTGGTTGATTATTAGGCGATCCTCGTGTGAAACGATTTGCAGACTGTGTTTGGTTGTTTCGACAGTCGCGAATGTCATGCCCGTAACTTCTACAGTTAGTGCAGAAGGGGGTGTTTTTGCGTTTTAGACACTCCGTGTAGGTGTGTCCCCGCTTCTGGCAGAAATTGCAGGTGATGTTTTGTACCAGATTTTGTGTATCCGGTTGTCTAGAATCCCTTCGTGGAAACGGCGGGCGTAATGGTGGAGCATGTACGTATGGGGGATTGTTAAACTGCCTGGGCTCTTGTGCCCGTGGTGATGCATACATGGGTGGCTGTGGTGCTTGATTGTAAGGAGTTCGGCTGAGAGCCCGAACTCGAAAACTAGGGTCTATTGGTGCCATTGGGTATGGCTGTTGCGTTAGCGGCGTTTGGACGAAAACTGTGCCTGCTTGCAGCTTTTCCATGTCTAGAGCCTTTTGTATCAGCTGCTCTAGATCATTTTCTACCAGCGTGAGGAGGTACTGGCATAGGTGGGGATTGTTCACTCCACTTTTGAGGGCATTCTTGGCGAAGTCCGCCAACTGTGTCTTCACAGCTGGGGCTGCCGTTGCTCCGTACTTCAGTACCGCTGCCTCGTTGCAAAGCATCAACAACTGCTTCACTCTTGTTGTGAAGGCAGTGAGAGTTTCCAACGGGTTTTGCCTCATTGTGATCAATTTGTTGACCAACTCTTGGTACGATTCTCGTGGTAGGTAGGTTCTGTTCAGACGTTCCTCCACCTCACTAAAAGTAGTTGGAACGTCCGAAGCAAACAGCTGATAAGCATCGCCACGAAGCCTTGTGGGCAAGATATGTAGGAAGGCTGGTTTTTCTTCCTCACTTAAACAGTGTAGGGTCTGTTTGCAACAGCCAATAAATGTTTGTAGCTCACGACCTAGCTGTGGGGTATTTTCACCCGAAAACAGAGGAACTAGTTGTGCCGTGAGCTTGGCCACCTTCGCATAATCTACCATTGTGATTATCTTTTTATTTAAACTTTTGTAGGGTAGTCTACTTGTGCTTTGTCGGGTTTCAGGGCTGGTTTCTGGACTAGAATCCGTGAAGGATACTTCTAGCCAGCCACTGAGGAGATCTTCGGCGGTTGTTTGGTCCGCTTCGTCACCACCAATATCACTGTCACTCTCAGCGCTTACAACTACACTGGCTGAGCTCTTATCTAAACCTAGTGAACGTGAAAGCCCGGCAAATTCGATAAGCTCCTGTTTGAATCGCTCTGTATCTTTTTTAAATTTTTCGATTTTTGTCAGCCTCTGCTCTCTGCCTTGACTTAATCTATGGTCAAGAGCGTCGCAGTGCGTGACAGTGAGCTTATCGGATTCACGTGCCTTTTCTAACAACTTATCTAAAAACTTATCTAGACTTACTTTAGATATAACTGTGGGCCCTGTTAAAACGGTGCCGCTTCGAAGGCGAACTCCTTTTCTTTCCTGCTGTGATGGGTCTGGATCCTGGCTAGTTGATTGTGTTGGGTTGTCTTCTGGGGCGTTGTCTGTACCTTCCCGGAGGTGATGAAGATTTTCACCTGGGGATTTCTCCGCGTCGGATGAAGGTATGGAGTTTAATCTCGTGCCTGTCTCAGGTGCCGGTGTCGAGTTTTCTCCTGACATATGCGTCCCGCGTTGTCCAAAAGGGGGGCTTCCAGCCTTCTTGGAGTATTCCCTTCTGGAATGTTTTTTGCTACTAGGGGGGCTCCTGCCGTCTTATTTCCCTTGGCTGAGATTGAAAGGGGGGCTTTTGCCGACTTCGAGATCCCTTTCAATCCTGGAACGAAGTTACAATTTCCGGTGCTTCTGTTTGCTGCCGGGGCGGCCCTAGGCCTACTTATTTCCCCTGGATATGGTTGAAAGGGGGGCTTAAAACCTTCTTCGAAATCCCCTTCAACCCAGGAACGATGATATCTTCCTTCTGGAGATGATTTTGATTGGGCCTGTCTTCGTTTTCCTCCTTCTCGGTTTTGAATGGGTGTCCGTTGTCCTGACTTCTTCTCGGTGCTGGGAAAGAGCTTCTGGTAAAGTCCCTTGCTGATGTTTCTTTTTTCACTCACTGGGGTGAACGCTTGCTCGCCTGGAGCAGAGGCGCCTATAGATGATATCTACCCCGAGCGTTGGGGGTGACGTGGCCGTATAATGTGGCTAGTGTCACAGGTTCCCCGTAGATTCTTGCAGGATCAAGGCTTTTCAAGCGTTTACGATCTTTTACTTTGACCAAGCTTCCTTGATCCTACCGGCTGCGCCAATTTTGTTGTAAATATATTTTTACCTTTTTTTTTCACTTTGGGGTTGGCATACTTCCCTTCAGGGTACTGGTAGTCCGACAATGACAACACCTGTTTATTTATTTTTTTTTTATCACTTTTAATTTTCTAATTGAACAAGTGTTGTACACAAATCTTTATTTTAATGGCCTTATCCAACAATTACACTTTATCTTTATTATTATCGAACTTAAACTTAAAATACACAGCTTGACAGACGTACAACTAGATCTCTCGTAAAACTACAACGCACAATTTGCTCTAAAATTCCGACAGGGGTACAACTAAACTTTTTTCATATACTACAACACACAATTTGCTCTAAAATCCCCTTTTTCTTTTAAACCGAGAATTCTGTTTTTTTTTTATTTTCTTAGAAACCTACAACTTGATTTGACCATCGACCGAGGAAAAACTAAAATCAACTGCTTCTTCGAAAGAAATCCAAAACTCAACTCAAACTTTTTTTTCTAATTTTTGAGCCGAACCGCCGTATTTTTTCGAAAATCGAACTCAACTCTTGATCACATTCATCGTGATCAAGAGCCGTCGTTCAGGATAGAAAATGCTAAATTGCATTTTCTTATCCTGAGAAAATTTAACTTTTTAACTCTGGACATGTTTGAACATGTCCAGAATTATTCGCGTTGAACGATGGCTGCAAAAATGTAATCTTACACTTTTTAAAACATCAGCCACCGTTTGAAATCGCGACGCGCATATACATACAATGCATTTATGCGGCGCGCGTTTCTTATCACGAAAGCTTTTTACACAATATGTATGTACGTATGTACATACATATTGAATTTTTTCACGGCAAATTGTACTGAAGGTACGATTTGTTTTTTGATTTCTTTGTGAATTTAATTATTTCCACTGATAAATTTTGCTGAAGGCAAAATTTGTCGTGGAGGTTGTTGCTATTAAACGACTTGGTTGAAATCTGAAACTTTTGTTTTTCCCAAGTCGTTTGATGGGAAAAATTTTATGAATTGTTTGGAATTTCAAGAAAATTGCTGATGCAATTTTCTTCACCCTTTTTGGAGATAAGCTAACCATGTTTTAAGCATGGTTAGCTAATGTTAAAATTTATTGAATAGTTTTTATGTTTTGCCCTTTTTCAGGTTTATTCAAAAATATTATTTATTTTAGGTTTATGCTAAAATATTAATTATTTTAGGTATATAACAGAATAAATCAGGCAACTCCTTCGTTGAATTGCCTTGCCATACAAAACTTTGGTTTTTCAGTATATATTTAGACCCGGCTTGAGAACGAGTCGACGTAGAGAGTTGAAATTTTGTACACGGCATTTTCATAAAAATGATGAGTATAATTTCAAAAATAGGATAAATTCCGCAATCCCTTCTTGATGTTGCCATATAAAAATTTAGGATTATTATGTACAGGTACTGTGAAGACGATCAGGCCGAGATGTTTTTATTGTACTGAAAAGTTCGTCAGACTATGAAATCCTATGAAATTGGTTAAAATATTTTTTACTGTCCGACGAACCGTTTTAGAAATATATGCGAAAAACTACTTCAAAAATCAAATTTTCTAATTTCCGGGCTATTATTGGGATACATTCACAATTTATTAGAACCATGAATTTGAAATAACTTGTTTTTAGAAAACCATATAATTATATGTTAGTAAATTTTTCTTATTTTATTCTTGTTTTTAGGAAATATTCTTATTGTTGTTTAATTTAAACATACATTGGTTGAAAAAGCAACAGTAATCAATGAAATAGTTTACTTCATGTAAGGAAACTTGGTTTTAACACTGATTAACGTTTTAGAAAGTTATACATATTTTTGAAAAACAATACTTGCTTGAAAATTATTCTTCTTCAATATTGTGTCAGTCTGCCCCCTACTGCCCACCCCACAACAAAACGCTGGCTACGCCAATGCGTGCGGCTTATACATTTCGCACAGCACGGTGGCGGCAAATTGCTTTCAAGTGTGCTTGTCGCGTGCTGCATGCTTCTGTGTCAGAAGCCTGATAAAAATTCAAATCTTCACAGCTTAACACTTACCATCTGTCTCTATTTTGCAGTATGTGGGATATTTTGCAGTTTTAAAAAATTATGATTTCTTAAATAGCAAAAATTTGTTCTAATGAACTTTACTTTTGCGTGAGAAAATTCATTTCTGGAGCATTGAAAGTGATGAATTCTAAAAAAAACATCAAATTTTAGCGTGAGAATTCTGATTTCTTGTTATGAAAAATTGAAAAAAGAGTTTACATGCAAAATCATTTGTGGGATTTTCGGGTCTTTTTTATTTTTACTAGTTTAGCTGATAACATATTACTATAAAAGCTGAAATTCTTTTTCGAGAATTACCAAAAGTAATCGTTTATGGAAGAAGAAACATGATTAGCAATAGCAACATGATGATGAATACAGATATGGCATATGAGTAAGTATTAATTTGATAGCTTCATAATCAGTGATACTTAATGATCATTTTATTTTTTCTGCAGCGAACTCAAGCAATACCTGATTATCGTCCGTGAAGAGCTGGTATGGCTAATCGGCAAGGTTGTGGAAGGTGTAACAGTGGGGCTTGAGGATAAGGAGTGTATCCTCATTAACAAGGATAGGTTGCTAGACCTTTTAGTTGCAACCGGCTTCGGAACGGATGACGATTATGAAGAAATGGAGAACTTGCGTGAAGCTGTTTTCTATGGCTATGCATCCATAGATACAGACCTGCTCTTCTTCAGATATTGTAAGGCAATTTTAATAAAATTACTAAATTAAATTTCAAATGTACCTAGCTGAATTTGTGTTTTTTTCTTTTTCTCTTTCAAATATAAAAACTAGCTGAATGTCCCCGGCGGTGTTTCACGCCACATATTAGTAAAACTGAGAAAATTTAAAAAATTAATTTGCTATCAACCCTACCGCAATAAATACTAATCTAATTTCGAAATATACATTTGCTTTTATACCATAATTGATGCTAAACATCTTCTAACAGTGATGCGTATGAACTTCCCACACATCCGGTGGTCCCTTTGTGCCCACTTAAAGGCCCCCGCACAAATGCATGCCAGCCATCTGAACTTCTAACCGCAAATTTTACGGTGGTCCCTTTGTACTTCAAAGAAGCCGCGCACATTTAATTCTCTTAATATTTTCCCCCACATTTCCTACTCTGCATCTAACCGCAAATTTTACGGCGGCCCCTTTGTACTTCAAAGAAACCGGCCGGCGGCCCCCCTTTGTACCGCACACACGCGTGCGCACACACACACACACACACACACACAATTCATGCCAACCATCTGAACTTACTTCTAACAGCAAATTTTACCACCCACCCAACCACCCACTCAAGGTCGAATAAATACACATGCACTTGATCCAGAAACCGCATTGCTTAACTACTTATATCCCTTTGATTTACATTAATTAATGGAAATTAAAACAATTTTATTAAATTTACATTAGCAACTCGCCACTTGCATAATTTTTCTCGGAATTGTATTAAATTTCCCAACTCGTTCTGTGCCAAAATTTCTTTTTCTATTATCAAATGAAATAAATTGCAATCTATCCCTTTCTCTATAAAATATTTAAAAAAGTATATATAATTTATTATGTGTCTTAAAAAAGCAACCCTGATTTCAGGGATTTTGGCTGACCAGAATTCTTTTGAAGGTTTATGTTTAGATAATCAGTTGTTTCTCCAATCTTGAGTATGACATAATTAGTTGTCGATACCAATTGTTAGCAAGACAGCTGAAAGCAGTTGTACTCGAGGAGTGCAACTATACGGACCAGCTATCGTTAGCTGATTTAAAAGGCTCTGATGGAGTCTTATTGTCCCTCTGACAATATGACCTAGTTGCGGTTGGAAGTCTTGATGCTTTTCAGTTCACTGTGGGCTTGCTTCTAGCTCAGCTATAGAACCTAGAGATTTATAACGAGACTGAAAAATAATAGTTATGATGTTCAGATCTCGTCTGCAGCTATTGAGAGATGATATTTTAAAAGATATGATCTGAGAAACGGCGAGTCCTTACGGTCCCTGTGACCGTCAGGACTCAATCCAGTATGTCTGCAATAGCCCTGGGGGTGCTGCCGTCTGTAACACTCTTGAACTCTCTTGCGTGGATGTTAGAGTTAAAGTGACTCAAGATTTAAAAGGTCCCGCTAATGGATATGAAGGTGAGCTTGTTTGGATCAATATTGAAGAGAACAGAACTTTCGGGACATACTTTAAATCTTTTACTATTTGGCTTTGATTTTTATAGTATGCAGGCTGGACAAAAATAAAAATTCAAATTCAAATCCAAAAAGTTCTTTATTGAAAAACCTTAATTGACAAAAATTAAATTTAATATATTCATATTTAAATGTTTTTTTTTTTCATAGATTATATACATATGCAGATTTCCTCACCACCTTATGAGGTACTGCTTAAGGCGCGTTAACCATTTATTTCCGATGGCTGGTTTCCCCAAGAGGCCTATCCACCATTTAGCATTAGATGAAACGGTGGCACCAAGATTAGGAGGTCAGATTTAAGACTCGGCATCTGGAGCCGTAGGTAGATAATGAAAAGCTAAATCTCAAAAAATAATTGCCTACTTTCATTTATTGAACTTTTTCGCTGGTTTACGAAAATTTCCAAAAACGCAGAAAGGGTTACATTTTGGGTACAGTTTGGGTAAGTTATTTTAAAGTGAAGCTTTTGGGTTTCTTATATCTGTGGAAATGACTTGTTTTTTTATAAGAATAGTAGTTAAGTAATAAAAAAAGAAACGAGTTAATATAACGAAATTTTATTTTTGTTGAGTCATAACTTCAAAACGGAGAAAAGCGGGGGAAAAATTTATTTATAGAACATTAAAAAGATCCAACGATTATCAATATAACAAAGTTATTATCATAGTTATCATCATAGTGCCACAAAAAGTTTATACCTTTTGTTGCAAATTGTCCATACTCTTACTTCTTAACCTTCATGTCCACGGCATGGCTCAATTGTGCCATTTTCGATTGATATGCATGATGATGAATAACCACAGAGTGGGGATTTGCAGAATTTTCTTGCCGTGGACAAAACAAGGTTAAAATATTTATCATCTCCTACATTCTTTCCTGTATATATATATATATACGATCTGTCTGGATCATAATACGTAAATACTTACAATACGTAGACTTTTAATACATAAAAGCTTAGTTTTATAAAAAAAAACGTTCAACTTTCCTTTCCTGGAATCTGAGTTGCGTTAGCCTGTTGTGGCTTTATATGTTGTTAAGAGCATTCTTAGCTAAAAAGGAGAGTCCAGTTTTGATCAATTTGGAGTTCAATGCTGTATTTTGTCGGCCATTCAGAAGTTGTCGTAGAATACAGTCTTAAAAAGAAATGATTTTGGAATAGAAGATTTTTTGAGAACTTTTATTTTTAAAGATTCTAATTAAATTATTAAATACAAGAGGAAAAGCAACCACCTTGTCAGGTTTTTCAAGTCGAGACCTTTTGCTTTCCGGGCGACATCTGTTACCACTGAGCTTACGATACAGATGCCTTTATTACCTCTTGTATTTCTTGATTTATCTAACCTATTAAACCATATTTGCTTGCAGCTGGCATTAAGATAGAGATTGAGGTAGATAACAAGAAATACAAGAGGTAAAGGCATCTATCTCGTTAGATCAGTTTTAAGAACAGTTGCCCAGAAAGCAAAATCCCGGCCTTCTTTCTACAGATTAGAATAAATTTTGAATTAACTAACATTTAGGATTGAATTATAAACAAAATAAAATAAACTGAAGAGGTAGAGAATAAGTTCTTTCGAAAACTGGAGAATATTAGGGATATGGTAGTACAGTACAGTGAAAAGGGGAAATACAATTTATCAGCAATGAGTTACTGACAAAATTTTGTTCCGGTTATCCGCAGTTTTCACTTTACGATTGAAAAACTTCAATATGTAAAAAATGCGAACTCTAATGAAAAATAATATAAACTTCTCTTTCTAATAATACACCATTAATACCACGTTCGGAGATAATGTTGTCAAAAATGCTCGATAACGTATCCTCAAGGCGTTTTACATATAAATAGAAATTTTCTGGGGGAACTTCTAAATAACAATTATCAAATTGCCTTAAACGCAAATAATCTGCTAGAGGATTGTAGTCAGGGCTTTCATCCATACGAATACACTGATGAAATTGACAATTTTTTTTATATAGGTAACCACAAATATAAAAAAGAGCATTTTCTTCATCAACATTTACATTCTTATAGTCGCGCGGAAACAAAATAACGTTTTGTGAACAAACCTTTTTTTCAGTATTAACTATGCTCTTCACTAAATGCATTGGATTCAATGTAGGGAATTGAAACTCCCCTTCTTGTTCACAGTTACCTGTTTCAAGAAGCTTCATGAATTGGATGCCAAACGATTTTCTATATGCAGCTATGAATTGTCTAGGAGTCGGCTGCACACAATTTCCAAACTGCTGGCGTATCCATCCAAAAAAGTTCTCTAAGCAGTCCTGGTTTAACCTTCTGGTTAATAAGAGTGTGATGTTGCCCTGCACGCTTATGGTAGACCATATCATTTTTAAACTCCGTATGACAATTAACCAGCCGTTAAGGCATTTTATTGTGGAAGTTACATCTTTTCCATTTTTGTCAATAAATTTTATGGAGCTTAAAGTAGCTGATATTTCGTTAACGAAGTTCAACTGCGTTTCATCACCTACAAAAGGTTTCCTTGAATATTTTTGCTCGAAGGGAGAGCTTGAATTAAAAATATCAAACAGCTTATCTAGTCTACCTATTATTTCTGCAGTGCTCACAGCCGTTGAGCTGGATCCACTGGTTTCCACTTCCGATTGAATACCAGCGGATACAGTCTGACTAAATAACTGTGTGGCAAACTTAACTTTCATTTTTTAAAAGTTGCTTGGATAGATATGAGCATCAGTCAATTTGGGTGCTTTCCGAAATTGCCGTTCTTTATCTCGTTCATAGAATGCTCTCACATCTCTCCAGGTTGCTCTCTTATTACCGTCATAAACAATGTCGTATTTCAGAAAATTATTCCGCAAGCTTTTTATTAGATGGCAGGGATCAAACATGAAGTAGACTGGTTTACAGTCTACTAAAACTGCGGTATTAGCAGTTGTTACACCTAACAGACTTGCCAAAGCTTGAAAGTTAGACCCTTGATTGCAAATAACGGCAACCGGTAGAAAATTCATTTCGCGCAGACGAATCACAGCGTCAAACAATAAACGCTTTACATCAAGAGCAGAACACGTAGAATGCACAAATATGTATCCCAACGGATGTTTCCAATTCTCCGTTATTCCATGGGCCATTAATACCAAGACACTCTTGCTAATAACGTTCCTCCTCTCGGTAGCGTCGTCCTCTAATCCGATAATAATGCTATTTTTTACATCATAAAATAGGTTATTCTTTAAGGACATTTCGTCGAAACAAATTGTGCAATATTTTGCATCGTCTGACATGTGTTCTGCTTTCAATTTAAGTGCTGATAAATGCGTACCACTAATACCAGGCTTATCGGGCCACGTCTCCATATATTTTCCGAGAGAGGATTTGCAAGGCAGATCCAGTGACACTGATAGCCGTTTGTATACTTTCGGAGCCAGGCAGAATAACTCAAGAGCAAACAATTTTACCTCCTTTGTATATCTTCTTCGTGGTTTGCTTCTATCTTTGTTTTTGAAATGATTTTCTACTATAAGTCTTATTTCTTTTGGTAAATCTCTAACTATCTGTTGTATTACACTTTTAGAGTACCGCCCAGATTTAAGTGCTCTATTTTCATTTTTAAGCCTTTTAAGTTCCATGCGCAACGATAAATTTACGTCGTGCATTTTTCTTTTTCTTGGCGTATTAGATGAAAGAGCCTTCTCCGTCTGTATGGATATATTGCTCCGAAATGCTGTACGAGTATTTGCGAGGTATTTTGTACGGGGATTTCTTTTTGGTGTACTGTGGCTGTACTGGACCATTTCCAGTGAAGATGGGCCCTCTTCAGAGTGATCAGTTTCAAAAATTTCGTCCTTATGTCGAATTTGAGCAGACTGATTGGAGCTCAATTTAGATCCATTGCTCTGGACATATCCCACCTGTACAGGCTCTTGAGAGTTTCCACCTCGTAAAAGTGAAACCCCTCCAGAGTCTATAAAGCTAGTATATCCATCGCTCTGGACACATCCTACCTCTACGAGTTCGTGAGAGTTTTCACCGTTTGATAGTGAAACACCCCCAGAGTCTATAAAACTAATAGATCCATCGCTCTGGACATATCCCACCTCTACAGGCTCTTGAGAGATTCCACCTCTTGAAAGTGAAACCCCTCCAGAGTCTATAAAGCTAGTATATCCATCGCTCTGGACACATCCTACCTCTACAGACGACTGTACGACAACTCTACAATCATTTCCTGACTCAACAATTTGCGCCCCTATTGGCTCCTATATTTATGGACAACAAAAATAAGGAAAAGGTTGCGGAAAATAAAAAGTAAATAATAATATAAAAGGAAAGAAAGAAAGAAATTAGAAGTAATAAATGGAAGAATTGGTTAGATAAAATAAAAAATAATAAAAAAACAAAGGAAAATGTGATAGTTGGTTTTAGACCGATAAAATAATACCCTAGATGAAAATGAAAATTAAATAAATTGAAAAACCAAGGACAGCACCAGGAATGGAATGTCCGATTTGGTCCACTTTTTAAATTCTATATATTATTTTTATGAAAAGGCCGTGTACAAAATTTCAGCTCTCTAAGTAAAAGAGTTCTCGAGTTATCGTGAGGACGGACAGACAGACAGGCTAACAGACGGTCACGTGAAAATCAAAATAACTTATAATATTATGGGTGGGTCTCCAATCCATTTTACTCTGCCACCATTTTTTCTATGCGTTACTTACAAACACAACTTTACTAAAAACAGGTTTCATCTAGGGTATAAATTTCACTTCACCTTAAATAAAATTTGAAATAATAAATAGAAAAAAAAAAATTGAATGATATTTGAAATGACCATAATTCATAAATTAATGAAGGCTCGCTAGCCATACCTGACTAACCCACACATTATCAAATTAGAAGCAATAGATTAAAAAACTACCTCATCTGCGTCTGGGATAGCAGTTCTTCGAAGAAACCCTTTGGGGTGCGCATATCATTTGGGAAATGCTTGTCGCAAATGAATATTGTGCCCAGATGATCCCAAATCTTTTTGAGATCTTCTCTCTTGATCCTTTGCAGCCATAAGAACGCTCTAGAAATTAACGAAACGAAAAGGTCAATGAAGAGTATATATAAATTTTGGCTAGATGTGGCTTTTGGCTTCATAGTCTTCTTGCCGCCGAACAAGAAAAAGCAACCATAAGGTACACGGTTGTATTGGCACAAAACAGCAACATTTTATTTTACAAACAAAGAGCCTTATGTTTTACACACAAAGCTAGATTGAATTTATTTCCGGAATATATAAGCCAAATGCCAAATAATTCCAATTCCAATTGATAAAAAACATAGTGAAGTGGACGAAAACTATCGGAAATAGATAACAAACAGCAATCAATAATACTATAAATTCTAACCTCGTTGTATACAATACCCAGCAATAGCAAATTAACGATAATGGGACAGTGCTCCTAGTCTGCTTGGGCTATCGGTCAGTTTTAATGTTTCGAGATGATAAAAAACAAACAAGTTTATCTTTCTCCTCTCTCGTTCAGCCTTTTATTTGCCTCAACGTTTCGCTTATTGTCATTGAGCATCTTCAAAAAGAAGAAGATAAATTCACAATTAGGTAAACCGTTAATCGATTTTAGGGAAACCTTTATTATAAACTGTAAATCAATTTACTCTAAAACCAACTTTATTCAATTGATCTTAATTTCTTCACAAACAGGTCAAGACTGTCTTAATTATTTCTTAAAAGATAACTTAACATAACTAGAGAAGCCAGACAACCGCTGAAATTGCATTTGTCATCAAAAAAGCGTGTGAAACGTTAAAAGCTCTACGTTAGTTTCGTTTCGTGAGTGAAATATGATTTTCTGTAATTGTAATTGTGTGTGAGATAAGCCAATGTGAATTTGCTTATCTCTTAAATTTACTGAGAATGGAATTTAATGAAATTATTCTTTGTGTTTTATATAAGTCAATGTAAATTTGCTTATCTTTGAATTTATGTGGGAACGGAATTTGAGGAAATTATTCTTTGAATAATTTCATTTTCTGGATATATAACTCCCACAACAGCGGTAATAGTAATTCTTGCGACAGCTGTTTTAAACAATCTTTTAAGAGACAGGAAAATTTCACCAATCAAAATTGAATTTGACAACCTACAGCAACCTCAAATGAATATAAGGAATACTCAGACCGATTTTTCTGTGCGTAATTCAATTATTACGAATTTTTTTAAATCATTTTTAAAGTGTGAATTGGTTAATATGGGTTAATTTGAATTAAAACGAATTGCACATATATAAATTATTTTTAATTTGCTGTATTTGCAAATCTGCTAATTCTGTCTGTTTGTTATAATATAAAGTTTGCGCTTTTAACATTTCTGTTCTCGCTCTGCTTTCCTCTATTTCCACATGGACTTTCTGTTTTTTTTTTTTTTAATTAGAGAATTCCTGTACATACCGCCTTAGATCTTTGTTATTCTTCCTCTTTTTCTTCTGGGTTGAACCTGGTAAAGGCGGCCCATTGCGATTTCCTGCTGTCATTCTGGTATTGGCGATACCTATAGTGTAATGATTATCTTTACTTTTCTCGATAATCAGGTGAGGACGTCTTCTTAGCACTGGATACTGCTCTGGAACAGCTGGAATATATTTGGAAGCTAAGCCAATGGCCAGCTGAGGTTACCAAATTGATAAGGCGTTCAAGAATATCTTGAACTGCCGACTTTAGAGATGGGAGAGTAGAGTGAAAACTAACTTCTTCCAGTCTCAAGCAAAACTGTTCTGCTTTATTCAAAAATGTATGGCTTTATATACAATCGATCTCTTAACTTCCTACTTACCTATCATAAATTCTAAGGTCGTCGAAATATGTATTTCATGACGACATATTACAAAATATCGTGAAGCGAAATTCTATGTGATGCAACTATAACGTAAATTGTTCGCAAGAATTGATGACCCTTATTTTATTGCCATTTAGTGCAATCAACATTCAATATCGCTGAATACGTAACTTCATGCAAAGCGGTGAAATGTTTTTATTACATCATGTGCCGACAAAAAGGTAGCGGCAGCGATTTGCACATATGCCACATGTGTTCATGCTATGAAGTAATTTTCTTGTTTTCACTGTGGATGAAGTAATATAATTTCATCTATATTTTCTTTTCTGGGTATTGCTTCATGTAATATGTGATTACTTTTTATGTTGGGTTTTTTGGGTTTATTCGAATGTTCTAAATGAGGGTAGTATGTATATATGTATGTATATATGTTAATTTTGAATGAATGATCTTAATGAAATGAGGGTAGTATGTATGTACTACATCCCTCCCTTTATAAGGAAAAAAAAAAAATTTTGTTTCATAAAATAAAAATTTTTTTTTTTTGACTTGCGTTATAATTGCATCTTATAATTTATTTTGATTTATCTTACTGTGATGTCATCGTTTTATTTTTTATTTCTTATATTGATACATAAGTGATTATTAGAGCTAATTGGTATTAAATATTTATCTAGTCTGTTACATTAATATTTATCTGGTTTATTACATTAATATTTATCTAGTTTATTACATTAGTATTTATCTAGTCTATTATTATGTATTTCCTTAATTTCTCCATTAATATCAATTTTACTATTTACATTGTTTGTTTCTACAACCATGTATGGTCCTTTGTATGGTGGTTCAGATTTTCTCTTATTTCCTACTCTAATCTTAACTTTATCTCCTACTTTAATATTTAACGGTTTTACTTTTTTGTCATGGCTTGATTTTCTTTTTCTCTTCGTAATTTCAAGTATTGATTTTGCAAGGTCTTGAGTTTGTTGTATTCTATATTTGACCTCTTTGGCATAGTCCTCAATGTTATATATTGGGCTTATGTCTCGCTTTTCTATATTTGGCAATGTCGCGATTTTTCCATATACTAGTTCAAATGGTGTTAAATTAGTTTCCGAGTGCGGTGTTATGTTATATGAGAATGTAAAATAGGGTAACCATTCGTCCCATTGATCATTTTTGCATATAGAGAGTAGATATTCATTCAATACTCTATGGTTTCTTTCAATTGCACCCATGGTTTCATGGTGAAATGGGGTTGATGTAACATGTTCTATATGAAAAATTTTGCATATTTCTCTGAATATAGAATTCACAAATTCAGTTCCCTTGTCTGTTCTAATCTTTTTGAATGTACCATATTTCAAAATGATCTTTTCAATTAATATTTTCGCGATTGTTTTTGCTTCCTTGTTTTCCATTGGGAAAGCTTCAACGTATTTCGTCAATTGGCATTGGCATGTTAGTATGTACCTGTAGTACTTACTCTGCCTTAATGGTCCTACAGTGTCTAGTTCTAAGGTTTCAAAACTAGTACTGGGAGTATCAGTAATTGTTAAATGCTCCTTAGTATGTCTTACAATTTTGTTTAATTTGCATTCTTCACAATTATTTACATATGATTTTACCATTTTGTTCAAATTCTTCCAGCAGTATCGTTGCTTGATTTTGTTGATAGTTCTCTTTATTCCTGTGTGTCCACCAGTGTGTGGTGTGTCATGAAATTCTTTGATTATCTCCAGTTGCTTCTCTTTGTCTGTTATACTTTTGGGAGGCTCATATAAAATTATCCTTATACAATTGTTTCTTTCCTTAATTAATTTCCTTTGTATCTTATTAAATTCTTCTTTAAATATTGTTATGTTCACGCTTTCAAATATGTTATCTTTCGTTGATAGAGCTAACTTCTGTATTCTGTTGCTAATCATAGAGAGTGACAGTGTCTCCAAGATAAAACCTAATCTAAGGCATGGTTTATTACTGTACTCGATTGCAACTTCTTTCTTCTTTATGAATATATTCTTCTTCTTGTTATATTTTCTTTGTGGGATATCCTCTTTTATATTTATAAATTTCAATTTTTTAATCGATCTTGTTTCTGAAATAGAAGCACATTGATGGATGAATAGTTGGCCTGACAATTCTTCCGTGCTCTTATTTTTATCACGTGATTTCATGCTATATATTTTCTCTATTTTATTTATCTCCTTAGGTATCATTTCTTTTAATAATTCTGAGCTCATTTTTATTCTAGAAAGCGCGTCTGCATTCGTGTTTAATGCTCCCTTTTTATAAATTATTTCGAAGTTGTATTCCGACAATTCCATTCTAATTCTTGTCATCTTTGATGATGGATTTTTGTGAGTAAATAGGCTGACAAGTGGACGATGATCTGTGACTACTATGAATTTGCGACCATATAAGTACGGTCTGAAATGAGTTATAGCCCAGTAAATTCCTAGCAATTCTTTGATTATTATTGGTTTGTTTAACTCATGTTTGTTCAAAGATCTGCTTGCATATGAAATTGGTAGATCTTTTCCAATTTCTCCTTGTGATAGTACTGCTCCTAATGCTGAATCAGAAGCATCTGTAGTTAGGATAAATGGTTCGTCAAAGTTTGGGTATTGGAGAACTGGGGGACTTATCAGTCTCTGTTTCAATGTTTGAAATGCTTTTTCACATTGCTCCGACCATATGAATGGTGTATTTTTCTTTGTTAGCTGATTGAGTGGTTTTGCAATTTTAGCGAAGTTTGCGATGAATCTTCTGTAGTAATTACAGAATGCTGTGAATCTTCGAGCTTCATCGGCGTTCGTTGGTCTTGGATAGTTCACTATGCTATCATATTTTTTTGGGTCTGTTTGTATACCTTCACTAGTTATAAGGTGTCCCAAGTAAACTACTTCTGTTTGTAAGAAATTGCATTTTTGTGGATTCAGTTTCAAATTATATTCTCTTAGGCGCTCGAATGTTTTCACCAAATTTCTGTTATGATGTTGTATGTTGTTTCCATAGGTGATTATATCATCAACATATAAGAATGTTTCTGCATCCAATCCTGCGAGTGCTATTGATAGCATACGCTGAAAACTGTTGGTTGATATCTTTAAGCCAAAAGGTAGTCGTTTAAATTGAAAATGTCCTTTATTTGTTGAAAAGGCTGTGAGCGGTCGTGATTCTTCATCCAGTTCAATCTGATGAAATGAGCTTGTAAGGTCCAAAGTTGAAAAATATCTAGCTTTTCCTAGGTTGTCCAAAATATCTTCTAATCTGGTTAGAGGAAATTTGTCATCCGTAATCTTTTTGTTGAGTTGACGGAAGTCAACAACCATTCTCCATTTCTTATCACCTTTGTTATCCTTTTTGGGCACTACCAATAAGGGTGAATTGTATGGGCTCCTTGAATGTTCAATTATTTCTTCGCCTAGTAGCTTGTCTACTTGCCTATTTATTTCTTCTAGCTGCGTTTGTGGCAGTCTATAGTTTTTAATGTATACAGGAGAGTTGTCATGTGTCGATATATGCTGCTGGTAAAAATTATTCACTGTTAGTTTGTCATTCGTCAGGTAAAAGATATCTGTGTAATCCTTGCATAGTTGATATAGCGTATCTTTTGCTTTCTCATCTAAATTTTGCACATTTAATTCCTTTCTTAGTTGTTCAAATCTCTCTTTTTCTTCGACTTTATGTCTGGTCAATTTCTCTACAAATCTATAGTTTGCTAAAGGAACAACTTCCAACTGCGGATTTTTTATGCAAATGTCATCTTCAGTTACATTTATAAATTTCACATGTTTTATACCTTTTGCTGGTATTATTGTGTTCGCTACGTGTAGCCCTTCTTTGATTTCATTACTTAGTACTATACTATCTTCACTTACTTCTATGTTTATTGGCTGTATTATCTGAGATCTAGCAGGTATGTTAATGGATTCTTCTTCTGGAATTTGGGTTATTATAGGTAGATTAATATCATTAAGCTCTGTACAAATTGTTAATATGAAAGTGTCATAATCTATTTTACATCTATATTTTATAAAAAAGTCTTTCCCTAATAGTCCATCTGTCGCTATTGGAAAATTTTCACTTACAATATGTACTTTATGTTTAAGTCTTTCACCTTCTGCATCAAATTGTAAAATTATTGTTCCTAACGTTTCACTTTCACCTTTTGTCACACCTCTTATTTTGCAAATTTCACTTTTGTTTATTAAGTTCACATCTATGCAGTTCACCTTAATGATCGAGATGTCTGCACCAGTGTCTATAAACCATGATGTGGCAGAAGCTTTATTGGTACTGTGTAATGCTATATAGTTCGTTAGCTTGCCAACATCTATGAAATGTATTTTAATTAATTTTCGATTTGCTCTTGATATTTCTCGTCCCTCGATAGGTGTTCTCCGGGGACGATCCCGTAGTTTTCCGACTCCAACAAATTAATTTGTCGTGGTTGTCTGTTTTGATATCTGATGTTTCCTCTGTTCGTATTATTGAATTGTCTTTGAGAAGGATTTCCATTGTTTCTGAAGTTATTTTGTGCAAAGTTGGTTCTAGTATTGTTATTGAAAAATGTGTTTCTGTTAGTGTTAAATCTGTTCTGTTGAAATTGATTGTTGTAGTTTCTATATGATTGTTGGTTATGGTTTCTATGAAAGCCTCTTGAATATGATTGTCCAGATCTGCGAGCATGTGCTTGGAATTTGTAAATTCTGTTCTCTTCAGACTTGGCTTGCTCTGAATCTATCTCTTGGGCAAGATCAATAGCATCAGCATATGTTGCAGGTCTGTTTGCAAATATTGTATATTTGATTGAATTTCTCAATCCTGATTTAAAAGAATTCAAGGCAATTCTATCATTCATTTTTGTAATGATTTCTTTATTCTGCTCACCTTGTTCTGTTATTTGAATATTATTCAAATCTGCAATTAGAGTATCAATCTCTGCAACGTAGCTCTGCAAAGTTCTATCTCCTTGTCGTACCTTAGACAAATCATTTTGGATTTTCAATGCATTTTTGTGAGGTTTGAAAGTTTTCAATAGTATTTCCTTAAAAGATTTGAAATTTATGGGATCAGCTTCGTTAACTATTCTGTTACGAGCTCTTTCTGATAATCTTGTTTTTATCAGGAATTTTACCAGTTTCTCTTTATCCTCTGATGCTTTTAATTCATCGTGGAGATACTCTGTCAAGTTGATAAAATTGTTTAGTTGTTGCGAGTCTCCGTCAAAGATCGGCACTATTTTAGTGACGCTTGCTATATCAAAAGTTGCCATCCTGTTATGATCTCTACTTTCTTCTTCTAAATCTGAATCTACAGATGATTCTTCTTCTTCAATTGATTTTTCCAGTATCTCTCGTATCTGTTTGGTTTTAATGTCTATTATCCTATTCAGTTCCTCACATAAGGTTTTGTATTTTTCTATCAGCTTCTTGCAAATTTCTTTTTCTTCACGCTGTAACTTATTGTATTCTTCTACAAATTTTGCCTTTAAATCATTTATTTCATTCCCTTTCGCTAGTATGTATCCAGCTGAATAGATTCTATTTTTACTCTTTTTAAAATTTTCAATGATCTTTTCTAATTTTTTGATCACATTCTTTAGGTTCTGCATTCTTATTTATCAAAGCCATTCTTTTAATTTAAAATTTTTCTTTATTTAAAATGAATTCAATATATTTCACATTAGTATTAATTCTTAAGCTGTTATGACTAATTTATTAGCTTCCTTCTTTACTCTACTTATGTACTTATTTCTAATATGTCTATACAATAATATCGCTAAAAATAATGCTATGATAATTCCTAATAGGATTTTTATGTCGGTCGCGTGATCTATATAAATTTCAGCCGTTAGAAAAGAGTTTCCTGATGACGATGCTGCTGCGTCTTGATTTGCGGTGGCTTCTTTATTTTTGGACTCCTTTCCTCCCATTCTCTTACATATAATTCTACTTCAGCCTGGGGGATGTTTTGTCTTTGGTTCTCCAAAATTGTTGTCTTTTTAGCCTGATGTCGTCCAAGAATGAATTTTTCTCCTTCTTCGTAGATGCTAGCGTTGTTAGCCTGTGTAGTTCTGCAATTTCTCTTCGATGTTTCACAAGCTTTCCGGCCCTCTTCTTTTTTTTCTTCTTAGGTGGCTGGCACTTTTCTTCTTGGTGGTGTTGGGGTTGATTCAGCTTCCTCTTTCGGTATTCTTCTATCGATATCGGCCTGGGTCCAGCTCTTGGGTCCTCTCTTAATACTTCTTGTAACTCGGTAGACAGGGTTCCAAGATTCTCCTTCGTCAATTGATTCGTCGGAGGCAGGGTCGCCATGTAATGATTATCTTTACTTTTCTCGATAATCAGGTGAGGACGTCTTCTTAGCACTGGATACTGCTCTGGAACAGCTGGAATATATTTGGAAGCTAAGCCAATGGCCAGCTGAGGTTACCAAATTGATAAGGCGTTCAAGAATATCTTGAACTGCCGACTTTAGAGATGGGAGAGTAGAGTGAAAACTAACTTCTTCCAGTCTCAAGCAAAACTGTTCTGCTTTATTCAAAAATGTATGGCTTTATATACAATCGATCTCTTAACTTCCTACTTACCTATCATAAATTCTAAGGTCGTCGAAATATGTATTTCATGACGACATATTACAAAATATCGTGAAGCGAAATTCTATGTGATGCAACTATAACGTAAATTGTTCGCAAGAATTGATGACCCTTATTTTATTGCCATTTAGTGCAATCAACATTCAATATCGCTGAATACGTAACTTCATGCAAAGCGGTGAAATGTTTTTATTACATCATGTGCCGACAAAAAGGTAGCGGCAGCGATTTGCACATATGCCACATGTGTTCATGCTATGAAGTAATTTTCTTGTTTTCACTGTGGATGAAGTAATATAATTTCATCTATATTTTCTTTTCTGGGTATTGCTTCATGTAATATGTGATTACTTTTTATGTTGGGTTTTTTGGGTTTATTCGAATGTTCTAAATGAGGGTAGTATGTATATATGTATGTATATATGTTAATTTTGAATGAATGATCTTAATGAAATGAGGGTAGTATGTATGTACTACAATAGTCTCCTGTGTAGCTTTGGCAGCCCCTAGTTCATTCTGATGAGAGTCTAAAGTATCCTGGGCCATTGTAACCTCCACCAGGGCACTTCTACCCAGGTTTGACCCCGATGGCACGTTGTCGGTATCCATCTCTTGGAAATATGTTTCATAGAGGTATTACTTCTCGAAATCTTCATCAGTATCGGGAATCTAAGTAAGAAGATAATTTATGAAACTAGAGAAATATTAAAAACTGGATTATAGCTTACATCAAAATCTTTAAAGTATTTACTGCTAGAGTCGTAGATGTTGGGGATGTGCTGCACTTCAGCCTCAACGATTGAAACCAGCGGATCATTATTATCCACCCTTCTAATAAAGGATCCGCCTCCAGCTTTAAACATTTCCACTTTATACCTCGCCATATCTTTCTTCAGCGATTGCTTTGAATTTTGGTATGTAGTCCGTAGTTGCTTCTCGGACCTTTTATAGAACGAATTAGCATTGAATTCGTCAGCAATTCTCTTCCTGATTTTGTTTTTTTTCCACAATTGTCACCACATCACTTTTTTTGCATTCCAGTATGGTCTTGAATTTGATGGCCAGTTCCTTCAATCTGATTTTTTCTTCACCCTTCATATTCGGTGTTATAAATTATCTCGAGCTATATTTACTAAATTGTACATCAAACAGTCTCAACACTTCTACTACAAACAATTTTTTTTTCCAAAAGGCACTCCAACATAGAATAAATAATACATAAAAATTGTTTAACTTTTTAAATTATTTTTCAATTACATGAACTGTCACGAGAACTATCACTTGCCAAATTTGGAATTCTTGCAGCTGATAGTCCGAAATGTCCGAAATTGTTTATTTTATTAATTTGTATTAAATGGCTTGGTGAATACGGCCCTAAATGAGAAGATTTTGTTTTATTTTGTAAATCCATGACCATGGTCAGCAAAAGTGAACAGAAATCAGAACGAAAAAGAAATAAAAACAAACAAAGTTTGCTCGACCTCAAGAAGAATTTGCAACGCAAGCAAATTCCGCTATGCAAGCATAATTCTTCATTGATAAAATATTCATACCTGAAGTCATTGCTTTACAATATCGATACATTGTGCCTCATACAGAAATTGTGTGATCAGAAATGCTGACACTACAATTTCTGATTATTAATTTTGTATATTGCAATTCTGCAATAATCCCCCCTTTAGAATTATAATGAAATATTGATTACTTTGTTATCGATTAAAATAAATAAGCAGTTATTGTTCAATAAAATTAGAACTTATCAGATAGTTGAAAGACGTCTTTTAATTTCTCAAATAAAGAGCGGCATACTCTGCCATACCATTAAAAAGCGGCATACTGTGCCTCATAAGTACATCGGCATATTCTGCCATACTTTACAAAGCGGCATAATCCCCCTAAAAATTTATCAACAAACAGCGGCACTTTCTGCCATTGAAAAACAATATCGGCAACCCCTTTGCCACCAAGGGATAATATTGTCACAGCGGCTCTTTAGCCATAACTTGTAAGTGCGGCAGCCTTCTGTCTATTTAATAAAAGAAATATATATATAACTCAAAGTTCATTTAAATAATCATGGACAGCTTATTAAATACATCATGGAACAATCTTATTTAAAGTATTAGAAATTTTTTTATTCAAATGTTTTAACCCTGCTAGTTTGAAGTAAATGTGATTACTGATTTTATTGTCGTTTTTACACGCTTATTTACATTATTATTTTAACCCTAATACAGTTTTTGAAGTTAAGTTGTGTAATTACACTTTTATTGTCTTTGGATTTTAACACACACTTTTTAAGCTACTATTTATTTGCTTATACTTCGAGTGAGTTTTTTTTACTTTTGAATACGGATAAAATAATGCGGGGATGCCACTGGATATATTATTATTATTATTATTTATTAAGATGCAAAAAACACTTCAAGATTTACAATCTTATAGTAAGTATTTATGTAATAGGGAAAAAAAATTGGACACATAAAAAACCTAGTTAATCTAATAACTAAGACTAAAAATAAAAACAGAGTACGTGATTCCGAGTATAACAAGTGACTTCTAGAAATTAACATAGATGTTTGATCCATTATTTGAAACAGAAAGAGAAAATGTAGACAAGAAAAGTAAGAAAATTAAAATTAAAATTAAATAGATCTATGAGATACGTAAAAAGGTGAATATGCATACATAAAATCAAAAATCAAATGTACAACATTGACTAGGTGAAGTGTTATGTATATCGGGGATGTAATTAACAACAACACCTTCAGCTTTGCGGTTTTTATTGCGGTTTTTCTTCCACAAATTATAAATTTCCCTTTTTAACTTTTACACCATTTATCATGCTTCCTAAAAGGAACCTTTAACACAAAAACTTCACTACGTCTTTTCGCGCATAGCCAGCCGCTATCAGTCCACGCAGTCTTCGATTTTTGTTTTAAAACAATCTAATTTTCTCCCTTTTTATTTTATTCGGCGGCAACTGGTTAATTCCACCGCACTAATGAAGTGGTTTTTTCTTTCCTATCTTTCTTTACATTAACTTCTTTTCTAAAAGTCTCAACTAAATTTATTCCTTTACTTGTAATCTACTCACGCCCGTTGATTTAATCAAACTGCGCTTTTCGCCGATCTTATTTTCGCGAAAACCTAACTTCCTTCACTTCTCAAAATGCTCACCCAGCAATTCATTTGCCCTACCAGAAGCTTTTTTTTCTTTATTATTTTTATTTTTATTTTTAAAATCATTCTATTGGATGACTTTTCGTCCGCTTACTACTCATTGTGCTTAATTCGCACTTTTTATCGAGAAAAATAACTTTTCTCAGGCCATTCATCGTTTTTGTTGACTTGTTTATTAAAATGGTAATGGCTTGATAAGGTGTCATTCGACACCTACTTTATTTCAAGTCATTACGATTGGCCCCGGTTCACAGCATGTTGTCGTAAATACGAAGAATTCTGCTGATAAGCGGTTCCCGCTGGTGAAGAGTCTTGAGTCTTCATCGCATCAAATTTTCATTTTTTGTTTTAAGAGGAAACCACTTTGTATGCACATATGGGGCATACATTGTATGTTACCTCTAAATGTTAGAAGTCCAATACTTTGTATGTACATATGGGATGTACATACATTGTATTTTATTTCTAGAATATTTGGCCTGTACATATAGGATGTACGTGGCATATATTGTGGCAATTGATATTGCTGAAATGACCTTTTCTTTAAGAGGCTTCTAATTCTCTGTTTTTTTTTGTATACACTTATGTGTAATTTAAGTCCCTTTTTCTTATGGTGCATATTTATATGCACTTTTTGGATTATAACAACTCCTTCCCCCTACAGATAAGAGAATTATTCTTGGGAGAGGAATAATTCTCCCCTCTAAAAAATTGAGGATAAAAATCTGTTACGGGGCTTGGACCAATTTTGGACTTTTCCTTGATCGCATTCGCGATGATTCTTTCAGAGATATTGACACGAACGCGGTACCGTTCGCCCGAGAATCTTGTCACCCGGATTCAGGCAGTTTCAATATTGTCTGTAATACCTGGGTGGCAGGGGCCTTTACGTTTAAAATTGGTGAGGGCCGGTTATCCGAACCAGACTATATGGTACTTTCCGGCTGAAGCTCAGAAGACATATCCCGTGGATATTAGGTTGTTCCCTCATGAGGGGCTTGCTGTGTATGCTGCGGGTAAGTTCAAAGCATTTTTACGATCATTTTTCGTTATTAATATTTGTTTTTGTTTCTTTTTGTTTTTCAGGTGGCACTTTTCACAGGTGGCACTTTCACAGCTTGGACTGTGCGGTTGCTGTATTGAGATGCCGATTTCCCCGTGGGTTGCCCTGAGGGCTGTCACCCCAGCCGGTGCAGCAGACAGCGATGGAAGTGAGGAGTGGTAGAGCGTTGGGTTCACCCATAAATAAAAAAAAATAATAATCATTAAAAATTTAAAACAAAAATGTTTTGTAAAAAAAAACAAAAAAAAAATAAAAGGTTTTTCTATGGAATATGCGCTCTTTGTCTTGTTTTTTTTTTTTTTTACCTACTCCCTCACTTTTGTTTCAGATTTTTGTTTTTTTTTTGTTTTTTTTTAGACGGCACATACATTCTTTCTACTTTTTGGCTGTTTCGGAGAGCGGACTGACTACGACTGGTCTTGCGCATACTACTTTCGGTGGTGATTTTGAGCTCTTAAATCTAGTTTACAATAAAAGGAGTTTAAAAAGATAAAATCTACTTAAAAAAAATTCTTAATTTATAGTACAATATATTTTTTTTTTTGTTGTGGGTTGGTTAGTTAATATTATTTATATTTTTTGTATATATGAAGACCAAATTATTAGCCAAATGGGCCTGTATGCAAAAAAAAATTTTAAGATTTGTCCGATAGGTGGACTTCAAACGCAAACTTGAAAATTTTTTATGTCTCAACTGTGGGGGGGTTAAGATCAAGAACGGTTTTATTTCGTTTTTATTCACTAATTGTTACATATTTTCATTCTTGTCTATATTCTCTCCCTTTTCTTTTATTAAAAAAAATGTTCCTTATTTTTAAATTACTGGTTAATTATTTAAATTTATTGTTAATTATTAATTATTTATTATTAGTCTCCTTATTTAAGCATTTGCTTCTACAAAAATTTACTTATATTTCGATTAATAATTAATTAATCAAATCTATTGTTAATTATTAATTATTAGCTATCCTTATTTAAGCATTTGCTTCTACAAAAATTTACTTATATTTCGATTAATAATTAATTAATCAAATCTATTGTTAATTATTAATTATTAGCTATCCTTATTTAAGCATTTGCTTCTACAAAAATTTACTTATATTTCGATTTGCTTAGGGCTTCTTTGGTCCGGCGGTGAGTGTGTCAGTTACTATTTGTACTGATTTCGGGGCCGGTAAAGTGTGCGTTCTTTTATAGGGTTGAGGCCCTGCTGGTTCCTCGATTTTGGGATTGTTTTGTATTTTTCGCTGGTGTCTCCTAGCTTTCCAATCTATGAAAGGCTTTTTGAGGAGTTTTATTGCTAGGATTATTGTTAGTGAAAAGATTAATACTCCACTTAGAGTAATGGAAGTAGTGGCCATTGTATGTACATGGTTGTGTTTGGGCTTAGTTTGGTATTGGAGAAGTTTTTTTTCTATTTCTTCTAATGATTGCGTACCCTTGTGAAGGAGTTCATTTATGTTTTCTCCAGCCAGAATCTTTGGGTGGCTTATCTCTACCCTTGGAGTGTTGTTTTTTGCTGTTAGGAAATAGGTCTTTACCAATGTTTCTGTTTCATTCATGTTTGGGAAGAATGAAGGTTGTGAGAATTGTATTGGGTGCAAGTTTGGTGCTTCATATATTAGGGTTTGAGGTCCTATTTGCACCTGACAAGGGTTAAGTATGGTGATAATACCCTGTGTCTCAATTTTTTTTGTAATAAATTGGTTAGCGCATTTTAGGTGTACCACCGTTGAAATTGTTAGCGAGAATATCCATGTGTTTGGTTTATTTAATTTAATTACTACGCTGCTTGGGGGTACCTGTGCTCGCAAATTGCATTTTGCAACTTCATTTAGAGGATTAAAAAGCAGCTTGACCACGCACTCCTTTGACCTTGTTGCTTTCGTCACAGGAATGCCTAGCTTTGCCACATAGGTGTCCCCCTGTATGCTTTTATTAATTTTCCTCATTTTTTGAGCGTTTTCTGTTTTAATTAGTAGGAAATCTTGAGTCTGGAAGTGAGTAGCTACGTGTGAGTAAGGTATGTCTGGAACCAGTGAGTGTCCTTCATCAATTTGTATAGGAAATCTATGTATTTTGTTTAATTTAAATTTAGGTAATGTGAAAATTGGTATCTGTACTCTAATAACTAGTTTTTCCTGGAACAATAGTGCTTTAGTTTCCGCTGTTTGCTGTATCAGCATTGGACAGTTCTGTGTTTCTGGGCAGGTTGTATGTGATTTATGGTAGATTTCGAGCAATCTTTTCGGAGAAATCACTAATGGGTGTAGTTGTCCATTCTGGCTAGTTACAACTATGTCTAGTAGGGCCTGCTGCCTGAATTCTAATTCTATTATTTGCAACGTTAGGCTATTTATTACCTCTTGACGCCACTGTCTTGCCAGAAGTTGGTCATTTGAGTTTTGTATTTTATTAATCTGTAGCATTATTTGCTTTTGTCTCTCCTGGAGGGAGCTCATTGGTTTTTGGATGTGTTGGAGTGTAGTTTTAATTACACTTATCTGCTGTCTTTCCAACTCCGCTAGGGCCTGATTATTTCCTTCCAATTCCTCCAACCGACTATAGATCTCCCTTTCATTGGTACTATCCATGGTACCAAACAGGTAATGCATAGCATTTCCCATTCCGTCGAATATAGATCTCCTCGTCCGATATCTGGGCACCACTTCTCTTATGGCCGTTGTCCTTCTTTTGATATTTTCCAACAATGAATGGATATGTTTCTGCTGTACCAGGCATAGCTCCTCCGTTTGGTTATTACACAACTGGTATACCAAATGTTCTGCTTGTTCAGCCATTCGTGTCTGGTTATCCAATTCTGTTAAATCTATCTCCGTTAGGATACTCCATGTATTATGGTAGGCTAATAGATCTCCAATCTCTTCGAATAGTACTCCAGTATTGTTCAGCGGGGTTACGCTGTATGCCTCTGTTTGTTGTTGTCCCGTTATCAGCCGGAAACTGCACAAGAGTAGGATCAGGAATTCCATGGTCTGGGAAGAAGGAAGTATACTTTCATAAGTAACTTTACTCTACAGATTGGGATTTTTATTTATTTATTTTTTTATTAGAGCTTTTTTCTTTCTTTTGAACTATTGTTTTCTTCAGACATTTTGTACTATAGCTTACTATTTCGGTAGTCAGTGATCTATTCGTAAAAATGCTTTAAGCGGTTGTTATGGACAGTGACTATTCGCTTGCCTATTTTTATCGCCGTATTTACGGGATTTAGTATTTTGGTTACCGGGTATGGTCCGACCCAGACTTGAGACAATTTATTTTTTCTACTTTCGTTTTTAAGCAAGACCTTGTCTCCCAAATGAAAGGAAAGAGGTCGTATTGTTCTGTCATAATAAGCCTTTGAGCGCTTTTTGCTATCTAAAATATTTGTTCTTGCCAATGCGTATGATTTCTGAAGCTTATACCTTAATAGATGGTAGTAGCTTTCGTGATTATACACGGGTTCAGGTTCCCGTTTTAAGTTGGAAGGGACATCTGCGATAAAGCCGTAAAGGCAGTCCATAGGAGTCAGTGTAGTACCCCCGTGTACACTGTTATTGTACACGAACGCAGCTGTTCGTAGGTATTGATCCCATGTGTTAGGATTTTCATCTACGATGGTTCGCAGATACTCTATAAGGGGTCTATGGGCCCGCTCCAGTGCACCATTAGACTGAGGATGATAAGCTGAAGTTTGTAGCTTTTTTACTCTTAAGAGTTTACATACCTTTTTGAATAGTTCACTCAGGAAATTAGATCCCTGATCGGTGACTATTCTTTTGGGGATACGGTAGCGCGTGACGATTTCGTCGAAGAAAATTTGTGCTACTGTAATTGCTTCCCCATTTGGTATGGCATACCAATCGACGAATTTGGTTAAATTATCTTGAAATGTCAAGATATATTTATTACCTGTGGCGGTTTCTACCAAGGGACCCACAATATCCAGGTAAACTTTGTCAAATGGTTGCTCTGCTATGTCCGTAATTATCATTGGCATTCGGAATTGGGGAGATGCCTTCATCGTTTGGCACTTTGAACATTTTTTAATATATTTCTTTATATCGCTAAGCATGTGTTTCCACCAATACTTGCGTTTAATTCTCTTATAGGTTTTTATAACACCTTGATGTCCGCCAAAAGGAGAGTCATGGAAATCTTTTAAGATTGTTTGAATTTCCGTGGGGCTCGTAATTACTTCTGGTGTTCTACCTGTACTTATATTTGGTTCAAGCGTAGCTGGGTTCTGTGTGTTTGCCTCTAGGGATAGAATTTCGTTTTGTTCCACTATTGTATGCTCTGGTATCTCCACTTTGGAGCCATCATTGTCTTCTTGAGCCTTTTGTCTTTGTGCTCGAGTTACTGCAAAGCAATGAGCGGATTTCTTTTCTTTTTCCGGTCTCTCCGGATTACAATCCTCCACATCTGAGTCCATGGTGGAGTGGATGAGGGCTTTTACCGTTAAGGTGTTGCCTAATTTGTCTTCGGCTAATGCTTGTGGAATGCGGCTTAGGGCATCTGCATTAGTATTGTACTTTCCGGGTTTATATTCGATACTGTAATCGAATTCGGAAAGTTTGTGGTGAAATCTCACCAAACGGGAAGTAGGGTCTTTTACGTTAAAGACACCTTTGAGGGGTTTATGGTCAGTATAGACCGTGAACTTTCTACCTTGGAGATAGCACCTAAAATTTTTAGTGGCCCAGACTATAGCCAGCAACTCCTTCTCTATTGTGGAGTAGTTCCTTTCGGCCTTATTTAATGTTCGGCTTGCATAGGCAATAGGCTTGTCTTTGCCCACTTCTCCTTGGGAAAGCACAGCCCCTAATGCCTCGCTGCTGGCGTCCGTTGTCAGATTAAAAGGTTTTGAGAAGTCGGGATAAATTAAAAGAGGTGGTGTAACCAGAGAGTTTTTTATTGTTTGGAATGCTTCTTCGCATTTCTCAGTCCATGTGAATTTGACCTCCTTTCGGAGTAAATTCGTTATGGGACGAACTATTCTAGAAAATTCCGGAATAAATTTCCTATAATAATTGGCAAGTCCTAGAAAAGATTGGACTTGTCTAACTGTTCTTGGAACAGGAAATGTTTGGACGCATGCCGTTTTATTTGGGTCTGGTAGTGCTCCTTCGCTAGAGCATTTATGTCCTAGATACACAACTTCTCGTCTCAAAAACTGGCACTTCTCTGGTTGCAGTTTTAAGTTGTGTTCCCTCAATTTATTGAAGACTTTTCGTAGTTTATCGTTGTGATCGTTTAAGTTTTTTCCATAAACGACAATGTCGTCAAGATAAACAAAACACTCCAGGCCTTGTAAGCCTGTCAGAACAAAATTCATGAGACGCTGAAAAGTAGCTGGGGCTCCTTTGAGCCCAAATGGCATACGCTTGAACTCATAGTGTCCATAGTTAGTGCTGAACGCCATTGGCCAAATCGAGGGTGTTAAAATATCTTGCATGACCTAATTGGTCGAGGATATCCTCGATTCGTGGTAGCGGAAATGCGTCACCAATTGTTTTTTCGTTTAGTTTGCGAAAATCAACTACAACGCGCCACCTTTTTTCGCCATCGGGTCCCGCTTTCTTGGGGACCACTAGAAGCGGCGAATTCCACGGGCTTTTACTGAGTTGGACTATATCGTTATCCAACATTTCTTTAAGTTGTTCGTTGATTACCTGTTTCTGTGTTTCTGGTAACCTGTAGGCTTTCTGATTTATAGGCGCTTGGTCTTGTAACAAAGGAATATCATGCTTCATAGCGTCTGTATACGTGAGCTTATCGCCCCTTAAGTAAAAAATGTCGTCGTACTCATAACAAAGTTTGGTTATTGACTCTTTCTCCGTAGAGGTCAGAGTTTCATCCAGTGTGAGCTCCTCTTTTAACTTAGTGAAACGTGTATCACTGGAGGTAGCATCGGGATCGAGATTATCGGGAAATAGGTACTTTAAGTGTTGCAAGGCGACAATTTTTTCCGCATCTTGTACCTCTTCTCGTTCATTAATTATAGTGGCCTTATTTGTTGTCTGGTTCTGTGGCCTTGATTTAAATTGTTTAAGCAAATAGCTCAACCATGATATGAAGAAAAACAAAATAGTTTGCCCGCTTACACTCTGTGTGGTTTGTTGTTTTGGGGAATTCACTGGTTCCAGTTGTTTAGTATACTCATTTTTTCCTCTATATTGGCTCTGGGACTTGTAGGAATTCTTGATACTAACTTTAGTGAGCGGCGGGGTTACCTTAGTCTTTTCTTGAAGCTTTAAGAACTCGCACTCGTTAATTTTGGGGCTCTTAGGCCTCGTAGTTAATTTACTTTTACGTTTTTCTAAAAATGGGACATTTTGAGTTCCCGTGTTATCTTTGGAGACTACTTTTGAAGTGTCATTTATATGTGGCCCTCGGGGTTTGAGAACATCTCTTGGACTTTTTGATCCCTCTAATGGGATCACGTTAAAATCCTTTATTGTCAATAGGTTTAGAGACAAACTCGTTATGACCACCTGGAAACTGTTCACATTGATGATGCCAATTAGCACTGTTTCTGTTCCAGTAGGGAGCAGGCTATTCGCCAGGAAGACTCCATCGCCTATCTCTTGAGAAAGGCAGAGCATTTCTTCCTTTGTCTGCAACGGGATTCTGGCAAGAATTTGTGACCGCGCAGGCATGTAGATAGGTTCCTTTAAACCCACTACTAGCTGTCTAATGTCGTCAGTTAATTCGTTGCCCCGACCATTTTTATTGCATTTTGTAGGCTCTGCGTGAGTCTGGCAGTCAGCATTTCTCTGTTGAGATGCCTTAAGGACACTACACGTAGATAGTTTTGCCCTATGAGGCACCATCTTTTCCGCGAGTGTTCCTACTTCGACTGCTTGTTTTAAATGCAGCTTGTCCGTTGCAAAAATTAGAGGCAAAGCAAACTCCTCTGGATTAATTTCCGTGCGAGGAAACCTCAATGCCCTGTTGGGACCTTCAACATTGCAGTTCCTAGAAAGGAAATCATTTCCTAAAAGTCCGTCGTCGGAAAGACCTGGCAGGTTTTGTACTACCTGAAACTTGCAGGGAATTATATTTTTTAGATTAAAGTTTCCCTGGCAATTTCCCAGTGTCTTCCCTGTTCCAAAGGGGGTCTGTAGTGTGCAAGCCTCGTTTTTATTTATTATTTCGAGGTTTTTGATTGAATCTTTTTTTATAATACTCACCTCAGCGCCAGTGTCTACTACTAGTTGGGTTTGGCCATTTAGGCCTATATCTAGGGGAAGTTTAACTACGGGGACACTTGATTCGGGCGTCTGAGGGGACCCTTTTATTTTGGTAGTGGCTTTTATAGTCGAGCCGGGGAGTTTTGGGTCGACTGTATGTCGTTTCCCTGGCTCCTGGCTTCCCACTTCCGTTTGTGTGAACATGCGGTTGCCGTATGTCCTTTTCGATTACAAAAATCACACTTTAGTCTGATATTATATACTCTAGGGCCTGTGCTGGGAGTCTCTTGTTGAGACGGCTCAGGGGGCTTGCGGTTGCGTCTGCAATCACGAACATCATGCCCATAATTTTTGCAATTATTGCAGAATGGCGTGTTTTTCTTGGTATAACACTCATCGTATGTGTGGCCCAACTTTTGACAGTAACTACACTTTACTTGTGTAGGTGAAAATTTCCTGGAGCCAAAAGGGGCCTGTGAATGCCTTGGCCGCCTTTGGTAATCTCCATTTCGCTGATATTGTTGTGGGGTTGGTTTTGGTATACCATCCCCCTGAAGTCTAGTTATATTGAACGCGTCTTTCTCTGTATTGTGTGTTCTAAATTTAATCTTACCATACTCAGTTTGATCTGATGCCGGGGGTAGGGGATATGTAAATCCTGTTGTTTGTGGCTGCGTTTGTACCACATAGGGCGCTTCTTGTGTTGTTTGCTGTATTCCTACGAGCGCGTATGTAGATTGTATGTTTTGTTGTAACCTTTCCATATCTAGTGCCTTCTGACTTAAGTCCTCTAACGAGGATACCTGCAGAGTTAATAGATATGCACTAAGATGTGGACTATTAGAACCTGTTTTGAGGGCAGTGATGGCGAAATCTTCTAACTGGGGCTTTATTGCTTCATATTGGGCTGCTGTATATTTAACTTCGGCTGCTTGTTTGCACTGCGTCAACAATAATTTGATCCTATGTATATACATGATCAAACTTTCCACTGGGACCTGACGACAAGTAATTAGTCTGTTAACCAATTCTTGGTAAGTTTCTCGCGGAAGATACGCTCTATTTAAAAGATTTTCTAATTCTTCCATCGTGGACCATGTTGAGGAGGTGGCCAATTGATAGGCTTCTCCTCGTAGCCGTGTAGGCAATATTTGAAGGAGAGCTTCTTTTTCGTCTCCCGCAAGACAACGGTCCACTTGTTTGCAGCAGCCTAGAAAAGTTTGGAGTTCTTGGCTTAACTGAGGATTAAGCGCACCAGAAAAAAGAGGAACCATCTGGGCAGCTAACTTTACCACTTTTTCGTAGTCGACCATTTTATTATAGTTTGGTCCTTGTTTAACGCAAAACGACTTTTCTGCACTGTCGTCTAGGCTGGAGTCCAGAAAGGATCCTCCTAGCCAATTCAAAGATGTTGCCGCCGCAGACAGCCCTTCGCTACTATTATCACTTATTTCACCAGTTATTTCACTTATGTTTAAATTGGCAAATATATCTGTACTATTACTAACATTGACAGGGCACGAGGTTTCTTTTAACCCCAGGAGCTCTATTTTAAATTTCTCTGTGTCCTCTCTAAACTTTTGGACTTGAGCAAGTCTTTTGTTGCGAGTTTGTGTTAGCTTCCTTTCTAACGCGTCACACTGTGTGATAGAAACTCCTGAAGCCCCTCGCGCTCTGTTTAACAAAGTTTTCAAATATATATCTAGACTTACTTGGGTCGGCTGGAACCCTGATAGTACGGTTCCACTTCGTAGTTGAACTCCTGCTGGTTTTGAAGTGTCTGGAAGCTCGTCCTGCTGCTCTGTTGTCTGCCCTGACGATGTCGATGGAGTTTCCTCTGGGTTGCTTCCTCTGAGCCGAGTCGGGTCGTCCCTTGAGTCGCCCGGCAAGGAAGATTGTTGTATAGAAGTTTCCTCTGCTGACTGTCGGGAATTTTCGTCGACAGTAGGGTTGTCCTCCGACATGCAGGTCCTTATTTAGGGGCACAGGGGGGCCTTTGGCCTACTTGCTTTATTCCCTGTGCTGATGTATTGTCCCTAAGGGGGGCTTTGTGCCTTCTTGTCGTTTCCCTTTCGATGTAGCCTGAAAGAGGGCTTTATGCCTTCTTCTACTTCCTCCCAGACTGAACAGCTGAAGTTCCTCTTTTATCAATTAGCAGTTTTCGGTTCGTCCAAACTTCGTTTCGGCTATGCCTCTTCCAAGCGGGGGTTGAAGCTGATTTCCTTTTCGTCCTTCTGGGCAGGTATGAAGCCCGCTGGAATCCTACGTTGGTGCTTTGCACTTTGTTGAGGGGGTGTCTGCTTACTATGTTGAGTAGAGGCAGTTATAGTTGTACTACCCCGAGCGTTGGAGGTGACCAAATCAAATGCCCCCAAAGCCAGACTCAGCTCCAGGTTAAAGGGTAAGGTTGTCTTGCCCAGCACTCAACTTTAGTCCTAAACCTCTTTCACTTTGTAGGACATTCGAGGCTTTTCAAGCGCTTACTTTTATTTTAAAAAGGCTTCCTCGAATCCTACCGGCTGCGCCAAAATTGTTATGTATATCGGGGATGTAATTAACAACAACACCTTCAGCTTTGCGGTTTTTATTGCGGTTTTTCTTCCACAAATTATAAATTTCCCTTTTTAACTTTTACACCATTTATCATGCTTCCTAAAAGGAACCTTTAACACAAAAACTTCACTACGTCTTTTCGCGCATAGCCAGCCGCTATCAGTCCACGCAGTCTTCGATTTTTGTTTTAAAACAATCTAATTTTCTCCCTTTTTATTTTATTCGGCGGCAACTGGTTAATTCCACCGCACTAATGAAGTGGTTTTTTCTTTCCTATCTTTCTTTACATTAACTTCTTTTCTAAAAGTCTCAACTAAATTTATTCCTTTACTTGTAATCTACTCACGCCCGTTGATTTAATCAAACTGCGCTTTTCGCCGATCTTATTTTCGCGAAAACCTAACTTCCTTCACTTCTCAAAATGCTCACCCAGCAATTCATTTGCCCTACCAGAAGCTTTTTTTTCTTTATTATTTTTATTTTTATTTTTAAAATCATTCTATTGGATGACTTTTCGTCCGCTTACTACTCATTGTGCTTAATTCGCACTTTTTATCGAGAAAAATAACTTTTCTCAGGCCATTCATCGTTTTTGTTGACTTGTTTATTAAAATGGTAATGGCTTGATAAGGTGTCATTCGACACCTACTTTATTTCAAGTCATTACGATTGGCCCCGGTTCACAGCATGTTGTCGTAAATACGAAGAATTCTGCTGATAAGCGGTTCCCGCTGGTGAAGAGTCTTGAGTCTTCATCGCATCAAATTTTCATTTTTTGTTTTAAGAGGAAACCACTTTGTATGCACATATGGGGCATACATTGTATGTTACCTCTAAATGTTAGAAGTCCAATACTTTGTATGTACATATGGGATGTACATACATTGTATTTTATTTCTAGAATATTTGGCCTGTACATATAGGATGTACGTGGCATATATTGTGGCAATTGATATTGCTGAAATGACCTTTTCTTTAAGAGGCTTCTAATTCTCTGTTTTTTTTTTGTATACACTTATGTGTAATTTAAGTCCCTTTTTCTTATGGTGCATATTTATATGCACTTTTTGGATTATAACAGAAGTGAGTCTGGTAAGAAATAAGCAGTCTCCTGAATGCGCCGAACGAGCTCGCCCTCTGCAGACTATTCGGCAAAGCGTTCCAGATTCGAAAGGCCTGAACAATGTAAGATCCTTCAAACACAGTGGTGCAAAATTTGGGCAGTCGAAATTTATATCCCCTACTTGTATTTAAAGGCTAAATCATATTGCACAAATAAGAAGGCTGTGCAGAAAAAGCTAGTTTGTACAGAAACATTAAAATTCGTCGCTCAAAGTAAATCTTCAGCCAGCACCCTAGCAACGAAAAACTAAGATGAGATATGTCATCATACCTTCGTAGTCCAAAGACAAACCTAATACAGTCATTAAGTGCTACATTCAATTTTCTAAAGCATTGAGAATCAAGCTTAGGAAATACAAGACAACCTTGACTAAAATATGGCAAGATCAGCGATTTGACTAGACGGCAACGCAACTTGGGAGAGAGAATTCTAGCAGAGAGCCAAAGACGACGCAAGGTGGAGTAGATTTTAGATAGAGTTAAATCGACATGGTCGCAACATTTCATGGTAGAATTTAAAATAACGCCCAAGTTACGGATTCTGGATTCATATGGGATAGTGATGCCACAGGGTTAAGATTGAGATTGTTATTTAAAGCCCATTTGCATATTTCACTCACGTCATCATTAACGCGGGCCACACAGTCTTCGATGAGTCCGATAGGACGCGAAAGATAAATTTGCACATCATCTGCATACATGTGTATGTTAGCGTCACGGATCACCGAAGGTAAGTCGTTAATATACAGACTAAAACACAATGGACCTAGGATAGATCCCTGTGGAACTCCACTGGTGAGATAAAGGAGGTTAGAATGGTTACCATTCTCAAGAATTACCTTTTGAGCTCTCTGTGTAAGAAAACTCTTCATTAAGTTAACCGCAGTATACGAGAAATTATAATATCTGGATAGTTTATTCAAAAGCTTGTTGTGACAAACACTATCGAATGCTTTAGAAAAGTCCAGAAGCAACAATATAGCTACCTCTCGCTTGTCGAGTGAAGAGCGAATATCAGAAGATACTTTTAGGAGAGCCGTTTCACAGCTATATCCAGGCCGAAAGCCTGACTGGAGATTGCTCAAAAGATCATTTTCACGTAAATGCTTCTGGATTTGATAACATAAAAGTTTTTCAAATACCTTCGAAAGGAAACACATCAAGCAAATAGGTCTGAAGTCGCAGGGGGATACAGCGGTAGGTCTTTTAGGTATTGGGACCACGTTAGCAATTTTCCATACACTAGGAAATTTGGACTTAGTAATACAAGTGTTAAAAAGATGTAGTAGTGGACTGATAATGCACGGAGCAATTAATTTGATAAATTTTGGTGACATACCATCAGAGCCCACAGCCTCCGATTTAATGGAATAAATGGCATTATATACTTCGGTGTAATCAACCCCATGAAAACAGAATCCATTGGAAAACTCTGGAGCTAGAGCCGAGATTTCAGGTGCTAGTGTGTCACCAGGCGGTAGAGTACTTTCAACAAAATATGAATTAAATTCATTCGGATTGATGTGATTTTCAGATTTGTCTTTGCCATAAACGTTGGCGATAATGAAAAAAAAAGATATTCTCTCTCGGTGATCATTGACTGAATCTCTTGTGAAAACCATGGACAGGATTTCGGTTTAATAACCTTCTTAAGTAAAGAAACATGTTTACCATGTAAATATGCTATTGAGTCGATAAATTTTATTTGGTCAGAACATAGTCCGTATACATAGTTCCACGATATCGACCCACAGTCAATTAATAGAGAATTCAAATCTATTCTATTAAAGTTTCTAAAATAAGTATATTTTGGATTAACATTTAAACGGAGTTTTACATCACAAGACATGAAAATAATATCGTGGTCCAAAATGCTGAGACATAATAGATTAAAGAAGAGCACTGAACAAGGGTTGCTAATTAAAAAAGATCCAAGAGAGACGGGTTAGTAGTATTAAAATACGTTGGTGACGAATTCACTGCAGTTAAATGCGCAAACTGCATCTCAGACAAGAAAAGATCAGTATGAACACAAACTTTTAAAATATTGACATTGAAATCACCAGCAATAACGACATTACAATAACGTTGATTGAGAGATGCGACGGTATTAAAAAACACATGTGAGGCATCGACGCTAAATGAACTAGGAGGGCAATAAACAGCACACAAAATACATTTTTCGGCACCAGTGTCAATTTCTACACATAAAAACTCAACTATGTCACCAGAAGAGCTACAAAAAATAACCTTGCATTTGAAATCCTGCCTGACATATATTGCAACTCCTCCACCAGATCTCCCACTGCGATCATTACGGTAGATCTGAAATCCATCCAGAGAAATAAGCGATGACGGGATATCATCTCGGAGCCAGGATTCACTAACCAAAATAGCATGCAACTTAGGACAACGAAAGACTCCTCTGAGCTCATCAATTTTACCGCGTATACTACGCGCATTAAGATGGCAGATATTCAAACCTTCAGATTGGTTGCAAAACACGTTCAGCATAGATTTCACATTGCTCGAAGCCAACAAACCATAACTCATAGATATATGTTACCCAACAGAAGGAGAGCTACACTCAACACAAACAGGAAGACCGCATCACCTAAATAAGGTGCATAACGCAACCATAAAATAATTTTAACTATGCATGTTTTAAACATAAGAAAAGAAGTAAGATACATGTTGAAAGTATAAGATGTAAACATTGTATAAAAAATAGCTTGAAAAATAACTTATATCTTAACAGAAGTCTAAATCCAGAGAAAATCAAAAAAATTAAAAAAAAAAAAAAAAAATTAAAAAATTATTGGAAGTTCAAGTAAACTAAAAATAGAAACAAAAAACAAAATTTGCACAGTTTCAAGTTCATGAATTATAAAAACCAAAAAACAAAAATTGACAAACGATTTTTCAGCACATATTTATCAGCTCCCTTGGCGTAGGAAATCATATGGTAATGATTATCAGTAATAATACGTCACGATACGAGCGCTCCCAACTCCTCTTGGCTAACAACTTTTATTTCAATGTCATCTTTATTCTTCTTGGCATAGAGAATACCATTCCTCGTTTTAGCTGAAAATAACTTCCCCAACTTGCGTAGTTTTAGCGCTTCCCCAAGAAGAGAATTATTATGCGAAGTTCATTGATATAGACTGGGCTTGCTGAGGAGAAACCAACTAAATCGGAGAGTTTTATACCTTTTCTCCTTCGGAAGGCAGATATAAACAGCTTCTGCTCAGCGATGCAGGAAAAGCGAACAATTATTGGAGTATAACTGTCAGGAGACTTAGGTTTGATGCGGAAAGCTTCTGTATATGAAGACAAAGGGTGCTCGATCACAGCCGCGATATTCTTGATGACACTGAGTGCACTCTCATTATGCAGGCGAGGTATTCCACTAACAATTGCATCGCTCAGACGCTGAGTCTGCATAATGTTATTTATCTGGGACTTTGGCATGTTGTTATCTTGTTGGAGTCTAGACAACGACTCATCGTAGGCTGCAATTTTGTTGTTGATTGCACTGATTGCAGTTTCAATTTTAAATGTAATACAGGATTCAGTTTGTTGCATGAGGCTATTGATCTTGTCTAAGAGACGAGATTCCATGGATTCCAATAATTTCTCCATGACAGAGTCAGGAGATCCAAGGTCATCAGCTAATAATTTGGTTAGGCTTCTCGTTAAAACTTGGTTGCTATCATCTGAGTTAGACGTAGATGGGGTTTTCTCTTTTTTATTGTTCCTGCCTGTCATACTGAGAGAGAGACCAAAAACTTAAGAGCATTACACAGAACCAAAAAAGAATCCAAAACCACTCTTCAAGTAACAAAATAGCGGGAGCGACTCACAAATACCAAAGCAAGTCACCGTTTACGATCACTCGTTAAGCGGCACAATATTTCAATTGAATTTAGCAATTTAGGAAATTATTGAAAATAATTCTTCAGTTTAAAACCGCCTAAATAAATCGACACTATTGTGAAAGAAAACTCTTCCCGGGCGATCCACAACCAGTAAAACTGCGAGGAAATATTACTTGAAATCACAACTGAAGAAAACCGGGAGCCGATGAAAATACACGTCTACTCTCTAGCGAACATAGAACTGTATATATCCACGTCCAAAGAAACTTAGCGTACATTCTAATACGGATATACTTGTAAAAAAAATTCTTCAATATATAAAATCCTATAAAATTTGCTTATTCTGTTCGACGAACTGTTCTAGAAATAAATTCGAAAAACCACTTCAAAAAATCAAACTTGCACAGAGGAGGAGTGACCATATGAAATTACATATGAGCATTCATATTGTTTTAATAAAAGAATTTCTTCAAAAACAATTTTTTATTATAATTTTAATATTTCATAATCATCATTTCCATTATTTCATCAACATCATAGATATACTTCATAGAGAGAGATGATCCAGCTCCATCCACATTACATCCGCCTCCGCTTGACTGAGCAATGGGGAACTGTCATCCAATGAGAGATAATCTAACAGCCCCATCAACATCGCATCCGCTTGACTAAGGGCGGGAAACTGTCATCAAATGCGGGATGATCTGACCTCATCACCCTCAGATCCTCCTCCGCTTGACTGAGGAACGTGGAACTGTCGTCCATATCCATGTCCTCATCAGATGTAGATAGGGAGCTGGCATCATAATTAATCTCCATAAGAATCGCCTTGTGATTTTTTATGTACAATGCTGTCTATAAGAATATTAAAAGAATATTAAAAAATATATATGTATATAAAATAAATTTTAAATTAATACATATACATATATAAGGGGGTGACGTATTCATCCTACTCCCCATTCCAGTGGTGCGATTTCTGCACTAGAATTTTCACGGGCAACGTTACCTTATTTATAATTATCTTAACATCATCACCTATCAGGGCGAAGGAGCTACTCCTGTCTGCAAATAAAATGCACCTGATTTCGGTGATGATATCTTCGGTATTTCTTAAGGCCATCTTGTAGACAATTAAACTCAGTTTTTCGTATAAAATTCTAACTCTGGTGCTCCTGAATTTATATCAAAACTTTACCAGTATTTTTTGGTAAAATCAAAATGTTCTCATAGCTCAAAAGTCATACTTCCAGGATATCCTCCAAAAAATCAGGCTATCGAATTATTCCCATAGTGGTAAAATGTTATCTAATTAATTCCCATAACGCAAAAATCGCACTTTCACTACATTCTCACAGCATCATAAAGGACAATTTCTTAGTTTCGAGATAGTCCTCCTAATTCAAAAATATTCGAAACAAAAAAGAAAAATCTCAATGAACTTTTATCACCTAACGTAAAATTCTCACAGCTAGCGTATTTTTATCAAAGTTCTTCCAACTAAGAAAAGCTATATTTTTTTGTGTGTTTTTTGCTGTACCGTAAAAATTTTCATAGCTAGCGTATTTTTATCTGAGTTCTTCTAACTAAAAAGCTACATTTTTGTAGTGGAATGGTCTTATCATATAGAGTAAAATTCTCACGACTGCTAAATACATAGTGGTTCATGTTTTACATAATAAAAAATATATGGAAGATTTTCGATAAAAAATACAATTTTTTAAAGAAACTAATTATTTTATTTTCATGGATATATGTGTTTGTTAATTATTACACTTTTTTATACAAAATCTAAAATCATTTCATCACATACTTCATACATCTTACAAGATTATCAATTTGTATAAAATTACACGGACATTCAATGCTTAGTACAATAATTACAGAATAAATAAAAAGATTACTCTTTTGGACTTTTTACCGGGTTAAACTTAATTTTGATCAAGAAAGAATATTTTGGGGATTCTCCGGTATATAGCAAAAGCTAAAAAATGTTCTAATTTGTTATATCATCACACAACTCATTAATTTTTGGTGACAAGTTTTAAGTCTTGGTTTGTGGGCTGAAAAAGAAAGAAGAAAAAGAAGGGGCTTGTATAGGAGTGTTTTTTTCCTCATATAATTCACACCCAGAATTTATTCTGAGTTTTTATGAGAAGAGATCAGTTTGATCTATTTTCAAGCGTCTGCAGCAGGCAGAAAACCAAGCTGCACCGATGAGTGTAAGGTTTTCTGCTGACACGAAACGCTTCTTCTTCTTCCTTTTCTTCTTTACTTTTCAGCCCACTGCGTGGCGTATACAGGTTCGATTCGCTTCGAATGAATCTGTTTCTTTTAAAATTTTTTTTTTTAATTTTTTAATAAATAAAAAAAAATGTTTTGTTCTATTTTTCTCAAACTTTTCATTTCTTTCTTCTTTTTTTCATTTTTTTCATTTATTTTTCAAATCACCCAATTTCGCTATTTGCGACCTGTTGATGAGTCAAACCAAGACTTGAAACTTGTCACCAAAAATTAATGGGTTGTGTGATGAAATAACAAATTAGAACATTTTTTAGCTTTTGCTATATACCGGAGAATCGCAAAAAATTCTTTCTTGAACAATAATTACAGAATAAGGTATTAAATTATGTCGTACACATTCCGTACACCTAGGTTGACCATTCACAGAAAAGTATTCATATCTGAAAATTTCATCATCATCGCTATTGTGTTATTAGCTGCAGCTATCAGTGGGCGCGTTTAGGCGGTGACCAAACCAGTTTTCGCACATTAGTTTGGTTTGCATAAGGTTTCGGTTTATGCGGTCCAGTGGCATAACCTCAAATTTTAAATGCAACAACTGTCAACAAGTAGAATGAATCTTGAAAACTTTTTGAAATTTTATTTAATTAAACGCATTAAATTGAGGACTCGAAAAAAAAAGATATTTCTCAAATGTCTAAGGTGAGAAATTTTAATGCATTTTGTATGCGTTATTGACTTATATCTATTTTTATTTTAGTGAAATAAAAAAAAAAATCCATAAAGATGTATATATGCTGCATCAAGTATGCTACAAAAAAAAAATTTTTTCAAGACAACCTTTTGTCAGATCGAGTGAGACGTTCAGTAGGGATGATACCCAGTGGAGACTTATTATTCTCCAAAAGTATTCAGAAGATGAGTGGATGTCTGACTTGCGGGTTTCCAAAGTGACGCTCGTAAGCCTTTATGATACGTTGCGTTCATATTTAGAACCGTAAATAAAGGATTATGTTGGCAGAAACTTACCACCAGATGAAGAAAACTTCAACATCTGCTTAAATAAAGCCAGAGTTAAGGTTGAGATAAGTTGGTCACCTCAAGAATCGTTGGAGAATGTTAGCCAAAAAATGTGATATCAATTATTCTTTCATGCCTAAAAGAAAGAGAGAGAAGAAAGAGAACAAATATATGTGCTACCCCATTGGCGATCGAAATTCGTGACCATTGAAAGGAATACCTAAAGATAAATCACGGAGAAAGGTGGAATTATCAATAAAACATCTATAGGATAAAAAATTAAAATATATTTAAAACAACAAAAAATGTTTCTTATATCACAAAATAATCCATCTTACACTTTGGCAGTAGGTATTGTCATACATGATACATGATACACGTACACTGATTATGAAATCCAACGCTGAGTCTTTGGGAGCAGCTGAGAACAGCTTTGACTCCTGAAGATCGGCTATGTCAGCGCTAACCAGGGTTGCCAGAAAATTTTCAAAAATATCACCAAATTCCTGAAAAAAGGTAGCCCAAAATAGCAAATTTTTCCAAACTGTAGCCCAATTTAGCGCAAGACAACATATTCTTAGATTCAAATGTTTTATTTATAAAAAATATATATATACCAAACAAATGTGGATAAACATTAAGTTTCATTATCAATGGCTTCGAAATCATCAATATTAAGGTCGTCTTCGCTATTACTTTCAACTGATTGAATTTGATTTTTATAATTTAAGGTGCTCATTTTCCTCGCTAAAGCATCTGACACCTCAAAGTTATTACAGCACAATTTCTTTGTATGTAAATGAAGACGAATCCTCATTAAAGCGGCAAGAGCATCCAAATGTAATCTATTTCTAATTTTAGTTTTAGTTATATTCATGTAACTAAAGCTTCGTTCTACAAAAGCATTTGATGCTGGAAGAGTTAAAATACAAAATACCATTTCACATAGATTTTTAAAAAGCAAATCTCCAACTGCTGATTTTTCAGTATACAGTTTGGACCAAAATTCTTTTATTTTTTCTGGAATGCCTTTAGGAAAAATTGGTACCATGTCCATTGATCAGGCGCGGATCTAGGATTGAAATTAGGGGGGGGGGGTCATTTTACGAATTAAATCGTCGAGCAAAAAAAAAAAAAAAAAAAAACATCCAACGCCGGTTTGCATGGCCACCGCAGTACCTACTGCAGTACTTGCTGTACTTGGAACTAGGAAATCCGGAAATCCGCATGCAGCGGTGCGGATGATGTGTCTTTTTTAGTATTTTAGTATACTTTTTTTTTTGCAAAAACTAATTTTTTTAATAGAATAGGGTGCAAGCTGCAGGAGTCATTCAAGCCCAACTTTTCTCAGTTTTACACACTGGTATATATATTATGGACTGCTCGATATGCTATTTCATGCGGGTAAAATTTTTTGTGTCAAAAATAGTTCATACGTCGGTGCCAACATTGAAAAATCCATTGGCGGAAAGTTCAAAAGTGAAACCTCTCGAATTTCTATTAACCCAAATAATTAATTTAAAAACATTTATTTCGACAAACCCACTTATTTATTTATTGTTTACAGCCCTTTCTTAGTTCGCACGTTACATAGGAAAGTGACCAACTCAAAAAATGCAACTTTTCAGGAGAGCGAAAAAACGAAAAGCTGTACATAGAATTAATTCTAGCTTAACGTAGTAATTGTTTGCTAAAAATAGTCTGAACTCTTAAATTTGTTAGTAAATATATTTCTGAAGATTTATATAAAAGAAATTTTAAGATTTTGTTACCGCAGTTGGCGAGGTTAGCTGTTAATCCCGCATCCTCTTAAGTTGTGTCGCTTTTCTTTGTTGCGAAATAAATATTTTTACAAGTTTTTTTAAGTGGCACAACTCAAAATACGATTTTTAAGAATTAAATTCCGTACTTTGAACTTTGTGGAAAAATGCCATAACTCATAATATAATTTGTAAGAAATAAATGCTGTTTTGTGGAAAAGTGACACAATTTAAAATAATACTGTTAAAATGTCGAAAACATATTTACGTTTGTTATGAAGATCGTCACAAGTCAAAAAGTGACACTGACACACTGTTCTATGAAGAATATCTCTGTTCTTAAGTAACAGAAAAGTGATACTATCGCTATCTAGCGGCAAAAACAATCAGATAGAAATATGCCACTTTCATGGTGTAATTAACTCAAAAACGAAAAATTTTGAGCTAGGTCATATTTCTATGTGACGTGCGAATTAGTAGTTGGTGTTCGAACCAAATCGCTTCGAATATATGTTTCTCAACAGATATCTTCTGAAAAGAAAAAATCCTGAAAACAAAGCATGAACATTTTTATAAAACTAAATCAAATCTAATCACTCTCAGTCAAAACACAGATACACAACCAAACAAAGCTATGTATTTGTCATATACATAACATATTGCACAAATACAATACAAATATAGTCTCATCGAGCAAATCATTATCATATGTTTTAACCGTTAGATTCATGCTAAAAACAATTCCTGAAAAGGGAACAATAAAAATACCATGCTAAATTTGAATTCTAAAAAGACAATAAATTCAATCTAATTACAATTTTCCGAAAACTAGGTACAACATCTAACAAAAGCATGTATTGTCATGTAGCATACAATGCATGGCACAAATACAATCAAATCAAGCAAATCAATTTGCAACTCTATCATTACCATGATTACAAGTACCATCCAACGGATATTTTTTCTCTACGTGATAGAGAGAACATTTTTGCAAATATAATTTAGTTTCTTGTTGCTATGCATTTTTGTTCGTTGCTATGCAAATTTTATCGCTAGTACCGTAAGATCACAGCTGCACTGCCAATTCTTGCAATCATGCGCCTCTGCTACTCCATCAGTGGTGTCGTGTGCAAGCAAGGGCTATAAAAACGACAAGCTGACTGACCTCGATCTCTTTTTGCACTTGGCATCGTTTGGGATAGGTTGACTAGGTAGGGACTAACATTTTATATCGGGTATCGACTGATATAAAATTCTTATTAACAAATCACATTATTTCGGGAGCTGACTGAAATAATAATTACTAACATACATTTTATTTTGGGAGTTGACTAAAATAAAAGTCTTACTTCGGGAGTTGACTGAAGTTAAGATAACACTTTAAGCCGGGTATTGACTGACTTAAAGAATATTATTTCGGGAGCTGACTGAAATAATAATTACTAACACACATTTTATTTTGGGAGTTGACTAAAATAAAAGTCTTACTTCGGCAGTTGACTGAAGTTAAGATAACACTTTAAGCCGGGTATTGACTGACTTAAAGAATATTATTTCGGGAGCTGACTGAAATAATCATTACTAACACACATTTTATTTTGGGAGTTGACTAAAATAAAATTCTTACTTCGGGAGTTGACTGAAGTTAAGATAACACTTTAAGCCGGGCATTGACTGACTTAAAGAATATTATTTCGGGAGCTGACTGAAATAATAATTACTAACATTAACATTTTATTTCTGCCTTTAACAGAAATAAAGAATTGTTTTAATCAACGATTAAAACAAAGGGTCTTAACATTAGCTTGAAGTCAACCATCTTAAGTGCCAAGTTTGGGTCGGTGAGTACCAGTCACTTGTAACATTTTATTATTTATTTAAATATCTATTCTATAATAAATTTACTCATATATATATATATATCTATTCGGCATACACTACGTGTGCATATTTATCAACTAAAACGATTCAACTAACTCTATATTTATTTTATATATTGCTTTCTTAGCGATCTTATAAACAATTGTTTGCCAATAAGTGTTTTCTCTGACCCGAACATATATATGTTGAGTTTTGTCCCAATACAACTATTCTTGGAAATCGTGCATTAAAAATCTGTGTGAATAAGTGTGTCTTCGAATGTGTTTAAATCTCTGACCCAATCACTTGTGTATAATTCCTTTCTACTTCAACCATTGGGAAATTGTAGAAAATAATTGTGATAATTTTAGTGATAGTTATAAGGAAGTGTACAGTGTTGAAGGGATAAACCACTGCTTTAAATCCAAAATTATCAGTGCATTCATTTCAGTGTCACTTAACTCAAATTTGCGTGTACGTTCTGACTACGGGCAGTACAGTTGGTGCTTAGATCGAAAGAGAACGCTATATAGAAATGAGCCCACTTTCTGCGGTGTATTTCTTCTCTTCAGTAAGATTTGTCGAAAATAAAAATACGATATGTATGTACATATATACCTACATACATATCGTACGCATAAAATTTACTCGGTGAAGATTTAAACGATCAAGTCTTCACCAAAAAGCCTCCTTTCATTAAATTGTCGCGAGCGGCATACATTCTGGGTGCAACAATGTATGCACGATAGCAAGACGATGGTTTGATATTTATGAAAATATCAAATTTCATTTCAACCATCGTCCGCCGCGGTAGGCTGAACACTAATTGTAAACAGGTAAAGAAAATAGAAGTTGCGATAAGAAAAAATAAAATAAACGTTTTGTAAAAATAACCATAAGAGGAAGTTTGTGAAAGAAAAAGTTTGTGAAAAGCAAAGTAAAAAAATATATATATAAATAAAATAAAAGTGTGCGAGTTGTCTTAATCTTAGCTTCCTGAAACGGCGTAGAGTGATTGCCTTCGCCTAAGCTAAGCCCCGAAATATAACAGAAGTTAGGACTAAGTTAAGCTAGGGCTCTGATGTGGTAGCGAGGGAGTCTGTTTTGTGGCTTGGGAAGTGTTTCTCTGAGGTCCGAAACCAAAATTCCGAGAAAAACCTATACAACACATACATCACATGCATACAATAGCATTCATTAAAATAAATTTTTATTTTTTTAAGTTTCGGAATAAAGTTTTTTTTAAGTTAAATTATATAAATAAAAAAAGTATAAAATAAAAAAAAAATATTTTTTCAAATAACTCAATTAATTAAATATTTTTTCTCAAATTTAGGGGGGGGGGTCATGACTCCCACGACCCCCCCCCCCCCCCCTGGATCCGCCACTGCCATTGATAATAAGTTATTATATTCAATTTCAATATTAATGTGATTTTCCTTTTTTACGAAGTGTATATAGGTAATTCATAAAATTTTGGCCTTGATTCTACTAATTGATTCAAAATTACGTTTGGACTTAGAATATAGGCTTTTCTAAATATATTTAAATGAGAAGGCATGCGCTTTATAAGTTCTTTTAGAAGAATACAATAAAATTGCCTACAGTTTAATCTTATCGTTTGCTTTTCTGAATCTGAAATATTACTTTCAAACATTTTTTGTGAAAATTCTGCACCAAAGTCTATCTCATTTAAGTCAAGAAAACAGTTTTCATTTAAATCCAAAGCAATTCTTTCTAGGTTATTTTTATCAATAGTTGCGATAATTTCAGGCTTTAACAATTTTTTCACCAATATAAAAATAAACGTTAAGACTTCTGAGTATGCCTTGTAAAAATCCACCTCATACCCTTGGAAATAAAGATTCAAAGAATTCACGTTTTTTAATGCAGGTATTAGAAACTTCAGGTATAAATAATTTGAGCGATTTTTGTACATATCGCTTAATATTTTTGCCGAGTGGCATTTTTCATTTAAAGCAGCCATTGAAAAGAATGTTTCTAATTCTAAATATTGGTTCATAATTTTTACGACAACATTGCACCTGGAAAGCCAACGAGTATTGCTTAGTCGAATTAATTTAGTGGGATTATCGTTCTCGGAATTTATTAACTGATATATTTCTTTATATTTTTCTCTTCTTAAATTACTATTAGAGAACCAATTACAGGATTCCTTAATTAGGAATTCTACTTCATTCGGTAAACACTCAGCTGCTTTTGATGCACACAAGTGCAAGCTATGGCAAATGCATTTCACCAAAACCAGATCAGGACAAATTTTCTTTAAAAGGGTATAAAGCGAATTTTTATTTCCACACATATTGCTTGCACCGTCTGTTGCAATACCAATTAAATTTTTTACGTTAAGTTTGACTTCTTTTAAATAATTACAAATTGCTTCAAAAGAGCCACTGAAGTGGTTTGAATAAACTTTAACTAATCCTAGGAAATTAGTACAAACTTTTAAAGTGCCAATGGAAAAGTATTGCACACAAATGCAAAGATATTTTTCAGTTGCAACATCAGTGCTTTCATCAACAATTATTGAAAATTTAGAATATCCAATGTCGTTAACAAGTTATTCTAAAAAATATGGTGCAATAACATTTTTTATAACGGCTATGCACTTGGTTCGTAATTGAATTTTGTTATATGCAGAAGATGAAGTTTCTGCTCCCTCATGGAGTAGTTTATTGAAATTATCCCCAAGATGATCGACGCTCCTGATTGCGGAGTGCATTGCCACATGTAGTGATATTTTAATTTCCTTTTTTGCATTATCTTGCTTTTTAATAATAATACCTACGGAAATAATTACTAAAACACTTTTCTTTGTAAAATTAGTTATTCATTACCAAAATTTGTTAAAGATGCACTAGTCGTAGTTTGAATTTTCACAGAATTTAACCTATGTTTATTTGTGGTACTGTGCTTGGCAATATCAGCCTTATGTGCTCTAATTTCCGCCTTGCAAGCGGTACAAAAAGCCATATCAGGGTTTTTTTACCTTGTGACAACCATCCTTTAAATTCAGTCATTATTTCCCAGCCTTTATTATATTTTTTTCCGTACTTACACCCCTTTCCCATTTTAATTTTGAACCTTAAGCTTTTACACAATGCGGGACAATAGAACTTCAAATCAAAACGAATGAGAATTCCCCCTACACGCACACAATAGTCGAAGATATATAGTATACAAGATATTCCCATTACGAACCATGTTCCACCATTAGGTGACGTAATATCGTGAATCCTTACTCTGTCTTTCCTACAAAAATGTATATACATTAGTCACAGAACTACGTCACAGGTTGTCAGGTGCAACGTGTCTAAATTTTAATGGGAATAACTATTAATTATAAATTGAAAAAGGAATAGATTTGCAATTTTTGAAGTAGTTTATTAGCTAAAACTGTCGCTTCGCATATGAAATGATGAATGTCGCCAAAATCGCCCAAAATTACTTGCGACTCGCGGAGATTTTTAGCGCATACATCCATGAAAAGATAGCCCAATTGGCGATAAGTAGCCCAAAGTAGCAACCGTGGCGCTAACTCTAAATAGTATGATGGAGCAGCTAAGAACAGCTTTGACTCCAATGTCTACTTCGGGAAAGCAAAACAAAACATTCCGTATACTCTGAACTAATGTCAATCAAAAAGTGTCGTTATTTTACCATTTCTTATCTTATTTGGTTCCCATGTTTAAAATGCTTATTTTACAATAATTGCATGAGAAGCAATTGACATCGATTAATTATAATTCCATAAACAAGGTCAATTACAATTCAATAAACAAAGCTTGCGTTGCACTTTTCCACCTTTACGATTTCATTCATGAGCTAAAACAAACAGAAGTCAGTTTATCTTTTGTTTGTTTTATCTTTTGTTTGTTTTAGCTTTTACATGCAGAAGGCAGTGAGGTAGGTCGGTGAGTCAATTCACATTTGAGTTTATGCATATGCAAGTCGCTGACCTCACTTGAGGCAGGTTTAACCCATTCACTGCCAGAAAGATTTAGAGTCTCTTGCCCTGGATGCCAAGATTTTATTTTAAAGAAAACACGGAATTCAGCAAAATCTAAGAATATTAAGTTACAGATATAATATGGAGATGGGTTTTACGGTAATTTGAAAATAAAAAAACACTACGAGATAACTCGTAGCTGGCGTTGGTGAATAAAATTCCTGTGCCGCTTACGACATACCTCCTAGTGTTTTTTTTTTTCAATTAACTTTTTCATATTCAAAGATGTTTCCTTTTACTTTGCCTTCACTTATTTGTATCTCGTTATTAGCTCAACATAATCCACTTTTTCTTCTAAAATAATGCACAAATCAAAATATTTTTCATCTACGCACTTTTCCTTCCTTCATTGTTCTTAGAAAAACATTGTAACTATATGACGCTTTTTCGACCTGAATGCACTCCCTCCATTTCCTGCAAGGTACCTAGCATACATTTACTCATCAATACATAACGCCTGCCTTCCTAAGCCAGTAAAACGTAAGGAATGTCCAAGTACTCATTACTAATGAATTCCAGGTAATGTTGACAATAAACCTTATCTAAGTTAGGCATTCCAATTTTTCCCGCTGGATTCGTCTCCTAATTTCATCTGGTGGCAGTCAATAATGCAGATGTGTAATGAGCCTCACTGGGAAAAACGTGTAAAGAGACGGCAGTTACCAGGGCCCATATTCATATACATATTCATATTCGTGCCCCATATTCAGGTAACATCCTTGGATTGTTGCACTTTTTTTCTTTGCAGTTCTTAAGAAAAATATAAACACAATAAAATAGGATTTAATTACTTTGCTTCCAGGATAATTAGAATTTACATTTACGTTATACACTTTTTGTTCTTTGTGGTTAGTATAAATACATATTATATTAGAGATGAGCGAAGTATGAAGCCAGTCAGAAAGATTTTGTGAAAGTAAAAGGCCTTATCTACTCGTATTATCAAAGAAAAACATAGTATTGAATTAAATAAGTCGAGATATCTAGAAACTAATATTTATTAAACTTAAAAGTGTGGTGAAAGTGTCGCGAAAATAAATAACTGATTTCCTCAACCCAGAATTTAGGGTCGTGACGAATAATCAATATTTTTTGAAGAGGAAGTTTCTGACAACGAGGAAAAGTTCTCGGACGACGAAAGCGACATTTTTTCGGTAGGAAGTGTTGAGTGCGAAACCGAGTCCAGTTCTGAAAATGAAAATGAAATAGGACCTATCCCAGCAAAACGACTTCGAACGATTCAATCGACTTCATCAAGTGAGCAGTTTCATATTCCTGCCGGTGAACCATCAATAAGCGCCGCATGTCAACAGGATGGACGATGGACAACCGATGAAAGGAATCCACCAGAGTTTGAATTTAGAGGAAATCCTGGGTTGATAATTCCAGACGATGTAAAATCGCCAGGGGATTTCTTCGATCCGTTTTTGACAGAATCTTTTTTGAACAAAATTGTTCAAGAGACCAACCGCTATGCTAGTCAACAAATAGCAAAGGCTCCATTATTACGATCCTCCCGGCTGCGAGATTGGAAGGATACGAGCGGTAAGGCATTACGAGTATTCTTTGGATTACTTATGCACACCGGTACAATTAGTTTACCCTCCATAGAACATTATTGGAAAATAAGTGAACTTTATAATTTCGACTTTTTGAGGAAGAGAATGTCTAGAAATCGTTTTCAATTAATTTTGAGATTTCTACATTTTAATAATAATAAAGAACAAGGTGGTAAGCGATTATCCAAGATCAACCCAATATCCCAACACTTCAACGAAACTATGGACCGCATCTATAAGCCGGGGAGAAAATGATGTCTTGACGAAGCGATAGTTCTTTGGCGAGGAAGGTTTTTTTTTTCGGCAATATACATAAAAAACAAACGGCACAAGTACGGCATAAAACTCTATGAGCTTTGCGAATCTGAGAGTGAAAATTTATGCGGGCAGATATGTATGATGACCTAAGTGGAAGAAGTCACGAGTAAATCAACATATGTATGCGGCACGTTAAGATTCGATCGAAAGGGAAATCCAGAAAATTTGGTAAAAAAAAAACTGAAACGAAGAGAATCTGAATGGATGAGATCAGGATCCATTATGGTTAACAAATTGAAAGATAAGCGTGATGTACTGACTATATCAAACATGCATAAAGGCGAAATGGTTCTAGTGAAAAACAAAAATGGAAAAATTTCGACTAAACCAGAATATAGTCAGACATTATACTTTGGGAATGGTAAGTGTTGATCACCCTGACCAACGTATGTCCTACTATTCATTCCTCAGAAAAATCATCCATTGGTACAAGAAAATCGCCCTACACTACTTCGAAATCTTCCTGCAGAATGCATACATGTTCTATAACCAAAGAAATCGAGGGAATAAAAAGATGACGCTGCTAAAATATAGGGAATCAGTTATTATGCATTTACTTGATGGCGACGGCAGTAATGCAGGAGAAAGCAACACCTATAATACAAGTACAACTGATTTTCATTACTTAGAACATCTTCCTCCCACAGAAAAAAAGGATACCTACAAAACGATGCTGAATGTGTACAAGACAAAAACAACGCAAAGAAACTACGTATTTTTGTCCAGTGTGCCCCAACAAGCCAGCCCTTTGCGTTAATCCTTTCTTTAAAGCTCATCATACACAACAAGAACAAAAAAAAAATATTTTTAAATTTCAGTAATGCATTCATATATGAGCCGCACAGATTGATTAACTCTATAAAAGATAAGATAGGAAACATTTATACAGTTTCATACATTTCGTGTAAAAAAAAATATTTATTATACAAATGCCATAAAAATTGCTGATATAGTCCTTCATAACAACATTTGTTTGGCCTTTGAATAAAAAAAATTGTTTTTTTTTTTCACAAGAAATGTATGAAATTATATAAGTGTTTCCTATCTTTTCTTTTATGGGGTTAATAAATCCGTGCAGTGAGCGGCTCATATATATAATTTAATCGTCTAAGTTATAATTTATCTAATAAAAATTGATAATTAATATGTTTTCTACACTATATAAATTTTTTATTCATCCTTTCTAATAATTCCTAACTCAAATGGCCATTTGTAATCAATCTAAAATTGTAGCACTCACTACGGGATATCTCGTAGTCGGCAGTTTTGGTACATACGCTTACTATGAGATATCTCGTAGTTCGCAGAGAATGGGTTAAGCGATTGCTCTATATGCTACCTACATACATGTGTTATTGAACTTACTTAATCACCGCGATTATGGAAGTTTATGCAACTTCTATGCCTGTGCTTTTGGGCTATTTTCATGCGTATTACAGTATAGTGTAGAGCATACCTACATACCACAATAATAAATGCACATGCACCTACCTCAACAACGAATAATAATAAAGAAATAAAAGTAAACGAAACAAACATGACAAGCAAAAGTAAATAGCAACAAAAAAAAGAAATATGATCGGAATAGCCATGCGCCATTCTACGATCATTTAATGAATTTACGCTAAGTGAAAGAAAGTTGTAAAATGTAATATGATCACCACTGGTCACCATTGCACCGTGATGATACATACAATACATTACTCATTGAGCTTTAAAAAAAAAAAAAAGTAATTACTCAATGACGCAATGGATAACTGTGTCATATGTGCTTAGCATTTGTTCAATAGGAAAAAGATTGCAAACTAAGCATCGAAGCAATGCTATGCTTGTTCATGTAGGGGTTAATGTATATGCATTTTTATCGATTAAATATATTCTTGATCGATATTGCTGATATGAGCAATGTAAGCAATTTTGTAATAGTCTTTAGTTCTCATGAGAAATAATATTTTTTGTATTAAGGTTTTTACCATGTAAGCAATTTTTAAAAGTATAAATTAAGTGCGATTGAAAATAAAAATTCAGAGTTTTACCTACAACTCCAAGCGTATTATTTAACTGCCAGATATTGAGCCCCTTGGCTCCAACATGGCTGATATTAAAGGTATTGAGCTGTATAGCTCTCACTAATAATATCTCTCCTTTTTTTACACCAGATATTGAGCTCTTAAGCTTTAACTTGGTGGACTTTTTAGAGATTGAGCTTTCTTCGCTCTAATACTAAAAGTCGTTTCATTCATCCTTAATAGATCGAACAACTGAAGAAGGCAAGCAAAGTTATACCAAGAACACAACTTATTTACAATAGCTTGTGACTATACTACAGTATTTGCCACGATAACTGAGAATTTAAGGCACAACAGAAAGAATTCAATACTAAAAAAATAAACGCACTTCTGAATAAAGAAATTAACAAAAATATCCTTATAATATTTTTTTTGTAATTTTTAGTTTTTGTGGCGGCTACTGCAACATGTATGAGCTATTCGTTTGAATAGTAGTAGTATTGTGGTTCACCAACTTCTCGTTGGATGCTTATGACAATAAATTTTGTAGAAAGTCTTGCTCTTGTTTTTGCATTCGCTCTTCAAAGACCTACTGGTGATGTATTATTTTTTCTTGTTTTGCATATATTTGTCATGAAGATTCGCTTGCACAACACCCCAAACCTCAACAGCGTTTTCCAAGGCTTTCCCATAAGAAGTCCGACCTGAAATTTATAAATTTTTATTTAATGCAGTAAAACATAAATTGTTAAAATTTTCACGTACCACCGCTCCATTTTGTTTGTTGTGTCAAAGTATTACGTTCGCCCTCATCTAAATTGGATACATCTCTTAAATGATCTGAAAATATTAATACTACTTTAAAGAGCAAATTTTATGATAATATATTATTACTTTACCTGGAGTATCATCCTTTAGTCTATACCTCTCTCCATCCATTTGTTCTTGTACCTTTTGCTCAATGCACAAGTCCAGTAATGTTGCGGTTTCTTCAAAGCCCCTACGATTCATGTTACCTTTTCATCAAATGTAAAATTGTTATGCTTACTATCAAGTGTTCAAGATGTATTTTGAGGTTACGTTTTGGTAATTTAAGTTGCGTGCATTTTATGCGCACGTACCAAACTGGTTTGGAAGCGTTTGGTCACAACCATTTAAAAGTACCAACCACTTCGGTATGGTTTGTAATTATGCGGAGGAAAAATCGGTAATTTTGACCGGTTTGGTCTCCGCCTAAACGCGCCCATTGATTCATACACATCATTTTGCAAAATTTCAAGCTCCGTGTTAATGAAATCTGTTGTTCTTAGCGCCATCGTTTATGATGTTCTAAGCCGCAACTTTCGTCTGCCAATACCGGATTTGTAATACTGTAATGCCCCCATGGTAAAGTATACACTCGCCCATCCATCAAAAATCCCTTATCATCATGTGAACTGAGAGCTATTTTGTCTTGCTCTATACTGTAAACTTCATGCTTAAATGATCTTATCAAATGCTGTCGTCTGCTTATTTCAATCGAATTTTCCATGCAACTAAAGTAATCATCAAAATAAATTGTGTTATTTGTGGTGCAGTTCTTTACTCCTTTAGCTTTTTTAATGAAATCCTTGTTATTAATACGGATACTATACATCTTAGCCCTTAAACCAATGAATTCACTCATTACTTCACCATTTAATTCGTCTTTCATTAATTCAGGAATCTTCTTATTACATAAGGGTACTGAAGTTGTGAGATCTAGTTTCGAACGTAAGGGATGTTGCCGGTTTAGAAATGGATAACTCAGCTTTAATTTCAAATATAAATTTTATTGAATTAACTAACCTCAATATCACAATTCAATAAATTCACAATTCAACTCAACAATAACTTAACATCTATTAAAACTACTAATACTATTAAAATTCAGTTAAAATTAAACAACAACAATGACGAAAATTTAAAAATTCAATATTAAATTCGTGCTGCTGTGCCCACACTCTCTGTCCTTATTTTCGTTCCTGGAAAGAATAAGAAGAAAGTTTTTACTTCTTCGAAATTAGATAGCGACAGATTTAAGTACAGAATAGGAATTTCTGAGAAAGAGAGCGACGATTTAGCAGAATTAAACTTCGGCTGCAACGTGCTGAAGCATGTAAGCAGAATTATACTTCTGTTACAGCCAGTATTGAAACGCGTAGGTAGAATTATACTCCTGCTTCAACGTGCTAAGGCGTGTAAGCAGAATTACACTTCTGTTACAGCGAATATCAAAACGTGTGCGCAGAACTATACTTCAGTCGCAACGTCCTGGAGCGTGTAAGCAGAATTAAACTTCTGTCACACGATTGGGGATCAAGTACTAGATTTTGGGAGTTTGGACTTTAATAGAATTAGACTTCTATATGAAGGATAGAACAAAATTATAATTGTGCTCAGAGGACGGGTATTCAGATTAGAATCTGACGGAGGATATTTTTAGATTAAACTCTGAAATTATAATAATCGGTAAAAATTGGATGCAGGATATAAGTAGAATTATACTTCTACAACAATAGAATTAAACTTCTATATGAAGGAATAAACAAAATTATACTTTTATTCAAAGGATAGGAAACAGCTTAGACTCTGGTGGAGGAAGCTTTCGCATTAGACTCTGAAAACCGAATGGTGATTAGTCATAGTCAGAGTTTTTCTTGTGCATTTAAAATATATTGACCTTAATGTGTAGTTCTAACTTCCTTGTTAGGATTTATGGTAGGGTAAATTTAACACTCAGGCTTTTTATTTTGGCCTTGATTTCACAATTGTCTTGGTTTTGTCTTCTTTTGATACATACTCGTATATTGATTAAAAACTTTTATGTTTGATATATTTTTGTTGATTATTTCAGCTTCGTGCGAATCAACTTTTTCCTTTAGGATTCGTAACAAAAAAACTGAGGATAGATTTCGGAAAATGAAAAACACAATCTCCACTGTAAACTGAACAACTATGTTTATATATTTACAAAATTATTAATTTATAATATTTGATTATTACAAATTTTCAATTATCACTAATCTCTGGTTTCTCTTTAGAGTAAACCAACACAATTATATATTCTTTGTTTTCCTTTATTGTAAGCTAACACAATTATATTTTCTTTATTGGAGCTTTTCTTTTTACAAAGTCACGAACTAAATCACGGCGGTCTTAAGACTGAATTCTGGTTTCTTTAATTCTAAAAATTCTCATAATTAAAACTGCTTACCTAATCATTGTTCCCACGTTAAGTTTTGTTGAGCTTTTTATTAATTTGTCTTTTTCTGTTTATTTTGCAGGTAAGTCTGGGAATGTGGGAAAATGTGGAAAATATGAGGAATGGATCAGGTTCGTATAGGAATTTTATTTATGTCGAGACTGTCTAGACTTGTAATTGAATATCGATTTCCTGTATTAAGGTGAGGTAACGTAACTCGCGCGACACTAAGCTGTTTCCGTGGCGGTTGTTTGTTATTGTAATATGTTTACTTCACAATTGGCCTGGATGCTAATCATGATGAAGTTTTTTTATTTAGATTTTTATTTAATTAATTTATACCAAGCAGAGAACTGCCAAACTTACGGTTTATATGGCTAAGAGCCGCTGTGACCTTATTTTTATATGATGGCAGGTACTTGCCGATCTTTTAATAGTATGGCAGAGTGTGCCGCTGTTTTATTATTACTGGCAGGGTATGCCTATATGTATATATTATGGCAGAGTATGCCGCTGTTAGGTAATCCTTTGGGCAGAGTATGCCACTCTATATATTTACTGGCAGAGTATGCCGATCTTAGGGTGAGAAATAAAGAAACACCTTGATGAATGATTTACTTCTGAATTTTAATCAATTGTCACAGGTTATTTATACAGGTGACTTCCCTATACAGTGCTTATACAAAGGTGGGGATTATTGCAGAATTGCAATAATTGAATTAAACATATTTTGTTGTGTCAGCTTACCTGATCACAAGCCATTTGAATTTTCGTGTAAAGCGATGACCTCGGGTATGAATATTTTACCAATCAAGAATTATGCTTGCATAGTGGAATTTGCTTGCTTTGCAAAATTCTTCTTGGGGTCGTACAAACTTTGTTTATTTTAATTATTTTTCGGTTTGATTTTTGTTTGTAATTATTTACCGTGGTCATGGCTTTACATCCTTACCCTTAAAAGAAAAAAAAATTTTTTTTTTGTATATAAAATTTTTTTTTTTTTGTTACATAAATTTATGAATATTATTTAATGAAACATGTTCTAAACTATTTATATTATTTTTGTATGCTATTAATTATTTTTATGAACTTAATGCCTTATATTTATTAATTATCTAGATATAATACCTTACTTAAATTTACATTTTATCAACCTGTTATTGTGTACGTCTTTGGGTTTTTCTTTTATTAAGATTGTGGAGTTTACTCCTTTTCGTTTAATGATTTTAAATGGTCCGTCGTAAGGACTTTCATATTTCTTCCTGGAATTCATTCTCAAGTATACGTAGTCGTTGACGTTGAACTTCGAGGGGTTAGAGTTTTTATCTTTCATTCTCTTTCGCTCTTGTTTAGCTTCTTCTAATAGTTCCTTGCTTTTTTCATGAGCTCTTTTTAGCCTTATTGCAAGTTCTTCTGCATAACTGTGTATGCTATTTATTTGTTCCCTACTTTTCAGAATCTCTGCTGGTAGTGTTGCTATTTTTCCAAATACTACTTCGAATGGTGTATAACTTGTATCTGTGTGTGGTGTTGTATTGTAACAGAATACATAGTATGGAATTAGTTCATCCCAATTGTCTTCTTCTGAGAATGTTCTCAAGTATTCGTTTATTACTCTATGGTTTCTTTCAATTGCTCCTAGATTTTCGTGATGGAACGGTGTGGACGTAACATGTTTTATGTTCAGAAATTTGCAAATATTTTTAAGTAGTTCATTTACAAATTCTGTACCTCTGTCTGTTTTCAATGTTTTGAAGCATCCATACTTTAGAATGAATCTTTCAACTATTGTCTTTGCTACCGAGGAGGCTTCTTTTGTCTCCATTGGATATGCCTCAACGAATTTTGTCAATTCGCATTGCAGCGTCAGGATGTATCTGAAACCGTTTGACATTCTTAGAGGGCCTACTGTGTCAACTGAGATCTTTTCAAAACTACTGTTTGGTGTGTCTGTTATTACCAGAGGTTCTTTTGTGTATTTTTTGAATTTGTTCTTCGCACATTTATCCCACTTATTTATGTACTCCTTTACCATTTTGTTAAGATTTTTCCATGTATACCTTTGCTTTAATTTGTTTATGCAGCGTTTAATTCCAGCGTGTCCACCATGCATGCTGTCATGGTATTCTTTTATTAATTCTAGTTTTTTCATTGGATCTTTTATCCTTATTGGGGGTTCATAAAGTAATATCTTCAATGGTGTTGCCTTACCACGTTTATTATTTTGCTGCAGCTTATTGAATTTCTCTTTAAATTCATCTATTTTAATATGATTAAATATAGCATCGTCTTTTGCGAGTGCTAATTCTTTAATATTATTCTCGTTCATTTTTTGTATCAGCTTCTCCATTATGTAACCAGAGTTAAATATAGGATTATCGCTGTACTGAACGGTTACCCCTTTCTTAGTTATGTTTATTTCTGGCAAACTTTCATTTTTTTTTTTTTTTTTGCTAATAAATACAGTACACTTCACAATATAATTAAATATTCTCAAGAGAATACATGCGATGAAAGAAATGTAGACCTAGTCTGCGATGAACAGCTTGAAAGAGAACAAATATATGTAGAACGTGTTACCCCATTGGCGATCGAATTTCGTGACCATTTAAAGGAATACCTAAAGATAAATCACGGAGAAAGGTGGAATTATCAATAAAACATCTTAAGGATAAAAAAAAAATATATTTAAAACAACAACAAAATTTTCTTATATCACAAAATAATCCATTTTACACTATGGCAGTAGGTACCTTTTGACTATACAATAGTAGTCGCCACGAAAACTAAGATTTTAAGGCACACAAAAATGAATTTAATACTAAAAAAATAAACGCACTTCTGAATAAAGAAATTAACAAAAATATCCTTATAATATTTTTTTCTAATTTTTAGTTTTTGTGGCGGCTACTGCAACATGTATGAGCTATTTGTTTGAATAGTAGTAGTATTGTGGTTCACCAACTTCTCGTTGGATGCTTATATTCGACAATAAATTTTGTAGAAAATCTTGCTCTTGTTTTTTCATTCGCTCTTCAAAGACCTGCTGTTGATGTATTATTTTTTCTTGTTTTGCATATATTTGTCATGAAGATTCGCTTGCACAACACCCCAAACCTCAACAGCGTTTTCCAAGGCTTTCCCATAAGAAGTCCGACCTGAAATTTATAAATTTTTATTTAATGCAGTAAAACATAAATTGTTAAAATTTTCACGTACCACCGCTCCATTTTGTTTGTTGTGTCAAAGTATTACGTTCGCCCTCATCTAAATTGGATACATCTCTTAAATGATCTGAAAATATTAATACTACTTTAAAGAGCAAATTTTATGATAATATATTATTACTTTACCTGGAGTATCATCCTTTAGTCTATACTTCTTTCCATCCATTTGTTCTTGTACCTTTTGCTCAATACACAAGTCCAGTAATGTCGCTGTTTCTTCAAAACCCCAACGATTCATGTTACCTTTTTGTGTATTCACCCACCAAATGTAAAATTCTTATGCTTACTGTCAAGTGTTCGAGATGTATTTTGAGGTTACGTTTTGGTAATTTAAGTTGCGTGCAGTTTATGCGCACGTACCAAACTGGTTTGGAAGCGTTAGGTCGCAACCATTTAAAAGTACCAACCACTTCGGTATGGTTTGTAATTATGCGGAGGAAAAATCGGTAGTTTTGACCGGTTTAGTCTCCGCCCAAACGCACCCACTGAAAATGCTCGACTGAGCCATGGGCCATTGGAACGATTTCAATGTACCACTGCAAGTAAAGTTTATACTTCTGCTATGAAACGTGATAGAATATTGAGAAATCGGGAATATAACTGAAATTGGTTCATCCGATTGCAAGTGACATTTATATCTAAAAAAATCTTAACAAATTTTGAAATAACTTAAACAGAATTTCGCGATCCCATCTCCTGATGAAACTAATAGGAGTGCATTCCAAAACATAGCCACAGTTGACTACATCTGAGTTCATAACGCACAAAAGTCAACTCAGCTAACATATTTCAGTTGACTAGTAGGTTTTGAAACGATTGAAATCAGCTGTAGTCAACTGTAGCTATGTTTTTGAACACACTCCAGAGATGGTATGGCTATATTCTGAACTACAATAGACGTATACGTAAATACATTTACTTACGTAAAGCGAACGCGCCCTTTAATTTAAAAGCCGTACACAAATTAACTTTAACTCGTGTGAGAGGAACTTTCGATCAGTTTAAAAGTCAAATTGCAGTGAGTAGAGGTGTGGTAAGAATCGCTCATTCCGTAAGAGCGCGATGTGTCGAACAATTAAATTATTACTAAATGATTAAAAGTGCAATGTAAAAATTAAAATGGAATAAAAATGGTACTGCGATTTAATAGAAAGCACACATCTTCAATTTGTTGGAAATATGAACCTCAACCTTACCACGATTGCAGGAAACCGCATGAGACTACAAAAGACAAGTTTTTTTTTTATGCTGAATAATAAATATGTTTATTCATTGAAGGTTCAACTTAGACTAACTTACACAGCTATATATGTACATTGAGTTGGGATATGATGTGAGCTGTCCCAACATTGTGAACGCCACCACTACATATATTCAACACTACTCCTCGTTCACAATAAATTGCATTTCTCTAAAATAGTTATGCTTAACAAAAGGTAAAAGCTTAGTCAATAAATCAGCTATCATTTTTTCAGTAGGACAATATACACATTCGATTATTTTCTTCTTAATAATATCTCTGATCATGTTATACCTGGTATCAATATGTCTGGTCCTATATGGAATTTACCATCACGTAGTAAATCGATGCATCCTTAATTATCTTCATACATAATAGTCGCTGAATCAAAGTCCATATGCATTTCCTTGAGCAATTGCCGTAACTATTTCGCTTCATTTGCTGCCTCGGCCATTGAAATAAACTCCGCCTCTCAAGATGATTGCGCGATAATACTTTGTTTATGACAAGTGCAGCTAATTGTACCACCGTTGAGATAGAAAATTCGTCCACTATTCGATTTTCGATCACTTCTATCGTCCGCCCATGTTGCGTCTGCATAACCGTATAATGATGAATCATTCAATTGAATATTGCTTAGCTTCAATTGGAATTTCATTGATGCTTTTAAATACTTCACAACACGTTTCAGCTGATTCCAGTCTTCGCCTGTTGGTTTGCATATCTTCTGAGCTAAAATGCTAATACTAGCTGCAATATATGGTCGAGTGTTAATTGCTAAAAATAACAATCGTCCTACCAAACTTCTGTACTTCGAGTTACTTTCCAAATCTTCACCTGTGTTGGACTTTCCGTAGCTTATTTCCTTTGGTGTTTTTGCTGGTTTCGCATCTTTCAAACCAAAATCATTTATTATTCGCTGAATGTATGCCGGTTGACATACCTCGTAATTGCCATATTTATCTGTTGACACTTTCATGCCTAAATATTGCTTGATTGTTGAAGAGATGGGGAGATGATTGTTGCTTGCATATGTTTTCAACTGATTTCATTTGCTCAGTCGATTCAGACATCACCAATAAATCATCAACATATAACTCACATAACAATAGCTGCCGTTGAGTTGCGCTGAATATAAACACGGATCATTATAGCTTAGTTGAAAACCTGCTGTTACTAGCACATTGTGCAATGTACTATTCCATGATCGAGCTGCTTGCTTTAAACCGTAAATTCTTTTTCGTAACAAGCAAACTTTTGATGAATTGCTGCAATGAATACCGTCCGGTTGTCGCATGTAAATTGTTTCCTTTAATTTCCCATTGAGGAAAGCTGTCTTTGCATCAAAGTGATGTACCATCATTTTCCGCTGTGCTGCCACCGATAATAAAACCCTTAGCGTTGTATATAACACAACCGGCGTAAAAACTCCGTCGTAATCTTCCCCAAATTTTGTTACACGCGACTTTTTGCGCGCAATCTTTACCCCGGCTAGAGATGGAGAAGGGGGGGGGCTGAAACACCTGTGGGCGCCACGTGGTTTTAGAGTCCACGAACTCGAAATGGAAAATTGGGATACAGATTCGCAAAAGAAAAGATATGCAAAATCAGATTGATTGCCACACTTATTTTATTAAATATCCAATAAATTTGTTGTAAACCTGGCCAGGCAATGACACGTGCAAATGGCTGACCTCTCTGACCTTGGGATTTGGCACGCACAACGACCAAAATCCCGCACTTAGTAAAAATTTATAGAATCGAGACAAAAATCAAGTGCTCATTAGAGCCTCTTTGTAACCAAAAGAAAATAACAATATAAAAGAAAACACCGTACTTAACTTGACTTCCTGAGGAGGGTTTCATACGCTGTTATCCACTCCTCCTTAATCCAACTCCTCCGTGAATTTTCTTTATTATTTCCTTGTTGGTTTTTCTTTTTTTTTATTTAATTTACTGCTCCACAATCCAAAAACATAATTTTCCCCTTTCTGTCTATTTTTCTTTAGCCTCACTGACTACTTTATTTTCCACTCTATATCTTTTCTTTGTTCGTACACTTTTTTTGCTGTCCCACTTGCCTCACAGATCTCTCGACTTGAATTGAGCTGTTTCGCTTCACCTACCAAAGCCTTCTCCTCTCGAATCGCCCATTATTGCAGCTTCCGATCCATGTTCCCCGTATTTTATATATAGGGATTTTTTTTAATTGGTGAAACATATGGCGGCAATTTCTCTGAGTTTGAAATTTAACTTTCGAATGATGATTACTTTTTCGTGAAGTTTTAAGATTTCGCCTTTAACGTTTTCTTCTTTTGACGGGCCAATGTTTATGTCATTTTAAGTTTTGTTTGCTAGTTAACGTGTTGGGAAGATACGCTTTGGGCTACGAACAACTCAAGTATATAGCTGACGTTACAGGTAAGTGTGGATATGATATGACATCTCTATTTTCTTTCTTCCATTTTATGTTATAGGTTCCGTTTACGAGAGGAGATTGAACCGAGGAGGTAAGATATTGTATCTGATTTCAGTTTTACATTTTCAATGATTCGCGATAAGTACGGTATTTTATTTTCTTATTGAATAGACTTTTCTCTTTAGAATGATGGTTGCCCTTTGCACAGTTCACTGCTCGCCGTACATCATCTTGACAAAGGTACTTCATTAATCCGTCTACTTTACTAATTATATGTGTAATAATATCTATATCTATCTCGTCTATTTACAAATTCATTTTCTACTTGTCTATCTAATCTAACATTTAAATCTGTTTCTAGGAAACGGGTGACGAAGCTCGAAATTCCAGGAGGTATCCAGTATGTTTAAAATAAAATAAAATAGCTCACAATAAATCCATTCGGTGAGTGTTGATGTAATTTGTTGGCCCGTTTTATAAATTTTTCAATTGCAGGAGGTATCCAGTATGTTTAAATAAAATAAAATAGCTCACAATAGATCCATTCGGTGAGTATTGATGTAATTTGTTAGCCCATTTTATAAATTCTTCAATTGCAGGAGACGTCGGACAGTAACCCAATAGAAGCAGCAAAGCCCCAGCTATGACACAGGTAATTCACTAGCCTCCGCAGTCTGATCTGAAAAATCAAATTCCCTTGCAGAATTATTCTTATAGGATGCTGAGGGACATGACGACAGTCATGCACAGGACGCAACACATACAAAGGAGACGACACGTATAAAGATAAGTGACACTAATTATTATAGTTATCTCTTCGCAAACCATATTTTTATTTATTTTCTAGGACATCACTATTTTTTAGTTGGGAATGGATTATGTAACAATTTCTGTGAAATCGACCAATTCCCAAGTGTTGTTTCGTTCATGTGATTCCATTTCACACTGCATTGCTGTAAACCAATTTTCTTTATTTTCACCATTGATCGCCTCGTTAAAATTCTTTGGTTCTATGACTTCATGTACCACATTTATCTCTTCGATCAATCGCTTTCGTGGAATTCCCTTGTTCTGCCGCTCCGAAACACGTACAGTCGCTTGCTATGCATAATTTTGTGTCTTCTCCTGGACACTATCACTAACTGTATCCACATCAACACCATTTTCGCTATTCTCCGGCTGTATTGCAACATTCCCATATTGTGACTCTAATGGAGGTTCTACAAAACTGCTTTCGTTAACGTATGTATGTCCGAAACGTACGTCTCTCCTGATGACCACCTTTTTAGTATCAGCATTGTAACAACGATACACCTTCGATTGTTCATCGTGGCCGAGAAAAACCATTTCGTTCGCTACCTTGTCTAACTTTTGCCGCTTTTCCGCTGGAACATGAACATAACATTTCGAACCAAATTTTTGAAAATCTTTTATACTTGGTTTCGTATCATTCCAACGCTCGTATGGGGTTGTGTTCGTTGTTTTGGTGATAACTCTGTTTTGAATATAGTTGGCCGTTGCAATTGCTTCACCCCAAAAACTGTTTGGAAATTTTGCATTAATAAGCATGCAACGAGCCATTTCTATTAACGTGCGGTTTTTTCTTTCTGCTTTTCCATTCTGGATACCCTCCGACTTGTAATACTCCTTAAGTGACTTTCCAGTATACACACCGCCACGATCAGAACGAATTATTTTCGGCTTTCGATTAAATTTTATTTTGCAAATTTCAATCAACTCTGTCATAGTCGGTTGAACATCTGATTTGTGCGTGAGTAAACAAGCAATTGTGTAGCACGAATAATCGTCAATAAATGTCACAATGTATTTCTTTCCGCTTGGTGTAACTGTATTCATTGGACCACACACGTCTGTATGAACCAAATCCATTGTACCTGATGATTCACTTGTCGATTGCTTTGGGAAAGGTAACCTAGTTAATTTTCCCTTCATACAAACATTACAACCTTCTTTAATCCCGCATTCAATGATTTCCAAACCTTTAATTAAACAATTTGTAAACATTTTTCTGATAGCCTATGGATCACAATGCCCCATTTTTTGATGTAGTGTATGTATACATTTGTCGTTGTGCTCTACTACCGCACACACTGTGTCTGGACGCCTTAATACATACAGATCACCAATGACATCGCCAACTGCGATTTGTGCACCCCTATGTATAGTTTCACACTTTGTGTTGTCAAATTCGACACGCAAACCCATTTTAGTTAATTTCTTGACCGAAATTACACTTCCGACCAAATCAGGAGCAGACAAAACTTCAGTAGCCAACGCTCGTCGTGTGATTCCGCATTCATCCGAAAAGGTCAAATAACCTGACCCTATGTCGCCACTTTAACCATACTCTTGTATGACTCATCAATACTATGAAAGAATTTTTTATTATGTACCCCATGCCGTGTGGCTCCCGAATCGATAATCCAATCGACATGATTAACACCGCTCCCATCAAACAGAAAATCTTTCGATACCTCAACTGTATTTGAAGAAGTTTCACTTTCTTGAACACTCTTGACTTTATTTTTGTTGCTGTTGCTGTTACTCGCTTTGCTGTTATTGATTCCCTTCTTTGCCAGCCCATTCTTGTATTTGATGCAGTTTTTCTTTATGTGTGATGTCTCTTTATAGAAAAAACACGCTCTTTCCAATGCAACTATTTTTAAAATAGAGTCACATTCACCATTGCAGCTAACTGGTGAATGACGTTCGTATTCAGCTATAACCCGTTGCTTAACTAAATCGAACGTAATTTCATCTTCTTTTCGTGACTGCAAAGTTGTAATTAATGCGTCGTAACTAGCTGGCAAACTGCTCAATAACATAGCTGCACTCCAACCATCTGATAAAGCTTGCTTTTCGCCCGAAATCCCTCTAAACATTTGAGAGTATACACCTAAAGTATGTAACAGTCCATACGACAAACCTGAGCGACCCTTAGCATGCTCCTATAAGCACGTCATTGGGTGTCAGGTATATAACATTGGAGAAATGTCAAGTTTCCTATACCACACCTCCCAAACCTCAAACCTATCTGACACTTGAAATCATGTCACATCTCTGTCCGACACATTCCAAGCCCCAAATGGTACGCCATCCGAGACATGTGGTCCCAGAATCCGACACCCTCCGAAACACAAGTACAAGTCCTAGACCGAAAAAAATAAAAAAACAGATCTACAAGAAAAGTATAGGATTTACCGAAAGTCACGCCATCCATTGTGCTGTCAAGAAACAAACAAAATAACAAATGTTCACCAAACCCAAATGACAAAAACGTAGGCTGCTCTACCTTGTGAATTATTTGACTGTTATTATGCATGCCTAGACAACCAAAAACTGTCTTTCAGATGAACATTTAAAAACAAAAAAAGAAGTTCACACTTTAAAACGTTCCTCAGGTTCCTTCCATCCTTACCACATACACTACCACTGCATCGCGCCTCCCCTTGTGCTTACTCACTCACGTACATAGTATCATTTATCAAAAACCAAACACAATCTAAATACCGAAACTCGTCATACCTTGGTTCATTCAAAAACCTATCCACTGCGCAATTATCAAATTCCTCCCAAAGCAACCAATAACCAATATAATTTAGAGATCTTTCATTAAGGCTTTTTCGACGCAATAATAGAAAACACCTAATACTCATTTAATATAAGCTTTTCCATTTATTCATGTAAAGTTCAATTATTTTGTTTCTATTTTTTTCTTTATTTTAGTATTTCATTATTTTTCTTTAATTCAAATACGTTTCCGTTATCGATTGCAGATATATGTATATATTTTTTTACATTTTTTTTTTCAAGCGTAGCTGTACATTTATTAAACAAAATATTTTTAAGTTTAGGTCTATGTTTATGAAAATTTGTTAATAACTCAACACATACATATTTCTGTTTCTTTTCATAATCACTTATTTCAATATAACTTTTCGTCAAACAATCAAATATGGTTATAACTATTCAATATATACATAGGGGAGATGTAGGTAATGAGGATCACTTAAGCGAGATTTAAAATAAAACCAAATCTATTAATCAACTATTTATTGCTTTTCTCTTATAATAAACTTTACTTATTTAACTATCAATTGAGATCAACTTTAATCACTTTGGCTTATTAATTTCGGAGCAATAAAGATTAAAAAAAAAAGTCAGGTTCGATCACCATTGTCACCATCGGTTGGCACAATGGTGCACAATGGTGATCAACACATATCGCACACATAATTACGAGCAGAGTCCCACCCAGTACAGTCAGCATGGGCCCAAAGCCCACAAGAAGTGCACCGATACCATATTTCGCCGTCTCGTCCGAATTCGCCACATACAAGACACCAGTTACCTGCGCCTTCTGCATCGTCGTCTTCGTCATCCTGGCATAACTCGTCCGTGTTTACGTCTGACGTCGAAGTATCATTCGATTCCTGCAGAATTTTCTTCTTAACCTTCTCAAGACTGACCTTCTGTGGCTTGCTTTTCTTTCCCACCTCTTTTCCCTTGCTTTTCACAGCTTTAGCCTTCCTTTTGTTTCCTTTTTCGACCAGGGCGTCTTTGATCGGTGTTGAAGTCAAAATCGTTGCATGCTGTTTTTTTCTTCCTTGCCTTGTCTTGAGAACAGGTGCTTTCTTAGGCATCTGGATGAAATTTTGGATTCTTGGCAGGTTTCCAGATGGTGATGGTATTTCGAATTGACACGATGATGCAGTCGCTGGTTCAGGAATTGTGGGACAAAATGTGGATGTACTTAGAATAGGATTATCTTGTTCTAGTTCAACAGTAGCTGTTGGTACTGAGACGGAGTCAACAGCTCCAGCAGCAGTAGATTCTGAAATAGAGTCAGCGGGATCTTGCACTACAATGGGCTCTAATTGTAGCATTTCAGCTGCCATAAAATCTTCATCTGAAAAGACATTGGGACTTATGGGAAATATGCCCGTTGCTTTAAATCCCGCTTCGCCCTTGCTCATGGAGGCAACACTTGAGAATGCTTTTTTGACCAAGCAAGCCACATCATAAGGTGTTATTCTTTCTGAAATTTGACTCTTCATGAAAAAGTCGCATTCTCTTCTATATGCAGCTTTAAATGGTTCAAAAAAGGACACATCCAATGGCTGCATGCGGTGAGAAGTATGAGGTGGTAGGGAAAGCATATGGATATAGTTTTTCTTACAATGCTCATGGATAACCAGAGAAATGTGGCTCGCATGATTATCCAATATTAATAGAACTGGTTCTTCTACAGAAGATTTGGCATACTGGGTGAAGTGCTTGAGCCATTCAAGTAAAAGTTCTTCATTAATCCATCCATTGTCTGAGCATTTATAAATAACTCCTGTTGGGCCATCCTTTTCAAGGGTAGGGGTCATCCTCTTTATGGGGAAAATAAACATTTGGGGGAATGTATCTACCTGCAGCACTCATGGTGCAGAGCAGAGTGATATTCTTCCCCTTTCGCAGCTTATAGATCCTACCCTCTTCTGTCCCTTAGCAGCTAATACTTTACCAGAATCTTGGACGGTAGAAATACCGGTTTCATCGCAGTTGTAGATGTTTTTTGGCAGAAATTTGTATTTTTCCATTAGTTCATCTAGCAGCTTGTAGAATCGCTGAACTTCAGTTTTATTAAAAGCTGTAACCCTGTTGATGCTAGTAGCTTCGGGCTTCCGCACAGAAATATTATTCCTGGTAATAAATCCATCAAACCAAACTCGACTAGCCAATCTTGAAGACGTGTTAAAATTGTGTTTCAGCTTTAGGGCTTCCGCGAATTCGAATGCCGCTCTTTTTATTTGGCTTGGAGTACACCCGTAGAAAACATTGGCCATTTTCTTGACGAGGTTCCTTGACGAGGTTCCTTAGTTGTTTTTATTGTGTACCTCTTCTGAAGACTGGAAAATTGAATGTTCATTGTCTTCGCTGCTTTCCTTATTGAATAATTCTGTTCGTCAATGAACTTTACAGCCTTTTTTAGCTGGTCCATAGACCAGCTAGCTTTATTTGTCTTCCTAGGACGAACTTTCGGCATCTACAAACAAAAAATACATTGTGTCATCCAAGTTAGGTAATGTGGGCAATGGGGGTCACTATGTAGGTAATTGGAGTCACCTGACTCCGATTACCTACATGGGCGAAAAGGAGAAAAAAACAATCCTGACGAGAAAGTTGAAGATATTATAACAATCTGCGTTTTAAATCGCAATCAAAAATGTTACGATTATTACATATCAGAAGAACAGAAATAAAGATTTAGTAATTTAAGCCTTACCTTCGAATTTATCTACTCGAAAAATTAGATCAAAATGGCGCGAAATCTTCACACATCCGTGTCTCTCCAGCGCGTTCCGCGAACTAACTGAGACACCGTCCCGTCCGTGCACGGGAATAACGCAAAGCTAGCGCGTAGGCATGTTGGCATCACTTGCTTGCGTTCGGTTTTTGTTACACGAGCAATTGCTTTTCATAATAACAACCCACAATAGGAATAAGAAGCCGTTCGTCAAGTTTTAATTCCTTTCGTCAACTTCTGTCTGTACCAGTGATGCCAGATCCAGATTTTTATCTGGAGATTGCCAGATTTTTCAACTGTCCTCCAGATATCCAGATATTCAAGCAATTTTCCCAGACTTTTGCTGAAAACTACAATTTTAGTCACATTTACCTTGAGATGATTTAATTTTCTCTCGGTAATTCGGGATTAAAATTGTATTTTCATTTTATGTGATTTTGTGTATCTACAACATAGCACAAATCAGAATTTCGCTTCGGAGTGTACCCAATCTCCTATGCACTGATGTATTAACTTCAAACGGCACATTCTAAAAAGAAGAAACATTTTTTCAAGAAGAAGATTGTGATTTGAGAATTTGTGATTGTCATTCTTTTCGTAAATCAGCACGTCAGCCACCAAGCAATTGCGGCCGGTCACAAATAAAATAAGGAAATATAAATTTTCATACCAGTAACCAGCCGTAGCATTTCAGAAAATTACTGAAATTACTTAAAATACCTAAAATGCAAGAGAACAGAAATCAGGATAGTGAACGTGGTAAAAACTAAGAATTTACTAATACTTACTTGTCAATATTATGAAAATTTTACTTTTAGATTCAAATATTGGAAAGAAACGGAGATATAAGCAAAAGTACAGCCCTTACTGGAAATCAGATGATGAGCTCAATACTTGGCTTATAGAAAAACCAAACAGTTGCGCCTTTTGCATAATTTGCAATTCGAAACTTGAAATTAAGGCAGGTAAAAGAGATCTAATTAAGCACGCAGCGACCATTAAGCACAAAAGTTTACAAATTGCCCTTAAGCAGCAACCAAAAATTACTCAAGTTTTAACTATTGCTAGTACTACGAAAGTAAATAATGACACAAAAGAATTAGAATTGCGGTTAAGCGCTTTCTGCTGCGAGCATAATCTTCCATTCACTATAATGGACCACTTGGTCAAAATTTTTAAAAATTCTAATTGTAGTATTGAAGTAACTAAAGCTTTAGCGTGTAATCGAACAAAAACTATGGCGATTACTAAAAATGTCTTAGGCTCACATCAAAAAGAGATTATTTGCGGCATTTTGCAAAGCAGTAAATTCTCACTTTGCATTGACGAATCCACTGATATAGCATCAGAAAAAACGTTAAGTGTAGTAGTAAGAGTGTCTCACAATTTTAAGATTTATGACTTTTTTTTTGCATTATTGCCCGTCGTTAAAGCAGATGCAATCACTTTGCACCATGAGCTTGCAGAAATTCTAACTACCTCTGGAATAGATTACAGAAAGAACCTAATAGGCTTTGCTGCTGACGGGGCAAATAATATGACAGGAGGAAACCATTCAGTTGCCAAACTTTTGCAGAATGAATGCCCAAATTTATTTATTTTAAAATGTGTTTGCCATTCATTCCATTTATGTGCGGCATACGCATGTGAAAAATTGCCTAGCAGTGTTGAATGTCTTGCTCGGGATATTTATAATTATCTCGAAAATAGCGCCAAGAGAACTCATCAATTTAACCAGATACAATCTTTACTCGACTTTAAACCACGTAAAATGATGCACCCGTCTCAAACAAGATGGCTTTCAATTGAAAATGTGGTTCAGCTGTTATTAGACCGATACGACTGCTTAAAAATATATTTTGGTTTCGAAGCTAATATAGATGAACTTAAAAGAGCGCAGATTATTTTAAAAAGCTTGGAAAATCCCTTCAATAAACTGTACTTACAGTTCCTAAGCTATGTGCTACCAATAGTTAACAAATTAAATAAGCTGTTTCAAAGTGAATCCCCGAAAATATTCCGGCTCCATTTGGAAATAACAAAGTTATCAAAAACCGTACTGGATAATTATCTCCAAGGGTATTATTTAGAAAATATCCCAGTAGAGGACGTAGATTTCTTAAATAGAAAGTACTTCTTGCCAATGGATGACCTTTATTTGGGTGCTTTAGTAAATGCCTCATTAAGTGAACTTAAAAATAATAATTCGGAGGATATTTTCGTATTTAAAAAACATTGTGTGGGATTTTATACTGAACTGGTTGGTCAAATTTTCAAACGGTTTAATTTTAAAAATAAAATCTGGCAAAGCATCTGCTTTATTGATCCTGAAGTTGTCGTGTCGAAAAGACAATCTTCTATTGTTCCACTTTGCAAGTGTTTCCCAAATTTAATAGAAACGTCCTCCTTGCAAAATATTGATTCAGAGTGGCGAGAGCTTAGAAATATTGACTTCAGCGATTTTGATATAAGCAATGCTGAGCTATTTTGGAAAAAAGTCGCAGTAATGGAAACGAGATCTGGGGAGTTAGCATTTCCTCTTTTGGGTACTTTTGTTTTTCAATTGCTATCTTTACCAAATTCTTCCGCCTGTGTAGAAAGAACATTCTCCCAAATTAACCTAAACAAAACAAAGACAAGAAATCGATTACAGTCAAATACACTTAGTGGTATACTTTTGTCTAAAGAGCATTTGAAATTAAATAATGAAACTTGTGCAACAATAAAATTAACGGAAAGTTTAAAAAAAAAAATTTCATCCGAAAATATGTATTAAATCATAAAAGCACTATGTGCAATACTTGTATAATGTATATACTCAATATAGTCACATTTTAAACGGTCATGTATTTGAAAAAAAGTACTATTTTATAAAACTTTTGTTATGTTTTTGAAGTTTATTTGTTTTAATAAAGTTTTTTGTGTTTCAGTAAAGATGTTTTTGTTAAAATTAAAATCTCCAGATTTCTCCAGATTTTTCGAGAAAAATCTCAAGACTTCAAAATTTTTTCTCTGGCAACGCTGGTCTGTACGCTCATGATCGTACTTTGCATAAGCAAATTTGACAGTTTGTGTAAATACTATACAAATGTTAGTGATGCATAATGAAGCATTTGTGATATTTTCAAGGCTTGCATATGCAAGCTTATGCACATTGTAGTTAGGCCTTTATTTTGTTGTGATCACCAATGCCAACTGACCCCGATTGCCTACATCTCCCCTATATTTCTTTATTTTTTGTACTTAAATACTATATATATATAATTTATTATTTGTTTAAAAATAGTTTCCATTTAATAAAAATTCTTCCTTAATTTCTTTCCTTTCTTTCTTTTAAACAAAATTTAATATTTTTCTTTAGATATCACCCAATACGCGATTTTTCCAATATAATTTATTATTTTTTCACTTACTTGATTTTATGGTAGAATAACCTCTTAATTTTTCTTTTTAAATTTACTTCATTTATTTTACCCATTTCAATTAGGATATTACACATCAATGATTTTTAATTTTAATGTTTCGGTCTTTCTTTCTAGCTCGCTGTTCACTATTTTATTTCAGCAATCATCACCAGATCGGAATCCTCTTCAAATTTTTCAAATCAGAATCTCCAAATTAGAATCTTTGATTTCCTCCATTTTTACTATATTTTTTCCGTCAATTCTTTATTTCTATTTTGCCGCTTTTCTATTACTTAAAATCGTGACTTGACTTTTAACCAAGAAAAATCTCTAAATTGAAATTGGACTTTTATTAAAATAAACTTTTCCTTTTTTCTTTTCAGGCTCCTTTTACGTGGACTATTCCTTCTATGCGACTATACTCCATCACATCCCACAACAAACTTTTTTCTTTCTATCATTTCCCGATTGCATTATCCCAGCAAAAATGATTTCATCATCCAAATCATGAAAAGTCTATCTCCCCTGGAAAACTGACAAATAGAGGTAGACAGAAAGAGATGCGCGACTCCCTTAACCATTCCAATCCGATTCCATTTAGCCGACAGCCGGCACTTGACAAGCATATTTTTACTTAAGGGCTTAAGGTCACGTTTATGCGAAAGTAACTCTGGCTCAACGGAAGACGTTTTTTACAAGTGAAACGAAAACGTGAACTTTACGAAACGCGTTTTACTAATTCACCCACGGCGCTATAGACATGAACACTATAATCACAGCGTAACAAAAACGTATTGAAAACGTACCTCCCTCTAAGCATTTGAGAGTGTACACCTAAAGCATAGACAAATTAATAACATACAAAGACTGGACACGTAGAACAAAAATATGCAACGCTTTTCTAGAATATAAAAATTAACGATGCCTCGACGATGCCTCGACTTGGCACTTAATGACGTGCACAAAGGGTAAGCCACCAATGCCTCGCTCCATACAAAATCACAGTTGCCTCGATCCGATGAAGAGAAGGCCACAAGTTTTTCTTAGAAATTTGCTGGAAATTTCTTCCTTCGAATTTTTATGCATTGGCCAGGCCGAGAGCAGTACCTTGCTCAAATATAAAATCTAACAACGATGTACATACTGTATCTGAAAATAAGTCTAGTCAGCCACCGAAATGAATAAAATTTCTACCGAAACACTTTGTGTAAATTTCTAAAACAAAACAAAAAACAATTGCTTATTGCTTGTCTAGCGTCTACTCTCATAAAAATTGTTGTCGCCCCCCAAAGGTGCGTATGAATTCTAAGGAAACAATTTCCAGTAAATTACTAAGAAAAAATTGCGGCCTTCCCTACATCAGGTCGAGCAAGGCACAGCTCTCGGCCCGGCCAATGCATAAAAATTCGAAGGAAGAAATTTCCAGTAAATTTCTAAGAAAAACTTGTGGCCTTCTCTTCATCGGATCGTGGCAACTGTGATTTTGTATGGAGCGAGGCATTGGTGGCTTACCCTTTGTGCACGTCATCAAGTGCCAAGTCGAGGCATCGTCGAGGCATCATTAATATTAATTATTAATATTCTAGAAAAGCGTTGCATATTTTTGTTCTACGTGTCCAGTCTTTGTATGTTATTAATTTCTCTATGCCTAAAGTGAAACGAAAACGTATTGAAAACATACTCCTGGATTTATTGACAGCAGACAGCTGTGTTGTGCATGTTAATTTGTTTGTGAGTAACAAAACGCCTTGTTAATTTTTATTTTATTAGAACTTTGGAGTGTCAACAAATTTGGATAGGTATATACTTATATTATTATTATTGAACTTTTGTTAGTTTACTACGTTATTTTGTAGTCTATCGATAATTCCATTATCTATACCCTAACCGATATACCTAATAACATTGTAACGTAGTGTAAGCTAAGGTTCCTCAATAAACGTTTTTGTTCTATTTTTATTAAGGTTTGTGATGGTATTTTTATCAAATAAATTAAAATAGAAAAATCTGTTGTTTTCTTCAAAATCCATTGAGTCCTCATGCAAAACGTTTCGTAAACTAAACGTAAGTTTCATTCCGAAAACGTAACACTTTACGAGTACAGTTTGCGAAATATAATGTCAACTACCACTACACTGACAGTCTACGCGACTTTTCGGCCTGTCATCGAATGAGAGTAGACGCGTAAATTGAAATTTGGTGATATTAAAATTTGTTTATTTGCATAAAGTTCTCAAAGTTTTCGAAAGTTCTGGTAGTTTTTACAACTTAGCAGTGACTAGGTGCATTAAGCGTATTAATTTGCTCGTTCAAATAACTTATTAGTGCATTAATTGGCATTAGCCGTGTCGTGCAAAACAAAGGGCCGCTGAGCGCACACTCCAAGCATAAGTGAAATTGCTATTAATGGTATTAAAACCCAGTAATGGGCTCTACAAGTGACGGTAATAAGGGGGAGCTTGTGCTTCAATCCAAATTACTATCTGATCGTGATAAAGAACTAATTAAGAAAAAGGTGGAAGAAAATTTCGCCACATGGCAAGCGTCTTCGGGTAATGCAGACCCGGTGAACAATATGGCCACCAATACTAAACAAGTTTTAAATGGCGTCCAGCAAGCCATTCAAGAGACGAATCAGTCTCAGAATATAGGGGACAGCAGCTCACGGACAAACGTGAATGGCAACGTGGTAATGTAGACCCCGTTGCAGAAATCTTCCGACAAGGGAACACCATTAACAAATGTTAATAATAACCCAAGTCTCCAGCTAGCAGCAGACGGATTTATTAAAATTAAAAAAAAAAGAAAGCGACTCAGTACTGAGGACAGTATCTCAAATAAACCCAGCAAGCAGCAGACGAGGAACTATAACAATAATAAGTTCGCCCTACTAGGAGACTTAATGGAAATTGAATCAGAAATTGAGGAAATAATGGGTCAGTTAATAAAGACGGTACTGTACATGATTTTACATTTAACTCAAACATTAATTAATATTAATAATACTAAAGTAGCTAAGTGTTAAAACTAGTATAAATGATAGGCACTTTTGAATTTAGTTTTTTGTGTTTTTATATTTATGTTAAAGTGTTTTGTTTTTATTTTGACACTTGTCCGCTTAACGGCTCAAACTCACTCATTACCAGGGGGAGGGAAGGCACGCTCCTGCACACTATTGGGTCCTGCGAGGTAACTGAAAGGTTCGGATGAGTAACATTACTCAGTGAGAAGATTTCTATCATCTACATCACACCACACGCTCATCCATTCTACGTCTACACATTCGATCACTAAGACCTCTAAATAATTGATCACTTAGACCATTGCAATTGATCACTTAGACCATTACTACTGATCACTTAGACCCATTTTCATATTCGGTCACTGAGACCTCTAAATATTTGATCACTTAGACCGTAACTATACCACACACACAGCCACACAAACAATCAACCAAGCAACTGTAATACAGCTACATTCAATAAAGTTTCGATACTAAGATTGACTATACTACTCTACTTAGTAATATTAAATCTAAACGAAATATGAATCCACTCACGAACTTATCGATTATTCCAATATTGTTTTTAGCTTGTATATCCACTTTTATTTTTCCAACTGTATTCACGCACGCGGGAGAACTGTCTGACGACTAATGCACAGTCTCAGTTTCCTTATTTTCTCCTTGATACCTTTTAGCCTGTTCTGAGAATTATTCCCAGAAACCCAAATTAACAGGGGCAAGGATAATTACTTTTACAAGCAGCCTCTCACCGGTGGCGACCTATACAGATTCTTTTCTGTTCTTTCGTTTCAAGGACACTACAGGGATGGTTAATTAGTTAGTTTTTATTGCATGCGAAATAACTACGCCTAAGGGATCTAAGCATTTTATTTAATTTTATGTTATTGTCGGCATCTACCTTTTATATTTTGTGACAGCTCGGCCACCCTGACTGTCTGCACGTCCCTGTTCTGACTCCTCCACGATATCACCATCCTCATAATCAGCACTTGGCTTTCCTGGAGTCCACCTTTTCAGTCGATCTACAGCTTTAACACTTTCGTATTTATTCCTATTTGTACGATAGGAACCAGGAAGCTCATTGATGACATATCGGTCATTTTCTAACACACGTTTTATCTGGAAAGGTCCTTTGTAGACTAGGAGCAGTTTTTTGCTTTGACCATCACTACTTGTTGGTTTTCTAGCAAGTACTAGATCTCCGACTTCGTATTTCTCTGCTGATTTTCTCTTCCTATCATATCTGGCCTTCTGGTATCGTTGGTTTTCGCAGACCTTTGATAGTGCTTCGTTCCTTAACTTATTGGTATCCCTTTCAATTGTCTGAACTTGTCCTACTTCCGCAGTAAGGATTCCATCATTCGGCGCCCTTGGCTTGTATCCAAAGAGAAGCTCACTAGTTGTCTTCCTCGTAACACTATGTACAGTGTTATTGATAGCGAATTGTACTTTATTAATTTCTCTATCCCAGTGGACATCATCCTTTGCCGTTGCTGCCAGCGATGATAATATGGTTGAGTTGAACCGTTCAACCTGACTGTTAGCGCGTGGTGTTGCTACAGCTGTCTGAGTGTGTTTTATTCCCTTTTGCTCACAGAATCTGGTAAATGTGTGGGACGTGTAACACGTGCCTTTATCAGTGATTAGTTTCGTTGGGATACCGTATGTCTCTATTATAGATTCTAACAACCTAACTACGGGAAGAGTTTTCGTATCCTTCGCTGCTCTTAGTAGGACGAATTTTGTAAACCCGTCTACGGCAACAATTAAATAATTTCTTCCTGTAGTACTTTTCATAAAAGGTCCCAAATGATCCATGTGTAGCGTATGGAATGGAATAATACTCTTCTCGATAGGGTGGAGAAATCCGGGCTGTTTCCCTTTCGGTTTTTTATGATATAAGCACGGGATACAATTGCTTATATAACGTGTGACGTAGTCCTTCATGTTTGGGAACCAATAGTTCTCACAGACTTTCATCATTGTCTTTTCGATCCCGAAGTGCCCAAAGTCGTCATGAACTGTCTTTAGAATTTGTGACCTCATCTCTTTCGGAATAACCCATTTATCACCGTTTTTTGTTTTCCTATACACACAACCACCCCGTAGACAATAATCTGTATGAACACTTTTCTCGTAGCTTGTTGTTGGCTTATCCTGCAAAATTTCATAGATTAGCTTAACTTTTTCATCATTTAGTTGACCTGCTAAAACCCAATCTGCTATATCGATTCGGAAGATTGATTCTTCTTCTAACGGTGTCTCATTTTCCACTGCATTACGGCTGAGTGCATCTACGTGAGACATCTTATTTCCAGGTCGATATTCAATAGTAAAAGAGAATTCTTGCAGAAGAAGCCACCACCTCGCTATGCTAGGTACAAGGTCCCTTTTATTTGCGGCTGCTTTGATTGCATTGCAATCAGTAATTACTTTGAATGGTTTATCTATTAAATATGTGCGGTATTTCCTAAGAGTCTCTACCACAGCAAGAGTTTCCAATTCGTACGAATGGTATTTTTGTTCTGCACTTGATGTTTGACGGCTATAATAAGCAACAGGCCTTAGTTTTGCATTATCTTCTCTTTGAATTATAATTCCTGCTAATCCTTTTTGGCTTGCATCCGTATGTACGTCTACTTCCGCAGCTGGATTAAAAATAGCTAACAGTGGTCTAGTTGTCAGTTTCTGTTTTAAGGTTTCGAACGCAAGCTCTTGTTCATCTTCCCATTTCCATTTTTGATCCTTTTTTATTAACTGAGTAAGTGGTTTAGTTAGAATTGCATGTCCTTCAATAAACTGACGGAAAAAACCGGTTAACCCCAGAAATTGACGTACGTTATGCACGTTCATCGGCCTGGGAAAATCGCTTATACTTCTCGTTTTTTCCAAACCTGGCCGAATCCCATCTTCGCTTATTTCAAATCCCAAGTAATTTATTTCTGTTTTAAAAAAGTAACATTTTTCTGCATTAAGTGTCAAATTATGTTCCTGTATGAGTTGTAAAACGTTCTTTAGTCTTTCGATCCCTTGTTGAAAATTTACTGACGGTATTAAAATATCATCTAAATATGCTGTCGCTACAGTTCCCCGCAGTGGTCCAAGTATTTTATTTACCATGCGTTGAAATACGCCTGGGGCTGTTGATATCCCAAAAGGCATTCTATTAAATTCGTATTGTCCGTCACAGGTGACAAAGACGGTTTTGCCTTTTGACTCTTCTTCAATTGGAATTTGATAGTAACCGGACATCATGTCAAGTGTTGTGAAGAATTTATACCCTTGTAACTGATTAATTTGATCGTCTATTCTCGGCAAAGGGAACCTGTTTTGCTTGATTTTTGAGTTTAGTTTTCTATAATCAATGCAGAGGCGATCTTTTCCATTTTTCTTTTTGACTAATAAAACAGGAGAAGCAAATGGAGATGTGGATTCACGGATTATTCCTCCATCTAATAATTCTTCAACAATTGTTTTGACTTTTTCACGGTCAGAAGCTGACATTCTATACGGGCGGTATCTGATTGTTATCTCCTCTGTTAGTTCAATTTTAAGTTTAGCTGCATCCGTACACCTGAGATCGTTGATTTTGACGGCAAATCAGCTCTTGAATGCATTTAGCATTGTTATTAGGTGTCCTCGCTCCTCGTTGGGCAGGTTTTTGTCGATGTTGGAATGATTGAAATCCAATACGTCGTGACCGTTTGTCCTGTTGTGCTCTGATTCCATATCGTTTTCTTTTTCACATGGTGCACCCCGAGCAAAGATTTTTCGCGGATTTATGCGCAAATCTTTTCCTGAAGTGGTTATTACCGGCAAGACACAATCACCAAATTTATCACACCTAATTATACATCTTAGCACACAATATTCGTTAGTTTCATTTAGTCTTAAACTTGTTTCTACTAATAAGTCTCCTTCATAATCAGTACGACATACTATGTTCTGCGAATGTTTTGGTGGAATTACTGTAGCGGTTTTAGCCCAAAGTGGAATTTTTGTAATGGGTAAGTCTATAACGTGGGGCAATTCGTTCCAGTCATCTTGATAGATTCTTAGGACGTCGGCAGTCTTATAAATTATTATGTGAGCTTGTTCCGAGAAAGGTTGTCCAATAATGGCTGGTATCTCCTGGATTACATCAGGAACAATTACAAATGTGGTTTCCGCTTCGGCCTGGTCCACTTTTACAATTATCTTATTTGTTTCACCTAAAGTGTTACAAAGACCCTCTCCATAACCCCAATACTCTTGTTTACTTTATTGATAACTAAATTCAATTCTCTGGCTACTTTTTCTTTAAGAGTGTTACAACTAGAGCCTAGATCAACGAATACTCTAATTTTTTTGTTATTTATAAGAGCATTCATGAAATATTTGTTACCTGTATTATCCGTTTGTATTAGTGAGAGCACTTGTTTCGGCGTATCCTTCAGGCATTCTCCTAAATGAAATCTGTGGCACTTCCCACATTTGTTATGATTGCTTCTTTATGGACAGCTTGGTGAGAGATGATCACGGTTACCACAGACGTAGCATCTGCGTTTAGGTTGATAATCCAATTTTATTTGCTTTGCAGGTAAACTGGTACTACTATTGTTATTAGTCTTTCGCTGTAGAGGCTTCTCAGCAATGTCTGCTGTTTTATTGGTGTCAATACTTTTCAGGAATTTGAGCAGTTCGTCTGTATCTTTGAAATCACCGACTTTGACTGTTGCCTGGATATTCGGATTTGGAATTCCGTCAATAATGCAAGATACTGCTCGCTCTCCTGCGATGTCGCAGCCATGTATTAAAGCGAGTTTTCCATAATAATACTCCAGCATTGATTCATTGTTTTCTTTCGTCCGTTGCAGCATTTCCCTGAGTTGTTGGCAATAATCTAGCTTTTCTGGGAAAGCCTTTATCAATTTAACTTTCCATTCTTCCCAAGAGAGCATTACTGATGGTAAGCTTTCATACCAAGTTTTAGCTAATCCGCGCAGTCCTGTTGTAGCATTATAGATGGTGGTCATTTCATCCCACATATAACTTTTAGAATTCTTACCCTTTTCAGCAAGATAAAAATAGAAAAAAATATTGGAAAGAAAAAAAAACACAACTTTGAATTTAAATCTTTATTAGAAAAAAATTAAACTTTCACGATTACGACCGAGACCGACTTGTACGTTAGATTAAAACAGACTAACTTTCTAACTTGAACTTTTCATTAGGTTCTTCATTGAGTAAGAAAAAAAATGCTTGCTTCTACAAAATTACAAAATGCGCGTGTGAGAAAATGATTTAAAAATGTTTCTTGATACTTTTGTTTTTCACAAAAGTATTTTCCGGTGGAGGAATAATTTAAAATGTTATTCTATACTTTGGTTTTTCACAAAAGTATTTTCCGGTGGAGGAGTAATTTAGCTGAGTCTGCGTGCTTTTGATTATGTGAAAAAAAAAGGGTGAATCTTGTGGGGACGTGACCCGCCCTTCCTTAAGATTCTTCTCCGAAGAATTGAATGATTTTAATTCGATTTTAACATTTGAACCCTTTTTACGATATTTTTTAATTAGGAAAGTTACCATCATTATGATTGAGATTATTATTATTACGGGAATCGTGCTGAACGTAATTCGTTCATGAAAGACGCCTCTGTGTTTTAAGATTTCGATTACTTTTCTATTATTCAAATGTTTAATGTGCAAATCTTCTAATGAAAAGTTCATTACAATATTTTTGATAGTTAAATTATTGAAATTTGGTATTATAAAATTTTCGTTAAATACGTAATTTTCGTATAATACATTGTTGATTTGAAGTTCGCAGTTTTCGAATTTAATTAAATTGTTTTTTGATACGTTAATTTCAAATGTATTGCAGTTATGAATTATCCTTGTATTTGGCATATTTTTTGTAACTATAATATTATTACTTATCTGTTTTATTTCGGTTTTGTTATTCATTTTGAAATTACATTTGGCATTATCCAAGAGCACCTGACATGAGTTTTCTGCAATTTTTAGATTTTTCTTTAATATAACATTTTCTTCATTTTCATACAATTCCTTTTCATTCATTAAAAATACTTTGTTTTCTAAGTCTACTTCAAGATTATTTTTATTTGGTATTGGTTCAATGAAAACTCTATGAAACTTACTATCAGAATAAATTGGTAGCATTAATATGAATACAATATGGTCGTTATACAAGATTACTGAAGTTTTTACGTACATCATATCTTTAATTGTAATGTTGTATTTTTCAACTTCCTTTGTAGTCAAAATATCTCTGCCTATAACTCCTAGCCTGCTTAACATTAGATTTTCTTTGACTTTCCTGACTTGTTCTCTTAGCAATTGAATATCATATTGAATTTGAAATGCGTGTTGCATATTTTCTATTTCTGTTGTTTCTTTATTTATTTTATTAGCTAAGTATGATAATTGATAATTAAGTTGCGTTTGCTGTATGTTAATATGTTTCGTTATGTTTGTTATGGCTTCGTTAAAATTTTCGTTGATGTGGACTTGATTATTTAAGTTTTGTATGAGTTCGTCGTTATCCTTGTCTATTGCGTTTAATTTTTCTTTTATCTCTTTTTCGTCGTCTGAGTCCATTACTCCTGCTATGTATTTTAATCCTTTCCCTACTATATTCATTAGACCTCTTTTATTCTTATTATGTGGTACTAAATTTTCTATTTCCTCAGCTAGAGACATAAAATTATGCTTCATCGCTAAATATCCGCTTCCGTTTCTTAATTTTTCTATATTATTCTCAATAATAGCTAACGTTTTTGACCATGAGTTTAAGTTAATGCTATTTAATATTTTCTTATAACCTGTTATAACCTGTACTTCTTGATCTTGAATCATCACGTCTCCTTGCCCTTCGTTTAAGTTAAGTACTTCGATTTTTTACGTCTGTACTCTTGTTGCCGTTAGTATTATTATTATTGCCAACACTGTCACCTGGAATAGTAATAGTTTCGTATTTGTATTTACGTTTAACTTGGTCTTTATAGTATTTAATTCCGTTCTTGTCCATGTAATAGTCATCACGTGTTGTTTTATCTTTTAACTTTTTGTATTTTGGCTGTAATTTAAATGTCTTTGATATTACGTTTCTTGATTTTACATACTGATGATTACTATCAGTTAAAATTACATTTTCCCTATTCTTATTTATTTTATCAATATACCTTTCTTTATTTTTCTGGACCTTATTAGCTATTTCCTCATACTCTTCTGCTGTAATTTTTCCGTTAATAAAATCTAAAGGTTTCTTTTTCGTAGTAGAATGAATGGTTTTATTATAAGTTTCTAATGCTTTTAAAACTAAGTTATCTAAATTTTGATTGTCTGTATTTTTGGTACTAGTTTTTAATATTCTAATATGCTCGTTTAAAGTAGAATGATATCGTTCAATGTCTGAATTACCTGTGTGCCTTTGTGCGGTTGTGGTGTGAACTTCTATTTTATTTTCCGCGAAATATTGTCTTAATTTTTGTACTGTGAAACCAGGTTCTCCATCTATTACGATTTTTCTCGGTACTCCCATCATTGCGGTTCTCGATTTCATTGCTTCTAATAAATCTACCCAGGACCTACTTCTTAATTTATGCATTGTTACGTGTTTTGTAAATTTATCAATTACTGTTAAGTACATTGTTTGTCGATTTGCAATCCAGACGTCAATATGTAATATTTCGTTAGGTTTAGTTGGTGTCTCAGTTACTTTATACAAGGGTTTATAGGGTTTTCTTTCAAATTTTGAAATGTTACAAATTTCGCAATTATTTAAAACTCTACCTATCTTTTCTTTTAATTTGGGAATGTAGTAAGTGTCCTTGATTTCTTCATATGTTTCATTTATTCCCCTGTGATTAAATTCTTCATGCGTATTGGATATTATTTCTAATGCCCTTTCTTCATCTTCAATATCTTCTAAGAGTTTGCTACTCTTGACGAATTTTAGTAGTTTATTATTGCCGAAATATTTCAAATAAGTTTCTTGAAATTGTGCAAATAAATGGTCATCGTTTGAGTATACTACGACGATACCCTTGGATGGCAAATATTTTTTCAAGAGATCAGTTACACTTTCTTCATTGAATATTTTTAATTCTATGAGAAGTCTTCTTTTACCGAATGGTTTACGCAATTTGTGACAGCTAATTCTGTCGGTTTTGTTTAATATAATTTGGGTTTTGAAGATATTCACGGGACTATAAACGATTGGGATATGATTTGAACTATCCTCTCTCGCACTGTGAATTGTTGCTCCCGTCGAAGAATTACTATTACCTTCTATTTCGTTGCCTTCATTCTCGTCCTCGTTTATTTCATTATTATGGATTTCAATTCTAGAAAGACCGTCTGCTACATTGTTATCTTTACCTTTAACATATTCAATATCGTAATTATATTCACCTAATTTTATTTTCCACCTTTGTAACTTATTATTTGGTTCTTTGAGCGAACTTAACCATACCAAAGGTCTGTGGTCAGTTTGAATAGAAAACTTCCTGCCGTAAAGGTACGGTCTGAAATATTTTACTGCCCATATAATGGCAAGTAATTCTTTTTCTATTGTCGAATAGTTGATTTCGTGGTCATTAAACGTCCTACTTGCGTAGCTAATGGGATGCCCTTCTTGTGACAGTACTGCCCCTAACGCGTAGTTTGACGCATCTGTTGTTAAGGTGAAGTTTTTATTGAAATCCGGGAACCTGAGTATTGGTTCAGATGTAATTAGAGTTTTTAAAGTTTCGAAACCTCTAACATATTCTGGATCGTTGATATTAATTTTCTTACCCTTTTTTAAATAAATCGTCATGGGTTTTGCTATCTTGGAATAGTCTTTTATAAATTTCCGGTAATAGCCCGTAATTCCTAAAAATGATTTTATTTGCTTGGTGGTTTTTGGGATATTGTATTTTATTATTGTTTCTATCTTTTTGGGATTTGGTTTTATACCTTCAGTGGATATTACATGACCTAAGAATTCCGTTTCTTTTCTTAAAAATTCACTCTTATCTAGTTGTACTTTTAAATTGACTTCTTTTAATTTTGAAAATATTTTCCTTATAGAATCAACATGTTCTTCTAGGCTAGTGGAGAATATGATAATATCGTCTAAGTACACTAGACATATTTTTCCTAAATATTCTGAAAGTACTGAATTCATCAGCCGTTGGAAGGTGGCTTGAGCATTTTTAAGGCCGAAAGGCATACGCGTGAATTCAAAATGCCCTTCATTAGTAGAAAAAGCAGTCTTCTTGATATCTTCTTCTTCTATCTCGACTTGGTGGAATCCCTTTGCTAGATCGAGGGTCGTAAAATATTGTGCCCTCCCCAATTTGTCGAAAATATCATCTATGTTCGGTATCGGGAATTTGTCATCTATCGTGACTTCATTTAATTTTCTATAATCAATCACTATACGCCATTTTTGCTTGCCCGATGCATCCAGTTTTTTGGGTACCACCCATATTGGAGCCGAATATGGTGAATTACTAGGGCGTATAATGTTTTGTTTTTGCATTTCTCTTATTTGTTCCCGTACTTCTGTTTTATGTACCTCAGAGTACCTGTAACTTTTGTTATAGATTGGAACTTCGTTTTGCGTCTTAATGGAATGTTTTATCACATGCGTGAAAGACAAATCAGTTCCTTCTTGGAAAAATATGGGGGTAAATTCTTTTACTAATTTTGTAATAGCTTGTTTCTTTTCGCTATTCAGATGCTCGATTCTAATTTGATCAAGTGGGCAAATATTTTTCTGAAGTTCAAAATTATAAATTATTTCTGTATCTAAAGAGTTTATCAAGGTTTCATAATCCTCTTCAGATTTATCAAAATATATTTTTATTTTAGCATCTTCTGTTTCTAAGGTTCTATTTTTATAACTTAAATTAATATTCAAGGGTTTTAAAATATTGTTTCCTATTAGACCGTCGTATTCGGAGTGAAAATTAAATTGAACTCTTTGAATAATGGTATTTTAACTTTATTAAATATTTTTACATTTTGATTTATCGTTTTTAGCTCAATGGGTTTTTGCATGGGGATTTGCCATTTAGGATTGCATACGCCTGGGTTCACGATGCTAGATGTAGCGCCGGTGTCTATTAAAAATCTTAATTTTCGAACAACTGTGTCAATTATTATATAGGGTAGGACCGGATATTGGAGGCTATTAATTGAAAATTTTCGTTTCTATCGTGTTGATGTTCTTCGAAGTTATAATTACGTCTGTTGATTGTCGATGTGTCAACGTCCATCGGTTCTACGGTGTCGTTTCTGTTAATAGTCGTATTGTTGTTGGTTTGAGTTTGATAATTTTGTCTGTACCTGTCGGATCTAGGAAGTTCGAATCTTTGATTTGATTGATTCTGATACCTCCAGTAACTATTGTTATTATTTGAATTCGAATGCTTTTTATTTCTGTCGTAATTTGAATTATCATTTCGATTGTTACTATAGTTAGTTCGATTATTTTTATTATTTGTATTTTTATTGAAGTTACTATTTCGACCTACATTAACTCTAGTGAAAGCATAGCCAGTTTCGTATAAAATTTGCATAGCGGCTTCTAAACTATCTGGTTGCCTGCAATATAACAGACCTCTCATTGGCTCTGGTAACTTGTTTTGAAAAATTCTAAGAGCTGTTTTGCAATTATTTTTTGTTTCAGTTTCGGCACTATTTTCAAATTTTATTTTATTATTTAACCTGCGTAGCATAGCATTTATTTCATTATAAAAATCTACACAATTCGTTTTAAATGTTATGAATCTAATGTAAGTTCATCGAAAAGTTGATCGACGCTTAACCTATCACCGAAATGTTGAACAAAAAGAGTTTTCACCTCTTGCCACTTTGTAATACCATTATTTATTTCAATTATTTCGCGAGCTTTTCCGATTAATCTACTTTTAATTATATCAAAAAATATTTTTTGGCTCAGCTCATCATACTTAGCTAATAAAGGAAAAACCCTATCTACTAAACTTGTAAAATAAAATAAAGGTCGTCTCTATCACCATTGAAAGTTGGCAATTGACTCAAATATTTTATTGGATCTAAGCTTACTTGTGTCATCGTGTTTATGGTGTTGGTTCCTCCTTCACGTACGTTGAGAGTTAATTGACCGGTTTTTAGTATATTGCTGCTGATTTGGGAATTAATTTTTCGTTCTTGTTGATTATTGATGATGATATTACAGCTGTCGTCTGCTTGTACTTCTTCTGGTTTTACTTGGTCCTGTGAATTCTCTTCCACTGACGGCAAGGGCCTGTTGTTGTTCATTAGTCGATGTCGCTGGTCTTTTGCTTTATTTTTCCTAATTTTATTCTCCACTTTTGTAAATTTTGGACAATTTACTTTTGATTTCAGAATTTCACAATCAATTAATTTATTTTATTTATTTGTTTAATTGATTAATTTATTTTGTTTTATTATAGAGCGTTTTTCTTTCTTTTCTTTCAGGTTCGTGGAGTTAAATAATTAAAATTAACCGTGTTTTATTATTGGAATTTTCACTTCCACTTTACACGTACTCCGAAAGGATGGCAAGTACTAACAAATTTTGTTAACAATTTTTCAGATGTTTCCTTACTTCGGAAATGAAAAATGTTGTAAAAAAAAATTTTGTTTCGCACAGAATTATTTTAACAGCATTTGCACTGAATAACAATTTTATTTCTATTATTTTTTTTGCACTGGATGTCCTTTCGTGAACATCCTACCGACTGCGCCACTTTTAGAATTCTTACCCTTTTCAGCAAGATAAAAATAGAAAAAAATATTGGAAAGAAAAAAAAAACACAACTTTGAATTTAAATCTTTATTAGAAAAAAATTAAACTTTCACGATTACGACCGAGACCGACTTGTACGTAAGATTAAAACAGACTAACTTTCTAACTTGAACTTTTCATTAGGTTCTTCATTGAGTAAGAAAAAAAATGCTTGCTTCTACAAAATTACAAAATGCGCGTGTGAGAAAATGATTTAAAAATGTTACTTGATACTTTTGTTTTTCACAAAAGTATTTTCCGGTGGAGGAGTAATTTAGCTGAGTCTGCGTGCTTTTGATTATGTGAAAAAAAGGGTGAATCTTGTGGGGACGTGACCTATATATGCTTCTAATTTCCTCCACTTTTTTTATCCAGCGTTCCATGCTTTGCACTTTATCGCTAGGGTTGTATTCCGGTAAAACTTCATTACCGACATGATGTCTTCCCCTACTGGATGTCATAGCACTTACGTTTTGTGTCAAAGTACACATTATTTTAAGTAAATCCTGGAAGTCCGGCGATCTATTCTCAGGAACAGAAGGGTCGGTACATATCGACGTTCCGCTTGTAGTTGAAGACAGAGGTGTATTACATTGGAAATTTTCACACAACATCATGTTATTCACATTCTCCACATTCTCTTCTTGCCACTCAATTGGTGCCATGTTTTTTACTCTTTTTCTATACATAGCTACTTCTAACACTACTATCAATACCTTCACAGTGGCGCAACAGTTGTACAAGAATGGAGCACTTTATCCCACTTCTGAAGTTGTTAAAACTAGTATAAATGATAGGCACTTTTGAATTCAGTTTTTTGTGTTTTTATTTTTATGTTAAAGTGTTTTGTTTTTATTTTGACACTTGTCCGCTTAACGGCTCAAACTCACTCAATACCAGGGGGAGGGAAGGCACGCTCCTGCACACTATTGGGTCCTGCAAGGTAATTGAAAGGTTCAGATGAGTAACAGTACTCAGTGAGAAGATTTCTATCATCTACATCACACCACACGCTCATCCATTCTACGTCTACACATTCGATCACTAAGACCTCTAAATAATTGATCACTTAGGCCATTGCAATTGATCGCTTAGACCATTACTACTGATCACTTAGACCCATTTTCATATTCGGTCACTGAGACCTCTAAATAATTGATCACTTAGACCGTAACTGTACCACACACACAGCCACACAAACAATCAACCAAGCAACTATAATACAGCTACATTCAATAAAGTTTCGATACTAAGATTGACTATACTACTCTACTTAGTAATATTAAATCTAAACGAAATATGAATCCACTCACGAACTTATCGATTGTTTCAATATTGTTTTTCCACTTTTATTTTTCCAACTATATTCACGCACGCGGGAGAACTGTCTGACTTCTAATGCACAGTCTCAGTTTCCTTATTTTCTCCTTGATACCTTTTAGCCTGTTCTGAGAATTATTCCCAGAAATCCAAATTAACAGGGGCAAGGATAATTACTTTTACAAGCAGCCTCTCACCGGTGGCGACCTATACAGATTCTTTTCCGTTCTTTCGTTTCAAGGACACTACAGGGATGGTTAATTAGTTAGTTTTTATTGCATGCGAAATAACTACGCCTAAGGGATCTAAGCATTTTATTTAATTTTATGTTATTGTCGGCATCTACCTTATATATTTTGTGACATAAGCCACCTAAGTTTTGCCCTCCTATTTATATTTTTGGTGTAAATACCAACTTACTGTCAGAAATAATTAATAAAAAAACTGTGGAATTAAATTTAGGCAAGGCAAAATTTTATTTTCGTAACCTTGATTACCTAAAGACAAAATTTTTTGTGAATTACGTGGGTTTACACAAAGAACTAGTGGAATTTTTTAAAAATTCGCCAATAGACGCTTTCTCCTTTACGCCCAAGGAGGCTAGGAAATCTACCATGTTGATCATGGGACTTGACGGTGACGTCAAGCCCGAAGAGATCATGGAAGATATTAAAACACAGGTACCTGACGTAAATATTTCAAAAGTTTTTCGCTTTTCCACCCCAAATTCTCGAAGAATAGACATACCCCTAAACATTTTTGTCGTGCAAACGGATACGGAAGAAGAGATGAAAAAAGTAACAAACATAAGATATATTCTCTTAAATAGGATTCACTGGGAATAGAGACGCTCCAAAGATATAGCCAGGTGCTTCAGGTGCCAGAGGTTTGGTCACACTGGAGTCTATTGTGGGTATGAACCCAGATGCGTGGTATGTGGGGATAAACATGACTCCTCAATCTGCATTGCACTGGAGAAAGAGAAGAGGCCTCGCGCTAAATGTGCCAACTGTCAAGCTGGTGGTCATCCGGCAAGTTATAAAGGATGCCCAGAATTCCAAAAATATAAGTCCAAGAAAGATATACTAAAAAATAAAATCAAGGATATTAGAGCAAACCAGTCAAGTATTGTTACTAATGTAGCTAAAACTAATGTGGTTAATCGAAGTAAATCCTTCGCGGAAATCTTGAAGGGAGGCGGGAGGACACTAAACTGTCAATCTGTTTCCGACGGCAACGTCCTTAATGATTATATGAATGAAGCGCAGAATCTTTTTAAACTGCCATTCATTGACCTAGTAAGGAAGCTTAGGGAGTTCTGGCCTGCATACAAGCTGATAAAAACACAAGATGAGAAGATAGTAACCTATCTTAACTTTACAGCCTCCTTATTAGGATGAATTCACAATCTACATTGAAATTACTGTCCTTGAATGTCAATTCGCTTATCTCCCACGAGAGAAGACTAACTCTTCTAAACCTATTAATCGACCTAAAACCCCAGATCGCATATATCTCGGAAACAAGATTAAATGACAGACACAGACTAGCCCTAAATGGTTACAACTCTGTAAGAAATGATTCTGGTAGGGGAACGGCCATTATCATTTCGGAAAAAATCAAATACGTAAAAATCCCTTTTAACAGTAATATCTTCTCGGCTTGCTTTGCGTCAATCGAGTTTACTGATATCCAAGGCCAAGTCAAAAAACTACTTACAGGAAGCATGTATATGCCAAGCAATGTTGGGTCCTCCATGATAAATGACTTAGAAATTCTTTATTCCCGAACTCGTGACTACGACTTCGTCATTATCGGTGGAGTTTTAAATTCGAGACACGTAAATTGGGGTGACACGCAGATTAACCGGAATGGCAGAACAATTGCTAACTGGCTACAAAGCGGTCCTTTCATAACCTTGGATATTTTGGCTCCCACTGGCCCCACGTTCCCCAGGTCAGCTTCTACACTAGATTTCTTCCTAGTCTCTTTTTCAGTGATTAACCTTAACGGCAACAATAACAGCACACTTTGTTTCACGATTCCCTCTCCCTCGGACCATTTTGGACTAGTTGCCAAGCTAAACCTTGGAGGCCTAGCACCTATGCCACTAGCGCCACGTACTTACGTTAGCTATGAAGAAACGGAATGGGATAGTTTCAGATTTGAATTAACCCGGGAACTAAACCATATTAGGATTGCCGAGAACGAAAACATATCCAACGCCGAAATCAACAGGCACATTGAAGACATAACGGCACTAATCAAGCAGAGCATGGAGAGACACTCTAAAACCAGAAAAATAATGAGTTATAAATACTCGCACATCTCAAGAGAGACCTTAAGGCTAATCCAAATAAGGAAGGCATGGCTCAGAGCCCAAAAGAGGGTATTTCACCGACACCTAAACAGGGTAAACCGTGAGTACACGGAATTAAATGCTAGAATCAAATGCTTAAACCAAATCATAAAAAAAAAAGTCAAGGTGGAATTGTATATCGCGTTCAAAAACAGATTAAGAAACATAAATCCTTCCCCAAAAGCGTTTAAAGAAATCGATAGAATAACAGGAAGAAAGGTTTATGGCACCAATATTAATGAGAGTCCTCTATATTACCTAAATCGTCAACTCAATTCTACCGCGGAGAAGATTGAGGCATTTCGCAATTTTTACACAGAGCTATATGCTGAACGAACTCCGTCCTACAACCAAAATCTTCTATCACAGGTCATCTATACGAATAGGGACTTCCAAAACGAACTCAGCGGTAGAACCTTAACACTTTTCTCGGACGTTAACCCTGCCTCGACACAAGTGAGGAATTTACCTCAAGTGCAAAAGTGGCGGAGGCGAGGCTACAACTTAATAATAAGAAATCTTCTGGCCATGATGGCATACCAAATTATATTTTGCGTAAATGCCCGTTCACTTTAGATCGCACACTGGCAGTCCTCTTCAACCACTGTATTAACAATGGTCACTTCCCCAACAAATGGAAAATTGCTGAATTAATACCAATAGCCAAAGTGAGGAACTCAAAACAAGTTAATGACTTCAGACCAGTATCACTCCTTCCCACAATTGAAAAGCTTTTCGAGAGAATTATCTCCGAGAAGCTTGACGAGTTCCTTGAAGAGCATGACATAATTCCAGAAAACCAATTTGGTTTTCAAAAGTTAGGTACATTCCACGGACCAGGTAATCTCTTACAAACAGAATCACTCATAATTTTCGAAAGAAGATCTGTACGGTGGCACTTGACTTAGACCTTGAAAAAGCATTGATAGAGTATGTCATAAGGGGTTGATTATTAAGCTGATTGAAGCTAACTGTCCGACTGCAATAACAAAGTTAATTCAGAGCTTTCTGACTGACAGAGTTACATCAATCACCATCGCAGGCCAGTCATCAAACCCTATCCCAGTATGCTCTGGGGTACCTCAGGGATCAATTTTGGGTCCAAAACTCTTCAACTTCTTCCTACACGATTTCCCCCTCAAGAAATTTAACTCCGAAAACCCAGCTGCCATCCTGTACGCGGACGATACGATGATAATAGCTGAGGGAGAGAGGCCTCACCAAGCTCTAATTAAAATTCAGGAATTCATCCCCCCCCCCTCCTGGAGTATTACCAGAGTTGGGGATTCAAGATTAACGAAAGGAAAAGTGGACTTATTTGCTTCCGTAATGCTAGTGGAAAGGGGCACCACTTGGCGGTTCGCGAAAGCAAATCACTTGCTCTAAAAGTAAATAATAGAACGATACCCCTGAAAGAAAATATTACTCATCTCGGCGTCAACCTTCACAATAGGCTAAAGTTTAACCACTATCAAACCACTATTAATATGCCTAATCAATTCAGCTGAAAAGGTCCTAAGGAGATCGGAAAACCACCCTAATCCAGTAATCAATTCCATAATTGAAACAAACAGGAACGATTCAATCATGGATAACTACTACCTTTCCCCTGTAAATATATTGCATGAAAGTTCCTCGGATCTCTTTAAACCTAGAACGACCAGTTCCCTGAAATTACCCTTCTATGAGAAAGCGTCTATGAGCAATTACAGATGATAACCTCCCCTAAATATAAACAAATCTAAAAATGGAGACAAAATATCTCCAGACACACCGATAGTACACCTTTACTTATATTGTTTAAACCCACTGATGAGGCAATATTTGAGCCCAATAAGTCATACTATTAGTAAACTCACATGAAAGACGCAGTCCGAAATAGTTTACAGACTATAATTTTATATGCAAGAAAATGAAAATGTAAATGTAAATGAAAATGAAAATGATGTGATAAGAGTGATAATAATATTATTAAGAAATTTTTTCATGATAGTCATATTAACAACTAAGCATATGTTTAGGTGGAACTTCCACATTCTTTACTTCTGTTACAGATACATACACAGTATTGAGCTCTTTGATTTTATTTAGTTTATAAGTTAGGTTAGGAGCCACTGAAGGCAACGTTGTTAGTATTCCGGGAGCAAGCATACTCGTAGGACATATAAGAAATAGAACGCAATCAAAATATCAAATAATGATCTGTAGTCATTTAATAATAATACCAGCAGTAGATAATTTCAGCCATATCAGCAAGTCGAACATACCTTAGGGATAATAGATAACGTAAGTCATGTACTAAAACTTCCATGTATTCTTGGCCTCAATAAAATTACTTTGACTTTGACAGTCTACGCTTTTCAGTTTCACTTCTCTTTGGACTGATGATTCGTTTCGGTTACGCACTCACAGCACCAAAACGTTTCTCTTGCGTACACTTCTATGCAAGCATGTTTACATTTTCGTTACGTTTTTGTTTCAACTTGCTTGAAGGGATAACACTTAATTTTGTCAATAAATCTGGCAGCTTATTTATGTGTGCCTTGGCGTTGCCACCTTCAATCAGCTTGAATGAACAAATTTGTCGCATTAAGAATACTTTGTTGGTTAATGTATTTTTTTCGTGATTTTCTTTCAACGCATTCCATGTTTCTCTTGCCGTCCTTTTTGTGCGAATTAAAGCAATCTGGTCATCTTCAACGGAAAAGCAGATTATTTTTTATAATTTTAATTTAATTTTTCCCCCTTTTTGTAATTTATTGAATATTTTTTTTTTTCATTTTAGAATTGTTATCTCACTTAAATTTGTTTTGTAACATTTTAGTCTTGTTTTTCTTGATGAAATACATTAACATAAATACTTGGATTTAATAATTTAACCGATAGCTTTTAATTGTGGCTTTAGTCTGTAAGCTATCGCTGTGAAGTTATAAATAAATAAATAAATAACTAATACCTCTGGCTTCGTCATCCTTTTCACACCATGTATCGATTTCCGCTTGATTCGTTACATTTGTACTTTCTTTAGTTACTTTTGGTTCTGGTTTTTCTGCTTCTATTACCTTTTTTCCATAGATTTCTGCTCCGTAATAATAGCTCAACCTTAAATTTCCAGTTTGCATAATTTGTGCTATTTAATTTTGTCATCAGCAAATTTTTGATATCGGCCATTTTGAAATCTACTTCGTTCTTACTTTCTTTATATTGAGTCTAAATTACTTTTACATAATGTTCAGAAAATCTCAAACTCTTTATTCTGTCTCACTGGGCCCATAACCTGTTGGAAATGAACTTCAACCTTACCACGATTGCAGGAAACCGCATGAGATTATAAAAGACAAGTTTTGTTTTTTTTTATGCTGAATAATAAAGATGTTTATTCATTGAAGGTTCAACTTAGCCTAACTTACACAATATGGAATATGGTCTGAGCTGTTCCAACATTGTGAACGCCACCACTACACCATTCATTCACTACATATATTCAACACAATTACATTAACTTCTATTTGTTAACTGATACAGGGTGACCTCCACAAATTTTACGATTGTTGCAAAAGCAATAATTTGGTAGGTACTCAATATCGACAAATGTGAGGTGATGACTTTCCACAGGAATCTGAATCCTATCTCTTATGTCTAGGGGCTCTCGGCTTCCTCGATTTGCCGCGTTAGTTCTGTCTATGACTTGGGTGTCAAATGTGAGCATATGTATATTGAATTTTAACTCCCACATAAACCACATGGTATCTAAGAGCAGTTCTATGCTGGGCTTTATAAAACGTTGGTCTCGAATCCCTCCATAACATTACGTTTATATATTTGCTTTCTGAGACCACTTCTTGATTCTTCCACACTATGAGGATCACTTGCAGCTTTTGAATATGCACTCGCTTGAGAAACGTCGCATGGTTGCCAATGTAACTTTTGTTCACCAACTCTTAAACGCGAATGTTCATTCCCCGTTGTTCCTTGACAAAATCTCTTACCATGATAATAGGCACAATTTGAGAAGGCTGCCTCTGTTGCATGTCATCTCCTCAAGGTCTGACTTTGGCATGTATGAACCTATTAATCGCATGTGCATTACTGTTAATAATTTGGCTGAGTATTTTGTTGTTGACGACTATAAGCATATCTTAAAAAAACGTCTATATAATATTTAATTTTCAGTTAGATTTAATTTAGTTTTTTATCTTTTTGTTCTATGTCGCATTCCATGACATTTCATCTGGTGTTTGGGCTATGTTTAGTGTAACATACTAATATCGGGTTTTCCAATAAGAGGTGTTATTTTTATTAGCCCGCTATTTCGGTAGATGTCACTTTTGTCATTTTTTAACATTTGACAAGTAGAAACTACGCCATTAATAAAAATGGAACGATACACGATTCAACAACGCATTGAAATTATTAAGATTCACTATAAAAATGGTGAAAATGTGGCAGAGACGGTTCGTAAAACTCGAACATTTTTGGGTCGTCGTGAAGCACCTTGTCGGACCGCAATACAGAAATTGGTAGAAAAATTCAAGCTGTCGGGATAAGTTAGTGATGTGAAGAATAAAACCCGTGCACGTCGCTCAAGAACAGCCGAGAATATTGCTGCTGTAGCCGAAAGTATTGAAGAAAACCCAGGTTTGTCGATTCCTCGTTGTTCTTTGGAATTAGGCATTCCACAAACGTCATTACACCGTATTTTGCATAAAGATTTGGGTCTTAAGGCTTATAGAGTTCAGTTAACACATGAACTCAAGCCGGCCGATCATCAACAACGTCGAGTCTTTGCTGATTGGGTCCTTGAAATGCATGAAAATGATCCTTAATTCCATCGAAAACTCATCTTGAGTGATGAGGCCCATTTTCACCTCGATGTCTTCGTCAACAAATAAAATTGTCGCATCTGGGGCTCGGAAAACCCAAGAGTTATTATTGAAAAGCCTCTCTATCCTCAACGTGTGACTGTTTGGTGCGGTTTATGGTCCCGCGGGGTCATTGGACCTTACTTTTTCGAAAATGAGGCTGGAGCAACAGTTACGGTGAATGGATTGCGCTATCGACAGATGATTAATGATTTTTTATGGTCGGAATTGGATGGTATTGATCTGGACAACGTTTACTTTCAACAAGACGGCGCTACGTGCCATAAAAGCAACGAAACCATTGATCTTGTACGGGAAAAGTTTCCGGACCGTGTTATCTCTCGAAGAGGTGATCACAATTGGCCACCGAGATTTTGTGACTTAACACCTTGCGACTTCTTCCTTTGAGGCCACGTGAAAGAGAAGGTCTACGCCAACAGCCCAGCGTCGAATCAAGACCTCAAAGATGGAATTCGTGAGGCTATCGAGGACATAGGGCAGCCACTTTGCGATTTGGTTATGGAAAATTTCATGAAAAGGATATGGTCCTGTAGGCGTGGTCGTGGTGGTCATTTGGCTGATGTTATTTTCCATTATTAACGGCATACCTTCCTCTTTATAATGAAATAAAGATCCGATAATAATAATAATATTTATTTAACCATGAATAGTACGCAAGAATTACATCTTATATAGTACAAAGTATTAATTCGGTTGACAAATTAAGGAAAATACTTAATATTTATATTTAATAATAATAATTCATTATTAGTTAACTGAATTTAAATGAATTTAACCTAATTTATAAATGTATAAGAAAAGGGTATGAAACAAAAAGTAAAAAGAAATATATTTTTCTCAGAAACAAGAAGCAAAAAAACAAAAAAAAAAAAAAAAAAAAAAAAAAAAATTAATTAGTGATTAAATGCATTTTTAAAAACCTTCTGAAAGCTGCCCCCACTCTAATCCTCCTGACGCTGCAAGGCAAAGTATTCCAAATACGTGGGATTTGAACGAAGAGAAAGAACTCTCAAGTATTGTTTTATTATAGCGCAATGACAGTAATTTATTATGTCTAGTTGATTGGAGAAATCGTATTCGACAGTACAGATATTCGGGCTCCTTTGTTTGCATTAGCTCATAAAGAAAAATAACTGCCCTCCACTTTAAGTACAGATCAATTGGACATCCCAATAAGTTCAATTTGTATGAACTCACGTGATCAAAACGACGCAGTCCATAAATAAACCTAATGCAGTCATTGAATGCAACCTCAATTCGTCTTGCACAAAGTGAGTCAAGTTTGGGGAAAAGTATACTTCCATAAGTGAAATACGGTAATAGAAGAGCTTTGACTAATTTAGAACGAAGGTTAGGTGATAATATACTAGCGGACAGCCACAGTCTACGGAGCCCAGAGTATACCTTTCCCATTAAATCTTTGACATAACCGCAGCACTTCATTTGCCTGTCTAAACGAACTCCCAGATTCTTGACTTGACTCATGAAAGGCAAGATGGTCCCATTTAGCGTTATAGGAGAGATATCCGCGAGATCAAAATTGTTTTGGCTAAATAGTATACACTGAGATTTTAGCGGATTTAATATCAGGTCATTGTTATACGACCATTTTACAATTCGATCAATGTCGCAATTCATGCGCTCAACACAATCTTCTATAAGTCCAATAGGCCTGTTGCAGTAAAGTTGAACGTCATCCGCATACAGTTGAATTTCAGCATCCTGCAGAATATCAGGAAGATCATTAATATACATACAGAATAAGAGAGGTCCAAGGACTGAACCCTGTGGAACGCCTCGGCGAAGAGGAAGAGTATCAGAAATTTCATTATTGACTTTCACTCTTTGCTCCCGATTAAACAGGAAATTCTCAATTAATTTTTTGGCCGATTTAGAGAAATGATAAAAAGAACTCAATTTTTTAGATAGTAAATCATGGTGGATGCTATCAAAGGCTTTAGAGAAATCAAGGAGAACTAGAACGCTGACATTGCCATTATCAAGAGCTTGGCGAATGTCAGTTGTGACTCTTAGCAGTGCAGATTCGCAACTATGACGTGGACGAAAACCAGATTGCCAGCGAGATAGCAGCCTGTGGTCCGTAAGAAAGTTTTGTATTTGCCAACACATTAATTTCTCCAACACTTTAGCCATAAAATACAGGATGCTTATTGGGCGGAAATCACCAACACTCTCTGGTAACCTTACCTTAGCGATCGGAAACACATTTGCTAGTTTCCAAGAGGCTGGAAAACTAGATGAAGTCAGGCAGAAATTGATAATGTGTAATGCATACGGATGAATAAGAGGAAATAAAATCTTCAGAGACTTTCGAAGTGACGACTGGCTTGAGTGACCTCTGGAAAACGACCAGTGCTAGGGGAACTAGAATGACTGGAAGTAAAATAAACATTAATATCATTTGGGCTCAAATTGCAAATATTTTGTTCCTCTTTACAAACACCCGCCAGTTTGAGATTTTTCCAGAGAGTTTTGGAGGGAATATCAGGACTAAATTTTGAAGAATAATACGCAAGTTTGGCTGTGCGGATTGCCGTATTGACTGCATTCCGGGCTCTTGTGTAAGTGTTTCTTGCAGTGGTGGACTTGAGACGCCTAAATCTACGGTAAAAATATTCCCGCTCTGTAATTAAAGAGAGTATATGTGAATTAAACCAGGGGCAGTCATTGGGTCTAGGGTGCTTTACTTTAATCGGAGCATACTTATCGAGAAGATACTTCACGTTGTCTTCCAATAGTTTCAGCTGAGCATCAACTGTCGTGCAGTAATAAATATCGGTCCAAGGCATTGATTGGCATTCCTCATACAAATTAGCATAATCCATGTTATTAAAATCACGGTATGTCGCCAACTTGATCATATTATTGTAATCAATAAGAATATTATAGCTAACAAATAAAAAATCATGATCAAACAAAGAAGGCGGGCTTAATTGGCTATGAAAAGATGGACGAGAATCGTCAGATGTTAGGATTAGATCGAGTAATGATGGATTAGATGTGTTGAAATAGGTTGGCAGAGAATTAATTCTTGATAGATGTAAAGATTGCAAAATATCAATAAAGGCATCACTAAGATTAGTTTGCTGGAGAACATCAACATTGAAATCACCCCCAATTAGGACATGTTTATACCGATGACACAATCGGGACGTTATGTTTTGGAATTCACTTATGAGATCGTTCTTAAAATTACCAGGCGGGCAGTATACTATTGTAAGAACACATTTTTCAATACCTGTATCCAATTCAACACATAGAAATTCAGCATCATTGCCTCTTGAGGAGTAAAGTTTTTTTACTTTAAAACAGTCTTTTATATACATGGCTACTCCTCCGCCGACACGATTCCTCCGATCATTTCTATATAAATTGTATCCAGAGATTTTTACAAACGAAGAATTAATACCATCATGCAGCCAGGTTTCAGAAATTAGAATTGCATGCACTGAAGAACCATTAAAGATAAACCGAAGTTCATCCATCTTATTTTTAATACTTCTGGCGTTCAACACGCATATATTTAGGCCATTCGCCCTTTTGCATAAAATATTAAAAAGAGTTCTTACCCCGTTCAGTGATGTAGTAGAGCTAATCACAGCTATCGAAGAAAAGAGCAGCAGCAGCAATCAGAAGGCTTATAATTTGCAGAACTGAGTTCATTATGAAAATAAAAATAAAAATAAAAATAAAATAAAAATAAAAGAAAAAAGATATATAGAAGATATAGGTGTATAGGACAAATTAGCACATGAAAGATGCAAAAAACACAAAACAAATTAGCAGCAGAAAAAAATTCAATCAGAGTTTAGAATAAAAGCAGTATTACAGCTCCGGCACTGATAAGTCCTATTGTTAGCTCACAATATCCAATTGATCCATGCTATGTATTCTGATCGGGCGATCACCGCTTTTCCATTTGACAAATACGTAGCCTCGGTTCGTAGAGACAGAAAAGAGTCGCTGGGACTTGCGCAGCCGCCTGGCAGTACGTAGCAGCGCACTGTTTAAAGGGCTAAGGCTTTCGTTCACATAAATGATGTGGTTTTCTGAAGAAAAACCATGCAATTGATTCAATTTGATAGGGCCATGCTTTCTTAACGCTTGCATGAAAGTGTTCTGCTCATTAGTACACGATAACCGAACAACAATAGGGCAGTCATAGCGACTAGACTTAAGCGCATCACCACTTGTACCATTGAATCGATTTTTTGGCTTAGGTCGAAAGGCATCAATGCATTGAGAGGTTTCATGTTTCACAACTGCAGCAACATCTTTGAAAATTTTAATGGGGACTTCATCCTTTTTATATGGGACACCTTGGATTACCACATCACTGAGCCGATTTATCCGCATCTGATTGTCAAGTTCAGATCTGAGAGCAGTTTGCGTAGATGATACTTCAGCCAGCTGGTCTTCTATTTTCTAGTCGTGGTACAAATGATGCAAACCTTTCCTCCAGTTTACTAAAAAAATTTAGCTCAAACTCCCGAAAGAGTTAATTTATTTTAATGGTCAGCTTTTGCTCCAACACAGTCAAGTGGTGCATAGAGATGACCGTATCAATGGACTGGGACAAAACCCTCGAGAATACTTCACAAGCCATGAAACAGACTCCCTCCCTACCACATGCGAGGCCTGACGTAGTCCTTACATTATAAAATATTTGCCGTGCTCTTATGTAAAACTGACAAAAGTTTGATTTGAATAGCTCCATCGCTCTAAACTACTATTCATACAGAAAAATGATGTTCCGATAATCTTAAGCTTGCTTTCTTATCTTCCGAACCGTAAAAAAATTTTCATACCTTTCCTAACAAAATTATTTAAAAAAATTAATCTTAACCAAATGACTACGATTTCTCAAACAAAAATTCTCAGCTGAATAATCATTTTAATGTCGCTGTGCCGTCATGGCATGCCGTGGGCTGATGATTTCGAATGTAGCTGCCTACAGATTCGGACTCCGGCTGCACATACACACATGCAATTATCACTCAGCTGAGAGGTATTAAGCGTTAAATGGTAAGGTTACTTTGTAATCAAAACTATTTTATTATTTTGTTAAGTAAGGTATATAGAAAGTGTAGCCTTTGGGAAGATAAGGAATCAAGCTGTAAGTTACTAAAAGACTATTTTCCTATATGGATAGTAGTTTAGGCTCTGTGGCATACATAAAGCCAATGTTTAGCATTTTTCTATAAGTATCAATATAGAACATTTTAGAAAACGGACTCCGAACGCACACATATAGATTTCTGTTTCATGGCTTGGGAAGTATTCTCGAGGGTTTTGACTGGGATGATGGAATTGACTGAGTCCGTTCTTTCGTGTTCGAAATCTTCGTTGTATTGCGGGTTTGGACGGCTGAGCCACATTCCGATTCAGATCTTTTTTTCTCCTTGTCTGCCTTATTAGCAGACTGCTTATTCTCACCGGATGGCATCACCGTTAATGGAGATAAAAATTATAAGTAAAGATGCACGATGTAAAGCGACACAGCTTACACTTTTTAATGTATCAAAACCAAAGTTCTCGAGAACGCTTATTTAGTTTATGTTGAAAAAATGAACATTAACACGGAAACGGCGCAATTAATGACAGAATTAAGCTTAGGTTCGGAAATACGCACAGAATAGCCGGAGCAATGAAAAACACGTCTACTCGCCAGTTAACATCACAACTCGATCATTTATCTAAAAAAATTGCATTTTTCTTTGAATATCAAAATAACACCTCTTATTAGAAAACCCTTTACTAACAACGACTAAATGATGAAACGCATGTTTTGTTGACCGTTTATTTATTAAACGTGTCCATGCAGCGAGCTTGTGTTAAGCTGGTTCTGATAGTCATTATAAATTAATTTTTTCACTTTTACACCACTTTTTAAAATTTAAAACATTAATTATCAAGATTATAACTCTTACGGAATGTGATATATATTTATGCTAACTATATAATTTTTTGTAAGTAATCTCAGTCTCGTTCAATTTCATAAAGTTGTTTACTGCAGTGTTTTTTTTAGCGGAACTCGGAACCTTCTAGTATACAGACACCCTGTAGACTGTTAACAGATTAATTTCTGTGTTTTATAGCAGATGTCGCTACTTGAAATAAAAAGAAACTTTTATTTTACAGACTGCAAAGTATAGATATTTAAATACTAAATAATATGGAGAAAATTAATTCCAATCTTTTTAAATTCTTTACATAAAGTATGAAATACCAAGCCAAATAGAATCAGAGATTATCTCCTTTACAAAAAAGAAATGAATACATGGGGTAGGTCTTGGCTGTTGAAGTTTCGTCAAACTGCCACACTTGGAGTGATTCGTTTATAGGTATTAATCTTGACTAATTGCCAATTTTAACTTTGACAAATGTCAAATTTGAGCAAACAGCTGTTGAGGAAATGTAAATACAGAGCCAACGGTTATTCTTTTTTTAACAGTTGCGAAATGGACGTTTTCTTCAATGTTTGCAAATGAATAAAGTTTGGGAAGTTAATTAATATTGATGCCATTGAAAATGTATATCGTTATATCTGTGCATTACAATAATTTTGAAATGGAAGCTCAAGCAAAAGACAAAAGTAATTTGAATCACACGTGCGAAGTTGTTTACCAAAAGCAGTTTTCTCTAATGCAAGTTATTTCGTCAAAGAAACTGTAAAGAAGGATTAATAGTGGTTTTAAATAGATTTTCCGGATGGCATATCATAATTAGATCAGTGATTTAGTGTGAACATAAAATAGCGTCACTGACCATGTATAAAAATTTATTTACATTAAATAAAATTACTTGATTTTTTAAAAATTAGAAAATAAAGAAATAAAGAATATCTTTGGTTTCCTGCAAAGCTTATTATGTCGGAAAATGCATTCATTCAGTGCCATTGAAATAAACTTTCTCAATTAACTTCCCGAACAATCAAACAATCGGCGCGACATCAACATGAACATTAAAAAAAGGTGATTTGATTAGTGATAGTGTTATTTATTGAAATTATGAAAGTCCTGAGTGCAGTGCAAATTGATGGTGAGCGCATCCAATTCGAGGGGTTAAGTAATAAGGTAAGGATGGAAAATATTAAAAGTAAACTCGAATTCTAAATTAAATTATCTCTTGCAGATAAGTAATACTGTGATTGATAAGCGACCACCATGCTGGAGAGAAGAACCTGTAAAACCAAGTACACATTTTTTTCATTACTATTTTTCGTCCTTATCGGATAGATTTAATTTAATTTTCCTTCCACAACAGCGAGGTACGGTTGCCTCCTTGTGGTTATGATTTTATTAAGGACACTCCTACATAAATACTAACATATCGTCCTAATGATTTAAAATGTTAAAAGTTTATTTTTTAGTATTATTATTTCCATCCGAAAATATCAGTGTGATTTATGTTTCTCATTAAAAACCGAGACAAGTTAGCTAATTAAACTTATTTTACTAATTTGTGAACTAAACTGCTATTAATTAAGAATCTATGTACCCACCGTTCATGGTCTTGGCTTTATCCAGGATATTTTTATAATTTTTTTTGTTGCATTGTATTGTAAGCCTTTCTTGAAATGGTTCATCAGTAAGATTTTGGTGATATATGTAGATCGTAAATTTCAAACAAAGAACAGGCTTTTCTCAATGTCGATACAAAATTTTATTGACGAAACGTGATAGTTTATATCAGTTGTTGGATTAAGCTAGTAATCGGATGCTTGAATATGTATAAAAAGTGCTTAAGCACTCCGTTTCCTCAAAATATCATTGGATTATACTTTGACTGACTTCATAACTTTGTTTTTTTTTTATAACTTTTGTTTTCGCTCTTCAAAAATAACCAAGTGCTTTATGAGGGGCTCATTTCTATCTCTGCTGATATTCAAATTTTCACTGGTGCCAAAAATTAGAATCTTCCTGTCCTGATTACAGGTATAAATGAGATAGTAATAATAAACTATATTAGTATTTTCTTTTTGCTTTACACAAATCCATACTTATTTATCAATAACACATCTAGCTTCGTTTTAATGAGTGAATTCAATACAATTTTTTTTTTAAATCTGATAATATTTCCTTCATTTCAATCTATTAAACATTTTTATTTCTTTAAACAAAAGATAATTATGTGTCGTAGAAGTACCACAATATCAAATTCTAAATTCGTTTAGATTTCTCAAATTAAATGAATGTGCATTTCCCATATAATGTAATTGCCTACCTAAATATTCCGGGAAGATATTGTTTTTAATTTTGAAAATAAATAATAACTCATTAAAGTCAGTCTGCCTTTAATATTCATTCACTTCAGAATCTCAAACATATGCATTATCGGTGTAAACCTGTTGCACAATATCGTTCTCATCACGTTGGTCTGTAATTTCTGCATTTCCTCCACCATTTCTTGGTCGCTCAAAAAAAAAAAAAAATATTAATGTTAAACTCAATTGTCTAAATCTAAATCTTTTTCCCAACCTTAAAGCAAATCGATATAACATTTGAAATTTAATTGTACCAGTACCAGGACGTGGACTTATAGTACATTTTTTTTTAAAGTAAAAGTACAAATACCGGTACTATTTTCAAGTACAAGTCCCGATATACTGGTACTCATAAGTCCCATAAATAAGCTTAACCCTTTAATGTGCATTTTTTTCTATTTGGACACAAATATTTTTTATGATCCTGTATAAAATAAAAAAAAATCTCCATTATAACGGAAACTTTAAAGCATCCTTTTTTTAAAGAGAAAAAAAGCATTTTGTCCTTTGTAGCAATTCTGCTACATTGCGCTACTCTGGTATATATTTTATTTTACTTTCTAAATGAAAGAAATATTGCGAACAATTTTAGGATCCAAAAAAAAACAAAAACTGAATCCAATAAAAATATTTTAAATGTAGAAATAAAAACATTTTCATTGCAAAAGTATAAAACAGAAAAATTTATTTATAAATATGCGAGTTATTCGTTATGAAATTTGAAAAAGCAGTTGTTGTTTTTATTTAAACAAAGATGAGTGCCACATTTAGAGCATTTGAGGAAAGACAATCCTTTACATGCTGGATACTTGCACCTTTGGCGAACATCCGCGTGCATTGCCCAGTGCTGCAATTCATCTCTTCTAACATCTTTGGGCGGTACGTATGAAGTGCGCAACTTCTCCTTTAAAATCGTTTAAAGTGGGGACGGGAAGAATGTCTTTTAGAGCGCATGATTTTTTATAAAGGAGCCATGCGTTGACTAGCGTTAGACCCAAAAAATGGTAAAACAGGCGCATATACCATGTTTTTATTTTAGAACGTCCGATTAAGCTGTCTAAAAGGTCTACTCCTTCCATGTGTCGATTGTATTACTTGATGATGGCTCGACATTCAATACTGTTAATTTTTTTCTTTTTCTTATCATATCTCGATATAGTACCTAAAGACAGCACTCCGCAATATGTCGATAATAACGTTACAAATTTGTTATCTTTCGACACTACTGAACTTATTTCTACATTCTCATATGTAGTAACATATTCGGCAGAAGTGCTACGAGCAGCTTTTTTTATGTCAGTTTCATTGGGTATCTTACAATTTGGGAGACGATTACGGCGAACTGTACCTAGTGCATGATTTCATTGCTTAGCTAAATATACCATGAGCTCAACAGTAGTATAATAGTTGTCAATGAAACTTTTGTGATTGACATTTTTAGGAATATTTCTTGTCAATCTCACCACACCATTAACACATGACCCTGTACTTCTCAAGATATTCTTGCCCCGTATAAACTTCAAATTTATAGGCATATCCATCGACTCCACTAAGTACATATATTTTGTAACCCCACTTATGAGGCTTCATTGAAAGGTACTGCCTAAGATAACTTTTTGCTTTTGTAGCACATAGTTGTACATCTAAATATAAATGCTCGTCATATGGAATGCTTTGGTATCTACTGTTCAAATGATCAATAAGCGGTCTGAGTTTAAACATGCTGTCATGATTGGGATCATCCCTCGCAAGCATTTTGTCGTTGTTATTGAAATGTGGGCAACGTCTAATTCTTTAAAAAAATTTTTGACTCATCGTCTCCTTCACTCTTTCCAATCCATAGTGATTATTCCAATATTTCCTTACATTTGATATTGTGATGATGGCCGTATGTATGCAAATGCCGATATATTGCTCTAAGTCTTCTTTTGTAATGACTTCAGCTGAATTGATATTTTTCTGCGTTGCATATAAGTTTGATTCTTTCACAATAGCCTCCAATATTTCATTAGTGATGAAGTAACGGAAAAATTCTGTAAGAGTAACCTGTTCCTTCACGGACGCAGGTAGAGGTGTATTTTGAAAACGCAGCACTCTTGAGTCAATTTGAAGGTTCCGACGTCGCCATATCAAGTTATTTGCTTTTATTTTTCCACCATTATTCCTGAATATATTCGCTGGTTTCATATTTTCATCTTCTTGAATCGAAAGCTCTGCAACTTCTTTGATTTCATCCACAGATTCAGCTGCTATAGTATCAATTGGCATATTGACAATATCAAAAAGATCTTCAGTGGCTGCTATATCATCTTCGTCCGCATCTGAGAAATCTAATTCATCTTCACTATCGACAAATCCCATCAAACACTGTTCAACTAGTTCCTGAAGTTTTTTTTATCACAATCCATTGTCCTTTCTAACTGCAGTGCGCAATGTAGATAATATGAGACATATCGAAAAATAGCAAGCGAACAAATACTAGTTGACATAATTTTATCAAATTAAAAAACAATTTCATACAAACCTTTTTATAATAGATTATATTTTTTCTGGTAAATAAATTCAGAATTTTACTAAATATAGGCTTATGAAATTGACACAGTTTTTGATGAACTTTGCGCACAGTTTCTATAAATGCGATAATACCGTTACAAATATTGCCTGATGTGTATTTCCACTTTATTGTTGAACATCTACATCACACAGAAAAGGCATTGAAAATCAATCACACAATTTATAAGCGATATTTCGGATTGTAGCAGCAGATATGATACATTGCGCAATGACGGGTTAAGTACCCTATAAGTAGCAAAGTACGCACTTACTACAAATACCGCAAAAAGCGAAGTACTTTAGCTCTGTCCTTGCTCGTAAACCTCTCTTATTAGAAGGTGTTATGGTAGCATATGAGTGAGTATTGGAGGACGTGAGGTCCAGTCTATCAGCATGAGCTGACAGCTCACTCCGCTGTATATATGGCACGGGTGGCATGCTAGTTCGCCTCAGCTATTGGCGGAGAGTCTGGGGTGGGTCACTCGAAAACCTGCCTTGTCATGCGTCATTACAAAAAATTTGTCCTTTACAAAAACGAACGACGCACACATCCAGTCCTGAAGGGACTCTTCACACCACTTACCTGTAATCACTGTTAATACTTGTTGATGTGTACGCATGTGCCATTCCCCGATCTGCCTGTGACATTGCCGGCACTTACGTAATGCAATGTCCCTATGCACCTGATAAAAACGGATTGGCGAACCTAGTTTTCCTGAAGAAGGCCTCGAGAGGAGTGAAGGAGAAATAAAAATCACACTACCCCATGACAATTCTTTATTTATACATACCTTCATACCTTCATACGCTACGTGCACCATACAGTTCTAAGTGAGTCTATTTATTTATCAACTAGACATATAAATAAGCTTAATTATAAAAATATGGCGAACCGAACAACTGGATGCACCCTCGTTGGGATCAACGCAACACAAAAAGATTCAGATATCAAGTTTAGCGAATTATCTCATGAAACATGAGTATATCGATGCAAATATAAAAGAATATATGTATAAAAAAAATTAAAATACAGATAAACAGTACCTTGTTGTCTAGTTGTATACTGGCTTATACACCTACTGTATGTAGCTGTTTTTTTAATGTGATGTCTTCGTCGCTCTCGGCGTCGTATCATAGTCTTACACCTCTTGCATAAGGCTCCAGCTTTTCAAAGAAAATATTCATTTCCATCACTTTGTTGTACCCTGCTGAGCATGCTTTCCTGCGGAGAAGAGCCAGTCAGGGGGAGTTGGGATTGGTTATTCAAACACACTTTTAATCTTGATTTTTCATTTTCCTTTATTTTGATTTTATTTAAATTAACCGGAATAAGCTTTCTTTTGTTTCACAAATCTTCTTTGTATAACTTTAGTCAAACGAATTTATATAAAAACGAAGACTTCTTTAGGCAATCGAATTAGTACTCTTAGATGTAATCAAAATTTTAACTTCCTTTAAATTGTAAGTAAATTTCTTCGTCGTCCGGCCGCACCAAGCACCAAAATCCAGCTCGACTTTTCAAATCGCACTCATTACCGGACTCTACTCCGCGACTCAGCATAATTTCGTGTCGTTAGCACGATGCAACGGATGTAACTTGACACGTTGATAAGAACACACGAGTAAAATTGTTTGTTCTTAAACGAATTTTTGTTTACGTAGTCAAGTCGATGAAAGAAATATGAATTTTAAGTGTTCTTGAAAATTGCCCGTTCTTAAGAGATTTTATGATTTTTGTTTATGTAAGTAATGAAATTCGAAGGTTTGAGAAATAATTACGAAGGCACTTGAAATTGAACATTGAATATCTGAAATTGGAAATAGAACGGTCATCACAATTAGGTGTGACATGAAATGGGTGGAATGGTCATCACAATTAAGTGTGACTTGAAATGGGTGATCATTGTGATCACTATGTACAATCATATCATGCATGGTCACATTATGTACGATCATTACATTGTACAGTCATATCGTATGACTTTATTATGCAATGACCACACCATGTACGACCATTCCATTATGATCATATTATGTATGATCATTACTTAGGATCATTACAACTTGTCTTAAGTAAATTTCGGGAAGCTATAGTTTTAAAGTATACATATATGTAAAAGGTAGGCTAGGAAAACATAACTGTTATACCTTTGTCGTGTTCCAAAAGCAATCGAATAAGTAACCATAGAAAATATCAATTATGAACCGAACTGAATAAAACTCTCGAACTTCTTTACACATTAATTCTTTATTATACAACGAAACTGACCTATCTTAACAACTCGAACAATCTAATCCGAACCGAAACTTGACTCCACTCTGACTGATAACTAACAAAACGGCACTCGCCAGACCAGTCATTGGTCTTTTATGTCCGATATTCGGAAGTAAACTTTACTAACAACGCGGATATGTAAGCAAACGACACAACATTGTCGTTTGCTCTACCGGTTGCAGCACCTGAGTCGCTTAGTAGTAAACAATCGCTTTACATCAGGGATGCACAGACTTATTAAGACTAGGGGCCACTCGGGCAAATCATGAACTGATGGCGGGCCGATAGAAGTATAGGTAATTAAAGACAATAAAGAATTGATAATAATGTATTAAAATTGAAAAAGAATTTATTAATTTGAAGCGTGGCACTGCATAGTGCTTACAATCTTTTTTATATTTGGCTCAAATTTACTTGTAGCAACACGTAAAACTGCTTCCAAACTTTCATTTGCAAGGCGGTTTCTTTTTTTTGTTTTATTATTATTTAGTATTGAAAAAGTTTGTTCACATATATAGGTAGAACCAAATAAGCTGGCACATTTCAGAGCGTTTATGCGCAACTCTTTGTACGTATTTTTATCAATGCAGCGGTAAAATTTCAGCAAGTCTCCTTCGTTGAATTTGTTGCGTAAATCTTGGTCGTTTTGAATGTCGATAATTTCTAACTGCATTGACTCTGGCGCATTTTCAACTGAAATCGTGAAAGGATTGCTGAATATGTCCAACAGAGGTTTCGCTTTTTTAAACTCCGAAAATCTGTCTTGAAAAGATTGAATCAAAATATCTAGCTTTTCTACATAACTGAAATTAATCGCAGTTTTGTTGAATTTTTCAGCCATTTTCTTATAATTCGGAAAATGATTGTAATTTCCAGAATTCAATTGCGATCTGAAAAGTGTCAGCTTGCATTGAAAGGATGATACATGAGCGTAGAGCTGGGATATCAGTTGATTTTTGCCTTGAAGCCGTGTGTTCAAGACATTCAAATGATTTGTAATGTCAACTAAAAAAGCCAAATCACACAACCAATCAGGATTTTTAAGTTCCGGGACATCCCTTTGCTTTTCCGACAGAAATATTCCAATTTCTTCTATTAAATTTAGAAATCGTTCCAGTGTCAATCCACGACTTAGCCACCTTACTTCTGTATAATACAGTAAATCTCCATATTCGCTTTCGATGTCATCAAGGAATTGTTTGAATTGCCTGTGATTGAGTCCTCTTGATTTTATGAAATTTACAGTCGAAACTACCACTTTCATGACATTTTGAAATTCAATTTTTTTAGAACAGAGGGCTTCTTGGTGTATAATGCAGTGAAACTGCATGAGATCTTCAGTGTTTATGTTTTTTTCTTGCAGATGCTTTTTCAGCAAAGTAACTAGCCCGGAATTGACACCAATCATCGAAGGAGCACCGTCAGTCGCAACTCCCGATAATTTTGATAAGTCCAAATCAGTTTTTGAACACTCATCCAAAAGTACATTGAGTATATCAACTCCTTTGGTTTGACATTTCAATGAACACATTCCTAATAACTCTTCTAAGACTTCAAAATCTTGAGTAACACCTCGTATGAATATGAGAAGTTGAGCTGTGGAACTAATATCAGTGGATTCGTCGAGGGCTAATGAAAAAAATTCAATGATCTTAGTTTTTTCAGTTAATTGTTCCGGAATACTACCCGACAAAGACATAATTCGTCTTTGGATAGTCATACGATTCAGTTGAATTTTCTCAAACTTTTTTGCTGCTTCTGGACACATTTTCTTAGCGGCAATTTCTATGCATTCTTTTACAAAATCCCCATCATTGAAGGGGCGACTTCGCTTTGCTATTATTCGAGAAATTTCATAACTAACTTCTGTAGCTGTTTCTGAATCTTAAATGGGTTTAGTAAACATAGCTTGCTGACCAATAAGCTCCCGTTTTAAAGACAACATTTTTTGCTTTCTTAATTCGCCTGTAAACTTGGTAAAAGTAGGATGCTGCGTTTCGTAGTGCCTTTTTACATTATATTCCTTTGCAATCGCAACAGAATTCTTGCAAATTAAACAAACGACTTTGTTATGCGACCATACAAAAAAGTATTTCTCAGTCCAAATTTCTTGAAATGGCCGATTTTCATATTTAACCTTACGTTTTTTACTAGGTCCTGGCTTGTCCATGTTGCGTTCTAATCCTGGCTAGGATTAACACAGCACCTACAAACAATTACAGTACCTACTTAAATTATCGATCCTTTTTAAATTACCAAAAATAATTGATTAAATAGATAGGGAAACACTTATTAATAACAGAGTTTTACTTACGATTTCACAACACTTGACGGGTTAACACTGCAACAGGAAATCTACGTTGAATGTGGATCAAAATATATGACACCGGCTAGTCGAGTTAAAATCTACAATAGAACTATTGCCTTCCAAAAACACTGTCGGTCGCTGCGGTTAGCGTGGCTTTTATACCGCGCCTATAGAGTCGAAAAATCTCGAAACCGACTCTGGAAGCTTCGTGTATCTACTCGAGCAATCGGGAATTCGGGACTATTGCTATCTCGCTTGCTCACACCGCGCTAGAAAATTCTTGATTTCTCTACTATTTTGAACTTTATATAAAGGCGGCAAGCGATGTTACTTGACTTAGTATTTTTGGGCGCTTGAGGCGGCGCGGCCGCGGCGTCGTTTCATTCATGAACTGCCGCGGTATTTGAATGATTTTCATAAGTTTTATGGACGTCGCTCACAATATCAAAAGAAACAAAGTACTTTAATATTTATTATTTTGTAAATTACTTTTCGAACATATTTTTTTTGGTTTTGTTCTGGAATAGAATTCAATATTTTTCGAATGTACGAGAGTATTATTTTTGCTGTTGGCGGGCCACCAGTATTCGACCGACGGGCCGCGGTCTGTGCATCCCTGCTTTACATAATAATTACCATGCGAGGTTAATTATTATTGTAATCGTCGATTGCTCCACTAAGCGCTCATCGCAGCCAGCTTTTGGGCTAATCAGCAAAATAACCGACGGCTGCAGAACAATTCCATACGAGGCAGACTTATGTCCTTGGTTGCTGGAAGAATCTTCCGTATATCGGGCCATAACACCTTTATCGGGTTAGTATTTGGTCGTATACGTCATCCTCTTTATGTTTTGTTTAAGACCGATATACTAAGAGTGCTCTCATTTTACTATGACTTAGTCCTAGCACCCTTACCTACTCTTGTTTTTTTTTTAAATTGGGATCTTGTTCAGCTACAACCTAATATCACTGCTTGTGGTCGCTGGAAATCTTATCCTGGATTTTTTCTTCCTTTTGTTGCCGACAGAGCTACTCACATCATCCTGCCAGGTGATCGCCCGCAATCCAGCCGGAAATTCCGTACTGTTATACCTTGCCTTTTTGCATTTTCTGTCGCTCGATAATGTTTCTTTTCAGGGATATCAAATTAATTTTGATTTAGCCACGGTGGCTGGAGGCTGAGGTCTCTGATCTTTGGTCTTAAAGCTAAGGCACTGCTTTGTAATCACTTTTGGGTATTTGCTCGTTGTTCTAAACATTTACTTGCATGTGAAAAATTACTTTAGTTATTCAACACTCAACTGGCTTCCTAAAGGTGTACTTTGGTACTTTTATGGTACTTTAGCTAATACATATATGGGACTTGTGTAACAGTATCAGTACGGACTTGTACTTGAAAATTGTTTAAGTACTAGTATCGGTACTTGTACTTAAAAGATTTTAAGTCTTCTTTCTGGTACTGCTACTTGTATTTGGAATTTTACAGGTGTAATCTTAGTAGTACCATTATAGTTAATATTAACCCTCTAGCAGGCCAATTTTTCTTTTATCTGTGAAGTCCAAAACTGAAGTCAGAATTTCAGTCTGACTAATAGTTTTGTTTCCAAGTGAGAAAAAAAGGTAAGCTGCCTAGAGGCTGGATTGCCTGGATATGGATAAAAAATAAAAGATATGTATTACTAATTGTCGTTGTATTATTTCAAAAAAAGATGAAATGGAGATTTTAAAAATAATAATATGAATGCTTATTTTGCCCCTAAGTCTGTCGTATGTCCAACGCCATCATATCGTATGTTTGGTGGAGGACAATATGTCTTTTTACAACCTGAATTACCAGCTTGCTTTATGTGCGCTCAACAACGGTCCTCTTCTCGACCGGTTTCTGAAAATGGCAACAAGCTTCTGAAACTTCTTCGCGAAAGCCAGGTAATTTACAGAATATCGTTTGGTGTATGCGTCGATACAGTAAATAAGCGTAAAACGACCGCCATATTGATGAAATGATCAAATTGGCGCCATGAAGACCTTTATGTTTTCAAACGAATATGATAACTGCCTAGAAAACCATCTATCAGATCACCACCACTCATGTGGTACGATGATAGTGATGATATTCGGGTAGTCGATCTGAGGAGCTCTCTCTTGTTTTTTCCTATCATACCTCAGAGCTTATGCGGGTTGAGATTTTGGATTAGCTGTACGAAGTGGAAGCATACCAGCGTACATGGATGCCAATCGTATGTTTTTCGTATTTTTCCACAAAACCGTGGAAGTATCAACACCGAGTGCTGAACCCACATACTCAACAGAGCAACCTCGTTTTTCTTTATCCAGCTGCTTGTCTGTATGATTGGCCAGTTTGCAGTTATTTATACAGTTGTAACAAACCGTTCATAAAGAATATATCCTTCGAGCTCGTAAATATACCAACAATGGTGGTGAGGTGTAATATTGTCGAAGTGTAAAATATGATTCCGTAAATCCAGGATCGTTTACGACAATCGAAGAACAACCTTCGATGTAGCACCCATATTTGGTTTATTTGGAAGAATGATATTTCCACAACACCGATGTAAACCTCGAATTTATAAGAAAATCAAATTACACAATTAATACAAATGTAGTATGCAGCTATTTCAATGAATCGATTGATTGCAATAATTTAATATACAATTAATGCGGTCAATCGATTCACAACAATTTCGAAATCAATATGCATTATAATGCATAAACAAGCTAAAAAAAAAATAATAAGATTTCGACACCAAGTACACTCGGAACTGTGTCAACCAAATTAATAATAAAGAAAACAAAAACAAAAACACTTGACATGCATTTGCCGCGGCGATTAATGATTGCGTCACTGACCAAGCATTTTGGTCGTTGCAATAAATGTATGTCATCATCAGTTCCAAGTGTATGAGGTTATTTTTATATGTAAGCGTATAGTATGGTAAGCATAGGTTAACATAGGTAAGAACAATGTATAAATAACCCGGGGAATTTTAATAAAGAACGATTAGTCATTAGACAGTTGTACTAGCCATACAAGAATAGTCCGTGTTTTTATCTTTTTATTTGGTGTGAAAGCTGATAAGCTGCTCCGACTTTCGATAACCGTACTTATCTCGGAGTTAGAGCTTTGAATAGCCGCTCCATTGGAGTGAAAGCCACACGGCTGCTCCCAGGTCAATTTACCAAATCGTAAGATTATCACATGGCGACCGTGACTATTTGAATCGTGCATCCTCATTTTCCTTTGGCCAGAAAAATCTAAAATATTTGGACCGTGCAATTTTATCTTCGTTCGGACCGTGACGATTTGAATCGTGCATGTTCCCTTAATCGACAGTGACATATCACACGACGACCACCGTAGAGAAGTCTTCAAGAGGTCGGCACACAAGACACCAATCAATATTAAAACAGAAGAACATGAACAGCGAGATCGACAAAATATTCGAAAGAATTTTCAGCAACCTGGAAAAAACAAAACCACGGGAAAGCAACGTTGACAATTTAACTCACGAGGCTCCAGAATATAAACCTAGTTCAACGAAAATTACAGTACCGGAGAGGAATACAGAGGGCTTAACACTGTACCCAGTGAACGAGAAGCCGACACCATACATCCCAAAAGCAAGGCAGAGCAACGAGAACCCTCCACCATACAAGGCGGGACCAAAAAAACTTACCATAGAGGAGTATAGAAACAGGAGCACCAGTAAAGCACCAATTAAGAAGCAACCAAAAAGAGGAGGTAAGAGACAAAGAATCGCCCTGAAAAATTACAAAACACTCGCCGGATTAGCTATAACTGAAGAGGAACGAGCAAAATACGACAAATTGATAATGATGTCAAAGAAACAGTTAAACGTAATTAAAAAAAAAATTTATAAGTGAAACAGTAGATAAGTTACAGTAGAATATAAATTATAATGTTGCTAAAATATAAATAATTCTATTCAAACAATTTTGCTTTATACGAATATATAAACTAAAGAGAAAACAATTTTTTTTTTACTCCCAAAACAACAGAGGCAATCCATTTTTTTTTTCTATTTAAAAATGTTTCATTGTCTTAATTGTAGATTCATATCAGACTCAATAGAAGCTCTGAGTGAGCACATAGTAATAAACCACGAACAAAGTGTACATACAACAAAATTCAATACCTACAAGCACAAGAAAAGTACACTGCAAAAGATTTACAGATAGATTAGTACATAAATGTAGGGAATGTATGTATGTGTCTGATAATATAGACGACCTATTAGAACACAGTAAAATCAATCATTCTTAATAAAAGTAGAATAGATTTAAAGTTAACAAAGAAAATATATATATATACATTAAATAACAAAATAACAGAGTTTAAATGAACTATGGGTAGTACAAAATCAAAAAATGCCGACACCAACGGCGAAATAGTAAATAATCTAATTATAGAGGATATAGTTTCTGTCGAAAATAATCAAATAGTTATAATTTTGTGCATATTGGTTGCAATTAAAATCATTGAATTCGTTTATACACTGTATAAAGACCATAGAAAGGGTTTAAGGAAAAGATACCTCAGCACTCCAGCGAAACTAAATATAGCAACTGTCTGATAAATGGAAGCACTTATAAAGATAGAAAAAGAAATTGATGCAATATTGACCAACTATAATAAAACAGTAAACCGTCCGTATACCACGAAAACTCTGAAAGAGAAAGAGGAATTAACAAATCAACTCCTTGCCAAGGCAACAGAAAACGCACTAATACAAGCGGATGTCGAAACAATTTTGAAAATAAAAGTCATCTACGAAAATATTAGAAAGACAGCAAACAAGATCTTGGAGATTATTAAAACTCAGAGTAAAACAACGATGGCTTTTGACATAAAAACAGCTACATCGCTCATACAACCCTATGATGAAAAGCAGGATGAAACTGATGCCTTTATCGAGTCTATGGAATTACTAGACGAGCTAACAGCGAATGAGCATAAACCAATTATGATCAAATTCATCAAGACAGAGAAAGTAGCATCTGGAGAAGCAGCCGAAAAATTGGCTGAAAAATTTTCAATACAGTCATTTACGAATAATGTTGCAAATGCGGAAACAGCAATTATATTAAAGGCCAGTAACCTTGCAACACTTTCAGAGGTAACTGCGAAGGCAATATCAGTAGATAAACCACAGCCAAGTAATGTCCTACATTATAATACCAACCCATCAAGAAAGTTTCATTATAATAACAACCAAAGCTTTAACAATCAAAATAACTATATCAGGAACAGGGAGTGTTGGCCCAAACAGCAATACGATAGAAACATGACAAATAATAATAGACATGCACAACCACGAAATCAATATAATCACCGTAATAAAAGATATATTGGTAATGTTCCATCAAATAGTAACATACGTTACCAAAACAACACAAGAACAAACAATACCTATAATCAAAGGAGAAATGTAAACTACTTCCAATCGAGGGAATACCAAGCCCCCCAACCAGAGGAAGAAACAACACGGTTGGGGGCTGCGTCAAGTTCAAGCCAAGCATACATTGCCTAAACCTCTCCTTATCAAATTTTATTAAAGCGTATGTCGACATGTGCGGGTCAGTATGTATCTTGATTGTAGACACAGGGGCAGATATATCCATATTCAAGATGGGAAAAATTAGCAAAGAACAACCTTACTATCCTAAAAACACTTGCATTATTCAAGGGGTTACGGATACTACGAGGCAATCAATTGGGGCAACATACACAAAATTACGTTTCAGCGACCAATGCATGGTCGAACACTTATTTCAAATAGTAGAGGATGACTTTTCCCTCGGAGCTGACGCAATTCTAGGACTAGATTTCCTAGCTAAATTCAAAACCATTATCGACTATGATACGTGGAGCCTTACAATACACACACTTAACAGCTCAGCAGAAATCCCAATACTAAACGGTTAAATAACAACCAATAACTTTTACAAACAAAATATAGAAGTAACTGATAATAGAGCAGTATACACAAAAAACTACCGAATTCCAGAAGCACACAAAACCGAGATTAGCAGGCAGGTATACAAAATGCTAGTAGACGGAATAATAGAGAATTCTGTTTCTCATTTTAATTCTCCAATACTACTAGTACCCAAAATATCCAATAACCAAAGTAAAAAATGGCGTTTAGTAGTTGATTTCAGGAACCTTAATAAAAAGATCTTGGCAGATAAATTTCCATACTCGACCAAATGGGCCGAGCCAAATATTTCTCTACACTTGACCTTATGTCCGGATTCCACCAAATACCACTAGAAAAATCTTCTAGAAAGCTCACAGCTTTCTCAACTAATCAAGGTCACTACCAATATACCCGACTCCCTTTCGGACTTAACATAAGCCCAAACAGTTTCCAACGGATGATGACCATCGCTATGACTGGTTTAACACCGGAAATAGCTTTTCTATACATTGACGATATCACAATTAATACAAATGTAATATTATTCTGCATCATTTAACGCATAGTGTTCACCCGTGAAATGCTGTGGCATATTTTAAATAAAACATTTAGACACTAATATTTAGTTTGTTGTCTAAAACAAATACCGATAGCCCGAGCATCCATACATTTATTTAATTTTCAAGTAAAAACAAAACAAACTATTAAATTTTCATATTACACAATTAATACAAATGAAATATTCTGAAGTATTGTTCTGCACCAAACATGCAGGTAATTCAAATCACACATTTAAAAAAAAAAAAAAATTATGAAACTAATTTTTCAATCCCAAACAAACTTTTACTCAGAATCAAACACGATTCTGCATCAAAATCCATTATTATCTGCACCAAAACTTGCATCGGATTTTCAACTTTTGAATTTTTCCACTCACGACTGCTGACTTGCAAATCCCAACGACTTTCTCCGCATGAACTACCTTTTTTTTCCCACACAAAAAAAAAAAAAAAACAAAAAAAAAGCTTTCATGACTGTGTTGGGTTACCGACATTACCTTTACTTCCCTTTACTTCAGTGATTGGAGGTATTCTCGATAGGGCATCAGCCACAACATTTGTGGTTCCTGGTTTATATTTGAGTACTCCTCCAGAATTGGCACTTTCAAGACAAATCTACTTTCAACCAATCGCACCGAAATGTCATTACGTCGTGGAAAATTTCTGGTAACATTATAACCCTATAAGCAGTGATCCCACCAAAAGGAGGCAAAAGTAGTAGTAGAATCGAAAAAAGATAGTAGTAAATGTGGAAAAAAAGGGAGTATACAGTTATGGACAAAAAAATAAATACAGCTGTATTTAATATGCTCATTAACCTATATCTCAAAAACTATTTCTGTACTCCCAAGACAACACTTGGTAACGGATATTGTTATTTGCTCCGGAAATGGTGTAAATATCCACAAATTATCAAAAACCATATTCCATGTGGACAAAAAAATAAATACACTGATGAGTATTCTAAAACAATTTAATGAAATATAGAATTCTTATACATTGATTTCTGTTTTTGTTACCTCAGCTTAATATTTCGTTGTATGGCCCTTATTTTTGAAAATGTGCCTACACCTTTTCGGCATAGATCCAACTAATTTTTGGCATGCCGATATTGGTATGGATTCCCACGCCGCTTTTACCGACCGCCATAATTTTATTTGCTGATTTCTTGCTAGCAACAATGTCCTTAACTTCTTTCCACAAGTTTTCAATTCAAAATCCAAATTTTTTTCGCAGCGAACCATTCCTTTGTTACCTTTGCTGCATATTTTGGATCGCTGTCTTGTTGAAACGTCCAACGCAAAGGCAATTTGTCATCAGAATGAGGCAGCATTACATCTTCAAGTATTTTGGTGTAAGTTTCCTTGGTCATAATTCCTTCAATTAAGTTTATAGGACCCACACCATACCAAGAGAAACATGCCCAAACCATAATGCTGCCTTCGTCATGCTTAACGTCTTACATACTGCTTCCCATCCGATCCGAACAAATGAAACTTGCACTCGTAGCTCCAGAGGATATTTCGCCATTTTTTTATACCCTCATCGCCGGAACAATTTCGGTGTTCGATGGCGAAGCTTTTTCTTTGCTTGATGTTTCTATTACTAAAAAGTGGGACTTTCCTGGGCGATCTTGAAGGAAACAAGCTTCCTTCTACCAATCTTCTTCTTATTGTTCGTGTACTCACATTTACCTTAATTTCACTCAAAATCTTAGAAGACAATGCAAAGGATCCTTCTTAGATTTCAAGACAATTCTGTGATCCATTTTTTTTTTGTAGTTTTTCGTGGCCTTCCTCGATTTTCGGTTTAACCGCATTTTGCACCATATTTTAAGATATTTTAAGAGCATCCGACCATTGCAGCAATATTGCGATAACATTTCTCGTCAGTTTTTAACTTATGGATCAACTGTCGCATCTCAATTAAACAATGGTTACTGCGGTCCATGTTCTTCAAAAAATAAATTTTTGATTGATAAAATAATTATATTTTTTCTTATATAGTACTCACTTCACTTCCAAATAATATAAAATCACGAAATTTATCACTTGATTGCCAATTTATTTATTTTGTTGGCCAAGCGAATGTCGTTTACTTTACAAACGTCAAGAAATACTACGAACAGTTGGCATTTTTTTTTTCAAAATGGAAGATGACTGCACGTTTACCATGAAAGGGCGGTACTAGTCACCAGATGGCGTTACAGTCAGAATAATATATCAAACAAAAACATAAAGATTTTTCTTTCAGAAAGACTTGTATTTATTATTTTTTTGTCCATAACTGTATGTATTTCAAATGTTTATTGTCAGTATATTTAACGATATTGCATGTATGTATTGTAAATTAAAATACATTTTTATAGTTTCATTCTAAATTTAATTTATGACTTGATTTCAATATGATATGTGCTGCTTTGTGGAAAAGACTTTACAAGATTTTTATTGAAGGCAATTTTTCTGTTCAAATTCAAGTGGATCTAAATATTTCAATTATGATGTTTTTGGATCCAAAAATTAAAATTTTTTTTTTAATTTGCCGACAAAGTTTTATTTGAAAATTCAAAATATTTTGTTCTATTAAATTAAGCTGATCCAAATCACGCTTAAAGTTACTTGAATCAATATATTCCTCAAATTCTATTCCAAACAACATTAAATCAATTGGCAAACGATACTCCCTACCTGGAAGATTAACATCAATACTTATAAATCCCGGCTTAATAAATTTTTTTTTAAATTTCTTTAAAGAGTTTTTGCATTGATTTTTGCAATAAATGAATTATTTTTTGTTAATGTTATTTATGTAAGCGAGTATATACGGTAGAAAAAGAAATATAATTTATTATACTGCTTACTTAAAAATGTAAGAATTGACTCTGCATTTGTCGTACTTGCTGATTCTAAATTTTCAAAGGAAAATAATGTGAAATAGCGGCTGCCCTTGTTCCAAAATGCGATAAAATTACACTCTCAAAAGATAGCCAGCGTAATGTAAAATGTTTTAAAATTTTATGCATTTTTACTTTAAATTCCTTTTGAAAGTCCTGAAACTCAACCTGTCTTTTGGCATTTTGGTAGGATTTAAATTATGATGGCATGCAAGTTTTACAGAAATTGTAAGGGAGATAGTACATCATATACGGAAATCTATTTATGAGTGACGAAAGAAGCAAACGCGCTCTGCATTTTTTCCAGACCTTGATTTGTCAATGTATGCGTGTCCGGAACCCTAAAAAAACCTCAAACATAGTAAGTTTTTATAGTTACTGAAACTAAAACATTGTTATTGGCAACCCTAATTTTTCAATTTCGACTAATCGTTGCCATATTGATGTTTTTACTATAATTTTATGGCATATTTACATATCTGTCAAGTCAAAATATTTGTTGAAATAAATAAAAGTAAGTTTTGAGTTTGTAATTAAATATTACGAAATTGAGAGTTTTTAAATATTTCTTTATAGAAAATTATGAAGCTATTTCTTAGGTAGTTTTCCGTCCACAAGCAGGGAGCAGTGCGTCCACAGATTCACTGCAGTGGTCCTTTTCCTTTATAATTTGCTAGTAAAATTCTGCCTTTGAGATGATCCGCCATGTGAGCACAAACAGGACTGGAATTATCTTCACCGGCATTAGTTCGGTAGTGAAGTGGAATTATTTTCACTTGAGCACTTGAGTAGATCGAAGTGGATTGACGTTTACATATTAGCAGATCAGTTACTGAATTTTTTGTTTACTACGAAATAAATAAAAATTTCGTTATCGTACAAAATGTTGATTGTAGAACTGAATTACAGCACCATCTGATATTTTGCGAGAATTTTTTTCTATATACTCTCATCCTTTGCTTCGAACTTCTTTGTGCTTTCATTCAATATTTTAGAAATTATAAAATTTATACTTCTTTCCATGATTCGTCTTTCAATATCTACGAAAAAACGATTAAAAACTTTACAATATGACAGTTTACGATTTTTACCATAAAAACTAGAAGGGAGCGTACGTGTGAGGTATTGTAATGATTGCTTTGGCAGTATTTAAATTTCAATAAGCTATCTCCCTCACAATTTCTGTAAAAAATGCATGTCATCATAATGTAAATCCTGATTAAAGGCGAAAAAACCATATAAATATATTCTTCACAGATTCCTCAAGCTCTGAAGACAATTCTTTGGCAGCTGCTGATAGACAAAGCGCCAAACTATGACAAACACATCCTTGAGAAAATAAATTATTCTTTACACATTGAAGTCTATTTTTTACGCCATTCAGATTCTCTGACAAATCAGAGGCATTATCGGTACAAAAACCAATAAAATTACTCAATGGAATATTCTAATTACAGTAGAACGCCGATTATCCGAATTAATTGGGACCGGGGTCGATTCGGATAATCGAAAATTCGGATAATCGGACATAGACTGGTAATAAAGAAAAACGAACTGTCACACATAGAATAAACTTTATTAAATTTAACAAACTCAATTCTACAATATGTAAGTAGTGCACTAGAGATAGAGAGAGGGAGAGCATCAGTGCCGCGGCAGATGATATACGAAACCCCGTGCGCTCACTTGAACATCTCGCTCAGAGTAAGTTGCCTCGAAGTTGAAGCGCGTTTCCGTGCGGCAAGGTCACGCAGGCGCCGAACGGCAAGAAGTTGTACACCGTCGCATTCGGGTTGCCGCTCCATCCACTTCAGGGCGTTATCGAAGCACATAAACGCTTCGCTGTGAGATGGTACACTTTGGTCTTGTGCCTCTTCCCTTTCGGTCTCATTGTCGTCCTCTTCATTATCCTGTTCGTCCATGGCACTCGCTGCGATTTCATCGTCTGTCTGTATCTGGAACCCTTGATCGTTCTTATCACAGTGCAACCATTCTTCCATATCAGCGACATCACACTCCGAACATCCCGCGATTTCATTAGCCATGTTTACAAACTCTTCTACTGACGGTAATTCCTGTTCGTCTTCAATAACTTCAGCGGTTGATTCTCGTTCTTTCGCTTGCTTTTCTAACTCGAGTTGCTCTTTCGTTGATGTGCCGTTTATTTTATTCCAAGCTCGTTTCAGTGAAAGACTTTTAACCATGTTCCAGGAATCTGCAATCATGTAGCAACAGTCTTTCAAGTTGATTTTTTTGTACGAATCCAAAACTCGTTCTTCGTCGTTCTCTTCAGCTAGAAGCAATTTACGAAGCAACTGTCGTCTGTAAAGCCGTTTCGTGCACTCAATCACACCCTGGTCCATGGGCTGCAGCAGACTTGTGACGTTAGGTGGTAAAAAGAGACACTTAAATTTCCCTTCTTCTCTCACGAGAAGCTCAAGTGATGGATGCGTTGGTGCATTGTCAATAATTAGAAAAACTTTTCCCTTTTTTCCTGTTTCCGTTTTAAACTTTTTTGTTTCAGGAAGAAAGGTTTTATCACACCACTCCAAAAAAATACTGCTGTCCATCCATGCATTCTTCTGATTAGTGTAGGTCACTGGTAACTTGGCTACGTTCTTAAAAGCCCTCGGCTTCTTTGCTTTGCCAATCAATAATAGAGGAAGGCGATGGGTACCAGTAGAGTTAGCGCAGACCATTATGGTGACGCGATCTTTACTGAATTTGTGGCCGGGAGCACTCTGTTCTCTTTTAGATGCTAGGGTTTTTCTCGACAAAGCTTTCCAATTCAAACCAGTCTCATCAGCATTGTAAACAAGATCAGGGTCGTAGTTTTCAGTTTCTTTTTTAAAGGTGTCCACAAATTTATTAGCAGCTTCACTATCAGCAGAAAGTTTTTCGCCAGCAATATCCAGTTCCCGAATACCGTGCCTATTCTTGAAATTGCGGATCCATCCAGTGCTTGCCTTAAAACCAGCTACACCCATTTTTTCACTGAACATTCGCGCCTTTTCACATAAAATCGATCCTGAAATCGGTTGTCCAATAGATCGTTGCTGCAGAAACCACGTAAAAACAGCATTCTCAAGCTGTTCATCCTTTGCCTTTTTCATTACTTTTCGCGACGAACATCCATCATCAGTTTCCAACGCAGTCAAAAAACTTAAAATTTTTTCACTGTTATTTTTAATATCAGTTATTGTAGCTGCCCCAACACCAAATCTATCTGCCAGTACCTTTCCCGCCACACCTTTTTTTAACTGATTAATTATTTCAACTTTGACCTTTAGTGATAGGACGACACGTTTCCGCTTTGCACTCATTTTGGTTATTCACTTATCATATAACCGTTCAAAACAGCGATCTTCACAATGAGAGAAAGAGGAGCTCACTAACAGTAATTCAATGTTATTGAGTTGAAAAAAAAACAAACGTTGCGTTTCACGGAAGCCGCGCGACGCAAAACAGGTAGTGTCTTGCCTCTAGCTTTCAATTTTTTTTATTACGCTTAGGACCGATTCGGATAATTGGCGATTCGGTTAATCGGCGTTCGGATAATCGGCGTTCTACTGTATCTAATTTTGTAGTTATTGCCTCATAAATAGCATCGGCATTTCCTTCCTTTAGTTCTATCATGTTAAGAAACCTGTCCAGCACTTTTTTCTTGCTTTTATCAAAATATCTAACAACCCTTATAAGACATTTATGTTAGCTTATATCTGTAGTTTCAATTATGAATGAAATTACGTTTTCGTTAAATGTATCTAACATAATTTGTTGCGTGAAAGGACCTACGATATCCTTTATAAGAGCTGCGGTTTTTATTTGCCCACAATTTATTTTCTTTACAATTTTAGAATCAGAGCATACCAAAAATTTAGGGAAAGAATCCATAATTTGAAAGGGTAGATTATTTCACATGCATTACATAACTGCTCTGAGTTTCTGCTTTTTTTTAAAACTACATTTTTAGAATTTGATAGAAAACTATCAATAGGTCTTTGATGGCCGACAAAATTTCTTTTGTACTGGGTTGTAATTTCATGTCTTTCTAAATGAGTCCTGTTGTTGCTCAGGCTTTTATAACAAACCTTACAAAATGGAACTTCGTTGACTTTCCTAACCTTACGAAATAAAACTTCCCACTCAATTCTGAATTTTTGCTTGAATTTGCCTATTTTTTGTTTTGTATTCTGGTTCTTCAGAAACTTCTGACTCTTATAATTCATGTGAAGATAATCTAAAATTAAATAACTCACCTTAAAAATTATTAAAAAATCTTTATGTAATCACATCTACCGGCTACCACATTCCGTAACAGTTCTTGAAATAAACGAGCAAGTGAAGTTGTTGCTGTTGTCTTGTTCATCACTGTTGAAATTTTTTAAAAGGATTCATAAATTGTCTTCAGTTTTATAAATTTTAAAAATCATAAACTATTCTTTTAAAGTATAATTTTCTCATCTTTGATTACTTATTAAGTAGGTACTTTAAAATATCTTTTCATTTTTCAAGCTTTAAAATCTGGAAGAACAATATCAGTTGTTTTCGTAACGAAAACAAATGAAAAACTGTATGTTGCAAATTGAATTATTCAAATTCTATTTTTTTTTCTTTATTACTTCATTACACTTTACTTTTCTCTTCAGATGATTCCGTTTAGTTTTCTAATATTTTTGTATATTTTTTTACTTCCAGAACAATGCTTTTCAGAAATCACAAAACAATCCGGCTTCATTGCCATCCATCTTCATACTTAACTTTTTCCTTCTCCTGATTTCATCATTCTTTTCAAGATGATTGCATCATTCAACCTATCGCTATCTCTCTTGTCAAAACTGACAACACCCGTGTAAATGAGAGAGACCTTCAGGTCTCTTTATTTATTTGAGCAGTTTTAATTAGCTGACAGCCGCCATGGACTCACCATTTCTACACATGTCACAGCTGAAGGCCATGTTTACATGCAAGGTGGTTTATTACAGCTGAAATATTTACAATATTCTTCAAGTCATCTATGATGCACGTCAAAAATATGTTTCGAAATATTTTCAATTCGCCTGACGCAGGTGGAATCTGAGAGCTGTAGTTGCCTGATTTGTGATATTATCTGATTTATTGCTAAGCTTTTCAAATAATATATTTCAAGCATTTATAAAACATTCCTTCACAATCTCAGCGTCAATAAATGATTTCATATGTTTTCCTAGTAAATAGCAAATTTCGTAGAACACTTTGGTCACTGCTACATCTTCTCTATTCAAAACTAGTTATATGTATTCCTGTGGTATGTATGCAAACTTGCACTGTGCACTCTAAGATCTTTACTTCAGATTTCCATTTTTTCAGGCTATTACAAATCCCTGTTACACGGTGTACTCTATACTTTTCCTTTTTAACCTAAAAACCCTATGGCCGTTCTTAAATACACTTTTAGCTACTTGTTAAAAAAAAAAAAATCCTAATTTTAAGGTGAGTAAAGTATATTATGTATGCTCTTTAGTTAATTTCCTTTTGTACCTGCTGTTGACAATCTCGTGTCGTTCTTGTTGCGCATCTCGAACAATTCCAGCAATTACTAAATTCCAGTTGTTTAAATACTTCAGATTTAATTATCACTCCTTCGGCGCTTGTTGCGATCCATTCTGAAAAACTCGTGTCATAGTTGGTACTTGTCTGGTTATCTTGAAGAATCCCCAGCATTTGGTAAATTCGATTTGGCTTACTCGTTCAGCTGCACTGATGATTATCTTTAATCTTTTCTTCTAATGATGCTGCGGCGTGATGAATGGTTTTGATTTTTTTTCCGCTTCCTTGCATTAACTTAAGTAGGTATTAGGACGTTTTGGGCAGACAGTCTCCGACGTCACAGGCGCCAGTTGTGGACCTTGTACGTGATCATTTACCTTTTATCACACACACACACACACACACACACACACACACACACACACACACACACACACACACACACACACACACACACACACACACACACACACACACACACACACACACACACACACACACACACTCACACACACACACCAATGCCCAGCAAACAATTTTTATCGTCCGCAATATAAATTTATATTTGTTGACTATTTATATTTTATATAAATTTAGTTGACATCATCAAAGCGCAGCATGTTGAATACGAACTAAAGAAAGGTTGAAAATGTTAAAAAAAACAGTTGAAATATAAAAAGTAAAACCTTTAATATCAAACGTGTTTATAATATCCGTAATTTTAGTTGTTAAATTATTTTCTGTTTATGTTGCAGTTGATAAGGAAGAGCTTGTTGAAGTTGATGCTTGCTTGGTGGATGTACGTTGATTTTTTTTTTTTTGTTGACTCTGTCCGCTGCATGCAGAAAATGCTGTTGAATTATCTGGTCAATGTTGTGTTCGCTGCAGGAGGTGAACATTTGAAGACACGTGCCTGTAAAAAATTGAAACAAAGTTAGACATTTGTTAAGGAAGTTTGGGGTAGTTGTATACTTTTTTACAATAACGTTGATTTTTTATAGGGGATTTGTGCTCAGTGTCTCCTTTTATTGAGATATACGATAACATCTGCAATAATTACAATTATGCAATATCGCATATACTTAAATAATGAATCCAAGCATTTCATAATAATTTTTTCAAAAATGGATAACTTTTGTTATAATTGCTTACCTTTTAACAGACTGATGAAATAGAACTTCTTGATGCTTGGTTTGTCCTTAGTGCCATTCCAAGTGTAGTTCCTGGACAACTCGTCAGTCATAAACTTCCTCAAATTGAATCGTAGTAGATCAGCAGGTGTTTCCCTCCCACACCGACTAAATAACTGTTTCTGCAATTTATTCAAAGTTTTAATTGTACATTCATGCTCAGAAATAAAATGTTAAATATTTGGTACTTACAAGTTGAGATCGGTCTTTGGTGTTGTCCAGTAGCACTTTATCGAATTCTGTTAATGCGGCCATTGTGTTCATTGGAAGCTCAGGAAAAAGTTTGTCTTCCTCCTCCAAAAGTGCCGTATTCCAGGGAGCCATCTTTTTACACTCTCTTATCTCCTCTGTAAGAGCGACAACTTCCTGAGTTAATCTCAGAATTATCGCATGATTTTTTTCCTGCTGGCCATCCATTTTTTTTAGCATGCGCTGGTTGCTTTCCTTCTCGCTTTTTAAATCATTCCGCAGTTCACGGAGTTCATTTAATAAGTCCTGTACGTAATTAGTTGCAACCGGCGGTTGAGAGGGTTGTTGTTGAAGTTGTGATGGATCTAATATAAGTACCACACTGCCCAAAGCGGCACTTGCATCGCATTGTTCAAATTGCTGTCTTGATGTTACTGGTGGTGGTTGATCTGTTAGTGACAAACTAATGTAATTGAAATGCATCTTTACAAATAAGGATTAATAATTACTTGGATTAATTTTCAGAAACTCGCTGTATCCAAAAATTTCTGGTGTTTGCGCTTTTAATGAGCTGCCCTGTGTTTCTTCAGGCATTTGAGAGAGCACGTTACTCTCTTGTTCTTCGGACGCTTGACTAAATAAGTTCTCCTCTTCCTCTTCATGTTCTTGCTGCCCAACAATAGGCGATTTATTCATTATTGATGAATGAGATGAGCTAGAAAATATTGTTTGGAATGTTTATCCGCTAAGCAAATAACTTTATAGGAAAGTTCATTGTGATTGAATTCCACAGAGCGTCCTCCATTCACATTTCCAGTACTGAATATGTTAAAGAAAGAAGATTCAATTGGATCATTAAAGAAGGGCTGCAAATTTTCAATAACAATGCCGTCAATGTACGGGGGTATCATGCTTTTGCAAAATTTTCTTTATTTCTATTATTTCGTTATTTCTGAGGCAGTAATTATTTGGTATCTTTTTTGAAAACAGTAATCCCTTGAATGTGATGTTGGAGAATTCATTGTCTTTAATCTTACCGAACGAAAATGTTGCATTATCTTCTTTTTTCAAATGTAAACTGCTTTCAACATGCCGATTATACACTTGTACTGCAACAGAGTTGGATTTTTTTTACCATTTTTTTTTATTTTCCTTAAGTGGTTTTCAAACCGGAAAGCACTTGTACTTTCCAAATTACTTCGAAAATATTTTACATTGTCAACGAGATGGAGCAGATAGTGAAAATTGCATGTGAGCATCGATAGATTGTACAGTTCAGGTATCTCATTAACAAAATCAAGCAAATACTCTTCTGCTCTTTTATTATGCAAGCAGTTTATTTCATCGCACAGTATTCGTATTGTCAGTGACAGCTTTAGAAAATGATTGTATCGTTCTGCACTCAATACACTTTTTAAAATAAATGGCCCGGTGTATAGGAGGAATTGGCGAAATTCCCTGGCCTTCCATCTGTCCAGATCTTTTGTAGATCTAGGCTTTCTGACAAATTCTGGAGGTATGCAATCGACAAGATTTAAAAGTGCCATATCCAATTCTTTAATTTTCCAGGACGTCAAGGAATAATCTTCACCTTTAACTCTAGTCCAACCATTAATGAGGGTCCTCATTACACCCAAACATACAATGTGCATGTAATCTAACGCTATTTGTTGGACTATATCAATATTTAATTTTTCCAATGCAGTGGGACATAGTACATTGTGATGCTCTGGATGACTTCGCATTCAGAAATGCTCATTTGTCCTCTTTGGATAATATTCTTGAGGACGGAACACCAGTCGGTTCTTAAACATTTCTCCTTTTGCTGTGCATTTAATACATGAATTGTACCCAGTATGCCCTTTCACACTCAATAAGAAGGATCGAGCTGGTGCGTCACAAATGAAGGACCTTATACAAACTTTATATAGTTTGCTTTCAAAACTGAATCCGTTCTTCTCGATATCTTGAATTTTAGATATGAAGGACTCCAAATACTGATTGATTGAGGGTGGTTTTGAATATCCTTCATACGCACCAATCAAAAGAACTTGAATAAGATGGGCCATAATTGTAAGTTGGAACTTTTGGCGATTGGCAAACCATCTATATTAACATCTATGTATACTTCATCTTGAAGATATGAATTACTTATAAAAAAATCTGTTAAGCTGTCTTTCAGGCTATAATAAATAAATTTTCCATTTCCCATAATAATTGTGCAGCAATCAGCCGGTGTCATTTTTAAAGTTTTCACGTCTATAGAGACACTTATATCCAAACTTCTAAAAATTTGTAACAGTTCGTTTGCCGCACCATTACTAATATTGTGTTTTACTAACCAACCGGACAAATTATTTCTAACGTCAACTATATTGGCAGATGGACCTAAATTTTCACATATTTCTCTGTTACTACATGATAAACTTCCCTTTACACAGTCGGAATCAGAGGAGCTCGATTGAAGACAAGATTGCTCTTCAATTTCAGAGAGATTTTGAATTTGATTTTCGTGAATTTTTATACCGTATGATTCACTCACTAACTCCCTGCTTTGTATTTCAGGACGTTCTGTACTATTATCGCCATGATCGTTATAAATAGACTCGAAAAGCTTTTTCGCCTTTCTCGCTATTCTCCTTCTTTTATTTTTAGACGACGATAACATTTTTCTATAGCAAAATGCAATAATTCAATACCAAATTCAAATGTCGGAATAATTACAATAGCTTTGTTAACGTACTCAGATTTGGGTGAATGCATTATAACATTTTCACCCAAAACCTGCACTCTGAAAAGAGAAAACTTAACCCAAAACCGCCAAAGAACAAATTTGTAATGATTAACTATACTTCCCAGTTAATCAGGTAATAAATCTCCAATTATGCCCAGAGGTATCTTCTTCACAGCAGCTGGCGACTTCCGGAAGCTAAGCCAAGGGCCAGCTATGGTTACCGGAGTAATGGTTAGGCGTTCTAGTACAACTAGAACTGCCGACTTAATGAGCAGGAAGAATTTGTATTAAAAGACTACTTCTTTTCCTGTCTCGAGAAAGAATGAATTTTATTCAAAAATGTTCTGCTTATATATAATCGACCTTACTCATAAGGTATACAAAAATTCTTGAATTTCTTAACTTACCTACATAATTTCTAAGGTTACCTAAATACAATTTTATTACTTCCTATATGACAAAAATTTCAGTCAAAGCAATCATGCAATCGCAAATCGTTCACAAGAAATGTTGACCCATGTGCAATCACTATTCATTGTCACAGAATACGTAACTTCATGCAATGAAGAGAAATGTTTTTATTACATAATATTTGTTTATTGGTGCCGGCAAAAGAAGGTAAAGGTAAGAATGAATTGGATGTAAGAATGGCTTACATCATTTACACATATGTTGTGTTTATGATTTCGAATGCTTTGGCGGAAGTATTTTAGTGATGCAATTTTTTAGAATGTTTTTCACGGCTGTTAGCGTGAAGTAATTTCAAATATTTTCATTGATTGCTGTTTGAAATGATTTTATTGTTTCTCATGGGTTTTCTTGATGTTGGGTTTTTCTGTTAATTTATATGAGAGTAGTATGTATGTACTATACGTTCGACTAACAATTTTAGCCGTTGAATTCTAGTGTCCACTGATGACGATCGTTGTCTCCCGCGTGTAGATCGCGATCGCTCACTACGCTCAGTGCTACGTCTTTTTTTTCGAATTTTCCGATCGCCTCCTAAGAATGGATCTTTTACTGCCTGCCTCAATTAGTCGTCTTTCAGTAAGTGTATTTCGGCTCTGAATAACAACGGCAACATCATAGGCCCAGCTTTTATGGGTTGCATTCAACTGTTTCTCATCAAAGAAACCCAATTGAATATTCTTTGCTACCTCGAGGCGGTTAGTTTATGACCTCTCCAAAGATCATTTGAGAAATTGCCTCCATGATTGCCGAAACAACAATTTTATTGTTAAAATAAAAATACTTTTATTAATCCTACAATAATATATCTGATTAAAGTGATTATTTTAAATTGTTCAAATTACAAATAAAATGTTAAATAAACGCCTAACGATAGTAAAATTGAACGTTTTGCAGTTTAAAATAAAAATTAAATTTTAAATTTTACTGTCTGCATTCATGTCAACAAAAATGTTTGTTTTGGATACTGGATTTGGGGTAGCGTAAAAATTTAAGAATAAAAATAGATGGAATTGAAGAATCCTACATTTATTATTTTTAGTAGTAAAAGGAGATATTAAGCAATATAACAGAGTGTACATACCTACTACAAAGATATTAATTTGGTACACAAAAAGTTGGCCTCATAGTCATTGCAAACTAGTTAAGTTTCAAGTTTCCAGCAATATATACCATATTTTAAGATTATTACACCATATATACTATATATATACGTCATAGACACTTGGCTTAATTTAATTTGAATAAAATACCAAACATTATAGCACTCACATGGATAACAAAGGTTAAAGACATTATATACTTTGAAAGAGAGAGAACAGAGCTCAATACAGAATGTTGTATGTAAAGAATTTCATCTACGCTTACAAAATATTTCTTTGGACGCTCTTTCTTCATTAAAATTACAACCAAGGTTGAAATGAAGAATTCTTATGTTTACACTCATTACTAAACTTAATAATATCTTCACGAATTGTACCTTCATCTTCTGCAAATAGAAACATGCCATTTACCGAATCTTGAATGTAGGGTTTCCAAAACTGGGGTCCATTTGGGCCTTTTATTTTTTACCTTGATGCAGGTTGCACTAGCTGATGCAAAAGCAGGAAACCTTTTAGATTTATAGAATCTATAAACTTAAACGTAATTATGGGCATTGTTGGAAATAATGGAAAAGAAATTATCATATCATCTTCGGTTACATCAACAGAAATATATTTTTTTTCTTTAAAAACACCGTTCTCAATAATTTTTGGCTTGTAGATATCCCAATTTGTGAGTAGGTTGCAGGAGTCCTTTACGAAAATATTTTTGATGTCGACATCAATCTATAAGACAAATTTGTTAGACACAATCTAATTTTGATAAATTTTGCTACCTCCGAGTTGGTTGAAGTTACATCTAGAACTGAAACTGAGTGAATATAGCGATAGCAATAAAATAATGTCATGTACATACACTTATGTCTTTTGCATGAATGGGAGAAAAGTTAAAATTAAATTTTCAAATGTACAATTTTACCTTTCTGACATTTTGAGTAGATTCAACTATTTTGTTGATTTATTTTACCAAAAAGTAATAGTCTTAACAATTTAAGTTGTTAAATGGGTTTCAAGGTCAGAATTTGGATACGTTTGACAATTTTAAATTGTTAAATCTACTAAAAATTTTTGCTCCGTGTACACTTATAAATCTTAAAATCTTTTTAGGTGCCCCGCTGGACGGATGATTAAGCTTTGCATAAAAAAATTGCATTTAAATTATTGATTTAATTATAAATTCACTATTTGATAATCAATTCCAATTTTATTATTTCGATTCGCTTATTTATACAATACAATAATTCATATACATATGATGACAATAAAATAAAAAAAAAACAAATATAACAAAAATTTATGTCAATGAAACACAAATCACAAGATCAGCATAAATTTACTTCTTAGGCAATGTCACCGACCGTAATTTGACTTGTACTTCCATGCAATTGCTGACATAGAACTTTGGTGAATGTAAGAATTGCATAGCTAAGCGAAGGTAGAAATTGCATATTAAAAATTGAAATTACGGTCGTTGACTTATTGAGCTTGTTCTGTAATAAATTATGACTAACTATTGATTTTGTATCTCTACATTCACAACTATAGTAATAAAAGCACTTTGTACTGGTTCTATTTTGAATTTCAACGCATATTTCCTCTAAACAGATAGGATAATTTCCTGTAAATTAACGAGTCTAATACTGTAGGCACTTTTGTAACATATATGCTATACAGTGTTGTGACCCCAATTGCTGCCGTGCTTTCCTACGTGGAGAAGAGCAGCTTAGGGGGGAAGTTCAGGTGGGAATTTCCTTTTATAAATGCAAACACTCTTTGGGTAAAACGAATTTTAATTCCAACTTTAAAATAATATATTTAAAACAATTTTTGATCTATACTTTCTTTTAAAACATTTAGAACAGTTTTTGATCTCTACTTTTATTTAAAATATTTAAAACTATTTTTGATCTCTACTTTTATTTAAAACAATTTAAAACTATTTTTGATCTCTACTTTTATTTAAAACAATTTTAAACGAAGACTTCCCGACCGCGCGTGTGCACTTGAAGAGTGCTTCCTCTGAACTTCGACTTCTTTTCTGTTAATTCGATTCACCATAAAAATAGCTGACGCCCTTGCGTCAGCGAAAAGTATATAATACTTTTTACGATTGGTTCACTTAACTGACCAATCAGACCAAAAGTAAAAAGAAACCGGAAAAGATAATAATCAGGCAAGACATTTGCCTTTGTTAATTTCTTGGCTTGGATCTTGAAATTCGATCTTGCACTTGAAATTTCTAGCGATAAGCAATATGCAGTACATTAACTCTATGAGTTATGTGTATACAAAAATGTCGAGAAGGCATTTTTGTTTATTTTTTCGTAAGTGGGCAATTTATGCTAGCAGAAATTTATGGCGGTAGATAATTTGAACATTTGTGCATTTTTTGGAAATCTATGGAAATTTATGGTGAAAGAAATTTATATATGCATAGTAAGATATTTTGTGCATTTACAGAAATCTATGGGGGGTAAGTAATTATGCATATTGCTGTTATTTTGGGTATAGGGAAATCTATTGGAATATGCACGGTGTGGTGTTTTGGGACCACAATATGAGTGTTTATGGATTTTAGAAAAATCCATGGGAGGTAAGTAATTGTAAATAGGTTGTGATTTTGATATCACAACAACAGGGTGTTTCCCCTTAGGAGGTCCATAGAGCGGGAGGTGATAGTACTCACCTAGACGAACCAAAAATTGTATGGCAGGGGGGGACAATATCGACCGTTTAGGAGTTACAGGGTGATTCATAAAAAAAGCTAGGTTTTCACAAAACACCCTGTATCTTAAAAACTACAGGGCTTATGGTCACAGTTAAGGGCTCACTGTATGCAGAACTTCATGGCCTTTCCAACGACAGCTCAACCAGCCCCGTACCCCTCTAAACTAAAAATTTCGGATTTTCTTTCCTTTTTTTTTACTTTGACCTATATTATTTTTGCAAAAAGGTCGTTAACATAACTTTTTTTTTAAAAAACTGTAAACTGTGGAGCCTCCTCTTTAATTTGACCTATTATACCCTATGTGCTATCTGTATCCGTTAAAGAGTTATTAGCTCTTAACCTATTCAAGTCAATGTAGTAATTTATTGTCCTAGTATGTCAGAATTAGAAAATACTTAACATGAAATTAAAGAAGAAGAAATGACATAGAGGAGCTAACAAGAGCCTACCAAGATTATCATAAAGGGAAGCTCATGTACCACATGCAAGAACATAAACATACTTTGAAGAATATAATCGAAATCATAGACAAAGTGAGAGGTAGGGCAAAGGCAGCGAAATATATTACAGCCTACATCACCTGCAATGTTGGCAATAGGCGAGGCAATATCATTAGCCTTAACACGGAACAAACGGGCAACCATTTCAAGAATTGCATAAACCACGGCGCATCCACCATTAAAACCACATAAACCACTGAATGCATGCATAATAAAGCAATGGATAGAATAGTTGCATATTAAAGAGAAGAGAGGTAAGGAGGAAGAAGGAAGAAGAAGAACTAGTAAGAGAGAATACTAAAACCGAGTTGACCGCGCTTATAGTTATGAAAATGCTAAATTATTATATCAAATCAAGTGAAATATACAAGCAGCTATAATGAAGAAATGAGATAGAGAGAGAAAGAAGCAGTTATACATAGTAAAGTAATTTGAATAAATACATATATATATATGCATATAAGCGAAAGACCGTGAAAATATAGTCAATAAAATTAACCAACATAAAGATTTTATTTCATTATTTATTGTATTACATATTTTATTACATTTTACTTTGTTCCACGAGACCATATGAAACCACCATACATCAAGCCCAGCATCATAAATGAGATAAGAGATAGGTCCCATCTAGATTACCAGTTGAACAAACGCATACATACTCTATACAAAAAGCAGAAGGTAAGAATTGAATTAAGTATCATGCAACCAAGGGCTAATAATAATTAATGCAAGACGCGACAGAACTCACGAACCACCCTGTCTTAATATAATCCCATTTTGAGGAAATTGAAGCGAATGCATGAACCATCCAATAGAATATATATATTTAAAACGGCCATATTTAAACAAATCTATGAAACATACCAAAACTAATGTTACGCGCGAACGGCGCAGGAAATAATTGGCGCCAAGAAAACCGCAAGAAAAAGAAATAATCTTTCATAGCTGAGTAAACCAAGGAGTAGAACGGAGTTGGTTTTTTATATATATAAATAAAAAATTTTTTAAGAAAGCTCCTTTTTACCTTAGGATATAAGTTATTAATAATAGTATTACTGTGAGAAGCGTAAAATCATAATAAAGCCACACGTAATAATCAAACAACGGAAGTGCATAGTTTGCAGTGAATATGCAAATATAAGTGATAAATGATATCCCAAGAGAGCAGCGCGATAATTAATTACATATGCAAATAAGGTAATGGCTACACTATTAGAACATAGCAAACGAATCAATTATCTAATTAACAGAATACAACCTGACCGCATAATTATTCATCAGTGCATCATCCAATAGCATCATTATAAATGAACTGCGAAAATAAGCAAGCAGTTTAAATAAATAAATTTAAAGAAGCAGAAGATAAGATAAAATATATTTGGTCATAAGGATGCAGTAGCAGATACATCAGAACGCCCGAATATACATAAGAGCTGATAAGAAATAAGCAAACGAGAATTACGACAAACCGCGAATAACAGGAAGCAACATATCCCCAAAGGTAAGGAGAACATGGATTCCTAATATAGTATAATATAAATGGCCAAGCATAATGGTAACCGAGTATGCTTAGTATTACGCAGTTACAGTAGTGTATTACCGTCAAGTGGACTCATTACTGAATTGATGAATCAATGGGCAACCATTGCCGACATAAAATTCGCGAGTCACACTTGTATCCACACATAGAACCTAGCAAAGTAACCGCATAAGGCAACATATTATCATTAGCATATCAATGCCTGTCCTGCTAGAGAAAAACAACAATATATAATAAAAAAAAAACCAAATAGGAGAAGTAGATTGAAGGAAGGAAAGGGAGAGATAAAGATTAAATGCACACAAATTTTATAAGTTATATATATATATATAAAAAATTTTTTATTCACATTTATATATACATAAGAAATTCAAATTCTCTAAAAAACACCAGATTAATACGCGCACATGAAATGAAATAAAATCCGAATTCAGAAGCACACGTATAAAAATAAAAAATAAAATAAAATTATTATTAGAGCACAGTTTGATTCGGTCATACTGAAATGGACCACACAATGTTGGCAGCAATTAGAAGTATTCCGGATCCATTTCCCACCACTTGGAATCCGCATGACGCCCCTTCGCACAAGGAGGCGCAACGTCCGGATAGGATGAAGGATAAGCACCTGGTAGAGAAGAAGAGAAGATAAGCATAAATTAGATATAATGAAATTCACACAGGATAATTAGGTAGCGGCAGCACAACCAACCACACATCAGCAAGTTAGTCCACACAGAATGCACTATAGGCAAACAGTTAACATGCCATTCACACCACTGCGCACAGAAGTGGCATAGAGAAGAAGAATAGTATCTGAGAAGTTAAATAAAGAGCATAGATTAGTAACAGTTTAATATGAAAATTAGTTAGATAGGAGATAAATATTTTAATATTTTAAGTTGCATAATGAATAGGAGGTACAACCCGAAGCCATGCAGGTAGCATACATAAAATGTTGAGCAATACTACACCGCCATCCAACCATTGACGGCAGAAGTCATGGGAGCACCAGATCTGGATGATACACCGATACCTGAAATAAATCAAGAAGTCTAAACAAAGTGTAATGTCAAATGAATGCAATAGAGAATAACTTATCTAAACTTGAACATTCTCGCAAGACACTAAGCCACCGCCTTTAGGAGGCTGGATCACAGCAATTAACAATTGAGGCATTCCCTGTGAACATCACCAGACGGAATAGCATGGAACCTGGAAAAGCAATAAGACGCATATAATTAATTGAGGCACTAAAAATTTTAAACGAACTAAAAGATCCACACTATTTATATTGAAAAAAGAATAATAACCTGCAATATTTATTTATTTACTTATAAATAACAGCAGCACCAAAACATTTGCACAGCTAAAGACAGAAACTTGGAGGATAATCTTCTTCTATCTGAAGATATGAGAAAGTAAGGGGCGATAATTTAGCGAGTATCGCAACACACAAGGTGGATAAGGGTAACTGCATGCATAAAGGAAAATGAGGCATCCCACACGTGAGATTTCGAAGTAAAGAAATTCCATGGACCAGTGGCTGCACCACTTGAAATAAATTACGGTCAGCACGCGGGAATGGATAGGATTTGGAACAGGTGGCCATTCAGCGATATTCTTAAGACGAACTAGAATAATATGATGCTTTAATAAGAGGCTAATACCAACAGCATCCGCTGATATGAAGAGATGGATGATATTTATATCATAAGCTCTAACATTAATGAACGGTCACATGATTCAATGTGATACACATTGAAATATGAGGCAGATGAGGAGCACGAATTGAATTACTGACCACGGGATGTCACATGGCAGCAATGAAAGCATTAAATACAAATGAGCAAAGCACTATAATTAATAAAACAAAGTAGGAAATGATGGAATAATAAGGTAGCGTAGGTAATAGGAACGTAGTAATATGTAGCATAGGTAATTGAAATTAAGGATCCAGACATAGCAATGAATACATATATAAGAATACTGAGACCCAATTCCTTATGAATATGAGCAACTGTAATTGCCATATTAAGTTCCTCACCATCTAACTAGTTTTCAACATCAACCAGGCCCAAGGACCTGTGAAATTAATTTAGAATAATCATAATTTATATAATTGCATAGAATAACAGATATTCAATTCATATATATGGAGGTTTTTCGTGCACATAGCGCTAACTAGGGAGTGACCATACACTCATTGAATAATAGTCAGTGTTCAGAACTGAACATCTTTTTCATTTCATAGTGAAATGATTTCGTCATACAAAAAATAAATTGTCACAACAAAATAATTTTGTTAACATAAAAAACATCTACGCAACCAAAGCACCAAATCGGCACATATTTTCCAGCAGGCAACAAATGCAAGCTGTGCATTTTGTAGAATTTATTAACCTCGGGTCAATAATAATGTACAAATTTGCCGCGTTAGCATTAAATTAGTATGTAGCATGAGTAAATTTCCAATATTTGTAAATATATGTTATGTTAGCAATAATTTAGTATTTAAGTCATATGATAAAATGAATAAAGACAGTTTTGATCTAAAACGCAGAGTGTTTTAATTCTTTAGACTCAAATTAAGTTTGAGTTTATTACAGTCGCATTACATGGTCCTTCGAGCGGTAATTTAAGAAACAACAATAATTCAAGAAATCTTGAATTATTTTCTTAATCATAATCCAAAAAAGTTCTTCCAGCAACTTCGTGTTTAATTCAAGAATCTTTGAATTATTTTTGGAAGGAAGTAACAGCAATACAACTACGTGATTAATTCAAGAGTCTTTGAATTATAATTACAAAGCAATAAGCCAATACTAGCCTCGCAAGAAACAATTCAAGAGCCATTGAATTGTCGACAGCTGGTGATAATAATTCAAGAATCTTTGAATTATTTTCCTCACTTTGCATCATCAACCTATCTTAAAAGATCCAGATAGCCACAAAAAGATTCAAATTAAGTTTGAATTCTTTTTAGATCAAAATCAAAATGCCAACAGATCCATTGCATGAGGATTCATTAAAGGCCCAGAAGCACCTATTGAAGGCCCAGAAGCAAATAGCTGGAGATATTGAAAGATTCAAGACCAATCTCACCAAAGACCCACTGGAACGGAGAATCCCAGAAAAGTTGGTAGACAAACGACGCCAACTAGAACAATACTGGGAAAGCTTTAATGAACTGCACATAGATATAGTGACCTGCATTAGTGAAGATCACGCGTATTTCAAAGAAGACGTTTTTAGTAAAACAAAGGCGATATACATTGACGCTATCAAGATCATTGAAAAATACGAAGCGATAAATAAAGCTACAGACCCAAATTCTCCAGTACCATCCACTACAAAGCAGACTATCAACCCAACAACAGACATGCCAACACTTTCTCTCACCACTCCCGAGTTGGACACACAAACAACAATTACCGCTGCCAGTCCAGCCAATCCCAGTGGCGCTATACAGCAGCCAGTTCCACCAATGGCCTACTTACATCAGAACAACACCAATAACTTTCCGAAACTTCCGCCAATAAAAATACCTAAGTTTAGCGGAAACTATAAGGAATGGAAGACGTTCATCGACATCTTCACCCAAGTAATAGATCACAACCCTTATCTGAGCAAAGTTGAAAAGATGCAGTACCTTCTTTTCCATCTTGAAGGTGAAGCAAGGAAGGTTATCAGTCATCTCCAGCTGAGCAATGAGAACTACAATATTGCCATTCAACTGATAAAGGCTAGATTTAACAATAATAGAAAGATCGTTACTACGTACATCAATACTATCATAGACGCAAAGAAAGCCGAGCACAGATCTCAAGAGGATATAATTATGCTTTATGACACATTAAGGGAATGCCTCGCTGCATTAAAGAATTTAAACTGCAATACAGATGAATGGGATGCTATGATTGTTTGTATTGCTACGAGAAAGCTCGACGCAGAGAGTCTTAGATTTTTTGAAGAAAGTCTAACAAACCAGAAAGAAATGCCTTCAATGACGGAGTTGTTCAATTTCTTGGAAAAACGTTACCAGATTTTAGACTGCATAAAAAGTTCAAGGCAGACCAGACCTGATGGAAATCAAAGCAACATTAAGAAGAGAGCATTTCACACAACATTGAAGCGTTCATGTATCTTCTGCAATAAAGAACATGCAATATATCAGTGTATGGATTTTAAGGCAATGAGCGTAAGGGAACGAAACTCATTCATTAATAAGAAAAATCTGTGCAACAATTGCATGGCCCATAAGGCAACTGAAAAATGCAGAACCAACAAATCGTGTTATTACTGCAACAAAAAGCACCACACCTTGCTTCATAGAGATCATGAAGGTGATGAACAATCGAAGAAAAGTATGAGTAGACCTGTAACCACATATAATAAGAAGGATAGCTCACATTCAAACCAGCCAATTGAAGAAGATGTAACGATTCTACACAATAAAACCAAATTTCCAAAGATTTTACTACCCACTGCCAAGGTGTATTTAAAAAATATCTTCAATGAATCAATACCCTTTAGAGCATTGATAGACCCCGGCTCACAAGTATCGCTCATCACTGAAGAAGCGGTGCAAATCTTAAAATTAACCAAGGAACGTATTAAAACAACCATAATGGGAGTTGGCGATACTAAGTCCGCTAAATCCTCCAGCAAGGTAACTATCCAAATTGAGCTAAAATAACCAGAACGCCCAAGCCTCACTGCAGAAGCACTTGTATTGCAAAAGTTAAATTCGCTACTACCAGACGCACCAACAACACGAATTGATCCAACAAAGTTTGGAAATATTACACTGGCAGATGAGACTTATCATATTCCTGGACCAATAGATTTACTGCTAGGCGCAGACGTTTACGCAAACGTAATACTGGACGGATTGATATCAGGGCAACCTACGGCACAAAACACAAAGTTAGGTTGGATTCTCTTTGGTCGTGCTCCAGATACCTTCATCAAAACCAACAAGGTATCAAGTTTTCTGTCCACAGCTGAAATAGACGAAAAGCTCGAAAAACTGTGGGAAATAGAAGAAGACATCTCCTCTAGTCAGGTGACCGATCAATACGCACAACATTTCCAAGAAACACATAGCAGAGACAGAGATGGCAGATACATTGTCCGCTTACCATTTAAGGATAATGTTAACAAATTGGGCGATTCAAGAAACAAGGCGTTCGCTCGTTTATTACAACTAGAGAAGAAATTACAGAAATCACCGAATGACTTCGACGAATATAATAACTTTCTAATGCAATACCTGAAACTTGGTCATATGAGCCCAGCTGATGCCTTCACAGGACATATATCCAGAGTATTCTACCTGCCCCATCACGCAGTATTTAAAAAAGACAGCACTACGACAAAATTACGAGTAGTGTTCGACGGGTCCTGTAAGACTAACACGGGAATAAGTCTGAACGATTTATTACACAAAGGTCAAAAGCTACAACAAGACTTACATCAAATACTAATAAGATGGAGAAAGCATCGCTATGTCTTTACAGCAGATATAGAAAAGATGTTTAGACAAATCAAGATAGCTAAAGAAGATCGAAACTTCCAGCGAATACTCTGGAGACATTCTGCGACAGAACCAGTGTAAGAATTCGTTCTGAACACAGTTACATATGGAACAGCTCCTGCAGCTTACCTAGCGGTAAAAGCTTTGAAACAGCTTGCAGAAGATGAAGGCGATGATTATCCGGTAGCAAAGAATGTGGTAAATAATGACTTCTACATGGATGACATGCTTTCTGGTGCAGATACCCGAGGTGACGCACGCCTGCTCCAAAATGAGATAATCTCCCTCTTAAGCAAAGGTGGATTCAATCTAAGAAAATGGACCTCAAATAATCACGAGCTGTTACAAGACATGCAAGAAGACATGGTTGAAAAGGAAATCCTAGAAATTGGAAAGGATGATACTATAAAAACCCTTGGAATACACTGGAATCCGAATCAAGACGAATTCCAGTTCAAAATGAAGTTCGATAAGGAAGATTCAAAACTAACCAAGCGAATATTACTGTCAAGAATTGCCACAATTTACGATCCATTAGGGTGGCTAGCCCCAGTAATAGTAACAGCCAAGCTCATCATGCAAGCTATATGGCAAACAGGCACAGACTGGGATCAAGTCCCACCGCCAGAAATAACAAAGGCATGGAAAAGGCTAGAAGGGGAGATGCAGGAACTGCAATCGATCAAAATTCCACGTTGGATTAACCACAGAACAGGCCAAGTAATGCAGCTTCATGGTTTTTGCGATGCCTCTGAAAAGGCATACGCATCCGTTATTTAGACAAGAACAGTAGACGCATTTGGTAAAATACACACAACTCTTCTAGCGGCTAAAACTAAGGTAGCACCCCTGAAGCAAAAAATCACGCTACCAAGGTTGGAACTATGTGGCGCTTTGTTGTTGGCACAATTACTCAAGTCAACTGTTGACAACTTGGAAGTAAGCACACCTCAGATATTCGCCTGGTGCGACTCTGAAATCGCTCTAGCATGGATAGCAAAAAATCCAAATAATTGGCACACCTTTGTGGCAAACAGAGTAAGCCAAATACAGAGCATGTTTAATACAAGTATATGGAGATACATATCTTCCCAAGAAAATCCTGCGGACGTTGCATCAAGGGGTACCACCCCAAACAAATTGGCTACGCACAACCTCTGGTGGAAGGGTCCACTATGGCTAAGACAACAACCTCAGGCATGGCCTTCAAACAAACTGAAACCGTTGACATATGAGGAAGCAAAAAAGGAAGTAACGGTTTTGCAAGCAACGATTTCTTCCCAAGATGTTCTCACCTGCTCAACATACACCCGACAAGTAAGAATAATAGCCTATTGTCTCAGATTCATCAACAACTGTAGATCATTAACTACACAAAGGAAATTTGACTATCTAACATCCCAAGAGTTAGAGGAAGCAAAGAAGTGCATAACAAAAATTACACAACTCGAACAATTTTATGAAGAAATAACCACCCTAAGAAAGCGTCGACAGCTGAAGAAAACCAGCAAGCTGCTTTCGCTACACCCATTACTGGACAATGAAGCCATTTTGCGGGTTGGAGGAAGACTGGGAAACTCTGATCTTTCAATTGATACGAAGCATCAAATATTACTACCTCAAAAACACCACGTCACCAACCTTATCATTGATTATGCTCACCATCAAACCTTACATGGAGGCACGCAACTTACCCTGAACTACATACGGATGAAATTTTGGATAATTGATGGTAAACGAGTTGTACAAGGAAGAATTCACAAGTGTGTAACTTGCATAAGACATCGTCAACAAAGCATACAACCTGTAATGGGTAATCTACCAGCAGTGCGAATAACCCCATCTCTACCATTTTCACACAGTGGGGTTGATTATGCTGGCCCATTTATCACTAAAATGTCTAAAGGGAGAGGCACCAAAACCATAAAGGGTTACATAGCTCTTTTCATTTGTATGGCAACAAAGGCAGTACACTTGGAACTGGTAAGTGATCTCACCACAGATGGCTTCCTGGCAGCTTACAGGAGATTCGTTGCCCGCCGGGGAAACTGTAAACAGATATTTAGTGATAACGGCACCAACTTTGTCGGAGCTCGGAACAAAATGGAGAAGGACTTGGAGCTTATCATACGCAATTCCACCAAACAAGCAGCAGAAACTTTGGCCAATGACGGAACCGAATGGAAGTTTATTCCGACTGCCAGCCCACATTTTGGAGGTCTTTGGGAAGCTGGTGTAAAATCGGTTAAAGGACACCTAAAGCGTATTTTGGGAGAAACGCTCCTAACTTATGAAGAGTTCACCACAGTCCTATACCAGGTCGAAGCTTGCTTGAACTCAAGGCCAATAGGACAACAGTCTAGCGACCCCAGAGACCTAGAGCCATTGACCCCAGGCCACTTCCTGATAGGACGCCCTCTCATAGCACCACCTGAACCGGATATTCAATGTAAACACTTACATCAAAGATGGAAATTGGTTACAAGGTTATATCAGGATATATGGAAAAGGTGGTCACAAGAATACTTGACCCTCTTGCAACAGCGGACAAAATGGAAAACAGAACACAAGGGTCCATCCATAGGAGAACTAGTCCTAGTAAAAGAAGACAATTTACCACCACAAAAATGGTCATTGGGTCGAATTCTAGAACTACACCCTGGAGAGGATGGAACAGTTCGAGTAGTATCAGTGAAATACAGAAATGACATCAGAAAACGCCCAGTTAACAAAATCTGTCAATTACCTATAAACGAACTCAGGGATGAGGATTCCTCTCATGTTGCCACAAATATGACGACCATGAATTCAAAGAAAAAAAGGGCTACAAGAAAACGACTTACAGTAGTTCAGTCAGAACCAGAGCTATGGTCTAGACCTGATCATTTTCACCAAATTGGTCCAGCTAAGGAACATAATCCAACCTTAACTCCACCGAAAAGGAGGAGGAGAGTAGCACCGTGCACATGGGCAACAAAATTCCTACATTCTGCCTTGTTATTATTTTATTGGTTAGCGGTGGTCTTCGCTCAAGACTACGAAATACTTCAACCGAAAACAGGACTGTATATTGAAGACCTAGGGAATGTTCAAATTAACCGAGGCAATCTCCGGCTTCAAGTAACATTACCGCTAGAGGAGATAATAAGAGATCAAAAACATATTGACACTACCTGGGCCCAAATAAAGAGTATGTGCGAGCAAACCAAAAAACTAGCTCCTATTACACACTGCCTGGAGCTTTTTCAACATTTATCCACTAGAAGGCAAACTCTTTTGAAAACAACGAATGAAATCCTACAAAGAGCACAATCAAAGAACAGAGGGAAAAGAGGTCTTCTTGGTAATTTACTAAACAGTATTTTTGGGGTGAATGATGAAGTCTATAATGACATCGAAATCTTACAGCGCAATCAGGAAACCTTCCTGCACTCTACAAATCAACAAATGCTCTTATTGAATGCAAGAATCAATCAATCAAACTACGTAGTTCTTGAAAAACTGAAGAGGTTTGACACCAGGCTATCAGAAGTAATCTCCTCAGTCAATGAAATGAACACATGGATCTTAAAGGCAGACCATAACAGGCTCAGCCTAGAAGTGATCACCACCTACATAAGTGCTGAAGACTATTACGACGAGATCCAGGAGAAATACGATCATTGGATCAATGCCTTACATAATCAAGGTCACTTGTTGAACTTCATTACCCTTCACGACATAAATTCGGCAATACGGAATATATCCCAAGATATTGGATCAAACTTTATAATATTAGCCACTCCCCAGGATCGTTTGGAAATAAAGACTGCCAACAACGCCATAATATTGTACGGCTACCTAAGCATTATCGAGAGGGCTTTATACGACTTAATACACGTCACACCTACTCCTCACATCATAGATAACAATGCATTTGCCTTAGCTGACATTGATACAACTACATTCGCTGTCAACTTTGATCAACAGACATATTTCACCTTGGAGGAACAAGAACTAAAGGCTTGTTCAAGCACACAAAACAACGTTTATCTCTGCACTCCAACAATAGTGCACAACATTGAAGAAAGTCCCTCCTGTGTGCTAGATGAAATTTACGATCGTCATCCAAAGACAGTGTGCGACCTCCGTCCTATAACTTTAAACGGAACTTTATGGAAGGCTCTAATCATGAAGAACACCTGGCTGTACATGACTAACAAGGCTAGGGTTGCTGCAATAATCTGTAAGGGCTCAAGGCGAGAGTTATTGTTAAACCTTACCGGCATCATCCATATCAATAACGACTGCTACATAAAAACCAAGGAAGTGACACTCAAACCAACTCTGGACAAAACCAGGAACATCATCACCAGCCACATGAAGGAATTTCTTCCCAAATCAATCAACCTGGATTTTGCCAAACCACCTTCAATACTTCAAAGCGGAACTCTAATACAACCCTACGAACAGATACTCAGCTATAGTGTGAACCCAGAAGTATCATCAGACATCCTCAAGAAGACTATAGTTTTGCACTCAACTGGCGCAACATGTACGATGATTCTGATAATCCTGGCGATACTCTGTTATAAGTACTCAAGGTGTATCAAGAGAACTGTTCTGCGATCTTGTCTTAAATCTCAAGGAAGTACCAATGACCTTGCGAAACAACCATCCCCAAACAGTTCAATTCAGCAACGTTTTGACAGAGTCTTAGCATCTGGCGGCCCCCAACATGTTCAGAACTGAACATCTTTTTCATTTCATAGTGAAATGATTTCGTCATACAAAAAATAAATTGTCACAACAAAATAATTTTGTTAACATAAAAAACATCTACGCAACCAAAGCACCAAATCGGCACATATTTTCCAGCAGGCAACAAATGCAAGCTGTGCATTTTGTAGAAGTTATTAACCTCGGGTCAATAATAATGTACAAATTTGCCGCGTTAGCATTAAATTAGTATGTAGCATGAGTAAATTTCCAATATTTGTAAATATATGTTATGTTAGCAATAATTTAGTATTTAAGTCATATGATAAAATGAATAAAGACAGTTTTGATCTAAAACGCAGAGTGTTTTAATTCTTTAGACTCAAATTAAGTTTGAGTTTATTACAGTCGCACTACAGTCAGACAAGAAACCGCTGATGACGCTCTGTGGCGAGAGCAGAAAACGTTCCACAACAACATAAAAATTCTAGAAATACTTGTGAGAATATTTGCAATGCAAATACGCACCGTTAAAGAAAAGAATAGGAAATTGTAAATATAAATATAAGTATAAATTCTAAATGTTAATAAAATTAAAATATAAATGAAAATAATGATGATAACACAAATTATGGAAACAGAATCGAAATGATAATGTATAAGTGATAAAAGAAATGAATGTAGAAGACCAACCAGCTTTAGTTATATATATAAAAATATATATAATAACAAGTGATTTTTTATTTTTTTATTATTCTATATTAGAACGCATACATAATATCAAAAGTAAGCATACAAAATAAATAATAAATAATACATTGATATACAGAACCACACATACTACCAAATTAACTCACATAACACCCACTTAGACATCTAACACACAGAGGGCAGCACATCAAAGAAGCCAGGTAGAGTAAAAATACGCCACCACCTAACTAGACAATTGAACATGTAGGATAGGCAAACCAAAGATACCGTAGCGGTGACAGGGTTCGCCTAAGCAGATATATAAAACGCATTCTGATAGATGAACCGGAGATAGCATTGCAACCACAGATCCATTACGATAAGGAACCTCTAGCTTGGCCCTCAGCCTACGCTGTTGAAAAAATGAAAATTTTTTAAAATTTTTTGATAATTTTTAATAATTTAATAAGACAAACCGAAGGTAGCATAGCAATGAGATATAGTTAGCTTAGCCTTCAGCCAATGCCGCCTCAGGCTCCGCCCCTCACCAGCATAGGTTAGCTAAATACACATATTAGAAAATAGGTAGACTAGGAACCAGAGACACGCCCTGCCTCGGCCTACGGCCTTCGCCAGTGCCTGGCGTAAGTTAGCAGATCACTGAAAATAGAGAACAGGTATCTAGGGATATGTACGGTGGAGGGCAAAAGGCAAATTATCTAGCACTTCCAATTTTTAATTTTTAATTTTCAATTTTTAATTTTTAATTTTTAAATGTATCAATATTCCTTGAAATTGTAGTTGGATGAGGCAATAACTTTTCTACATCTACATTGCCTCCATACTTTGCGCCAATTAATATGAGGAATTCTGCAAACTTTTTTAACCCGGAATCTGCAACCATTTTAAATGATCGACAATTCTCTATTGTCCATCGTGTAATAATACGCACTCCATGTTTTTTTTTGTTGCTAAATCTACTTCAGTTTTTGGAGTAGCGACATCATCTTTACTTTTAGAGATTATGTAACATTTGTGCTTCACTAGATTTGACGTGCTTTTTTTATTAAACGTATAAACGTTGCAACAATTTCTACACGCTACCATATTTTCTACTTCCTCTCCAGTTCCACATTCGATTTTACCAAACACATCCCATACCTTACTTCTGCCTCTTTTTTTACTAATCTTAAATTCTCCAATTAATATTTTAGCTTTAATTGCTGAATTATTTAAGACACTAATAATGCTAGGATTAGACGATTCTGTAGCAAAAGAATAGCTTGTTGATGCCTGTTTACAGAATTTAACATGCATAAGAAAAATATTCACACACACAACAAGCTAAAAATTAATTTTATAAAGCAAAAATTGACTTACATTATTATCTTCCATGTTCATTCACTGTACTCACTGTTCCCAGTATGTTTTAAAAAGATATCACTGCATTTACTATGAACGTTTCACAACAACTGAGTGCTTGAGAAAAAGCAAACACTGTAGACCACATTTTGGTGCGATGCAATTGAATAGTGTGCAGTTACTTTTTTTTTGGTTTGCATTTATTATACTATACACCTGTTTGCATGAATCAAATAAACTGCGCACAATGCAGTAGTGTACAACCTTTTGTAGGAAAAGTGAGTGCATTCATGCAGATGTTTGATTTCTACCCAGGCCAATTTTCTGATCTGCCTGAATAGCTTGTACCTTTGCAATCTGGATCAGTAACTGGAAATCTTGGAATTTTTCGTCTAAATCCAACTCTCTAGTAACGTTTGCCATTATCTCAGACATTTCTCGAACTTGAATTATATCGGGGTGTAATTTTCCTGCATTCCACGACACCACAATTTTGGTTAAGTCTCCTGTGTATTGCTAATTTCTTGCAACTGAATTGTGATTAGCGTAATAATTTCATTGATCTCCATTCTTTGCTGCAGATTTGACAACTCATCACTCTTATTCTGCTGAGCAGCGATGATGAATGAAATTTTACTAAATACGTCGAATGTTGATTTGATTAAAGTCTTTTGCTCCTTTAGAAGGTGAAAGGTCCGATTCTCCCTCCCATCAAGATCTTCAAGTCTGCTATTAATGTCATCTGAGTCGGTCTGATCCATTGTTCCAAAAAGTGTCTTAAAAAGGGACCCCACTCCATAAAAAATTAGCGTTTCGTACGATGGCATGCTTCCCCATGCATATGATGGCTAAGCTCTTCACTCTGTCATTCAATTCTGGACACCCAGGTTCTTATTTCCTTAGTTGCCAGTTCGCATTTGGTACCTACTCCGATGTGCCTGATCCTGGTACATAATTCTCTGTTTAAACTGTTGCAATTTTCTGCAAACTCCAACTCTTTTGTTAAATCCCGCATTTCCAGATTAGTTAGAATCGTCCAATGCTTGCTGTAGAAGTTCACCTTTTCCACATTCTCGAATAGTACCCCGTTTGTGTTATAGGTTTGATCCTGTAGTCGGCATTCTCTGCATACAGTGATGTCACACTAACTAATATTACTACCATAAGTCTTTCCATTTTGGCTCTCCTATTTCTTACCTGTATTCCTTAATATACTGGCAACCTTCTTAATATCTAAAATAAAAGCTTCTCCTAATTAGTTCTGCTTTACTATAAATCTAGATTTTTTTATGCTTTATTTCTTTAAAAACTTCTTATTCTTTATTTATAAATCTCCTATTTATTGTTTCCTTCTTCCTTTTTTTAAACTCTTATCTTTGTATTTTAATAGTTTATTTCTTCTTTCTCGTTTTATAATCTTTCTTACTGTGTTCTCTACTCGTTAAAATTTTTTTTACCAAACCTTACCTGATTTAATATACTCTTCTTTACCTTTTACTGCATCCGAATACTTGACCTCTTATCTGAATGCTTCTGCTTACAATATGAAACCTGTAAAATAACAGAGGTTAATAATTAATTAAATAAGTAAGATGAAGTGAAATTGATCATTCAACAAATTTTCTTAAACGGTTAGTGTGAATCCGCTTAAGTTTTTTGCCCTGAAAAACCGTTGCATTCTCCGGACTGTGTACATGTATGACCTCATAGGGTCTTAAAAATTTCCTGATAATTTTCTTGCGCGGGCTGGATCCCTAACTAAGACCTTATCGCCGACATGTAACCGGTCTGCTCTGGTCTTCCTATCGTAATAATTCTTTGATGTAACCTTACTCTTTTGCAGATTCTCCCTTGCCAGCTCAAATGATACTTGCAGCTTAAAACGTACTACTGCATGATATGTGTCGGCATCATATAATGGTTCTGATTTGGTTTACCTGCTGGGAATTCGCGATTCAAACCCGAAAAGTGTTTCCATAGGTGTGAGTTTAGTGACTGTATGTATTGTATTTTCCTTGAAGGTCCCGCACTGTCAAAATCAACTCCGCATAGTGCAACATAAAATGGTGCTTTGGCTTAAGGGTGCCATTAAATAAAATTATATACCTACTGTTCATGATGTTCAGTAAATCAAGTCTTCAGGGCATTTATTTCATTAAAAGATATTTCGAACTTCTTTAATATGTCAACTGCATTTAATAATGTTAGAAAATATTTCCACCCAGCATCTTCTTCCGGTATCAGATCTGCTGTAGACATGGATATCATTTTAGACATTAGGTGATGCAATTTAATAATTTGCGGTTTGTTCTTTTCACCTATGGAATAATCAAAATGCTGGCTTCTGTAATTTAGTGACTCGAGGGAAAGACACTCCTTGGTTTAAATGAAATAGTTTATTAAATTAGACATTCCATACCCACAGACAACTTCAAAAACATAACATTGACTGAGAAGTTATCGGTAACATGAACACTTGGTATATTGTTGAAAATGCAATTTTGCTTCAAACCAGTTTTACTACAGTCACTAGCCCTTAAATCTTCATTGTAATTATTAGTATTTCTTAAATATGCTTTTGAAGTATTGGTTGTTACTTGCAGTTCGTGCTTATTTAATTTGCAGAATCTAGATACAGTAATAGTTAGCTGAGAAACTCGTTACAAAACCAAGTAAGGTAAGTGAATACAATATGCCCACCCTAAGGGATTTGTTTTTTTTTTTAAACAAGATAGTGAAGATATAAGAAACGGAAATTATATATCATAATAAAGTATAACAGGTTTAGAACCAAAAAAAATAATAATAATTGTCGCGGAAAATTATTTTGAAATATTTTTTACCTAATTTTGAAAAAAATGTGTAAAAGCCCATATTGCCAACACGGTATTGGTAATATAGCCATAATATGAAAAGGTCTGAAATTATAAAAAAAAATGATCTCTTGCAAGTGAAATATTTATTTTGAATATAAGTAGTACATTAGGTAAGAATAAGAAAGTAAAGAGTTTACATGCTGACAATATGAGCATAACGTGGCTAGCAATATGCCCATGGGCTATTGGCAACTCCGCATGGTGGGCATATTTCTGCACATGAAGTAAAAATTAAGTAAGGCTTTGTAATGTTTTACTGTAAATCAATAATTTTTTCCACCATCTAAGCTTCAATAGCGATGTATTTAATACGAAGAATTGCAAGACAATAGCACTTTTTTTTACTTACTTTTTTGATAAAATACTTACTTCTTAAATATTAGGACGAAGTCTTAAAAAAACAAGTTTCGCTGACACTGCTCGCTTTGCGTCACCTACTAATCCAATTTACAGTTCATATATTACAATGGCATAATGGTAATCCATGCGTATGACATTTTCCGTCATCTTTCGTGAAATAACCAAAATACGGCCAGTGGGCATATTGCCAACATGCGCATATTGTATTCACATACCTTACTTCGTGCAACCCTAAGTTGTCGCCCAATATAAGGCCAAGAACCGAAAATCCTTTTACTTTTACTTCTTTTAATTATAATACTATTTAGCTCCATGTCTATTGAATCAGAAACTAACAAGTTATAAATTTGATCCAGATTATTTTTTTTATTTGATGAATTGAAAAACATTAACGACAAAATATTATCTACAGAAGAACAATGCTCTGCCGGTAAACATGGAAATTGACAATAAGTTGCAGCCAAAGCATGTTTTGTTGCAGGCGATCCCAAAAGCTTATTAATTTTAAAATCATAATTTCAAACATAGATGGTAATTCTAAAAAAAATTTTAATTTTCCCTGATATTCATTTTTAGAGTTCCGTACCCAAAGGGTAAGAACGGAAACCCTATTACTAAGACTTCGCTGTCCGTCCGTCACCAGGTTGTATCTCATGAACCGTAATACGTAGATAGTTGAAATAATAAAAAGAAAATAAAAAAATACAAGAAACGTGATTTTTTCGGCGTTTTTTTCCTCGTTTTATTCTCATTCAGTATTATTATCATAAGTAGGCATTTTTTTTCAAATGATTTTCAAATAACAGCATTTTTATAATTCCAAATGACAGCATTATTTCTTCACACGACGCCTACTCTCATTTAAAAAAAAATATAAAGTACATAGTGTTAAATTTTATACGATGGTACGGAACCCTTCGTGCGCGAGTCCGACTCGCACTTGGCCGGTTATTGTTACTTTAACGTTACCGCTATGTTCGACGAACCTAAAAAAGAAAAACAACAATGTACCTTGATTAAAGTAATGTAAACGTCTTACCTGCACGTGGAGTATGCCACAGGTGCGACAGTCCCTCGATGACATGAAACAAAAAAAGGATAGAATTAGAAACTTTCAAATGAATTTTAATAAATTAGATTAATATATTGAATTAAAAAAAGAACAAATAGGAGAATAAAAATCATCAGGAAGGTACATGCAAGTCTTTCATTCCATGTAAACAAAACAAATGTAACATACAAAGAAGCAGGAAATTATGAATAATTTTCTGCCATAATATGCACATAACATAAAATAAACATACAAAGGGATATTAACCATGCAAATAAAGGTACATGCAGAAGATTGGTGGACGCTTCAGGTGAGAAAACACCCAAAACAAAACTCACTTGCACAGGTGTTCACCAATCTCAAAAATATAGAAACTCAGAATAAATCCAATAAATTGTTATAGTTACCTGTACTACATGATATCCAGCGATGATAATTCCAGAAAAACACTACACAAAACAATAAAAACACTAAAAAGCTAATAAAAACAAATCGCGCGCGTTTGACAGTTCGAATTAAAATTTTCACGGTGAACTTCATACTCCCATGACATGCGATACGTCAAATTGGGGTAAAATCGTAGCGCGATTTTCATGGTACCGTTCGTTTCGCGCAATAAGACTCTTTATTACAGTCGAGACCCGCAATAAATTGGTGTGAGTTAGTAGATTTCTTATTACAGTCGAGACCCGCAATAAGAAACTTTATTACAGTCGAGACCCGCAATAAAGTTATTTGTTAGTAATATATTATCTCAGTCGAGACCCGAGATAATATTCTTTAAGTCAGTCGAGACCCGACTTAAAGTGAATGTTAGTATATATCTTAACTTCAGTCGAGACCCGAAGAAAGATTCTTTATTTCCGTCGAGACCAGAAATAAAGTGTATTGTTAGTAATATTTTTTATTGCAGTCGCTACCCACAATAAAAAAAAACTTTAATTTAATTGCTATCTAAAATAAACTCCTTAATCCAGTCGGTACCCAGAAAAAGAATATTTTATTTTAGCCGTCAATTAAACAAAGTATTTAACTTAGTAATAAAATATAACACTAGGAAAAATCACTAGAAAAGAACACAAAGGAATAAATTGCCAAGTTAATCACTGCACTGCTAAATCACAAAAGAGATCGAATCAAGTCAAACTGCTGTTTATATAGCCAGAGTTTGCGCACGGCACCAAAGAACGGTAGTCAACGGTGCGTGGCAACAATATTGGCATAGCAACAACTTGAATAGCAACAATAACCTGACCTAGCAACTGCACTTCATCATTGGTTCATAAAGTGTTACCATTTTAGTTATTGTTGTCAACAAGCAGCACTCGACTTATGAATATATAAAATGTTTTAGATAAATTAAAATTATTTCCAAATCAATATGGTCTAAATATCAATGAATAAAAATAAAACTTTCGCCTTCGTTTAATTAGAACGTTTACTTACCCGGAATAGTTTGTAAATTCCTAAAACCAATACCTTCAGCTGACTTAGACGTAGCTAGAAGCAGCCCACACGATTTGCTGCACATCCCAATATTCTGCTGCGCAGTAATTTCTCGTGTAATGGCGGAACGTGGTACGTAATGAGAATTCTTGTATCTCGATACCATGGCGGCCATACTTGTTGCTGTCCAGCTGACTTGAGTTGACAGCAGCAATTGTTAGAATAGCATAGAATAGAAAAGCTGTTTATTTTTAACCCCGGCCACGACGCTGGGCACTAAGATGTTACAAAGATTTACATTGAACGAGTCTTAACCCAAATGAATACAAAATAAATGTCAAGATTGTACGATAGCATACAGACAACGATTTTAGTTGTACCAAAGATACAATGAATATAGGTGCCGCCGAACAAGACCAAAACAATTATGCTGAAACAAACAGATGAGATACATGTTGATGTTTTGCTGAACTTATTTGTATTAGGTAAGATGTTTATAATTTAAAGTAAGGTTTGATGCTTTGTGGTTCCTTTTTTCGTTTTTCAGGTTGGAGACACTGAAGTAAAACACAAACATTTATTTGTTTGTTTGAGTGCCTGTGCCAAAGGCACGCCAAGCGTTGGGCACATCATAGCGAGCTACATGGTAGATACATACTGTAGCAAACAAGTCAGGAGCCCAATCCTGAACATACTGCCCCCCGTTGAAAGGCTGGAATGCCTTTCAATTATATGTTGATCACTCCAGCTGGCGTTAATATATGTAATGTTAATGTATGCAATCTTTTTATATTTTTTTTTTAGAGCAATAAAACTATTTTGTATATAGCAATTATGATAGTTCATTCATGTGCCCTGTCACTACATATTCTATATGTTGTAATTTTGCTACAAACAAAAGAGATGTGAAAAATGGTTGGAAGACTGAAAAGATACCAAGAGATTTTGCAAGCGACGTGGCCCCAAATATGTCAACGCAGAGTCGAAGTGAAATTGAGGAAGCCCCAGTATTGATTCACGAAGAGAGGTTATAGATACTATAGGTATGGAGTGGAGAATAATAAATAAAACAGTTTCTTTTGCGATTCTTCATTTTAAAATTTTAATGTTGCCATCTTTCAACAATCTCACATTGTACCGTGTTCCATCTTTGGTTCTAACTAACTTGCTTATGTTTTTTCGATCTGGTTAATCCTCCCAGGAGATGGTGATGTCTTCGACAGCTCCCGTCTGGTTGTCTGTCACGATTAAATGTAGGTCATTATTTTGCTCTGTGGCAGGTACCAAGACAATATCCTCCAGTATTTTCACCTTGGCTGACGGCGTCTGCTGGGCTTTATCCCCGATTGATCCGGATCCAGATGGTCCTGGTGTTGGTTCTATTTGTGGCGACCGACTTGGTGACTGTGGTGGAGAATCCGTAATGTCAATCACCTCCGAGTCTTCCAGCTGCAGGAAATTAAGCCGTCTGCCTAGTTTTTTAATTTGCTTTACTGTCTTCAGCTGGTGCAATTGTTTTTCCAGGTCCCAGATCTCCTTCACCTCACGCTCTATGGTCTTGCCCGGTGTTGGCGGCGAGTTGGGAGCTTTAAGCCAAATAATAGGCTAGTCTTGGAACAAATTTCATCAAAATTATCTTTAGAAATATTTGCAGCTGCTGGTGGTTCTGTATTTTGTTGAATATTGTTTATTTCTATTTGAATTTTTTAGCAGTGGATATTATAGTTATAATTGCAGAATGTTTTACAAGAATATAAGCATATAGAGGGATTGAAATTGGCGAGAATAATTGTTCTGAGCGCACTTATAGTTACTAGAAGCTTTAAGTTTGTGATGTAATTTAAAATGAAAGCATTGTATCTTCATAATAGCAAAATTTCTATTGCATCTAAAGCAAATCATTATGAAAATTGAATTTATATTCCTAGATCGGACATAAAAGCTGAATATGCTTGGGTCGTTTTGTCTCCTTTTAAATGAATCCTAAAAAAGAATTTTTGTAAAAATAGCCACATTAAATAACATTCTTTGCCCTAACATACATATATCTAAAACATAGTGCACTTTAAAAGTAATATCAAGAGCTTTTAGAAAACTTGAACCTAACCCCAAATTCTCTTATATTAGCCCCAGTCGTCTCCAATCGCAAAAATGACGGGTTGTACTGTTATTTCAAGGCCGCTGTATTTTTTTCTTAACCGTTTAACAGCCGGATTCACATCATTTTCACTCTTTAATATGAATTAGGATTCGTAATTTAGGAGCATATTCTTTTATAATCATACCTACATACCTTCACTAAGGCTAGCAAGCTTTCCTGACAGTCTGCAATAGTTGGCTTATAGTTTGGACCCGATACCCGTTTTAATATAAATCCTTGGTACAAGTATACTGCAGTAACAACAAAATAATAATGCAATCACGGGTATTATCTGGAATGCTAACATATCAAGTCCTGATCGCCGAAAAATCTTAATTATATTTTACCTATTGATGTGTCTTCATTTAATTTACTCAGAAGATCGCGCAAAGCATGGCCTTTAATATCTTCCGAAAAGTATACAAGAAGACTGCCCACAATAGTAGCTAGTTAAAATGCAGAGCTATTTATCTTCAAACATCAAATTGAAATCGATCTCAATCTAAAAATGTATTATTAAAAAATGTATTATTATAAAAGTATTGTGAAGTCCCAATATAGGCTTTACATAAAAAGGGGAGGTGTCGGTGTGGTGGATAAGACTGATGAACACAAAATTTTTTAAATGTCAATATATATTATTTTTCACAAGATATGCCTTAACCTAATAATTCAATGCTTACTCGCTGACAATAAAAAATTGATAATTATAAAGAACAAAAAAAAAAAATGAAACCAAACAAATAATCCAAATAATAATTCAATAGAAAAAATTAAATAAATCCGCTGTTACTCCATTTCGTTTTTTTGTTTTTAGCCTGTAAAATATAAAAAAAACGATATTAGAAAGAAATTTCTAATTAAGGTACAAAAACAGAATGAGCTTCATTCACCGCTCATTAATTTTGCCAGGTTCAAATCTACCTTAGCTTGGGGGTGCTGAAAAATATAATTTAATTAATATATTTAATTAGTAAATAACAGGGTTCAATTCTTCCCTTAATGGTTAGTCAAGAATTAATTTCGGTTTATCGCTTCCGAACTGTCTTGTTGACCGCTCAATTTGCAAGTGATTTGCTACTCCCAACAGCTCGTTATTTATAGCCGGGAATACAATAGGAGCTGTGCGTCTGTCGGTCGCCGTTGCCTTGACGCTATGCAGTAGCAGCGCGTCGTCATGGAGATTTTTCCATGTCGTTGACGTAGTGGAGATATCCATTAGTAAATGGAAGAAGACAACGCACCAGCTGCCTGTAACACAAATGTCACTGGATGTTGACGACAGTAGCCGTGAAATGGTAAGATTTTTTCTTATTTTTGTTTATTTATTTATGTTAATGTATTTTTATGTTTATGTCTTCAGCTTATAAGTACTGATGGTACTGCGGCTCTCGAGGAGGAATTCTGTGTATCGTGGGAGTCGGATTCCACGGATAAGTAAGTAAAATTTTCATGTAAAAGTCTCAGATCGTAATGACCTGAGACTTTTACTTTTTGTTTGTATTATAATTATTTTGTTTTGTTTTCCTTTTTAGATATAACAGGCCAAAGGCCTAAAGAGTACAGGCAATGCTTATAAACTGCCAGGAATTGCTGTGGCACTCGATGACATTTACAGTGAGTGTTTTAATTTTTAATTTATATTTTTTAGAATATTGTTCCGCGATGGAACAAGTATATTTGGTTCTCGGCAATATAATGCCAAGGCGTATCCAGCATGGATTGTCATATATTATATTTTTTAGAATATTGTTCCGCGATGGAACAAGTATATTTGGTTCTCGGCAATATAATGCCAAGGCGTATCCCGCATGGATTGTCAAAGATGACCAATCTTCTAAAATTGCTTTAAGATTACAGCCAGCTTTTGTGAAACACTTTCTTCTGTAACTGTAGCATAAAGTCCATTTTTCTTAGATTTCGTGCAAATTTTCTCTGCTATATGCTATCTATGTCTATATTAAATTAAATTTTCTGTAACATTTACTAGCATTGTTGAACTTGTGAGAAAGTCTTCCAGGTGGCCCACTAGTCATAAACATATGTATACCTTATTTTGGAAAATGTTTGGGAATCTCTTCCGAAAAAAATTCAAAGTCTGTTAGGCTCATATACTTTTTCCTTCTAACAAAGTGTTCCACAATCACGTCGACTAAATATGACTGTTATTTAGAATCCAGCTTTTCATTTAAAATATTGTACGATTAGTTTTCCTTCAGGATTTAATGTAAGAATTGTTTGGAGATCATCTTTAAGATTTTTCCGAGAATAATTAGAATGATTTGACTTTGGTGTTGATTCTTTGTCTCATGGAAATTCCGGAAGTGCTTCGATACAATTATTCTCTATCCAACTATCCAACGTGGACATTTGTAAATTTTTGGCTTGTAGACGATCAGCCGCACGAATTACATGATCCACAACCATTTCGGTTTATCTCGTTAACTTCAAATTCCTTTACAATTAATTATTTTTTAATAAAAACAATATAATTAATTTTTGCCATTCACGTAATTTGTGCAAAAATTTAATGCGCACGCATATTTTGGGAACTAGATCTTTCACATCTGATTAGGTCAGGTATTTCAATAACTCGAAATCAATTTCATGCTCTATTGGAGATTACAATTATTAAATATTATCTACTTTCTTTTAGTTATAAGTCAGTTGAACTTTACACTTCACTTCCAAAATATCAACAAAAATTTAGCACTAAAGAAAAATAACTTACAAACCTTCAAATAAAGCACTTAACTGTGGTAAATTCCACATATCCAAAAGATATTTAACAAATTCCGCGTTACTTTGTACTTTACCCGCATATAATTCCAGTTTGCGACTTAACTTAACCAACGCGCATGAACGACTAAAACTGTTAGAAGCGTACTTTATTCTCAATACACAAACAACTATTAAGTTACGGTGCATTTCTCCTTAGAGTTTATAATTTATTTGTTCTGAGTACACCCTGAAATTGTATGCAGTACAATTCTAGGGGTAAATGAAATTTCTTTTCTTTATAACAACAGCGAAAATGTTTTCAGCACAAATGAACTTTTTGATACACTGCTGTTTTGGTCCAAGAACAATATCGAAAATTTTCATTACATTAAAATAGTTGCATACATTTTAAGTAGTAGTCAACACTTTTTCGAAGTTCTTATAACAATTTCTGTTAAATAATACATTAAATATTTCGTTAGTTTCAAGAACAACGAGAATTGTAGAAAAAATGTAATTAGCACATTTTCTATGTGATTTAAGGTAATTTCGTCATTATCATCACATTTTTAGTAATACATCTGAAAAATGTAACATTTTTTTTCGTGTAGGCTGACACTTTAATTTCGATCACAGTCTAATTTATATGAGCAGCCATGTCGTGAGACTTTTTTACAGGATGGCTAATTACATAATTTGTTTGGTTCGTGAAAAATATATATATATTTTTTTCAAATTCTCTGCGCAATTTGTTACAATTGTTTGTTGCGTAATTAGTATGACAACTTTTGTATTTTGTTGATTTGACAAACGATTTTTCTGTACTTGAACTCTTGTTCTAGGTGCATTTCATAGTTTAAATCTATTCCTTTTTGAAACAATTCATGATAGGCTTTTCTAAACTTTTCACTTGTTTTATTTATTGAAACGAGGCAATTTGTTTAAAAATCTTGCTAATTTACTGTTTTCATTGTTCACGGGCTCAAATTGATATTTGAAATTCAACTAATCTAAATAAAAAATTTTTATTAGATCTTCATAATATTGATTTACATTGGTTAACTTTATTGAATGTGCTTGCTCTTTCCTATTCAGGTAGGTTTCCTGTACTCAAAATGCTTTTTAGAGTTGGTTCTTTATTACATCGCATGTTGAGCCTTGATCTATCACTCTTCTCATTGACATGGCTGCCTTGCCCTGAATCTTCGTGGTCAGAATCCGGATCGGCTGCGTTATCAGTCACCATACCATGATAGTTTCGACACTGCTCTACTCACTCACTTCACTCATCACATCCTTGACCGTCACAGATGCTAATGCCATATTGTAATTTTCTTGTATGTTGCTTAATTCCTTAACACTGATGGGGTTATACTATTTAAGTTCATTAATCCACGATAATTGATCGAGCACTTTTTATTTTTAAGGTTTATCGCTATCAAGATCCATCCCGTTTAAAGGTATGCCGACTATTTTTCTTTAAAAAGAAAAGTATTCACCACTTCTCGTAAATCAAGAAAATAATTAATTATTGAACACTGATTGAATACTGTCAGCAATCCTACCGACTGCGCCACTTTTCACTTAATTTTTCTCTGGAAATCAAAAAATTAAAAGAAATCTTATTTGAATTACGGAAACTTTATTTAATTCGACTTATTCGATTTAAAAGACGATTAAGAACTAACTACCTTAATAAAAATCTTTCGTAGTTTTTAATTTACAAAACAAAAATTACATTAAGTACATTATTGCTACCTTTTTTTTTTTTTGTAAAAATATTCAAGAAATGCCTTTTTTTTTCTTAGAAATGTTAATTTCTGATACATATTTAACTATTGTCTACGTACCTATTTAATATTACCCAGAATTAGCATGATACATAGATTATTATTATCTACTTATGTATCTATTTGGAAAAGATATTTGTATTTAATTAGAATAATGACGTGATATATAGTATATGAGAATAGTAATAATAAAATAATTATCCTTGTTTTATTTAAGGCCGGAACATAATGTGGCGCGGTAGCTCGTAGCTGGCGCGGTAGCTGGTGCTGTAGCTTGTTCTGGCGCGCGCCATGTAGCTAACATTTGTTACAATGATGCAGCTTGTAGCCAATGGTACAGAATCAGCTGACAGATCTTTCATTATTTACTTTTACTTTGATTTATAGAATTTGATAATAATATTTATATGGAAGAATTACAAGAAATGGCCTTTTTAGCATGTGTAGTGCAATTGTGCTTTTTCACTTATAAATACTTAAAAACAAAAAAACCTAGAAAGTGGTGGGTTAGACATCTATATCAACAGAGGAAGAGTTCAGGATTCTACGAAAAAACATTTAAATATATAAAGGAGAATGATGACGAACTTTTCTTCAAAGCCACTCGAATGAGTAAAATTCAATATGAATTACTTTTGAGTCTAGTAAGAAATAATTTAAAGAAGTCTTCCATAAGAAAGCCTATAGATCCGGAATGTCGACTTATATTAACGTTAATGTATGCTATAAAATAAACAAATATTCTAATTTTGTATTAAATATTTGTTATTCATCTAGGTATCTCTCACAAGGTGTTTCCCGACACTACTTAGCATGGAGCTTTCGCATTGGTGTATCCACTTTAAGAAAAATTATTATTGAGGTTTGCGAAGTACAATGGGATTTGTTATCTCCAGTTTACATGCCAGAGATGAATATCTCAGATTGGACAAAAATTGCACTGGAATTTCATCAAAAATGGCAAATGCCTAACTGCGTGGGCTGCATTGATGGAAAACATGTTGCCATAAAGTGTCCTCCCAAAAGTGGTTCTAAGTTTTTTAATTATAAAGGGCACTTCAGCATTGTTTTATTGGGAGTGTGTGATGCCACATCTGTAGATGTTGGAGTTTACGGCAGTCAAAGTGATGGTGGAATATTCCATTTTTCTGTTTTTGGGAACAAAATTCTTGCTAATGAGATTAGTATACCTCCACAAATTTCGCTACCGAATTCGGAGAAAGTTGTACCACACTATTTTGTTGGTGACAGTGCATTTCCCTCGCGTAAAAAGAGAAGACAGTGTTTAATTACAGACTTTCAAGAGCACGTCGTACAATTGAAAATACATTTGGAATTTTAACCACTCGATGGTGGGTTCTCGGTAGTCCAATTGAGTTTCACCTGGAAAACGCAGACAAAGTTGTCCTAGCATGTGTAATTTTACACAATTTTTTGAAAATAACAGACGATCTATATAATTGTAGTGTATATTGTCCCTCAAGTTATTGCGATTCTTACGATGACAATGACAAAGTTACAGAAGGTGATTGGCGACAGGAAAATATCACTTTGAAAGCAGTTCGTCGACTCGGAGGCAATAATAGCACTCGAGAAGCCTTCGAAATACGCAAAATTTTAACAGATTATTTCCTGAGCGAAGGTGCGGTATCTTTTCAACCAAACTGAAGAAAAATAATACAATAACATCATTTTTTATTATGTATTTTTATTTGAATATATGTACATATGTAATATGAAAAAATTTACATATTATCATAATAATGGTTTGTTTGTTTTTTTTTATTTCAATAAAAATATTGATTTCCATCGACTTCTTCCTCTTCTAAGCCATATTATATCTCATTTTCACTTAATAGCGCTTTTTGTTCAGCACAAACACAATGCTGCAGCCAACAGGAGTTTTACTGCTGGTTTTTATTTAAAAGTTTTTCCGTACATACTCCTCTGATGTGTAAATAATTTTTTTAATATTCAGTCCTATTTTTTTTATACTTTACAGTTGCTAAACTAATAGTGATAAGATTCCAAGATCTTTTCTTTAAGGCAACCTGAATGAATACAATCCAGGATGATTTATTTTTGAATTCAGATTTATTTAGGAAAGTAATTAAACAAAATACAGTTAATTATTATTGCTGCTGTCCTCGTTTAAATAAGACAGCAATTGAACCTTTGCCTCATTTTTTATCCTTAGAGGAAACTTATTAAGTTTTTGTACTAAGCTTCTGCAAAACAGGTTATCTTCGCCATCGTCGCTTGCTGTAGGAGAAGCGGCAGCAGCTTCCTCTCTTTTTTTCAGGAAAGTCTGGATGAACGACATTGTACCCAATAAGTTTTCCTCCAGTCCTTGCTCAACATTTCTTCGCTTCATCCTCACTCCACTACACCTAGTGACAGGCGTCGAAGCACATTTTTCTTTTTCCTGTCTATTTTCAGTGCTGGTACTACTCTCAGGGTAAGGAAGCGAGGACAAACTTTCACTACCAATTTCGTGTCCACTCAGGGGGCTAAACACAGCTTCATCTAACATGGAATCAATTTCGAAGGCTGCCAATGAAGAGGAGTCACCGGTGGTGCCATCAAGCCTATATTCTTCGTTTTCAGCAGAATAGTTGGATTTTGATCTGAAAATTAAGTTATAAGAATAAAAATTAACAATCAACAAATGTTTTCATTTACGTTCTGGGCTTTACATGGTCTGCTAAAAACTCCATCTGCTTAGCGTACTTCCATCCGCTTCCTTCCTCCTTTGCTTCTTGTCCGGATACTTTTCGGTTTTTTAATTTGTCACGGTTGTACGAATCACGTAATCGTTTCCATTTGTTTTTGCAGACTTCAACTAAAAAGACGATTTTATTTGGTTATTAATTCTTATAACATTAACTGGTAATTCGTATTATGTTCTTACTTACAATTTAATTTGTATTCCTCCGCTATATCTTTCCAGATTTCAGCTTTTTTTTTTTGTGTTCTTATATTGGGGATCTGTTAAATTATACAATATCGGCAGCTACCGCGCCACATTGTGTTCCGGCCTTTATTATTATTCGTTTAAAAACAAATTTATATATTTTTATAACTTTATTTAGTTCCATTAAACATAATTAATTACCAACTACGTACCTATCTAGAAAAATTTTTCGTTTTATTTTTTTTTTATTCTTTTATAAATTTCAAGTTTTGAATATTTTTAAACGTGTGTAGGTATATATACTATTGATATCCATTGTGCGCAATTTCTGACGGAAGAGCATGGAAATATGGAGAAGTATTCCAGAGAAATGTGCACGGTGGCGGAAATAATGCAAAAATTAGTTAAATTAATTGTTAACATATGAAAACTATGATTGGGTCATTTTGATCCTGATTTTCTTTTATTTTAATAGTTGTAGCCGATTAATTTATTTTGCTGGTTTTTATAGTATAGTATACTTTGTAGATGCCGACCAGGAGGATGATTGAAAATATTACATAACCAAGTGTATAAAGGTGTATGGTTTGGGCGTCCACGGGTTCCAGATTCTTGCCCTCCTCTTCCTTTAAGAGGCTTATTTGCTTTGACAGTAATGCATGATCGCAATTTCCATCATATTTTATATGCACCATGTTTTGTGTGGGACTCGCAGGGTCCTTTTTCGATTTCCCGAATTTTGATAGTGCTTCAGGTATAGATGCATTTTTCATTTGCGTTATTCTAGTAGTGGTATAACTCCTTAAGGTTAGGTCGGGAGTTCGCAGATAGCAGTTGCTTGAAAGTTCGATTATTCCAACGCCAAAAATAGTATGGGGTTCTATTGTATCTTGACAAATTTCGTCTATGGTTAGATGCTCTAAGGTGGAGTACAGCCACTTATTGGCTTGCGACAATTGAATCAATACGGTAGTGTAGTTAGATTCCCTAATGTTGTGTTTCGGATCAATATTGAAGATGGGATGCATCATTTGGCATAAGTATTGATCGTGATTCGCGGTGATGCAACTTGCCAATTCCTCTGAAGTAGATCATGATAATGCTCCCAGTTATAGTCGATGATTAGGAAATTTATTGTCGGTTGTATGAAAACAAATTTATGCTGGAACGCTGTGGGCAGGGGTATCACTTTATATAACTGGTAGTTTTCTATGTAGGGTAATGGTATTTTAAGCTCGTAAATTATCTTTTTCCTTTAAATTGAGGCACTCATTTGGCTTACATGGAAAAGAATTAAAAAATATTCGTCTTTGACACCAGTAGGAAGTCTGATATCGCTTGGGATTTCCTTACGTATTGTAGCCAAAATAGTTTCTAGTTGCGTTGGCGTGACGATTGCCGAATGGGGTCAGTAACTATGTCAATGATGTCATTAAGTATGTTTTGGTAACACATCGTGACAAGAATATTATGGAAGTGAGTGATTCCATTTCAGAAATCGATCTTTGATTCTGACTGGCATTAGTGGTTTCGTCAACAATAGCTCTGATTTTAAGAATCCTGGCATTTAGTGCCATCATTTGGCCATGAATCGCACTTTGGGACTTGTTAAAGACGTTAGCGATTGTTTCCACTATAATCGTTTTTGTTTTTTTATGGTTTTCGTTATAACGCATTTTCTCGATTTGGCTGTCATAATACTTCACATCTTCCTGATTGATGGTTCCGAATAGCACTTTACTTACCATTACTATTGTAGCGAAGAGCTTGTCCGCCGACAGATATACCTGCATCCACTTATACCTGAATGCAGATACATACCGCGTCCGACACCTCTTTGTTACAAAATCATCGCGGGATTAGCGTGGGTGGCTGCACAGCAGTATGCCGCTAGCGATCAGCCGGCTTGGGGTGGTTCTTGCCACCCACATCCCTTGATGCTTGTTAAGCTGTGCATAATGAGGAAAAATGTTTGATCGGACAGACGGACGGACAATTAAAAAGAGAAAAAAAGGACTTGGGTGTGTGACTGCAGACGGACAAAAAAAAAACGATCCTTTGTAGACAGGTGACTGCTTCCCCATGAAGCGTGGACAACTGAAAAGAAGAGTTCTTTACATGAAGATAAAAGATGCGAAGCTAATGCTCCTTGAAATGCTGCCCACGCCGTACCTGTGTAAAACCCCCCCGGAGAAGGTTCAACGTAGTGTTGGTGTGAGCGAGAGAGAGAGCGGTTTTTGGAGGCTCCAGATATTGGGGGAGCCTCAGCCCATGGAGTGTGCGGGCCCATCGCCCCCTACCACCCTTGCTAAGCCTCCAAGAGCCTAAAAATTTACTTAGCCCCAAAACATGCGTGTGTAGACTATAGTTGGAAATGTAGTATCGAGCGTTGCTGGGGCCACATCATGCCCCTACTTTCCTCGTGCTGCTCCTATTAGCTCTTCATCTCGGCCCTAGAATGGGTATGAATGCCAGATATCGAAAGAAACGCAAGAAGAAAAGAGAGAAAGGTAGGAAGAGGGAAGTAAAATTATGCAGGCGTTGCCAAAGATCAATATAAAACAGATTTAATTTATTTTCTTTATCCTCCTTTCGCAAATCGCCACTTACTTCACATAACTTTGGTGATTTAATTCACAAACAAAAAAAATAATAATATCAATAGTATATCCTTAAGTATTTAAAGACAATAAATCATATTTTTTTGAAAACTAAAACTAGTAACAAGGAAGAAGAAAAAAAGAGAAAGGCAAATATCATAGGCTAACTGACCTTATCACATCCATACTTAGTAATTGGCGACTTGCAAATCCTGAGAGGGGCGGGGGGGCGGTGTTCCTATCACCCCGCCTTTCCTGTTCCGTTCGATCGCTCCACTGCTTCCTCTTCACTTCTTCTTGAAGTTGGTGCCGGGGTGCAAACGCCCTTGAAATAAACTTCTTCCAAAACAACAAGAAACTTTAACTGCGCTGTCTATGCAGCGTGAAAATATACTTTACTAATGACGCACAGGTAAGTTCTTAAATAGAAATATCTTCGTTGCTAACATGATTTGATTACTTTTCAGATGAGCTGTCTACGCAGCATAAGAGTTCTGCACTAACAACGCACAGGTGAGTGCTTAAAAAAGAATATATTCACTACTAACATATTTTATTTTATTTCAGATGAGCTGACCACGCAGCATAAAAATTCTGCACTAACAACGTACAGGTGAGTGCTTAATAACGAATATGTTCACTGATAACGTGTAGAACGCGGGTGACTGTATACAAAAAGAAAATTTAATTAATAGCAAAAAAAAACTCCCGCCGGCATCTAGCCAAGATGTAATGCGCTCAACCACTGCCCAAGATCAACTAACTCACAACTCGGCGCGGTCCCCCTACATACCATGGTCCCGTCGTTCAACCCAACCGACAGCGAGCCTCTCCCTTTCTTCTGATTTTTTTTTTTTCTTTTTTTTTTTTATGAACGACAAGCATTTGTGCTGCTGTGGGCGCAAATTTTGTGGAATTTCCGAAGGGCTTGCTGTAATGCATTGTATGATGGTATTGTTCGATGCATTACAGCTAGGCGAATTACAGTTGCTTGCCTGGAATGTTGGCTGGCAAACGGTAAGATTCATCGGAAAGATTCTAAATTGCGCGCGTTCTGCGCAAGTTAGAATTTTTCATATGAAAAATATAATTTTTTTGTTTTCTCTTTTCAGGATTTATGCGGAAGATTATGATTTGTGCGATTTATCGGAAAGATTTTAAATTGCGCGCGTTCTGCGTAAATTAGAATCTTTTCGTATGAAAAAACAAATTTTTCTGTTCTTTGCTTTTCATGATTTCCTAAGGCATATGGAAAAGTAGCATAGGGCTACTTTTCGAAACTGTATGTAAACGACTGCCCCTTTTCAGGTACCCCAGAAATAGCAGCACCACGGAATTAAAAATGGAAAGGAAAAGAAAAGTAGCGCGCAGGCAAAACGCTACACTATGGCATCAAAAGGAGCTCTTGTTTTTCTGTTAGTATTCTGCAATAGGATATTTATGTCCCATATCCGTCAGTAGGTGGTTTATTTCAGTTATAGTACTGTTGCAGATAGTCTCAAATCCAATATCGCCCCTTAGTGCTTCGGATAGCGTATTTATTCCTGCTGTAAACTTCGTGATATGCCTTATAGAGGTCTCCAAAGTTCTGAGATCGTAGAAAACTGCCACTTTCCATTCGTTTGAATACAGTTCCACTCTACCCAACTCTTCAAAATAGATTCCAGGACTTTGATTGATAGTCGTGATATTAATATTACTTCCGTATAGATGACGCTTATGAGGCCCAAGATTAATATGGTGTATGTGGGGTATCACATGGCCTGAAAGGAATTTCGATTAGTTCATTGCTGATTGTAATGACGGAGACGCTTTCTCTTTTTTTTTTTGTTGTGTCTTGTGTTTTGGATCATGAGGGACAGATATAAAGCTGATTTTCTAAGACTTTTCCGAGAAGATGGAGAGCATTATGTAATGCCCCTGGAGAAAAGTAAAGGGTTTCGTATAATGGTCAAATTCTTCAAAAAAATAATTGTCTGAAGATGATGAAATGATGCTCATCGAGGACCAGTGACAATTGCTATGATTAGAGAATGTAGTAGCGCTCAGTCCAAGCTCCCTTTTTCGTGTTATTTTGTAAGATCGGAGGTTCGCCGGTTTCGTATTCAGATGGAAATTCAGTTGAATATCCTACTTGCGTCTCAAGCTTGATAAATGTATTTATAGCTAAATGAAACTTACAGGATTATGTTTACGAATCGAAACTTTATTATTATATCGTAACTTAGTTTTCGCGTGAGAGTTTAAGTCAGCAAATCACCCAAGTTCAACAACATAGCTTGTGTTTCCCAAATGTGTGAAAGAAGAAAAAAAAAATTAACTAAAAATATTTTGTTTTTATATTAATATGGTAATTGCTTCAATGCATTATTCTATGAAGAGCTTAAGATCATAGTAGTGCATTGTTTTCAGTTTATTGCGTGTTTTTATGACGGAGCTTTTGATATGACTTTCATAACTACGAAAGGTCCCTCCCAAAGTGAGGACAATTTGTTTTGCCGATTATGGTTTTTAATAAATACCTTGTCACCTATGTTGAACTTCTTTTCTTGGGTATTTCTATCGTAGTATTTCTTAGCCTGTGTTTTCCTTTGATGTAAGGTTTCCTTCGCAATTTGATGGCCATGTTGCAAGCGAGATTTGAGCGCATTCACATAATTTTCATAATTGCATGAAACTTACGGCTTTTCTTTTTTAAACTGTTGAGAATATTAGCCGGATAACCATATTAAAGCTCGTGTGGGCTATAATTCCTGTTTATATGTGGCGTAGTGTTGTACACAAACATAGCAAACGGTATCCAGGTGTCCAAAAAGAGTGGATCCTGGTTGACGTAGTGTCGAAGGTACTCTGCACATTTCTTTGAACAGGTCGCTTAAAAAATTTGTTGCTTGCTTTGTTAAAATTGACTCTGGGATGCCATATTGATAGACGATACCCTCGACTAAGACCCTAGCAACGGTAGTTGCCTCGGCATTAGCCATGGGCAGCATTGCCATATTTTTTTTAAAGAAAACTGTAAAAAAAAACTGTTTTTTCGAGCAAAAACTGTCATTGAAAACAAGATAGCTTCTTCTTAGTTTAAATATCATTTTTATTACACGTACTCAATAATAGATATTTCGAAAATCACACTTCGTGTAGGAAAAATAACAAAAATTAAAATGATAGGTACGTTTCTATTGCCACAAAAGGCCTCCTTGGCATATTGGTAACTAAAACTTGAATACGTAGTAGAATATAATTATTAATTATTTTACATAAGTCTCTTCGTCGAATTTTTGTAACATTTTCGTTAGAATGTTTAAAACTTGTGCAATCTGAATTTTGCTTTTTTAAATAATCTTTCGTCCTTAAAATTCCACACAATGTGGGGACCTCTAGTCTGTTCCGAATTTTCGTTTTATTAATGTTGATTTGCAAGAAAATTCTCTCCGCATTTGCTGTGGCTACAGGGATTGACAAAACTGGTGACACCAGTTTTTTAAACAAAACTTTCAATGTTTATAACATTCGGGACAAAAGCACACAATTTCGAAGTACTCAACATATTCTTCTTTAATACACTTATTGGTGCTAGTACCTCAACAGATTGAAGAAATGCATTGTGAAAATCAATTTTTTTTAAAAACTGTTTGCAAAGTTCCACGTAGAATTTGACACAATGTTCTCTGAAATCTAGTTCATCAATCTCTGATAATTATGTGAGTTGATCTCAGTGTTAGAGATACATCAGCTACTAAATATACATCTCTAATATTTTTTAGACATTCAGATCTATTGATACAAATTTTTTGTTGTATTCACTTCATCTTTTACAGAATATTCCAATATTTTTAAATATAAAGGACTTATCACACTATTTAGCAAATGGATTTGCGGACTTTCACTTTGGAATAATCTGTTTAATTTATTAATATTATTTAAAATAAATTTCAAGAAAACTAAATATAGCTCGATTGAGGATTATGCAAATATTCAATGATCCTTTGCGTGGAATCAAATTTATCTAAATCTTCGTGTAAAAAAAATAACTTTAGTGCATCAAACCGACTAAAAAGCTGATTCACTGTAGCTTCTAAGGATAACCAACGTGTTTGGTAAAGGTGCAGCATCTTTCTTGGATAATAGTCTAATAAAATTAGTAGATCGGCAAATAGCTCTACTCGTTTTGGACTATTTTGAATGAAATTATATACACTGGCGAGCAACTGGTTAGGTACACCCTAATATTTTGAGTTTCCTAGAAGCCGATAATGGTTTTATTGCCTATGGAAATCCCAATCATAAAATGCAATTTCCAGAATAATCACACACAGGATTGTGCATATAAAAGCGGAGCAACTGATTAGGTATATTGCGGAAAAACGTAAAATTTCGTGGAATTTCACACAGTAAACTAAGTAAATTAAACACATGTGTATTACGATAATTTATTTTACTAATCAATAATGGGTAACTTTACCATTATTCCTAATGACTCCAAATAATCTATTTTTTTATAGATTCATACAAATTTTTATAAATACGTGGAGGAATATTAGCCCAAGCTTCTTTTATTGCTTCTTCTAGCATTGCAACATTCTCATATTGCCATTATCGTAAATTTTCCTGGACAACCATCCCCAGAGATTTTCTATGATGTTGGGGTCGGGCGAAAGTGATGGACAATCCAAAACTGTGATGTCTTCTGCCTAAAACCAGTCTTTAACAAAACGAGCAGTATGAATGGGCGCCAGATCTTGTTGAAAAATCCAATACATTCTTCCTAAGATTTCATCAAAATAGGCTGCTACCGTTCGTAGTAGATCTGGGTGATTCCACGTTAATTGACCGAATCGTAGTCCCCGTTTTATATTTCCGATATTAGCAACAAGATTTAAATAAATATCTGTTATTATTATTTAAATAAGTTCGTAAATGTTGCACTCTTCTAAAAATTTAACATTTCAGGAACGTTTTATGAAATAATATCCTTAAGAACATTGATTTCGTCATTTCCGTGGTTGTCCTCGGGTCACGTCTGGAAACTATGATGGCAAAAATATCAGCGTCAGTGCACATTTCCTCAATTTGGTTAATGCTAGGAGAACGAGAAGAATTTAGTCCAAATATGTCTATCGTATTCTAAGAGCCCTTTTAGAAAATATTTAAATATACTTCTCTTTCCATGTTGTCTCTTACTCTTTCCACATGAAGCTTATGTCTTAGGTTTCTCTTAAATGTATTGCAAAGTATAATTCCAATCGAAGAGTATCCGACGTCTTTAATCTTGTAACTAAATCTCTTTCGATATCAGTCGTGTTGTGGTTGCAGTAAAGGAAAGTTCATCAGTTAAATGCCGAGCTAAATTAAAATTGTTGCTAGTCACAAGTGGTTTCATCATTTCCATGGTAGGCTTTTCTTCTTTTAATACATAAAAAAATGTGACATTTAAATTGTTAATACATTCAGGCACTTTGTGTTCTAATACCGACATTATTATTCTGATTAAATTATATAGTTTTTCTGATATTATTTAAGATTAAATATAAAAATGTCATTTCCGTGGTGTCATTCCCGTGGCTAAATTTTATCCACGGTAATGACTTGAGTGCACGGAAATGACATTATTATGGCTTCCGTTAATTTATTTTAGCTGCAACGAGTATTTTTATTTTCAACAAATTGTGATAATGGGCAAAACAAAGGAAGATCTGTTAAAACAGAAGCGAGAAGCGGAGAGGGAGCGCCGACGTCGAATTAAAGAAGATCCACTTAAAAATGAGATACAAAAAGAAAAGGAACGCTTGAGATATCTTAAGAAAAAAGATAAAAAGCAAATTGTTTCCATAAAGGAAAAGAGCGACAGGGAGGGAAAGCCAGCGAAAATCAAGAAACCAGAAGAAAAAGAAACAGCAACAGATGAAAAGAATTTTAAAGGAAAATACTCCACCAACCAGCGACGAGGAAGGGAACGAAGTCGAGCCAGCACCAAATATACGGAACCATTACCAAAAAATACGTGCTGCGAATAGAAAACGTCGGGCTATGAAATGGAAAAAACAAATGGCATATACTAAAAACTTAGAAAAAAAAATTGCGCGTTACAAAAAAAGATGTCAAAGATTGAAACAGAAAAGAAGTTCAACAGAAACTGACTTAAAGAAAAAAGTTGATAATATTATGCAATCTGGAACGGCTGAAATTTCAAAAATGTTGTTGTTTAGCGAAGTACTTAAGGATCAATTAAGACATAATTACTCCAACTTGAATACACATAAATCCAAACAACTTTTTACTAACTTCATCAGTGGAAAGATAATTAAAAAATACAGAGCGATTACACGATGCTCAAAATTCTCGACTTTAAAACAGTTGTCAAAAACTGAGTTAAATCAACATTTTATACGAAAGAGTAGATTAAATACACAAGCGAAACGTGAAATACAAATTTTTCTAGAAGAAGATGAAAACAGTAGGATGTGCCCTGGGAAGAAAGAATATGTAAGTAGAGGAAGAATTACAAAGCAAAAAAGATTCCTCAATGACACATTAAAAAATCTTCATTCAAAGTACCTCTTAAAATATCCAAATACACAGTTGGGCTACTCTTTATTTTGCCGAAGTTGTCCATTTTGGGTTAAGCAGATGAAGATATCTGATAGAGAAACGTGTAAGTGTATGGTCCATTCTAATATGGAATATATGATTCAGTCATTGTTTAAAAATTGTGTTTTGGAACAAGGAACCTTCAATGAACTTATCAACTTAACATGTTGCTCAAAATCAGTCACATGTCTTTTAAGGCTTTGCACGACTTGTCAAAATAAAACAGTAAGTTTTCTCGAGAGCTCGGAAAAAGATGTTTCATATTTTAAATGGATGTATCAGAAAGAAGAAATATATTACCAGAAAACAAAAACGAAAAAAATTATTACTAAAATGTCGAAACAAAGCATAAAAATCAAGCTAACCCTTCTTATCAAAGAGTTTGAAGATGCCCTGCCAAGGTTTTTGAGACACGAAGGTAGAATTCTGCATCAGTATCTCAAAATTCGTGAGTTGAAAAACAACTTAAAAGAAGACGAAGTACTCATTCACCTTGACTTCAGTGAAAATTATTCCATGAAGTACTGTGAAGAAATTCAAAGCTTTCACTTTGGAGGATCACGGAAACAAATAACACTACATACGGTCGTAATTTACACAAGACTTGGAAATGAATCAAAATCTGATTGCTATTGTACTCTGTCAAACTCTCTACTTCATAATGTTCCTGCAATTTGGGCACATCTTCTTCCAATTTTAAAAACTTTGCCACCAAATTTTAGGATACTACATTTTTTAAGTGATAGTCCGGCAACACAATACCGAAACAAGACCATGTTCTATGTTTTAGCCAATAAAATAAAAGAGTTTTATCCAAAGTTGGAAAGATTCACATGGAATTATTCTGAAGCTGGCCATGGGAAAGGAGCTCCAGATGGAGTTGGGGGAGTGTGCAAACGGACGGACGATCGTATTGTTACTTGCGGACAAGACATACCAGATCTTCCTACTTTAATATTGTGTTTGGAGAAGAACTGCAAAGGAATCAAATTTTTCCTCGTTAAAGAAGAGGATATAGAAAGCATTTCCATAACAATACCCAAGAATTTAATTTCATTTCATCAAATAGTTTCTGGTATCAATTCGGAGCTACTAATGAGAAAGTTGACCTGTTTTGATTGCCTCCATCAGTGCGAACATTTTGGTTTCGGGAGCCTTAAATATGAAACAGACCCTGGCGAAAGCGATGAAGAAATATTAAAAATTTTAGAGAAGGCTGGACCAAGCTGTCGAAAACTCAAGTACGGTGAAGTATACTCGTCATCTTCTTCAAATTCTTCACCATCATCTTTACATTCAACCCATTCTTTGGAAGACGGTATTGCCGCAGTCAGAAACGGTACCTTCATTTTAACGGAATTTCCTAGTGTAAAAGGAAAAACATATCGGTAAGCAATGTATTATTAATTTTATTTTTAATGTTATTTTTTTTAATATAGATACGTTAGCGTATGCCAAAAAGACCCGGAGTATATGGGTAATGGTTTTGAAGTGGAGGTTATATCCTTAAAAAGCATAGACAGGGACAAAACCATATACAAATTAATAGAAGGTGATGTTTCTTACATAGCAGGACCACAAATATTAAAAGTTCTACGAGATCCAGTTGTTGAGTTACGCAATGGAAAAGTTTTATACAAATTTTCAAAAAAAATTGATGTCGCTGAGCTCTGAAAAATAGTATTCATTATAAATTAACCGAACTGATTTTAATTTTGTGATATATTAGTTTTTATTACCCTCTCAATAGAAATAAACGTTAGGTTTTGTATTTTTATGTGATGTATACCTGAATTCGAAAACAAGTGCAAATAAATTGAAGTATTTTAACATCAAATCCGTACTTTGTCATTTCCATGATTTTACTGTCATTTCCGTGTTATGTGTGCTGAGAAAACCTGCTATAAGTAAGAAAAAATAAGATAGGCAATATGTTCCCGTTAAGTATTGCCATCATTTTTAAACGAAGATGAATCCTTAATACTAAAATTTCCTAAATAGACTTATTTCATTTTTCTAAATTTTTGTCCAGATTTGCGTCAATTACCGTGGAATCACCCATCTACGTACGTTTCTGCGGTTTGTCTTCCTCTTAAAATTCTGATCTCCACAGGCCCTCTATAGAATATGACTCCCCATATAATAATTGAACCCGTTCTGGTGTGGTGGCGGGATAAATATTTCCTCTCCTTCCGGATATCGTGGAAATAATATGAGAAGCCATCAGGACCATCCAAACAGAATCTTTTTTCATCAGAAAAGATTACTTTCTTCCACTCTTCATCCCAGCTGATGTGGTTTCGAGCAAACTGCAACCGTGGTTGCTGATGTCTTCACGTTAACGCTGGTTTTCTCTTTAAACGTAGTCGTTTTATTGTTGGGCTTTCTTTTATTACCCTTCGTATCGTCCAGACACTTGCAGAAGTTCCTGCTTGTTCACCAATTCTCCGTGCACTTAGCGTAGAGTTTGACGCTACCCTCAAAATTTGGCGCCGTTCTCTCTCAGTGGTCGCAGTTTTGATCCCTCCTTGGTAATTTTTGGCGTAGTTTTCCGGATCCCGGAGAAAACGGCACACTGAGTTAGCACTACGACCTATTTTTTCTGCTATTTTCCTTCCGGAATATCCTTCCTTCTTTAAGGCTTTAATTTTTTCCATTTCTTCCAGGTTCAACTGTTTTTTTTTTCCCATTTTTTAAGATGTTACGTTAACTTTTTCAAAACAAATTTTCACAGAAAAATAATAGTACACTCACTGTAGGCAGTCCAAAATAGATAATCGTACCTAATCAGTTACTCCGCTTTTATATGCACAATCTTAGATAAATGCATCCAGGTAAACGCTCGTGTGTGTGATTATTCTAGAAATTGCATTTTATGATTGGGATTTCCATAGGCAATAAAACAATTATCGATTTGTTTTGCTATACCTCCCCGACTTCTAGGAAACTCAAAATATTAGGGTGTACCTAACCAGTTGCTCGCCAGTGTATGTCTAGTAGTGATGTGAAAATACAAGACCAAGACCAAGACTATAATGGTCTTGGTGTTGGTCTTGGTCTTGCAAACTTAGTCTTGGTTTTGGTCTTGGTAAGATTGGTATAATATTGGTCTTGGTCTTGGTCTTGCATAGTCAAGTCTTGGTGTTGGTCTTGGTCTTGTTCTAGCTCTTGGTCTTGCAATTCAGTCTCGGTATTGTCTGTGATCTTGTAGTAGGTTTTAGGTTTGGGCTGCACAGTCAACTTTTGGTTTTAGTTTTAATCTAGGATTTCGTTTTTTTGCGAAATTCTATAATTGATGTATCATGCCATAAATTTATAAATAGTTAAAAACTATCTTATCCCCGTCTAAATAAATCTTGTCTGTACACGGGATGTGTTATTTGTGTCCTTTTAATCTTTATATAAATAAAATACAATAGTGCTATGACTTGTGCATAATGTGGTCTTGCATAATGAGTCTTGGTCTTGCATAATGTGGTCTAGGGCTTGGTCTTGTTAACGTACACATGGTCTTGGTGTTGGTCTTGTGAGCATGTTTACAATCTTGGTCTTGGTATTGGTCTTGCATATTCTGCAAGACCAAGACCAAGACTGCAAGACCAAGACCAATTTTGCTCATCACTAGTCTAGCACCGCCTTCAATGTATCTCGGTGAGTAGTTACCCTATCAAATGCTTTTTGTAAATTATTTGGTGCTGCAAGAACGTATCTGCTATTTTCTTATAAATACCATTAGCATTAGAATCTTTGACTTTAACAAAAAAAAAAAAAAAAAAAAAAAAATCTTGAATCTTACTATCCAATTCCACTCTGACGACTAACGATAAAAGTTTAGTTGTGGAGATGTCAGTCGATTCGTCCACACAGAGTGATAAGTATGTTTTTCGCAGCAAACTGCGGAGCTCCTCCAGTTGAGTTTTCCCCAATACATTTTTAACCAGGGCCGTGGTTTTTTTCTTGCGCATGATGTTTTTTTGACAGTGTATTTCTAACATTTATTTCGCAAATTAAGGTGTTGTTGTGAATAGAGATCAATCAATTCTTGTTTTGAATATAAATAATCAATTAATCTATGTGAAACAAGAATTGGTTGACATCGCTTTTTGACTAGGTCATTGTTGTGTGGCGAAAAGCAAGACCTTACACAATAAATGCAATCAGGTCTTGCTTAAACGGTGGCACTGTTAAAACTTGCAGTGTATCGCATTTCATAACAAACTCAGAATTATTGGGTTTGTTGTGAAAACGCGTCATTACGAAATATGCAGGTGACTACCGGCTAATCACAGCGGTGACCTGGTTTATAAAATAAAAAATAAAGAAAAACAAAGAATGCGCGGTGACATGGTCGCTGAAAATGCTGAAGAATGGCAGTCTTTCTTGGATTCGAAGACAAGTATTAAGTTACGGTTTCTTTATACACAACATATTAAATCTATAAAGTGATAAATGATATATATATGAGTAGAAGTAAAAAAGATTAAGTGATGTGTTCTTGTGACTTGTTTTAAAGAGATAAATACATAATATATATGTGCGAATAAAATTAAAAAGATAAAGTCATGTGTTTTTGTGACCTGCTTAACTCAGCCCAATAGCATTGGAATCTGTACGGGAGATCTCAACATTATTTGGCGCAGCCGGTAGGATTGAATAGTGTGGACAAGAAACCCTAATCCTTAAACCCGGAGTTGAGTCTGACTTTGGGGTGCTATTCAATTTGCCTAGAGACTGATCTTCAACGAGGAATCCAGTGGAGACTAGAGAGAAACCAAGAAAAAACAACAACAAATTCACGTTCCAGATATTATTCTTCCCGTACATCGACTAGATAGGGTAAAGTGAAAGCAGAAAGAGTTTTTAACAGAAAAAACATCAAGAAAAAAAAAGTAAGTGGATACTAGATTCTATGTAAAATTGGATTCAAGCAGGAGGTTTGGAAGAAAAATTTTATTACAAACAAATTTTATTGCAAACGACTAATAACACAGAAATGGGAATAATATTTAATCTGTTAAAATTTAGCCTAGTGAATTATATATTTTAGTAAGTTTCCAGAAAACAAAAAAAGTGGAAAAACATTAAATTTTAATTATAAAAAGAACTGGGGAGAAAATTTAGAGAAATTTACTTTTGTAGTCGCATTACAAAAAATTATGTTTAAAATTTTTTATGTGCTTTTGTTTGGTTTTGTTTTGATGAGCGTTAAATTACAGTGTTTCTTTTTTTCTTCGTGTTATTTCGCATATACCTAATATGAATGTATTTTTTTTGTTGCCTTATGAATCACGCACAGTAGTAAAAATAGATAGTTGTATAAATTACATAAGAAAATATTGCGTAACTTAAAGAAAAAAAAAGTGTTCTGCTAAAACTGAAACCGTGAAGAAAGGTCTCCATAAAACCATTTAAAATATAAAAAAATATATATATATATACATATATACACATACGTGCCATTCAATTATTACACGAAGTGAACGTTATGTGGAATCCATCTCGTACAGAGTACTTCTGTTATTCTAACCACTACGTCTTTGTTATGCTATATACTTTGGGTCTAGTTCTTATTCTCTCTGTCACAAACGATAAAGTACCTAATTATGCACCCTAGCAATCTGACGTACACACGATTTACTTTACCTGGTTATACGACATACCGCATAAGAGCCGAAAAAAAAAAAAAAAACTTTTATCCAGCCAATAGGAAATTTTTGGTGATTTCATCTCACTCTTAAATATGTGTATATTCTATCTACAGGGTGCGCCAGGTATTTGAGAACAATAATATAATTTTAGGAAAATTAATATATTTCATACAAAAATAAACATATTTACATAAAATTTTGTGAAAATATTTTTACACCGTTACTTTAAATATTTATTCAATAAAACCGCCTTCAGCTTCGATGACGGCTTCGATGCGGCTGCGAAAGCGGCTACATGCCCGGACAAGATGTTTCTGGTTGGTTTTGACCATAACATCTACTATGGAAACCTTTAGCGAACCCTGAGTATTGTGGGGTCGCTGATTGGTCTCCCTCTCAACTACGCCCCATACGTAATAGTCTAGGGGATTTAAATCTGGGGAGCTAGGGGGCCACATGTTTGGCTCTTCAGGGTGCTTGAGCTTGTTTAGCAAACGCTTTGATCGGATCACACGATTCTCCTGTGTTCTATCAGACATAAACTGCCCTCTCCTTATAACGTAGGATTTGTACCGTATGTCATCATGCACCACACGTCTCATTGTGGACTCTGCGACGTGGAGTTGTCGGGCAATGGCACTCATCGATTTGCTGGGGCTGTCATTGATGATGTCCTGAGCCTGCTGGACAAACTCGGTCGTTTTGACAGTGTCTGACCGTTGCGAGTGCTTCTTCCTCTTGGCTACAGTTGCCACATCTCCCTCAGATTCCAAAAGCCCCCTTCTTACCTTAAACACGAATGACCGGGCCACATTAAAAAAAGTCGCAATCTCAGAATCGCTGTGGTTGGCGGATAAGGCAATGACAACGGCATGCCTTTTCATTTCCTGTGTCAAGCTAAATGATGCCATGCTCGGATTAAGACTAGAAGATATGATATAGCTATATTATTAAACTAAAATTGAGGTTAGTCACTTATGTACGTACGTTGTAGAGCATCTACGAATGAATGAAGTTTGTTCTCAAATACCTGGCGCACCCTGTAATTAGAAAATAAAGTGAAAACTATTAACTTTTGGCCTTTATTCTTAATATTCCTAAATTTTTGCAGAATTACGAGTGTTGTTCAGCTTTGTGGTTGAATATATTTTTCCCCGTTACCTTTAACCCCCTGAATTAAGTACCACATACATGGGACAGTGATACATACAGCCCAGACGAAAAGACCAAACTACTACACATTTAAATATTAACTATCCCAACTTCCAATATAAAATTTATATTAACTCCAGTTTTCTCTCCAAGATTAAAAGTAGTAAAGTACTGTTATCACGATAAACGTGTAAATTAAAGCACGTAGAATTGTAGGACGGTTTGATAATCACCAGTGAAGAATAATAAAAAAGAAACCAAACAAAAAAATATACTTAAATACGCTAATATACAATAGTAAACTTAACTCTTAATGTGGAATGTTAAACAATACATCCAATGAACCGGAAGCTAGTTCGACTCCCCTTGATGTCAAGCCGAAACGAGAATTCCCGTTTTTCATCTTAAGCTCAGCTCAAAAGCGATATTGGAAAAAGATAAACTCCATCTCTTTTGACAACACCAGTCCAAACCATAGTTCAGATAGTTCAGAGGATACAGACACAATACTGACCGAAAAAGGTGCCAGTGGAATCTCTCAAAGTCATACTGAAATTCCTATGCCATTGAGATCAGGTCGAGTGTATCAGAGACGAACTAAATCCCTCACATCCCTATCAGAATTAGGAAAAGACGGTGAAAAACAGGGTGACCATTACAGTTCTGAAGAATTACGGGAACAACCGGAGGCAATACCACAAGACGCAAACATGGCAAATGTTGATATTTCAAAAGTGAACCAGTTAATCTTCAATAGTATACCTATTTTAACTGGGGAAATAGGCCCAAGCCTCGCACCAGAGGTAACGGTGTTCACCAATTGTTGCAAATATGTAATGAATTGCTTAACTGCCGAAGAAATTCCTATCTTTTTAACTCTACTGCCAACACGTTTTAGGGGTAGAGCAGCTACTTCCTTAGAGGGAACACAGTTCGAGAATTTCAGTGAGTTAGAAACCAAGATTCATAGCAAACTGGTAAACACAAAAAGCTATGTAGCCTTGGTAAATGAACTTCGAGTACTATATCAGATGCCCGGCGAAACATTGACAGATTTCGCAAATAAAGTCCATGCGTTATACAAAAGCTGTCTATCCCAAATTTCTCAACGATATAATGGTGAAGCTGCTACAGCAGTACAAACTGAGTTAAAAGAGACTGCGATTTATGTATTCAAAACAGGGATAATAAATCCCACCCATAAAATGTTTCTGTTACAAGACACAAGTAATGAGTTGACCTCTGTACTTGAAAAGGCTCAAAAATTAGAGGAAGCTGAAAGACAGGCAATGTCAATAGTTCATAATCCCTTAGGCATGGGTTTAATGAATCCAATAGCTGCAAGCGGCTATTCAATGTTCCCTAACCCATCCCACAAAATGCCGAGTTCTTTCATTGAACCACAACCAAGAAATCAATATCAAGGGAGGCAGGGAAACCCAGCTCCCAGCCGGTTTGAGAATAACAGACGATATCCGGATGTAAGGTGCAGCTTCTGTAATAGAACCAATCACACATTCGCGGAATGCTTTGAAAGAAAAAAGTCAGGGTTTTGCACAAATTGCCAAAACTATGGACACGTCGTGCAGAATTGCAGAAGAAAACCCTTTAACCAAAGACCTCAAGTAAATTCGATGCAATTCAGTGAAAGAGCGAATTCACAGGTAGTAACTACGGCAAACACTCCAGATAGATGTGAGTTTTGTCAGAGAAAAGGGCACACGTTAAATAATTGCCGAGCGAAACAAGAGTGGGAGAGTAAAATACGGAAACAAACAAATAACCAGTCGGAAAACTAAAAATAGGCTTGCGTCGACACCGCGGAAGCCTAAAAGACGTTGAAGAAAAATGGTGTCAGCCCGCCCAAAATCCTAAGTGTTCAGTAAAATTGCCGTTGGATATAGCAGCTAGATCCACGGTCGAACTCTTAGTCGACACAGGCGCTGACGTTAGCCTTTTAAAAAAATCTACGTTGCGATCGAACACTCCTATCAACGAAAGGAATAAAACAAGCCTCAATGGTGCCTTCGGGGAAGGCGAGACGACAGGAACATGTGAGGGAAAATTCTTACTAAAGAATCCACAGACATGCGAATTCCATGTGGTCAAAGACAGCGATGAGGATAACGTTCCATATGATGGGATACTGGGCTATAACTTCCTGTCAAAGACTTGCAATGTTAAGTGCCCCAAAGGAACACTAGAATTTCCAATAACAGACACGAACAGGATGCCATTCTCAATACCACTCAGTTCTCACGCTCGCTTAGAGAAATTGAAGCGAAATAGTAGTTTCCATAGGGGTTCTGACTGTGTTAGGCAGATCATAAGTCAGGAAGAAGAACCTGGCAAAAAATCGCTTACACAAAATACAGCGCCAATAAAAGAGATGAAGTTACTGAATCAGGTAACTAAGGGATGTTTTTCCAAACCGAGCGAAAACATACAAGTCAGTCGAAAGCGACTCGTAAGGTTTGAGACTAAGAAAGCAATCCACATACCTGCACGTTCAGAAAAACTGGTAAAAATCCCCACTAAAATTGATGGTGAATTTGTGTGCTTCTCAAAAGAATTGCAACCAGGTATCTTTATAGGAAACTGTCTGACAAAGTCTGTAGATAAGGAAATAACAGTTGCTCTACTTAATGTTAATGAAAGTGAACAAAGTTTAGATGTTATAGATATGGAAATAAAACCAATCTTAGATTACGACATTATTGCTTTAAAAGATTTTAGCGCGAAAACTATAACGCGTAAGCTTGCAACGCCGCCACAACAAGAAGGTAATAAGCGCATAAAAGCAAGTGAACAAAATAAAGTTAATGCGAGAATTAAAGCTGGTGCGTTCTGCATAAGCAATACGAATGAACACACGGCGAAGGAGCGAATTAAAATTTTGGAGGAGAAAATTTTATGGGATGATACCCTGAACAAGGAAGAAAGAAAAGCGGTGCTTGATATATGCCATGAGTACCACGATATATTCTTATTACCAGGAGATAAATTAACCTGTACTAATTCTATTAAACATGAAATCCCTATTCTACAAGATCATTCGCCTATTAATCAGAAGATGTACAGACTACCAGAGGTACAAAAAAACATAATACGAGACCAGGTGGAGGAAATGTTAAGAAATGACATTGTAACTCCGAGCACTAGTCCATGGAATTCACCCCTCCTTGTTGTTCCCAAGAAAGAAGGAGTAAATGGGGAAAAGCAATGGCGTGTTGTTGTCGATTTCCGGAAGTTGAATTCTATTACAATAGGAGATGCATTTCCACTTCCTAGGATCGAAGATATATTCGACCAACTGGGGCACTCCCGATATTTTACTACCTCAGATCTGGCTAGTGGATATCATCAAGTCTTAGTAGAGGAAAAGGATCAATCTAAAACAGCCTTTAGTACTCCACATGGACATTTTGAATTCAAACGAATGCCGTTTGGACTTAAAAGGGCGCCAGCAACATTTCAACGCTTGATGAACCATGTCTTAACTGGGCTCCAAGGTTTCAAGTGTTTCGTGTACCTAGACGACATTGTCATATACGGAAGAAATCTTTTAGACCACAACAACAAGCTCCGACAGGTATTAGAAAGATTGAAATTGAACAATCTAAAACTGAAAATAGAAAAATGTAATTTCCTAAGAAAAGAAGTGATCTACTTAGGACATAAATGCTCGAGTAAAGGGGCTCTACCAGATCCCTCTAAAGTAAGTTGCGTAAAAGACTTTCCAAAACCGAAAACAGTGAGACAAGTTCAGTCGTTCCTGGGATTAGCAAATTATTACCGAAAGTTTATACCCAATTTCTCTAAAATTGCAGAGCCACTTAATAAACTCTTGCGTAAAAATAGTTCCTTCAAATGGTCGGAGGAATGCGAAAAGGCCTTTACAGAACTAAAAAAGGCATTAATTACTCCACCTTTATTAATATACCCAGAGTTTGACAAACCATTTATGTTAACCACAGATGCTAGTGGAGAGGCACTTGGTGCTGTTTTATCTCAGGGTGAGATTGGCCAGGACCAACCTATTGCATACGCAAGTAGGACATTGAATAAAGCGGAACGGAATTATTCCACCACTGAAAAAGAGCTATTAGCAATAGTTTGGGCAACAAGAAACTTTCGATGCTATTTATATGGACGAAAATTTACAATCTATACAGATCACAAGCCGCTTAAAGGAATCTTTAATACTAAAGATCCGACCTCCCGACTAATCCGATTCCATCATAAGCTCTCAGAGTATGAGTATAATATCGAATATAAACCGGGGAGATACAATAAGAACGCAGATGCATTAAGCAGAATACCCAGCGATAATAGTGAGCAACCTGTGAACAACAACGCTATTAAAGGAACAAATGATAGAGATAGCGCGTATAACGAAACCGAAGAACTTAATAACACTAAAATAATTACAAGAGCGCAAGTCCATCGTGGAATAGGCTCGGAGACTAGTGAAAAAGACAAGAAATTATGTCTCGCAGTAACTAGATCTAGGTCTAAAGCTAATAATAATGTAACCCAAATTGAAGATATACTTCCCACAACCCCTAAAAAGGAAACTGTGAATGAACGAGACTCCGAAACTAATTCCATTAGTTCAACAGAGTCGATAGAAGAAGAAAATGTGCAAATTTTAGGTAACCGGAATGATATTGATACCATTCTTCGTGATTACCATAATGCACCACTAGGAGGACATCTGGGAATTTATAAAACATATAAACGTATAAGAAAAAGCTACAAATGGAAAGGTATGTTAAGGGATATTCATAAGTTTATTAAGCAATGTGTTAAATGTAGTAGGAATAAACATAGTAAAAATACAAAAATGCCTATGGTAATTAGTTCTGTCGCCGAGAAACCCTTTGACAAAGTATATATCGATATTGTAGGTCCTTTGCCAGAAACTCAGAATGGCCATAAATACATTCTCACACTTTTGGATGACACAACCCGAATATTTGACTGCGTGCCACTGCTAAACGGAGAAGCATCTACTGTAGCCAACGGATTCTACAAGCTGATGTTGAAATATAAGATCCCAAAAGCAGTAGTTACCGATCAGGGTGCAAACTTTACTAGCGATCTATTCAAGCGGCTATGCAGGCTATTCAGGGTTAGGAAACTTCAGACAACTGCATATCATCCTCAGGCAAACGGAGCACTGGAAAGAGTACACGGGCCTTTGATTGAATACTTAAAAAATATAGTGGATGAAAACATTACAGAGTGGGACCAATGGCTTGAAGAAGCAGTCCATGTACGTAACCATGCACCACATGTTGGGGGTAAGCATACTCCAATGGAAGCGCTATGGGGTTTCTATGACCCTCCCCCTTTCGAAACTAGTTTCAGCCACTACTCGGCGATACACCAACCCGATCCTTTTAACGTACCTAAAATATTGATAGACCCCGATCTCTATCAAAAACAAGATGCTAAAAGTAATGTGAGTTTAAAAGTAAACACCCACGGAAATCATAATTTAGCACTTGTCAACGAAAGTCAAGATTTACAAGATTTGGAAAAGGAAATAGATCTGGTGAAGACAAGAAGGGAAAGACAGAGAGTGCAAATCCAAACGCACACCAATACTGGAATAATCGCAATTCTTGTCACAATCATTCTCGGATGCATAATCCTAAAATGCTTACGACGATTGAAGAGGGAAGAACCCACCTTAGCGCGATCCAATCTCGTAATCTTGCACCCTACTTCTCAAGGTAAAGGTAAAGCCCCGAACGAAACAATAAGATCAACTAAATTGCCTGAAATAAAAACGGCAGATGTACCCACAAAGATAGAACCAATCCCAACACCCATAGATCTTCCTACCGAAAAATCGCCCAAATGTTCTGTGAATACAAACCAAATAAAGCCAATCGTATATGAGGTTTAATAACTGCATCCAAAGAAATTATAAAAAAAAGGGGATAACTACATGTGATGAGTATATATATATATATATATATATATATATGTTTATAAACTTTAGCAATAACACGTTTCTCTAGATACATTACTTATCACGCTTCCTACAAAAACTAAAAATAGATTGAAGTATGTACATATATTACAAAAAACTGAAACAACAAAGAAAGGTAGAAAGGTATATTTTCTTATATTTTTTACGGCAAAAGTGAAAAACAAAACAAAACAAAACGTTTTCTGTGCTCTGAATAAAAAAAAAAAGGGAAAAATAATTAATTATATATTTTAGTTAATATATAACTACATAGTATGTTTATGTTTATTTTATTTATATAGTTGTTAAAAAAAAAAAGAATAAAAAATACAAATAATGAAAAAATGTGTACCTATACACATGTCTGTTTTTTCTGTAAAAAAAATAATAATAATAATAACATATATATATATACATATTATCTTAGAGCTATACTGTTTTTCTTAGCAACAGGAAATATGCATGTTTTGTACTTAAAGGGAAAATGTGAAAAAAAAAAACCCAAAAACAAAGCCATTTATTTTATTATGAAAATATTATTAGGATTTTAATTGTGTTACAACTATAATGTTACTTATTCCTTAATTTGAAGTATACGCATACATATAGGGTTCCAACTAAAGTAATCCCCTTGTTATCAAACTTATGTACTTAGCTTTAAGTCTTTCGTTCATTTCTGAAAAATTGTAAAAAAAAAAAAAAAAAACAAAAATCAAATTTGTAATAAGTAAACAAACAACTGCCTTCAGTAATAGCGGCTTCATACTTCCACGTCATCTCGCTAATTCCTCGATTCCGACTTCAGAAAGGGGGAGGAATGTTGTGAATAGAGATCAATCAATTCTTGTTTTGAATATAAATAATCAATTAATCTATGTGAAACAAGAATTGGTTGACATCGCTTTTTGACTAGGTCATTGTTGTGTGGCGAAAAGCAAGACCTTACACAATAAATGCAATCAGGTCTTGCTTAAACGGTGGCACTGTTAAAACTTGCAGTGTATCGCATTTCATAACAAACTCAGAATTATTGGGTTTGTTGTGAAAACGCGTCATTACGAAATATGCAGGTGACTACCGGCTAATCACAGCGGTGACCTGGTTTATAAAATAAAAAATAAAGAAAAACAAAGAATGCGCGGTGACATGGTCGCTGAAAATGCTGAAGAATGGCAGTCTTTCTTGGATTCGAAGACAAGTATTAAGTTACGGTTTCTTTATACACAACATATTAAATCTATAAAGTGATAAATGATATATATATGAGTAGAAGTAAAAAAGATTAAGTGATGTGTTCTTGTGACTTGTTTTAAAGAGATAAATACATAATATATATGTGCGAATAAAATTAAAAAGATAAAGTCATGTGTTTTTGTGACCTGCTTAACTCAGCCCAATAGCATTGGAATCTGTACGGGAGATCTCAACAGTGTAATATATCTCAATTCTCAGGCCACTTACACATCCAAAAACAAAAACGAACGAATAAATGGTTCCACACCGAAAATTCGTTTATGCTTACATATCAAATCAATAAAAGTTGGGTTGGGTTTGTATCAAATAAACGGAAATGAGGTTATGTAAGACCGAAAAGAATATTCGTTCGTGTGTGGAACGTAGTATGGAACGAAAATATATTTGACAGTTCGGAACGAAAATTTTTTTCTCGTACGAATAAACATAAGAATGTGTTTTAATTGAAATAAAGCTTTAAATATAGATTTTTTTATTGAAAATGTAATTAGAATAAATATCCAATATTTTTTTCTATTAGTTTAGGACAAAATTTGTGTTTTTCGGTTTAGTGTTCTCGTTTTCGGTTTTTGATGTGCATACGGCCTTAATCCAAGTTAAGATATACCACTAGATAAATACAAATTGAGTCACAAGCATGCTTACGACATGCTATATGTAATTAATCGACATAACCGCATTATCATGAGAAACATATCAACAAAGGCAGATATGGGTCAAGAAAGAAAATCGTCACTCACAATGAATAACATAAAGAAAAGAAAATAAAGAAAGCATGGGTCAGGTTACAATGAATGAAGTAAAATTCAAGAGCGTGATTCATGTTATGTATGAATATTGCATAAAGTGTAATGACCGACCGATTTTCATTGTTGTTGTTTCTCATAATTGCATTGTGTATGATCGATGGTCATAGTTGCTAGCGTAAGTAAATTTTATGTATAAATTTAGCGTGATTGATTGTGAATAAAGAGAATTAACGAAACCTTGAGCAGGAGTGTTTTTTTTATTCAGAAGTCGGCGTAATAGCCTATCAATATATCGGCGTAATAGTCAAAAGTCAAGTCGGTGTAATAGCCTAGCTTTTAAAATCGGCACTTTTGCCTACCAGAGTATTCCTGCAATAAAGAAGAAACATTACAAAGGTTTACGGTCCGACCGAACACTCCCTGATCATTTTCGTTTCACCAGAGCATAAGTTCAGTAGATTTTTTGCCATTTGAAATGGATGGAAATGGAAAGGAGGATGATATTAACAGTTTATAGATGAGATGACAGATGACACTCTATAGGAGTTAGAAAAAAATGACATTCCAGGGCTGCCGTTTGAACTAATTTTGAAAAGATCGAAATTAAGACAGAATATCTAAACTTTAAAAATTATACAATAGGTCTGTGTTTATAAAATGATTAAGTAATTATAAAAAATTACTTTTTGTCTACAAAAACTGTAAAAATGTGTAAATGTGCTAGGTAATCGGAAAACGCTTAGAAATTAGTTACGCACATGACGCGATGAGTGTTTGCCGCAATGATTTGACACACAAAAACTGAGAAAGAAGAAACCGTTCCTGGATTCGTTGTGTACGGATGGCGCCCTTGTACCTAGAGAAAATTCTTTACCTCGTTTATCTAGATGTATGTATGAATCTACTTAACTATATGTAAATACAACTTTCGTCATATTAAAATCTCTTAACTAAACCATTTCAACGTAAATGGTTCAATGCTGTATAACTCCGCCTAAGTTATCATGGGTAATAGTTCGCAACTGTTATGCTGCATTCACAATGCAGACTGGAGCAGAGTAGAGCACAGTGAACTTTGAGTCCACAGCGAAGCTGTTCACAATACAGCGCAGAGTGAGATTCGAACTTTGAAATTAACTGTCATTCGAGTTAAATTTTGAATTGACAGAGTTTGTGTGCCCTGCACTAAATTTATATTTCCAGGTGTAGTTGAGCTCCACGTTTCAGATTGACAAATTCTGCAATGGAAGAATTGAGAATTATGACGAAACCAAAATTTTCTAGAAATCAAACATACTTTCCTTTTTTGTAATTGTCATCTAAGAAGCGAAGTGCCTCCATGTATGGCAGTAGGCAGTTCCACTTCGCTGACTTTCTTCCGATTTTTTCTTCTCTCGGCGATATTTTTCTCTAATCCTCCTGAATTGATTATAAGCAGTTTCACCTAAAAGTAATTAATTTATTTTTAGATTTTTTTTTAGATTTTTTTTTTTTAGATTTTTCAACTAACATAGAATTGTTAATCGCACACACACACCTGAAGGTCCGACCTCTCCGCCTGTTCTTTCATATTGCATTTTTGTGGTCAACTTGCTTAAAATGCGAATGGGCCACGTTCCACAAGGCTTCTTCTACATGAACTTTTTCAATAAATCCGAACATTTTTATTTCATACATTTCCAATTTAAATAAAGTTTTCATTGCGAAATGCCACAAACACGACAAATCAACCAAGTAAACAACTGTCATTGTCAAATCAATAAATTCGAAAAAGGAAACAGGAGACATCTGTTGGCCCCATCAGATTGCTTCGAAATTAAATAAAAATTTTGTTGGTTTTTAAATCATGAAGTTTGCAAAAAATAGCTCTTGTTTTTTGTTAGCATTCATAAAAAATATTAAATCAGAAAATTACATTAAAACATGTTAGTTATGATAAAAAGAAGTATGTAGTTTTTTTTTCCACGCCATCTACATGCTAGTAGTTTGAAAATCGAGTTTGTAAGCTTTCGGAAATGGCAGCGTGAAATTAGAATAGAACCTATTTTCACGCTGCTCCACTTTGCGTTACTCTGAGTCAAACAGAGATAGCCATATGTACTACTGTGTGCGAAAAAAGGGATGCCAGTTGCTACTCTACTCCACTCTGCATTGTGAATGTGGCATTAAGCAGGTGTATGTCTTTACCAGCTTTATGCGGCATTCACAATGCAGAGTGGAGCAGAGTGGAGCAGAGTGAGCTTTGAGTCCAGAGCGAAGCTGTTCAGTGAGTTTCGAACTTTGACATGAACTGTCATTTGAGTTAAATTTGAAATTGATGGAGTTATTTGTATGAAAATGAGTACAAATCAAATAATTGTTGGCACATCGAGATGCATTCTTTTAATGGCTCAGTGTGCAGTTATAGCGGGGGGGGGGGGGGGGAGGAGACAAGGCGGAAACAACGATGGTGGGTTCGTGATATTCATCGTCGCCGAAAAAGCCAAAGAGATGCATGTAATCTTGTGCGAGAAATGCAAATGGCAGATGCAGAATCTTTTGAGAACTACAGAGGAGCAATTCAACAAACTACTTGGTATACTTGCCTCACATTTATGCAAATGTTCGTTAAGAACACCATTGTCAGTGAGAGATCGCATATTAATAGCCTTGAGGTATGTAGTGCTTGTGCATTAAGTCAATTGAAACACAAAATTGCAATTATTCCATCAAATTGTTGTTTAGATTTTTGGCAACAGGAATGAGCTATGCTTGTCTGTCGTACGCCTTTCGTATCGGGAAGTCTACGGTGCATAATATAATAAAAGAAACAACAGAAATAATATGGGAATGCCTTCAGGAAGAGTACATAAAATCACCCACTTAAGACAAAATGATGGAAACAGCCCAACATTTTATATAAAAATTGGTTTGCCGAACTGTGTTGGTGCTATTGATGGCAAGCACTGTGCTAGTCAAGCACCATCGCATAGTGGCACGCTGTACCGGAATTACAAAAGGTTCTTCAGCTTAGTCTTGCTTGCAGTATGTGATGCAGACTACAATTTCTCATACGTCAACATTGTCGAATTTGTAAGCTTTCGAAAATGGCAGCGTGAAATTAGAATAGAACCTATTTTCACGCTGCTCCACTTTGCGTTACTCTGAGTCAAACAGAGATAGCCATATGCACTACTGCGTGCGAAAAAAGGGATGCCAGTTGCCCCTCTACGCTATTCTACTCCACTCTGCATTGTGAATGCGGCATTAGTGGTTATGTTGCTACTTCACCCAACAGTAAAGTTCTCCTCACGTAAGTATATGTGGGTGCCCACATGATTGAAAATTATTCATTTGCAGCTGCCTAATTATAAATGACGTTCTAGTTTTAGATGTGTACAAGTGGCGATACTCGTCATTGCGTTAATGTATTGTTTATTAATTTTTATTTTTTTTCTCTTAGCCTAACGGGCAGTACCAAAAACATAGCACCCTTCCGCTAGCATGTAGCGCAGCAAATCATAGTGGCAGCTATGCCTTATTTCTCATGCGGATAGCAAACTTCATAATGGCGCGTATGCCTTCTGTTTTCCACACTTCGGTAAATATTGCTAAATGACCTAAAAACTAATTGTTTCGAGGACATTTCTAGGCTAATCACTGTTCAAGCTTTGCACAAAATAAAAATATATAGGTATATATAAATGGACTGGGTACTTTGAGACTATTCCTCTTATAGAAGTGATCCACTTGTTTTTTTGGTTGGGACGAACTCCCGCTCGCAATTCCCCTGAGGGAAATGACAAAAAATTTCATTTTTTTCTTCCGCCCCGCTTACTTTGCTTTCCTTGTTTTTCTAATTCGAATAGTTCTCGAATCCCTTTGACCTATCTTTTAAAAATTGTCCACTTTAATTGTGCAATTTAGGACACTTAAATTTTAATGATTACATTTCTTTCTCTTGATTGTCGTTCCTTCCGTTGGGTTTTTCTTTTTCTGTTTTCCTAGCTCTACTTGTTCTATGTTCAAGCGAGTTGCTTTGGACGTGAAGTCCATCCTGTCACCATGAGCTGACAGCTCACTTCCGTCATCGGCGATTAGCACAGGGCGACATGCTAGCCCGTCGAATCATAATACAGAAAAATGCGTGCCCGTACAAAAACCACAAGCACTATATCCGGTTCTGAAGCGACCCTTACACCACTTACCTTTGCTTTCTTGAAGATGCAGATGGTCTGCCTTCACTGCTGTGCCCCATCCACCCATATGACACTGAGGGCAGTACGTTATTTTTCAGTGTCCCTACTAACAACGATTAACAAAGATGAGCTGAGTAGTGAACCTAATCGACTTTCATCACGGCGGATGGCTCCAGGAGAGTGAGAGGGAAAAAACAAGATTTAGCATCGCATTAAGTTATAATAGTTTTTATTTGACATCTAATTTGCTGGCCTTGTACTTCTTCAATGTGTATGTTAAATATAGTTTGATTTTACCTAGTGTATGCCATGGATGAGTAGATATATAAATAGATATCAAAACAAAGGGCGTTATCGACTATAGGTCTAGTGGTTGAAAGCAAAAAAAAAACTACATAAGTATTTATACCACTTACTGTAATGTGTCATAGATAAGAAGTAATCACTTGAAAATATCTACTAATGACTGAACATTTAAAAACTATACAAGATCATCTAGTTAAACGGGAATTAATCCACAATCAAATCAACCCGGCATTTGTATGATCCCAATCTACAACGAACATACACCTAGTAGGTCGGGTGGTCGATCGATACTTGACTTAATGAAACCATGGGACCATCGTGCATTTTTCCATTTGCAACTCCAAAGCGGAAATTTACTCTGATATTTATGAATATATGTATATATATATATCTCTTTCTTCAATAAAGAGAATACAAAAAATAAGACTGATATATAGTTATAACGTTTTGTTTAATTTTCTTTTGTAGAGGCGCCTTGTCGATGGTCCGCTGACCACTATTAACATGATTTTTTTTTCTCTTTCTTAGGATTTAAAGAGGTTGCAAGCTAGGATTGTTCATTACAAGTAGGTACTGTGACTCAGGAAAATGTGCTCGGGTATCAAGTCTGCACCGGGTGTCTCATTAGGATGACCGCGAATTGTTTGGATAACACCATCGTTGAACGAAAAAAAAATGTACTGATTAGTGGAATTTCAAGCAATGTGATTTTGGTCAATTCCCCCTCTTACAGTTGAGTCACAAGGAGACTAGCATAACTTCAGAGTTTAGTTAGTGTTTTCTACATGACTTGAAGAGAATAAAAATGAAGTTCTTATCTTGACTTGACAAAAAGGAAAAATTTACCGCGTATGATGAGATAAAGACACGTGCTGGTATGTACGTATGTATATAATACATATATGTAGACGTTTATCTGCCGTCGAGAATGACTGTTCTTTTGGACTCCTGTAACCAGGACGAAGACAGCGGTAGCGGCCCCCTTGAATAATAAATAGTACCCAGTAGACATGATCTCGCGTGACCGATTGCCGCTTTGTTCATAGACTTACTTCGATATGGGCCGACTGATGAAACTCCGATTGCAACTCCTGTGTCGATCGGCTACTACTTTTATTTTTAGTTGAAATAAATCATTTCTTTCTGAGATATCACCCCAATTTACTGTTCGGATTGGAAAATCTCGCTTTAACGAAAATTCAATGGATGATTCTTCTCTTGCCGAATTTCCTCCCAACAACGCTGAAAACAGATAACGGCGGATAATGTCGGTTCAACTCGCCATCCCTCTGAAAGGCCTGTTGCTGAATCAACGTCGGTTTCCTTTTTCTTTTCTGCATAGAAATTTGCAGCAGAGCATTAGTCTTTCCTTTTGATTTTTCTCTAATTAGTCTTCTTAAACTATCCATCACTGCGCGTCAAACAATTAAAACAACTCTTCTTCTTCCTTCTTCGAATACCATCCCGGCCATAGTTCATTTATGTCGTTCCGTCACAGTGGCACCATATTCGCCGTGTAACACGATTTGCGTACTGCTGCTAGCTGTCAGCATGTGGCATACTGCCGGATGCAGCACTCTACGACCATAATATACTATACTTTCCTACCACAAAATCAAATTTTCCGTGGTTCTTCACGAGTACACTATCAGGATCACCGTCAACAAAATGTCGCATTCTTCACGTTCTTGTCGCCACATTCAAAAGGTCACTGTGGCTCTTTTCCCTCTCGTTTCGTTCGGGATCGACGTCATTATTCTTTGACAGCCAGCTGTCACGAGCGCGTTCAGAATCTTTGTTACGAAATGAAACATCTGAAGCTGTACCTACATGCGACCATAACACTCAGACGACCTTCATATGAGAGGGTTCCAGGAAAGTACAAGGAGAAATTAATAAAAGCTTCAGAACATTATTTACGTTATAATGTCATTATTTTATGAAAAAGAGCCTTCAATTCAAAAGAAAAATTACAGCATTATTACATATAACCTAGGAAATACTTTAGAGGAGATAGAAAAACATGTGATTATAATATGTTGCCCTTACATGGAAGTAATAGGTAAATACAACACTGAATGAGCGTGAAAAATCTTCAAACGCTACTCTGCAACAAGACGGATATTAAGCCCTTGTATGCATGATTTAAATTACACCAATAATCATTTCCCTTTTACTCGATATTTTTTTGTATTACCGAAAAATTTGATTAAGTCAGGCATTATGTAACGTATATGTGTTTATAATCAGCAAATAAATGTTTTTCTTGTATTTATACCGCTTTCCTTAAAAAAATTCAGTTAAATTCTTTTCTTTTTATATTCTATAGCTATCTAATTCACCTAAGTGGTACTGGGCAAATTCTCATTTATCAAAAAAAAAAACTCTTCGCTTTCTTGGTTTCAATCCATTTCAACAAAGTAAAAGTAAAACAATATTTTTAGACCTTAGATAACATTCAGCAAAAGTAAGAAAAAAAGGCAACAACTTACATGTTTATTTGTTGAGGATCCACCGCAGAGGCGCCCCCGAAAATGTCCGATTGCTACTGTATAAGCAATTAAAAAGTCGCAAATTCAATTGGTGGACTGAATTTAAAGTTAAACAAAAATCTTCAAAAACGTAATAACTCTAAACTAATTTAGTTACTTATCTAATTAAATCTCGCGACAAATTCGTCGAGAATGGTCGATCACAGCAAATACAGCAACTTCTTCCGTCTCTGAATAAAAACTCAAATTCTTAGACCTACATAGGAATTGCTTATAGGATGAATAAAAATCTTCAGGTCCGTGGCATCTCACAGCAAAATATTTTGGCAAGTTACTTCTTCCAGAATATCACAATAACTAATAGCAGATTGTGTTATATAGGCGTTCCACCGCAGCTAATTCTTCTGTTTCCGGCACTACGGCCTATAATCCCAGATCCAAGTGGTGAATTAAATTCTAGGTTTAATAAAATCTCCACAATCGATGCGACTCGCATCGAATTATTTTAGCCCATCATATTTCTAACATAAAAATACTCGTGGTAGATAATTTCAACAAATTCCATATATCGAAAGTTTCACGGTCATTTGGTAATATCAATTATGTTTCGGGCAGAAAAATGATAATACCAGTAGTAGACGACTTCTGCCAATTCCAGAAATAATTTCTCTTAAATTTGTTTAGCGTGATTAGTAGGTTTCTTGCAGAAAAATGTAAGGCCGGTTGTCGATAATGTCTCAATACTCCCAGTTTATACTCATGATTCTAATAATATTTTTCGAATTTACCTCCTGGTGCGGGGTTTAATTCCTCTCGAGCACGATGTCGGGGAGAATTATTGATGCCAATTTCTTTCAGGAAACCTTCTATGCGCGTCACTTTACTCAAGAAGTAACCCAACTAGCAAGATAGGTAAAATATTGCAGTTCAAAGACATATTGGCTTATTTATGTAAAATATTACTTAATTTGGACATAATTTTAAGCCCTAAAAGTCCATTTGACTTTAAAGACATAGTTCTAGTCGATAATACTCCATATATAACTTCCACTAAACCCCCAAAATCCATTAGGCTTGTAGGGGTTTTCTTTGGGATAAGAGTTAATAAATTGAACCTGCAAAATGTCCTGCAAGTTTATTAGACTGTGAAGTTAAAATTATGTCAGTTATTTTGGAAAACTATTCTTAAATTTTTTCCAAATTTTGACTTGTAAATTATATGAACTCCAAAGAATTTCTACAGGTTGGATATAGGAAAATTAAGCCCAGTCTTTGTCTTCAAAGCCAGTTTTACTTTGAGGTTAGATTTTAGGCATTAACTGTAGAAGTTTCAACCTAATTTCTTCCCTAATTTCAACCACAAACTTTATCGGACCTTTAAGACTTTTTAGAAGTCAGAACTAGAAAAATTTTGCCCTATTCAAGGACTTCAAATTGGGATGGACTTAAAAGTTCGAATTAGGTTCACAATCAAGGCATTTTTTTATGAATGTTACTTATTAAGTAATGTAACAAACTTTAAAGTAAAAAATACTTGAATAGTAGACCTCAAAGTCCTACTGTCGTTTTTGGACGAAACAAGACAAGTAGAAATTTTTTTTATTACCTAAATTCAACTTAGAAGGGAAAGCCTAGTGACATTTAGTGAAGCACAAATTGTGTCAGTGATTTATCGACAAAAGTGCCGAATCAAAAGGAAGTTAAGCCATACTTTAAGCCATACTGGTTCATCACAAATTACTACAGAAAGGTGAAGAAAATAACTACTCGTATATGGTGCCGGTTTACAAAACAAATATGATTTCTTTATAAGTCCGTTCTGCTCATCTCGTATAAATATATATGCTACAAAAGAAGAACAACATTCAACACTTAATGGCATTTCTTATAAATGTAAAAATAAGAAACCTAAACAATATTCATTAAGAGAGATAAAATGTAAAATGTTCTGCCTTCAGTACCACACTGAATTTGTTTTTCTTCCTTTAATTCACACTGTTGATTTGGAAATAAACTATGAATAATTTCTTTTATTTATTATAAATCCCTGTATCTATGTTTTAATTATAATATGATTAATATTATTCATTATTTCATCAATTTTGGAAGGAAGCGCTAAGTATTACAACACAACACAAAAATAAAACCCTTTAAAAAGATTTTCTGCATAAAGAAATATTGAACTTTTCGACCCAGCGATCAGAGAGGTCTCATCGGTATGGTTATCTCTGATCGCCTACCATAGAAGTTCAATGTTGGAGGTCAGATAACCATACCGATGAGACCTCTCTGATCGCTGGGTCGAAAAGTTCAATATTTCTTTTTGTACTTAAAATGCATTTTGTAAATTTATTGAAATTATTTTCAATAAATTTCAGTCTGTTAGACGAGAAATCTCCTTCATTTAATTTCTACTTGGTTTATCCATATGCCGCCAGGCAAAAAAGGGGGAACAATCACCCAATTTCAAAGCGCAATGAGTTATCTTGCCACCATATAATTCACACATACTTTTTATAAAAAGTATTTATATGGGCAATTGGTGTGACCTCCAACATTGAACTTCTATGGTAGGCGATCAGAGATACCGATGAGACCTCTCTGATCGCTGGGTCGAAAAGTTCAATATTTCTTTTTGCACTTAAAATGCATTTTGTAAATTTATTGAAATTATTTTCAATAAATTTCAGTCTGTTAGACGAGAAATCTCCTTCATGGATTTTCTGCATCTGCCTAATACTCGTATATAGTACTTAAACAGAGTTCTATCGAAGAAAAATTCTAATAGTGAGAATTACATACTTCTGGAATTTCATAAATATAAAATGAATTGAAGAGTTTTACATTGCAGCAATAAAAACATCAAAATTTTATATGTTTTCTAAAAAAATATACTTCTTTTTTTTAATAGGAACTTGGAAACTTACAAACTTATATAAATCTTTGGAAACAAAACAAATTCATTTAAATAATTGCATAAAAATCAAAATTTATGATTTGTCAACAGGAAGATTCTCACTCAAAATATTTTCATTCTCGCAGCCATATTCAGCATCCTGATTATCATTTGTCAATATTTTGTTTTTGTTCTTTTTATCAAAGGCATCACTAATTTGTTTTGCATGTTTTAATATGTTATATTTAAAGAACTATTCATTCTTTTGTTTAGTCTAACGCGAGACAGCCATGTAAATAATGCTGAAGAAAATGGATAAAATACCCTCACAGGATTGAAACGATTTTTTTTTTCTCAACGCCTGATGTTCTAGATATACCGGTCCATGATGTCAGAACAGATCTAGTGAACAACATTGATAACATTTTCTTGGAAACACACTTTCCGTCCTCATTTCCTTCAGTACCACCAATTGAAGCAAAATGTTCTGAAACTTATTACAATTTAATCTAATTCATGAATAGTTTAAATTATCAAGTAATACCAAATAATATATGAAGTCATTATTATTACAAATGTACTTCTCAAATTTCAATATTAATTCTACGAAATCAAGAGGAAATATAAATTGTTCGTTGAAAATATTTTGAGTGCTGTCTATTGAAGTCGTGTCAATATTGTTGGTGCTGTTGCGTTGTTCTTCTTTTAACATGCTATAAATTTTATCCAGTGTTGTTTTCATTTGTAAGAGCTAATTCTTTATATGTAGGAAACTAGAGTCTTTATTCTTTCTCATCATGTAAAAAACACTGCCCAATAAAACTAAGAAGTATAACAAAATCACTTTAGAAATATTAACTTAACTTAACAAAACTAAATTACTACATGAATTTAATATAATTTCACGTTAAAATTATTTAATAGTGTAATACATAACTGCAATAGAAGAATCCATAATGCAAAACTTAACACTGAATATTTCAATTGTACAAATGACTTTTCAAACTTTGATGTTCGCAAGGATAGCCGATAGGTCATACGTGCACTGTTCATTACTATCAACTTGTGACTGAGCGTACCTACAGGCAGGAATTCAGATAATAAAAAAGGGTTCGATACAATGTCTATATCTATTGACCTTTAAGTGCAACTTTTATGAATCGACTTTTGGCCGACTTTTGGATGCAAATACTCCTATGTGCAACGCCTGAATTTGCTACATAATATGATGACTTGTTTTTCCTCGGAACTGCTGTGTAGTGGCTGCTACTGTAGCAATATACAATGGGAGCGGCTGGTTAGCTACCGCTGTTTTGTCGTTTTATGATGGCAGGGAATCTGCTGGTGACGTTGTTACAATGCAGCACGATTATTTTAACTGCTGGCAGCATACAACTGGTTGAAGAAAATATTCCTTTGTAGCTAATGGATAAATTTTGACTGGAATGTTTCTTCCTTCCTTCTTGATAAATCACCTTTAGGGTAGGTGATCGGTTAGTTTTGGAGAGCTGGTGAAATTCTTTTCCTGGAGCCTGCGTACCTGGGCTCGAAGGACAAAATGGTCTTTTAAGCTCTAGGCTGAACTTTAAAAGAATGATGGGCTTTGGGGAATTCTAAAACAATGCTAAATCTGAAAACTTGAAAAAAGTGTTAGAAACGCTCTCCGTGTTTTTTTAAAAACGACTGTCCTCTTTATTACTTATTATGATCTTAAAGTTGCATCCATGGACTACAATATCGTCCATGTATATGAAGCAATAGATGCTTTGAAGGCCAGATAACACATTATTCATAGCCGAAAAGTGGCAGAGGCGCCTCTTAAACCAAATGGCATACGATTGTATTCATAGTGGCCATAAGGTATGCTAAAAGCTAATTTTCCCTTTCCTTCCAGTCCATCTTTATCTGGTGTAATCCACTAGTTAAATCGAGCTTGGTAAAATATTTCGACTCACCCAACTGGTCTAATATTTCGGTGATATTAGGCAGTGGGTACGCATCGCCAATTGTTATGTCGTTAATACGACGAAAGTCTACCACAACTCGCCAGCGGCTATTTCCATTCACATCTGGTTTTTTGGATACCAGGAGAATTGATGAATTCCAGAGACTATGTGAAGGTCTAATAATTTCGGACTCAAGCATCTCCTGTATTTGTCGGTTTATTTCTGTTCGGCTTGCTGCAAGGTTTCGTATAGATCGGCGGTTAGTTTTGGATAGTTTCGATTTTGTGTATCATTGCATCTGTATATGAAAGGAAATCTCCTTCTATGACGAAGAGATCGTTGAATATCTTACAGATATAGCGCATACTCTCAGACTCTTTTGAATTACAGTGATTCAATTTTATAAGGTTTTGCAGTTTTCTTCTTCTACCCTTAATTGAATCTCTGTCCAAGTAGAGATGAACACAAAGTCGTCCAAGCCTTGGTATACTTGGTTCACCTCGTAAGGGCCCAGATCGCAGTCCTTCTCATTTGAGGATTAGGACTTCTGCCATACCGTTGACTGGTTCGACGATCGAGTTTCCAAGAAACAAACCTGGCCTTATGTCGTTCTTGAAACAGACCGACTCATTTTGAATAGAAGTAGTTGGAATTCTAGTTATAGATTCTGATCGAGCCGGAATTTCAAAAAATTTTAATTGATTCGATTCTTTCGGATGTTTTATTGGAAGGAGATTTGATTCCAACGTGTGTGAAATTTGGAAGGTGTTACTAAATGATTTGGACTAGATAGAATTTGAAGAAGTTATATGGGCATAAACATTTGTTTTAGAATTATATTTAGACTTCACCTTTTTGAAGTATTAGATGAGCCTTTTGTAAGGCTGTAGATGGAGATAGTTAGGTAATTTACCTTTTGTCTACACTTCTTGCGAAGCATTAGATGGAGATAAATTTTGTTTATATGTTGGTTCCACAATTGATGGAGATAAATTTTTATAATTTTTTCCATTGGAGAATCTTATTTCCGTATATAATTAGCTTTTTGTATGAGACCTCTTTGCTGAGTCTTCGCTTTTAAAATAAACATGGGTAGTTCGAATAATATTTTCGTATGTATAAGATGCATCCGATTCATTCACTTCTAAAGATATAAGTTTACTTTTGTATTTGTTACGCATTATTAAAGGGCAGCTTTCCACGAAGCCACTCAGCAAATTCCAGCACCGCCAATCTTGTACAAGAAAACTTAAGTCGGACTTGTTTCTCTCCAACTCGCACTGAGGGATTGGTTTAATCAAAGCACTTATTTAGTTAATTTTAATCACTGTAAGATTTTATTTTATCTGGATTCGTACTTTTGAATAATTTACTTAAATTTTGAACAATTCAATTTCTGTCAATTAATTCACAATCGAAGCTTTACCGCTCGCAGAGCAGATCAATCCGACAAATTTCAATAATAATGCTTGTGCACAACGTGTATCCAAAGTTTTAACCGAGTTACTAAGAACCGACACCTTTGCCAATTTTGCAACGCTGTTCTTATCAAATCAATTTTCTATCAACGGACCAAAAACTGCGCGTGGTGACCCGTAACGAGGCCTAGAACGAGCTCTATTGATTTTAATTTCAATGTTTCTAATTAAAATCCTTTTTAACGATTATGAAGGAATGGGAACTCCGGATTTGTAACAATAAAACAACCGACTTTTAGTTTAAGATTTTTATTTTCAATGATTTGTGAGCGCGAATTTTGGAGACAGAAATTTCAAGATCAGTTACATAGAGCACTAATTTGTGTTTGTATGTGTGAATTTACAGATAGCATTTGTTAATGCTGTTCATATTGAATATTTTATACTGGCTGCTCCATATCGCCCTCCTTGGCGAAGTCCAGAGGTCATGTTTTACAGCTATCCTGTAGTTGTGATGGCTTTGGGTGATACAGGGTGGTCGTTATTGATTGGTAGGATGCAGATTTTTACAACAGGCCTCTTAAAAAATGATTGGTTGCTGCGTAAGGTGACCACACGGTTCCTTCCATCAGCGCCAGGATGAAGCTGAACAATGCGACCAATCATCCACTGAGAGGTTGGCAAACGATATGCTACCAAGACAATATCAGTTCCGACGTTGCTACATTCCATTTTGCTTGCTGTAGTGGAGATATTCTCGGCTCCATTTGTACCAGAAAGGTTCTACTACATTATGAAGTAGATTTTATCGTGTTAGTCTATTGATTGATGTATCCTATAACAGAGAGCTTTTCCGACGGATATGCCTATGCTCACTATAAGCAAGCATAGACATACACCGCAGTCAAAACCCCTTGTTACAAAAATCATCTCAGAGGCAGTGTGAGCAGCGACACAGCGATTTTCCGCTAGCGATCAGCCGGCTTGGAGTGGTTCTTGCTACTCACGCCTCTTAAATGCTTGAGAGCTGTGTAAAGAAAAGAAAGAAAAAAATACTAGTTTTCCAGACAAACAGACGGACTGATGGAAAGCCCTAAAAAAAAGAGAACAACCGCTTAAGTACCTACGGGGCTGCATCTCGTTCCATGGAATTCACCTGATGTCATTCTGAGGTTGCAACTGCTGAAAAGGAAGAAAGACTAAGGAAAACCTAGAGAAACTCTACGACGCCGAACAAATATTCAATGCACCCGGGATTAACAACGCCGAAGAAAGAAGAGGTTAAGCGTCGAGACAGAGAGAGAGAGAGAGCTAGGGCGCTTCGACTGGTGTTGAAGCCCCGGATTTGGTGAAATTCGAACCCAATCGCCCCCTTCTACCCATTGCTAAGTCCTAAAGCCATCATACAACTGTTTCTTTAGCCCCATGCCTAGTGTATACTTACACCTCCTCCCCTCATTAGCAGAATTGAATTTAATTACTCATCTTTACCATAGCAAATAATGAATCCATGTACTTGCTGTACCCAAATCAACTAGAGACAAAAAAAAATAGTAATAGTAATGGTGAAATGACGTTTTTATGGGTCTGAATTTCATATAGAAAATGGTGTAAGTGGGGTTAATGACCCGCTGGTTTCAAAGAAAAATCATGCTGCTTTTAATGCATATTTTATTTTATTTCCTCAAAAGAATCCAATATTTCGGTCTCGGGTGTTGACGATTATCAAGGCTAAAAAAGCAAAGGGAAAAAACCATAAATCAAAATTGATGTTACACACGACAGAAAAACAATATGACCAAATGTTACTTTATACCTGAGGATTTGGTATGTCAAAATGAAGGAAAAACATCAATGGATAGTTGAATATCCTCGTCAAGAAATAATAAATAAAATATTAAAGTTCTTCAGGAAATTTGAAAAAACAAAGCACTATAAGTAAATAAAAAACTAACAAAAAAGACATTCCGAAAAAATGGAAAACTATCACAATAGATAACAATTAATCGCATTAAAAGATTAAATAAATAAATAAACAAATGAGACTAAATAAAGTAATTAGATGATTTACGAAATAAAACTTGGAAAAAACACAGAGCTTAAGCGACTAAGAGTAGTATGGAGAAATATGTAATGAAAACAAAAATTCAGTTTTCGCATGCGTTAATTAAGTTTTTATATTGTGCGTAAATGTACTGCGTGTCAGCCTTAAAATTTGTTGTATTAGGCTTCTTTGACTGTATGTAAAGAGCCTCTATGTTTTTCCTCTTTCCCCAATTCAGCTCTTTATGTAGGATTGTGGGGGCTTCGAAATCGAAAATGTGTGCGTTTTTTATTGCATGCGATAGACAGCCTGTACTATAATTACGTTCATCCTTTCGTTGTTGACTGTGATTCTGTATGAGTTTGGATATTCTATTGTAATCATTCATGTGTTCACGCATGCGTATCTTTATGTCTCTTCCTGTTTTTCCGATGTAGATCTGACTGCAGTTATTCGTTTGGCATTTTACTTCATATATAGCACCCTTTATTGTTTTAGCAATTTTCGTTTTTGTGTCTGTATAAAGAGATGATCTTAATTTGTTTTGAGGCTGAAGTCCCAGTCTAATATTGGTGTTATTATAGAATTATAGTAATAGTAAATTTATTCACATTCCGCAATTCATCTCCCTCTTATAAAACGCTGACCTAAAGCTATGATAAGCCCTACTAACTGATCTTAAGGCTAATATATATCTTTTCTTTCCAAATAAGTATATATAATATATAAAAAAAAAAATCGAAGGGAATAAAACATGTCAAAAGATATCGGCGGTAAAAGAAATACAATACTGAAATTAACTTACTTAGTTAATCTATTGCAAGGGTGAATCCATCGATGACTAAAACTGATGTGGCTGAGGTGTATCCTTTTATCTCTCGGTCTTTTTCTTCAACAGCGAACTTAAGTGATTGCAATGGTGAGTACATTGACCATTTTTTTTTATTTTTCTTGTCACCTCTTGGGGCGCTTTTGTGGGTACATTGACCTCTTTTATTATTATTTTTTTCTTTTCTAATTTAAACACTCGTACAAATAATTTCGTCCAATTAATTAGCCCGCAAAAGGGTTTACACGTGAGATGAATGACGGAATCAAGGCGCAATCTCGTTTGACATTGACAATACAATATACAGCTTGGCAAATCAAAATGGATACAACTCGCTTTATGACTCTTCTACAAATTGGGCGAACCAAAATACTTCGAAATTTCGTGTTTTATACACAGGTTTTACAATTCGTGCATTTCGCAAGTAGTTTAGCTCACTGATTTTACAGCGCCATGCTCAAATAAGTAACTATAACTATATTAATAATGATCGAACATCTCCTTCATTCCACGGATATGCAAAAAAGAAAACTTGTTAAGTCACTGCCAGGTGTGTAGATAGCGCTATTATTAATTGAAAATTCGTGGAATAAAATTTCCTTTCTTCATTTCAGGAAAATACGAAAAACTTAAAAGTCACTGTCAATGCGTGTAGGTAGGCTACTAATTAACACTGTTTTTTTCTTCTTATTCCGGGCGAGCTGCGTGAGTCGACGTGGAAACCCTCAATATTATGCCAGCGCTGGTGACGACCTAATTACATAAGAAAACTATTCCGCTAACTTCCTGAAATTCTGAAATTACTGCTGTTTAGGCCACACATACATGATGATGGTCCCTCGTTGTAAATTCCATCCACATTTCTAATCCTTCCCACGATGAAATATTTTCTCCTATAGGAAAGGGAAAAAGGGAAACACAAAGAACTAAAGCCTAAATGAAATTAACAAAAAACTACTTATCTAATAGTTGGGAACTTCCTTCCGTTCATCCAGCGATGTCCACACATTCCAACAAATAACTGTAATACCTGAAACATATAAGAATATTATTATTCATAACAAAAATTGTACACAACTTTTAACTTACCTCAAAAGTATACCACCATCTCGTATATTTACAATTTCTCAGCGACAGAAAGTGACATTACGTCAGTCAGCTGTCTAAGGTACATTCAGATAATGGATCAATCGTTGCTAGGGCAACGCCAAAAGGCGAGAACGCATAACTGGATACGGCGGCTATATAAAGCCGACGAGCTGCAGCAGAAATTCATTCTTGGTTCAGAGCTCATCTGATTCGGAGAGTAATCCGATTAACAAGAATATCGTTCCCAACCTCCAAAATAGAAGAATAATTCTATATTTCAGAGAATAATCTGAAAATTCCATCATATCCCAATCTCCTGCCCACACCAAAGCAGAAGAATAATTCTGCTGCAGAGAATAATCTGCAATCTCCTGCCCACACCTAAGCAGAAGAATAATTCTGCTGCAGAGAATAATCTGCAATCTCCTGCTCATATTTACGCAGAAGAATAATTCTGCTGCAGAGAATAATCTGCTGCTCACATTTACGCAGAAGAATAATTCTGCTGCACACCTAAGCAGAAGAATAATTCTGCTGCAGAGAATAATCTGCTGCTCACATTTACGCAGAAGAATAATTCTGCTGCATAGAATAATCTGCTACATCTCCTGCTCACATTTACGCAGAAGAATAATTTCTGCTGCAGAGATTAATCTGCTCTTCTTCTTCTTTATAGTAGCATATTGCTACACTTCTGCGCACGCTCAGAATACTGTCAGAGACTACTCTGACTAGTTTTACTGACTATAGCATTTTGCTGCCCTTGTGCCCTCACGCACTAGCAGCATCGATATTACCCCCTTTTCTTTGTTTTAATGACATAATGATTCTAGTCTTCTCTCCCTCTTTCAGAACGAGCAGAACATTGGCAGCGCCTGAGCAGGAGCTCATTGACTTTTAATTTGAATTTTTAATTTGTCCTTTTTTTATTATTTATTTTTTTATTTTTTTTTACTTGAAGTTTTTTATTGAATTTTATAGTAGTTTGTAGGTTAGTTTTAGTTCCGAATTTCTTTTAGTAAATGTACTTGTGATACAGTTATAAGCATTGAATTTGAATAAAGATTTTATATTTGAATTTAAAGAACTGAGTTGTCCTTTACATACCGGCACTCCCTCCCACGTCCGAGACTAGCTCTCTCAACTGCTGTCGGGCAATTTTTCTCCGATTTTTTTAGACAGACCTGCTGCAATATACGGCGTGATGGTATCGCGCGATGTTTTACGGCTAGGCTAATTACCGTTTTCGTCTCTGGGATGTTGGTGACTAGCGGTAAGTCTTGAAAGAAAAATTGTAATTTGTGCGGGTTCTGCATAATTTAGAATTTTTTCTTCCATTTTGTTTTCTTGTTTTCAGGGCTTTATGATTTCTTTTCTACTTTTTTCAGGATTAATAAGAAAGGTTGGAATTTGTGAGTGTTGTGCACAAGTTGGAATCGTTCTTTTGAAATATTTGTCCCCCCCCCCCCTCCCCGTCCTTTGTCAGGCTTTTTATGTTTTCCTTTGTCTTTAGGACGGGTGCCGTATGGCAAAGCAGCAAAAGGCTGCTTTCCGAAAAAAATAACTTTTTCCCTGGGTACTTGCCGCGAAAATTTATAGGTGTTTTTCTACAGAAGTAGGAAACCTAAAACTATAGAGGAAAGCGAAAATGGAAGGCTCATGTAGCAAGAAGGGTAGAGTATAGGGGATACGCTACCATCCATGGTTGCATGTTCTGGAATATTGTTGAGCGCAGACCCTACCAAGAAATGCTCTAGCGTTAAAACATCACAAGCTGTATGGTCGCTACTCAGCGGACAGAGCGGGCTAGAGTAGAGACAGGATTCAATTTGACATAAGATCGTACTAATCTCTACATAGGTCAGAATAGTATCGTCTATTGCTCTCTTAAGATGGTACTTTACACATGTTAGCCACCCACAATCCACCGAAGTGTGGGGATGATACAGAAATAAAACGCCAGTGTGTACCATGCACTGAAAGAGCTTGATATTGGTTGTAAAAGTTATTGGTATCTCGCTGCAGTGCTTTGCTACTTCCTACAAAGATAGTAGCATAGTCCGAAAAGATGGTACTTGGAATTCCTCTTCTTGCCGAGAGTCGCTTGTATGCCGCAATGAAGACTTCAGCTGTAGCATCGCTAACTGTTTCCAAATACACAGCCTTAGTAAAGAAGCATACGAAAGGAGCTATGCAGCCTTTGTAGGTCCTCTGTCTCCGGCCCTTACAAACCTTTAAGAAGATGGGTTCAGCATAATCCACGCCAGAGTAAAGAAATGGGCGAGAAGGTATGACTCGTTCTTTTGGTAGGGCAAACAATAGAAGGAAGAAAGTTTATTTGCTCCAATGCTACAACACAAAATGAAAGATCTCAACAACGCCGAACAATTTCCAATTCACCCGGAGACTTCTACAACGCCGGCTAAAAGGAGCAAATGAGAGAGAGAGCAGAGGGAGCTCCAGGTAACGTTGGAACTCCGGCTTTGGGGATTGTCTGGGCCCTTACGCCCCCATTCACCCTGGCTAAGCCTCCAAAGCCTTACTAATTTGCTTAGCCCCCATTCGTGTGCTCCAAAAGATGCCTCCTCCGGCTTAATCCGCCATGCCTCCGGCCCTCATGTGTGGAATTTACCTGCGCCGCATTACGCTACACCTTCCTGAGGTATTCATCTCAATGAGAGGATAAAAAAAAACAAAAAAAAATATTGGAAGATTCGATGAGAAGTATGCCTATATTTATTTCTTTTCCTTTTCTTCCTTACCCTTTTCCTTACTTTGTTTCAACTTCCTTTGCCTCTTTAAAAAAAAAAAAGCAAAATCTTTTACTTTGTTGTCTTTTATAAATAATACGACACACCGTTCATCCTCTTTGTTTACAATACGAGGTACAATTATATGTCTGATAATAATAATAATAAAATAGGATAAGACTAAATTAGAATAAAGCCTACTAAGCTGCTCTTAGAACTACTTTGAATAGCTAGACCAAGCGGGGGAGAAAACAATCACAATTCATCAATATGTATAAGTATCGCAGAAAAATTCAACAAAATAATATGGACTTACTTCTACACCGTGGTATTACCCCCTAGGAAGCGATTTCCCGCGCTGGACCAGGCTGGTGTGGAGTTGGTGGGGTGTACCCTTCGTCGAACCGGAAAACTGCTTACCATCTATCTCACTTTTGGTTGGCTTCTCTGGTCTTCGTGCAGGGTTTTCCCTCTTTTTTTTTTGCTTTATTTGTGGGTACATTGACCTCTTTTTTCACCTCATTGGGTGCTTTCGGGTAGGTGCTCTACGAGCAGAGCTCTGGGATGTTGTGAACTTATGATCAAAATTTTCGCCTTGCTACTACTAGCGAACTCAATACACCTTGAAGGATAAAAAAAAGATGAATGGTGGTGTACTGAACCAGCAAATGACTAGTTCGTCCAGAAAGACCAGGAAAATCCACAAAGCAAGAAAAACTTTACTCGTCCCCAACATACATACCTGATTTCCGTTTTATGTCAACCTATCCATACACCAACTAAGACATCCATAAGCCCCGGGGCAAAGGCTATGTCTGTCTTTCTCCTCTCACATCTATGTTTGAGATTTTATTATTCTGACTTACATGAGTACATAACTTCGATTGCATCGTGGGCCATCTGCCTAGCATCTACTACAGTACCCACACAGCCAAAAATCTCAATTTCAATTTCACTAATATAAATTTACCTCGCCTTGAGAAGTGCCAATTCGTGTCCATAGCACTCAACTAACTATACCACACTACTGTACGCACTCTCTTGGGAGATGCCAAAGCGATCTGCAAAAACTTCAAAAACACCTAAATAAACCAACAAATTTCATCTATCAAGTATGCATGCTTTCCTCTTATACAGCTTTCACCTTGTTCAGCATTGCGCTTCACAGACTACTTCCCCCCCCCCCCCCCCCCCCAGTTGATAGGGACAGTAGGAATCTCGTTAATCCATTCATGCGCGTCACTAATTAGATGACGAGGCATTTGGCTAGATTCAAATTTATTAGTCATATTAAAACAGTTTTGGCTTAGATCTATACTTAAAAGCTAGAATTCTAACGTTTAGTGTTAATGGCGACCAATATTTTTTTCCACTGTGATGGTAGGCAGTGGGACCTCTCCTATCTTCTTCTGCTACGCGGCCGATTTATACCCCTTCTCCACACCACTCTCATGAAATATTTGTGGATGGTCCATCCTCCTCTCAGCGTAGTTCTTATTATTTCTTGAATATCGTTGAAGCTAAGTCCAAGCTTGGATGTTAGCTGGGAGTTTTCTCTGCACCATGTACCTCTTGCACCGACAATTAATGGAAGGATGGTGATATTTTTATTCGGGTGAATTTCTCTCATTTTTTCTATGAAATGTGTGCTGCTGTATAGTGCTTTCTTGTGATCAAATTGGGCTAAGAGTGGTATATCACCCTCCCAATTCACTCCGACATCCGATACAATAACCTCGTTATCCTTCATAAAAATGGCATCCGGCTTACAAAGGAGACCGTTATTACATCTAATATGGGGCTCCATTCTAACTTCCCATCTCTTTTTCCTTGCCGAGTCAGCCAGTCTCTTCAGTACGTAGTTGTGTCTGTTAATTCGGGGCCAATGTGTGAGTGGACAGTTCTGTAATACATGCGAGAGGGACTCGACTTTTCTGCACCCGGCACGACACATTCTGGCTTCGGGTGGATTTGATGGTATCCCTACTGTAGGTAGGAGGTTATATCGTAGTAACATGGCGTTGATATAATGTTCTGCATTCCAGTAGACTGGAGGCGCGCTTATAAAGTTCCAGGAGGCCGGATGATTGTTGACTTCACATAGGCCTTTCCCATTAAAACTGCCATGTAGCTCGTTTGCAAAAAAATTCTGTACTTCCATTTTGGTAGTATGTTGTTGGTCCATCTGCTTCCCAATTCTATCCATTATTGGCTTTGCTAGCTCAATGGTTCTTTTCAGAAGTGTCGATGCAGCTTCTAGTTTTATTATGCGGCTCTTCAGGATCAGAGGAATAGACTTCTCAAAATTGAAAATTCCTAAGCCTCCATTTTTTAGGCTCGTGTAGAAGAAGCTATTAGCACAATGCGCATTAAGGTGAAGAGTACGCCTGATGAAAGCGCGTATTTTTTTATCCGCGATCTGGAGAATTTTCTTTGATGCATTAGGTTTTTGTAAGCTAGCGATATATCTTGGAATGAGGTAGGTCTTCAGTATGTTTATCTTTTGGAAAGCTTTTAGTGGAGCCTTACCTATGCTGGCCAGTTGGTGGTATAATGTGTCCGTGCTGCATTTGCTGAGTCCCTGTGACGTGAACGTTTGGCCCAAGTAGTTAAGCTTATCTCTTACGGTGACAGGTTTGATAAACTGTTCATTGACTTTGTATTTTGGAGTCGTGTCAACGAACACCTTCTTCTTACTCGGGACCCTGCATAATGATAGTGAGTGAGTTGCATTTTTGAGCGTTAAGCTGCAGCCCCCGCTTCTTTAGGAACTCATTGGTTGTCATTAGCATCCTATTCGCGTTGCCAGGATCCTCAGCAAAGAGCATTATATCATCAGCATCAGCAAGCGCTGAGATCTTATTATTGTTCCCAATATTGATTCCTCCACCTCCTTTGTCCAGTTCGCTCAGCAGCTCGTCCAGCAGTATGTTAAAAAGAATCGTGGAAAGCGGGTCGCCCTGCTTTACCCCACATTCGATCTCTACATTACCGATAAACTGTCCGTTGCAACTAATTTCTGTTTTGGGCGACCTGAAGTTATCCATTATGACATTTTTAGATTTATTGTCTATATTAATCCTTCCTAGGGCCCTTTTTATGCTGCTGTGCGGAATCTGGTCGAAAGCCTTTGATACATCCAATGAGATGAGCGTCATGGGTTGTCCAGCCTTTCGTCTTTCTTTGAGGAGCGTCTCCATGGTGATGCAATTTGCAAAGCATCCATCGATGTGTGTAAAACCCCTTTGATTGGAATGCAGGTTGATGGAATTATCCAATCTTCGCGCAAGTATTTTGTTAAAGACTCGTATAAATACAGAGCCGGCGGTTAATGGACGCCAGTTCCTTATGTCATCTAAGTTGTCCTTCGCCTTCGGAACTAGGATGGTGCGGCATTCCTGGAAAATAGTCGGTATCCGCTCCAATAGCAGCATCGCGTTGAACATTAGCACGATTCTGTTCCTATTTATTTTTGCAAAGTCCTTCAAGGTAATCCCATCCGGACCCGGCGAGTTTGACTTACTGCTAGTGATTGCGTTTTCCACCTCCATTGCGGTTATCGAATTGCAGATGTTCACAGCTTCAGTGGCGCGATCACAGATAGGCTCTACGTCTTCGCTTGAGGTACGCGTGAAGGTATTTATGTAATGATTCAGTGCTTCATGCGTATTCGGCAAATGGTCTTCAGTGCTGTACGTAGTGCCGTCTATTAGCCTGTTGGCATAGGCTTTCGTGTCTTTGCAGTAATCCATCTGTGTTAGCTTATATTCCAGGATACGCTTCCTTCTTCTGCTAAGCCCGGGCGTTTGTATGCTCTGTATTAGATTGCTTCTTGCTGTATTCTGTCTAGAGTTTCGATTTCTTGGACTTCGGCGGTATTGGGAAATCATCGATTGACACCATCTCTCCAGCTCATTTATAGCCACCTGCTGAGGTTGGTATAACAGGCACTCCAGAAGCTCTCTATCTACTTCCTCATAGAGCATTTCTTGTAGCGTGGACAAAGCAGTTCGCAGCTCATCGTTTGTATTTTCGTCCTCATTAGTCATATTCTCACTTATATCGTTCGCTATTACATTCTCAGACGACGCTAGTCTAAATGCTGTCACTCGCTCCTTATACTGTTGCTGTTTTCTTCTAGCAGCAATCGCAAGTCTGGTCCTACTAGAGTGTTGGAGAAGATAATCAATTATAGCTGCCGGAGGAAGGCTTTCATCACATTCAGCTTCCTTTTTTGCCAGATCGATTTCCTCCTCTTTTGTCCACAATGTTCTAGCATTGGCGCTTTCCACTTGGAGCTCGTCATTGTACTCGGTCGGATGCCTATGACGCATGTGTTGCCTCATTCCCGCAAAACTCTCAAATATTCTATCACAAATTGGGCATTTTTTATCGTCCACATTGCTTGCACCTTTGCAATAACGTCTCTTATGTTGACTTAAGCCAGCAAGTGTGGAGTATGATCCACCGCATATGCATTGAAAACGTGACGCAGACATGGCGGTAGTACTCACCAGTCAGTTTTCTATATTAGTTACGAAACGTCACCAAACTATAACACTACCGTGCCAATAAGACGCTCTTCATATATTAATATGCATCAGTTTTGTCCATTTAGTTCACTTTTTAAGTTTTTCGGCTAATATACATAGCATAGAATACTTAAAATCGATTCTTTTAGCCAAGCTACATACTCAACAATATACATCAATACATAGTCAATATACACTAAATAAAATAAATATAGAATAGTATAAAATAATCAGAACAGGTACAAGATAGTCTTATTTATATATGTATTGTCTATTGATTTGTATAAATAAATAAAAATAAAAGTTTATGAACATATAATTAAAATTAACATTAAGCACTCTTAATTAAGTTCCTATCAAAGCACACTTAATATAGTTCACATGTTTATTTATCCGCACTAAAATCACTCATAGATGTCGCAGTTTAATATTAGTCGACTTTTGATCTGGATCTCGGCTAAAAATCATCAATTTAGAACTTAGGCCACATCCGTTTTCACTCATAGGTGGCGATGATTTGAGTCTTCGCTATTTATCCAAGGTTCTATTCGTAACCACTTCGGTAGAAAGTGGCGCTATTTGAATATTATCATTGTGTTTAGAGTATATAGTGAACGAACGCAAGAATGGAAATCGGCTGTTGGGTACACTGCTCGCTAGAGGCGTCACGTCGCTGTACTATCCGAGACTCAAGCCTATTCACTATAGTGTTCCCCAGCCAGTTGGCTGGCATGCTCCGCTCACACTTCGGCACATATTTCGTGGCGTTCTCGTACCGTCGTCTGTCAGCGGTGTTTGCGTGGCTTCGTTTTCTACTTTGCATGGAATAGTGACGAGACGGGCAAACAATAATGATGTTTGTTATGGAAGTATGTTGCGAGAGTGATTGTTCAGGACGTTAAGTCCAAACTGTCAGCATGAGCTGACAGATCACTCGATGACAGAGATAGAACAGGGCGGCATGCTAGCACCTCGGCTAAGGTTGGCGGAGAGTGTGGGGGAGTTCCCGAAAATACCTGCCACTGTCATCACCCATAATCAAAAAAAAATATCATGCCTACCTACAAAAAAAAGCCGGCACACACTCGGTCCTGAAGGGATCCTTACGTCACTTACCTACTTACTGTGAAGGCGCAGATGGCATGCCTTCATTGCCATGCCCCATCCTCCCTTTGACTTGGGGGGCACTATTTCCAAGTCCCTTTTTTTTTTTTTGCATTCTTGTTAATTCTTTTTCTATTTTAGCTTTGAACCGATAATCGTTTCTCTTTCCGACGAACCGCGGGGGATCGCTTGTAGACAACCTAACACTTCCAGAAGCAATGTATGGGACACGACCTGTGGTCACCGAGCTTTCTCACACAAGCTTATACGTTAGCGAAATTATTATATTCAGTTGAGTGCGGGGAGTCAACTTAGCTAGACGTTACCTCGTGCGCGTTACTATTTTTAAAATTTATTTATTCCCAAAATTTAATTAAAATCCGCCGCGCCGTTTTTTTTTAATACTTTACTAATTAAATTAACAAAATACCAGCCAAGTCAGGGCTTTTCTATGCCCTGCCGGCATTCCACAAGCCAGCAGCACAGTACGGTAATGTTTCGAACTCCTATGTACATCAGTGATCAGTGCAAGGTCATTAGCCCTTGTCACTGATCAGCAATACGGGTGTCCCCAGCTGTGGTCATTGAACTGCACGGTCTGAGGTATTGAAGGCAGCAAATAGGCATAACACTATTGCTGTTTTTTTTACCTCGCTGTGTCGTTGACTGCAGCTGGATGCCCTAAATAAATATTTGTGTTGTTGTGTGTCGCTCTTTCTTCTGCTTTTTTGTTGTTTTTGCTTTGAACATGCAGAATTTTATTTTAGAATTTTGCAACATTCGCGGATTGGGGGCAAATCGTTTTTCGGTGTACTGCCACCTTCAATCAAAAAATCCGGCAATTCTTGCGCTAAGTGAAACCAAGGTCGTTTCTGATGCTGATTCTAATCAATATCACGTCCCTGGTTATAGCTTAGTGCCTCTTTTTTCTCCACATAGGGGGATCGCAATATATATTCGGAATGATGTGGCCTTTACCATTCTAAAAGATTTTCCACCTTCTGCCAATCCCGAGTTTAATTACATCTGGATTAGGTTCAAACTTCACAGGCACATCATCTACTTTTGCTTCCTTTATCGCAGCCCAAATATGTCTGATGTCGACACGGTATCCGCATTTGACAATATCTCCAACAATATTGATCATCTGCTTTCTGTCTCTCCCTCTTCCGAAATCATCCTGGCAGGCGATTTTAATGTCCATAACATACCATGGCTCAGACATTCTTCTACCACAAGTCCTTTGGGCCGATTCGTTGAACTTTTTTGTGAATCTTTTAATTTGCATCAGCTAGTGGATGCACCGACGAGAATCCCTGATGCAGCTGGAGATAGGGCCAATTTACTAGATTTGTTTCTGTCATCTCACCCTGACAAATATTCCATCTCAGTCGGCTCCCCTCTTGGTAACTCAGACCACTGTCTAATCACGGCTCAATTTATCACCTCAACTCTGCGCCGCCCTACTTCTCCACCTACAAGTAGGCTTCTCTGGCACTATAAGAACGCTGATTGGGAAAGCCTCAATCAGTATCTTAGAGATATAGATTGGTCGGTCTGTTTTGCTTCGAGGGATGCTGATGAATGCACATTAGAACTTAGTAACATACTAAGTCTAGGCATGCGTGAATATATTCCGTATTCTTACAGCAGATCTCAACAACAGCAAAATCGCTCTTGGTTTAACGATAAGTGCAACCAAGCTATAAAAGCGAAAGAGTCTGCTTTTCGCGCCTATCAAGTGCATCCTTGTCCAGAACTGAAGGGAATCTACAAGACTGCACGGAACACCTGCAAGTCCATTATCCAGAGAGAAAAATTTCTTTTTGACCAGAATGTTAGACAAAGAATCTTGGCAAGCCGCAAAGGTAGTAAAGGTTTCTGGTCCCTGGTCAAAACCATCAGGAACAACTTCAGCAGTTCCTCTATACCTTCACTACTTAATAATGGTGAAGTGGTTGTTGACTCCCTGGATAAAGCTAATATTTTGGCTGCTAGATTCGCATCAAATTCTTTTCTTCCACCCACTTCACAGGCACCTGTCGTGCATCCCCCGTGCGGATGTGTACAAGAGCCAATACACATCCGTACGAGGGATGTGTTCAAGGTCCTTAAAGGAATCAACGTCTCTAAAGCCGCAGGCCCTGATGGTTTCTCGCCCCTATTAATTAAAAGCTGTGCCTCATCCTTGGCTAAACCTCTGCGCAAACTATTCTACCTGTCCTACTCGACAGGAAAATTTCCAACTGCTTGGAAACTAGCTCACGTTCAGCCTATTCCCAAGAAAGGAGAGGGTAGCGATCCCTCAAATTATCGACCAATTGCAATCACTTCGATTCTTTCAAAGGTTTTTGAATCTATCATTAACTCCAAATTAATGAAGTATCTGGAAACCAATCAGCTAATCAACGATCGCCAATACGGCTTCCGGCACGGACGCTCATCTGGAGACTTGCTGACTTTTCTTACGGAACGTTGGAATCGTAGTCTTCACAACTTTGGTGAGTCCAAAATCGTTGCTCTAGATATTTCAAAGGCCTTTGATAGAGTCTGGCATTCAGCCCTTTTAGCCAAACTCAAAGCACTTGGTCTTTCCCCTCCTCTTCTATTATGGATTGAAAGTTTTTTATCTAGTCGCCAAATACGAGTTGTATTAGATGGCGTTATATCTGATCCTCATCCTATTAATGCCGGTGTCCCCCAGGGCTCTGTTATTTCTCCGACTCTATTTCTAATCTTCATTAATGATCTGCTTTCCCTTACTTTCAATCCTATCCATAGCTTTGCTGATGACAGTACCCTTGATTTCGCATACTCCTTTGACACCCTTGCGGATTCCAGAGGGAACGCCGCATGTGTTAAACGAGACTGCATGATTAGATCATTGAATAACGATCTTGACAATATTCTCGCTTGGGGCAAAGTGAATCGCGTCGAATTCAATGCATCTAAGACCCAAAGCTGTCTCATCTCATTAAAACAAGACCATCACTTAACCACTCCCGTTTCGTTTGATGGTGCATTAATTTCTGAATCACCGTCACTAAGAATTCTTGGCATTAATATTTCCAGTAAGTTAAGCTGGACAGATCACATCTTCTCGGTTGCCAAAGAAGCATCCAAATGTCTTGGTTTCTTGAAAAGGTGTAAGAAATATTTCAGCCCATCAAATATAGCGCTCCTCTACAAGTCCTACATCAGACCCAGAATGGAATACAATTCCCATATCTGGGCCGGGGCTGGTCGCACAGCCTTAGCTTCATTGGATATTGTCCAAAAGAGAGCCTGCAAGCTCATTGGCGATGTGGCAATTACTCGTCATATCGACTCGCTCGAGCACCGTCGCAATGTTGGATGCCTTTCGCTCCTTTATCGCTATATGCATGGCCAATGTTCTGATGAAATATCTAGTCTGATCCCTTGTAGAATAGTTCCTGCACGCAATACCCGCGCTGCATCCCGCGCTCATCCTTTTACCCTTCAAATTACCTTCGGCCGTACACTTAAATTCCGTGATGCTTTCTTATCCCGAACTGTGCGAATGTGGAACAGTCTACCATCTTCTGTCTTTCCTCCGGCATACAACCTGCAAAAGTTTAAGGGCGACATACATCGGCACCTCCGCCACTCTCCTCATATCCCTTAATCCTTTCCCTATCTCCTTCCTGCCACGCTGTGCTTTGCATCATAGGGTATCCCCTGAGCTTGGCTTAATAATATAAAAAAAAAAAAAAAAAAAAAAAAAAAAAAAATAGTCTACATAATTTTGTGCTTATTCTTAGTGATCAGGAAAATTTTTGTTATAAAAATTATAATAATATACTGAACAATATAAAAAGAATTTTTTTTTTTTTTTTTTTTTTTTTTTTTTATTTAAGTTTGACTTACTCTTCATTCGATCCCCGAAGGAGCTCCCTGGAGGCGATGGAATCCGTTGGCTATGCTGAAATGAATCAAGTTGGAAGAAAATCCTTTGGACAGGGAAGAGTCGTCTTCCTCATCCGCCCTACGTACTAACTGATCGTGTAATTTCTTCTATGGAAGCACAAGTACCGATTCATCCCTAATCATCTAAGAAATTTCCTTTTTAATTCTCGTTTTTCCTCGCAAGAATTCTTACTATTTAACGTCTCCTTTCCTCTAATTCAGGGTGGCATATCTTGGATGGCTCTTACTGATTTTCAGATTTGCAAAAAATATCTTCCTTCAATATGGTACGCTAACAAAACTCATGAGTCATTAATTGGACTCATTCGCGACTCGCAACGTCCGCATCAGGTATACATATATGGATAACTTTGATTAAGCTTGAGTATACTAATGGATATAAATTAGGAAATAAAGTTAATTCATTGTTCATTAATTGAATCACGTACTGATACTAATGAGTAACTCCTAGGTCACGTTTCTATACTAAAGGTGCTAACACTATTGTTTAGCTGATACGCCTATGGATTAGAGTTAATATCATCACACTTATATCGGAGGAGTTATCTACTTCACTTCTATATAAACACATAAACATGTTCTAAAAAATACTAAAATTACTGGTACCGTTCGATTAACAGGAATTGATATCCATGTTGAGATCTAATATGTTTCTCTTGGATAGCTTTAAAATGACGTATCTTTGGTAAGCGTTTATACAAATGATTCACATGATGCGAGAACAAGAAAACTCTCGAATGCCTAAGCCCTAACCTAGCTTTTGACAAGTTGATGCACGTGTTATACGTATATGTATAGATTTCCACGGTGGTGGGGCTTATTACACTTAATCTTACTATATAGAAATGTATTGAGATAAAATACTTCCCGTGGATCGGTATCATCCACTTTCGCTCCTTGCTAGCACCATCAGCGACTTCCTGGGGCCTTCCTGGAACCGTTTCTATCCGCCCAGACTACGTGAGGACTCTTGTAGCCTTTTAGGCTTATTCGATGGAACTGTTATTGGGTTTATTTCCGTCTTTCTACTCAGAGGATGTCCTGTCACCTCACAGGCTCTTCTCTCTGCAACACTCCGCAGGGTGTCGGCGATATAAGCAATCTATATCTCTTCTTTACCTGTTTATTAGGCAAAGGGGAAAAGGGTGAATTTATCAGATGCCCATTCTATCGTAATTTCTTAATTATTTATTTGCGTTGTACTTACATGTGGCACGCTAGCGTGAATTTTATTTCCTTCCGTATCGTTTTATAAGCAAGGTGGCCGAGATTAATCCCAACACCCTGCCGCCTTTGCAATTAAATTCCTAACTTCTTGCTTTGGCACTATTAATGTTACTCCTTTTTCGGGGGGGGGGGGGGGGGTGTGATAAAGTAAGAAAATTTGCGAATATTCACTTCCGTTAATCAGTCGCGTGTCCTGTATTGACAACTTTCTACCAAGAAGAGGTCTTATCTTGTCGTCCGCTCGGATTCTTCTTCTTCTTTTTCGCAAGATCGTGACCTCCAGCTTGAGTACAGCATCACTCTCGGTCGGGGTACGTTTACATTGTCCGCTATGGACAGCAGCCGACATACGCGCTGCAGGACGTGTAGCATATTGCTATATGCAATACGCTACGACCATAACATGTTAGTTGATGTGATTCATTTTCTCGTTGAATTGCTCTAATTTTGTTAGCAACGCTGATTCGTTAGAAGAGAATCCATGACTTCGTTCTTGGAATAATTTATATATATGTATGAATATACCAATTTTTTCCTCTGTTCTGGCTCGTACTCACATTCTGCTTTCCCATTTTTATTGTTTTTTGTTAATATATGTACGTACATGCTTAGATATCTTTTTGGTAAAATATAGGTAAACTAGAAATATTTCGTGGAATTAAAAACTGAGTCGAGCATATGGGTAGGCTGGTGTAGTTGATAGTATAAGTAGTTGCATACACACAATGCTCAATGCAAAGAGTAAATTTATATCATCAAATTTAATGTGAACAGAGAATTGCTTCGATTCGGTACATCTAGAGCCATCTATTGAGTTGTGAACTCATTGCCTCTGCGTTCACTATATACTCTAAACACAATGATATTATCCAGATTTTAGGTTCACAGCTTTGAGTACTCCACGTATTATTCCTCTTCTTGACTGTGATAATGATCATATATTCCTCGGATAAAGCTGAAATTATGTTATTATACTCCGTGGAGAAAATATATTAAATAGAGCCAAATTAATTTAAATTAATACTTCCAGCTTATCTTATCTCCTTTGTTTGGGGGTACAGATGATTTAATGCAATCTGAATTATCTATGCGGCGATTTATTGATCTCAATATATGCGGAGCACCCTTCAATTTTATGTGTGAGATATGTAGGTATGTATAACAGCGGATAATTCGTCAGATAAGTTAATAAATACAACACTGAATTTTCACGATATAAGTAGGTACAGGACAAATAAAATAATGATGATTTTCTACGATATAGCAATAAATAAATCAGCATAAATAAACAACACTTTCAAGTTATTGCCAAAAGTCAGATGACAGAATAGAAAAGCTCTGCGATCAGGTGGTTCATAAAGTTTTATCCGGTCAGCGCGAAGCTCATGATTTATTTGCGAGTTTTTGTTTTCCTTTCAGATCGCACTTATTTAAAATTCATGATTTATTTACGAATCCTGTTTAGATTTGTTAATCTCCGCATCTGTTATAAATTACAATATAAAAATTCCGATCACAGAATCCACAAAATTATAAATAGACAAAGCATAGAATCCATATATTAATCGCACAAAATGTACATCACACAATCTGACGTCCGAGACAAATAAAATTTTGTTTATTTTCCCTTCCGATCGCGTTTAAATAAAATTCCGGGAATACAAAATTAAGCACATGTCTTTAATTAATGTTCTATAATAGTTTAGACAGAAAAATACTTATTTATAATTTATAATAAATAACAATCTATCAGAGCCGATTTTAAGCACGTCTTTACTCTACCATACACATATTATTGTATACATAATAATATGTATAACATATGTAATATGGCATATAGTCGGGCTATTGCGGGACATTTTTTGCAATCATTTCTGTCGCACTGAATTTAACCATGAAATATATAACATATTCATGGCATGGTCTTATGCGCCCCGTAACACAGATGTTAGGGTTGTAGTAAATCAGGAATCTAAGTGATTCCTGATTTTGGGCGGCCGAAGCCATGCTGAGTACAACTCACCTCCCCTCGTGCGCTTCGAGAATGGGATCGCCAATCTGTCATAGGCTCGAAGTAGTCGAGTTGAATCTTTGCCAGCACATATAGGAGCCTCTCATGACACCCGTGGAGATACGCTTAAGGACCTTTTTCGGAACCTTAAGTGTATCTAGTTGCCTAATGGAATTTAGGTGCCAAATCCCCTTCCACGAGATAGTTACTGCTCCAAATGACACAGTCGTACATTCAGTGAATGCACCGACAAGGTCCGTGAAAGAAGGGATGTCCCTATATTTACTGATCTTAGCCTGATGCACACGATCGATGTCTCGCTCAGAGACGACTTGAACATCGAGTACTGTGGCATGGTCTCCCTTAACCACGATCAGGTCTGGTTTCCTCGTACCAATAGCTGTACTAAACTTTGCCTCTTTATGAACACGGTAGCCTAGAGATCCTATTGTTGATTCAAGAGTGGAGACAATCCTATCGTGCCTTTTAATACGCCCGCCATGTGTGCGGGTGCATATCTGGACTGTATGATAATTGGTTTCGGTCTGGCGACAGCCAGCCCTACACCTCCTATCTCCAGTCCGACATCTTAGTGTTCGTACCCTCGATGGCAGCGCATTCAATCTCAGCTTCAGGAAGCGGATATAGTCGGCACCGGTAACCCCATATCCACGCGCTATCCAGAACGTGGATATAGGGGATTCATGAGACCTGACTAGATCCCTCCCATCGGCCTTCGAATGAAGCTCCTTACACCAGAAGATACGTGAGGCCTTACTAGGTTTTACAGTCTGCACATGGACATGATTGTCTTCCACTCTATCTCTTTCTAGGTCAACTAGTGGTGCTAGTGACACGTTCTCGCTTCCCACAGCAGGCACTCGCGCCCAGTGTGCTAAGCCCAGTCGGCCCAAAAGACCACTGTATCGGCCTAGCTCTTTGGTCAAATGTGCACCACACACACGAGATACCACTATGTCCGGACTCTGCGATGCTCTCCTAAGGCGTTCGAGAAGCAGCGCTGGTACCTGTTCCTGCAACTTCGGTATTCCGAGGCCACCAGATCTGATCGGTGCATAGAAGAAACCAAGAGCAACATCATTGGGTAGATGCAACCACTTGCGCAGTTGCATTCGAACTCGGTCGTCGATCATCCTCAGGAAGGAGCCAGTGACTTTTCCTAGCACCCACGTATGCAGAAACCGAGGCAAAAGGTACTCCCTCACTACAGCAACTCTTTATTGCGGTTTCAGGGGCGCTTGGTCGATGTTGTTCAAGCTTTGTGTCAGGCTGTGCATGTTTTTCCTGACTTCAGCCCCCTCAAAGTCCACACCGAGGTACTTCCATTGAGAGACAACCGAGATCGCCTTCAATGGGTTCCCGCCGATGTGAGCCCAGGAGTCTTCCAGTACCTTTACCTTCTTGTCCCTGCCCGAGGGTACCAGTCCAAGTGTGCCTGACTTCCCATGGTTAACCGACATACCGAGTTTTGAGATTGCTTGGTGGAAAAGCGCGAGATTTCTTTGAAGGCCTTGCCGTGTTGATGACACCAATATGACGTCATCGGCATATGCAAGAGCATTGACCCTCAAATCCTCTATCTCAAACCCAATATCGGCATCGAGCACTTCCAGAGCAGATTCTAGCACCAGACTGAAAATAAGTGGTGATAAGGGGTCTCCTTGTTTCACACCTCGGCATACTTGGGTTGTGAGCTCGTTTGTGTTAATTTGCATCACTGTTTTCCCGTCACGGTACACACTGTCGACATATTGAAGGAACTCCCTCGGGCAACCCTTTCTCCCCAGTTCAGAAACGATAGCCCTATGAGATAAGGTATCGAAAGCTTTCGTGAGGTCCAGCGTCGCCAGATGAAGCTCCTTAATCTCCGTCTGCGCTTTATGTAAAAGTGCTTTTAGTACAAACAGATTCTCCCCACAGCCATCCCTGGGGAGAAATCCTCTTTGACGGGGATCATGCCTGTGATTTAGTGTGATCCGATTAGCCAAGATTTTGTGAAATTGCCGAGTTACCACTGACCCAATGGAGATAGGCCTAAGTTGGTCGCAAGCAACTGGTCCATCTACTTTGGGTATAAACACAGTTCGTGTTAGTAGCAACTCGTGAGGGACCTCACCACAAAGCAGGAAGATGTTAAAAAGAAGCGCTCGCTCACTTGGGTTTAAGGCGGCCCAAGCGCGAGCGGAGATACCGTCAATACCTGGACTGGTGTTAATGTCCAGGGTAGCTTTATTGAGTTCGTCGACAGTGATTGGATCCCAAATGTTTGAGAGCCCACTGTCAACGCTCGAGCCGGAGCAAGTATATTCCGTGCTGGGCTGCTGGAGGATGTTTTTCCAGTGCTCAAAAATGTGGTCATCGGACGGCCCCTCTCTACCTGTTAACCAAGTATCATCGAGGAGTGCCCTCGCACCTACCTTAAACCCTTTACGGAATAGTCCTTGCATGACCGCATATCTCCGACGCTTCTTTTCTCTGCTATTTCCAGTTATTTCTGGTGCCACGGAGCTGATGTTGGGCCCACGTGGCCGTCTGAGGACATTAAAGGACTCTCGAATGAGCTCATCCCGGCTTGGAGTATTTATGGTTGGAATGGGACCTGCATTCCTTCCTTGATGGAGCTCCTGCAAGAACCCTTCCACCATCTGCCTATAGTCAAGACGTTTCCTTCGGCTCTTTATAGCTTCAATCGTCCTGTCCGGAAACTTATGTCGGATCTGCTGATTTATAGCACAAAGTGCATTATCACGATCCATTGCAAGCAGAGTTGCCTCATGCCTGGCCATAAGTCTCACTTCCTCGTCAGACCAACGTAATCTACGTCTGTCCGTGTCGATTGCCTGATGCGCTTCCAGTGGATGTTGTCTTCTTCTGTGTACGCCAAGGCCACGATCAGTAGCAAAGGACCTACCACAGATGTCACACATATGCGCTAGCAAATCTTCAGCTACGACACCCGAGACACTCGGTTCGGCTTGTCGTAACCCAGCGGTTATATTGTCAATACCTTCCCCCGCGGTTAGCAGGTTCCGGTAACCATTATTCCTTAAATTTCTTTCAACAATATAAGTTTCAGTTCATTCAGTTTGGGTAGTTAGCCCTCCCCATGAACCCGATTACATTATGAACCCCGCGGACAGCCTTTTGACGGCTGTAATTCGGATTTGTCCGCCAGGTTATGTTTTTCTCGTTTCTGCAATAAGTCGTCGAGATGCCCTCATGACCTCCTCATCCTCAGTTGGGCTAATAGATGCTTCAGTCAATCCAAGACTGAGCAAATATCCTGACACTTTTGAAGCCAGAAACGAACCACCCGGACTTTTTCACTAGATGCAAGAATAGCACTAGCACCACAGCCGAAACTCTGGAATGGGCCGCACAAGGGTGGATTTCACGGGCTCTTCCCGCCGATTCTCTGGTTTGGGTATTGACGTTCCCGAGCTCACTTTGCAAGGGAGGTTTGCCCAACCATGGGGTATCGTTAGACCCGTGTAGACACCATTGGCCCCGGCCTGAGCCAGGTTACCAGGGGAACCACGTGGAGGTTGGGCTACACTGAGGATCGAGAGAGGCTATGTCTTCGCATACATCAATCCCGCAACTATTATGCTAACCAAGCAGTTACCTTTAGGTTTTCAGAGATCCTTACTAACTGACTTAGTAACCTTGAAGCTTAATTAGCAATCCAGCTCATGCTGGAGACTCGTCTCAAAGAGTGACAAGATACATCCAACGGGTCTCCTCCTTGACTTAGCAAATCGGGCCGTGAATGTTCCCCACTAAGAGAGTCATAGTTACTCCCGCCGTTAACCCGCGCTTACTTGAATTTCTTCACTTTGACATTCAGAGCACTGGGCAGAAATCACATTGTGTCAACACCCGTTAGGGCCATCACAATGCTTTGTTTTAATTAGACAGTCGGATTCCCCAAGTCCGTGCCAGTTCTGAATTGATTGTTAATTGATAGCCGTTATAAATTTATAATAAAAATAATCCCTTTAAAAAAATCATTTATAAATTATAAATTATTAGCAAGAAAGTTCCACAATTGGTTACGTAAACTTCTATCCGGGGAACAGATAAACACAATCTTTAGAAAAAAAAATTGTATAAATCCTAATTTACCCAGAACGAGTACATAGACCATAATATTGTTTCCCAATCAAGCCCGACTATCTCAATCTTCAGAGCCAATCCTTATCCCGAAGTTACGGATCTAATTTGCCGACTTCCCTTACCTACATTATTCTATCGACTAGAGACTCTTCAGCTTGGAGACCAGCTGCGGATATCGGTACGGCCTGTTAAGAAGTTTGCGTGACCCCACCATAAATTTTCAAGGTCCGAGGAGAAAATATCGACACAGCAGTAAATGCCCCATATAAAGTCCCCTTATTGAACCACTGCGTTCTCAAAAAGAGAGTTTGCTTTCGACTAACTAAAATTTCCTCTATTGTAATAATATAGCCGACGGATTGTTGGCATGTAATATTATAACAGAGATGATGTTAGATGTTGTCACCATGTTGTAGTAGTATGAATGATTAGGTCGTCATGTAGCAATAGATGAATGTACAACAGATAGGAGAAGCTTTGTGAAAAGCAGACCTGCGCTACTACGACGGGCGCAGCTGTAAACAGCAGATTCCCGGTAGTAGTATCATGGGTAAAAGATGGCGGTGGCGCATCTGTAAAACAGCAGATGCCGAGTGAATAAAAGACTACTTGTTCTGTCTATGACTAGTGGAAATCAATCGTTCTTTATTATGTTGTTGCTATTTTATTTATACACAAATTATTACTTACCGTTAACACAATTCTTCTTTCTTAATACAAAATGCATACTTGCATTTTGTTTACAATTATTATAGATCACGACGCAATTGCATATTTGCATTTATTTGTTTAACTCCGGCAGAAAGATGTGACGCAATATAATTGACCCGTATTACGCTGGTTGCAAAAGAGTAAACAAACGCATGTAAACAATTACAGTCACTTTTTAAGGTTGTGACATATATTTTGTTCAGCGTATGTTTTTGCTTAATTGCAATTAATCAATCAAACGCATTTATTGTGATTGATTAATTGAGCGATGAGTTTTGGGTCAATTGAATAATGAAAGAATGCAGGATGTGCATTCTTGTATTTTCAATTGATTACGAAATTGTTGTGCAAATGCACATCACACTATAGCACAAACGTAAATCAGCTTGACGGTGTCCTAAACAAATCGGGTGGGCACTTTTCTCACGAACAGGATTTTCTTCATAATAACTAAGATTTATAGTTCAAGCGTAAATCATCTTGACGGCGTTTAAAATAAATCAGGTGAACACTTTTCTCACGATCAGAGATTTTCCTTTAATAATAACTAAAACTTCCATTATAGTTCAATTGGAAATCATCTTGACGGCACGATTTGTACCGTTTTAGGAGGTCTATGGAAATGTATGGGGTAAGTATAATTAGAAATATGCATGGTAAGAAATTTATGCATGGTATGATATTCTGTGCATGTTACGGAAAATCCATAGGAGGTAAGTAATTATATATATTGCTGTGATTTTAGGATCACAACATCACGAACCGACTTTTCTTTATAAAAACTAAAATTTTCTTTATAGCTGAAGCGTAAATCATCTTGACGGCACTTAAAATAAATCAGATGAGCACTTTTCTCGCGAACCTATTTTCCTTTATAATAACTATAACTTTCTTTATATTTCAGGCGGCACTTAATGCAAATCAGGTGATCAGCAGGTGTTTTTCTAACCATTCACAGTCACGGAGATTACTAATATTTCCACTTGCAGGTAATGCACCAAACGCATTGAAAATCGTAAACGGATCTGCCACGCAGGTATTTATTCGACACGAACTCAACTTTTCTTTTCTCTTTATTTCACTTTTTCTGGCGATTTCCTCCTATCTTCCAGAAAACTTACTCAGCGCGCGTCGACCGACCACCGTACTCGACCAAAGTTCAAAATTAACTCCCCGAGCTCACGCCGCAGGGTTGCCAACCCTGAACAAAACTCCCTCGTACATATGCAGCTAAAAATCTCGTATTTTGACTTTCAAACCTCGTACACGTATTATGCATCGAAAACGTGCTAAAACCAAAGTTAAGGCATATTGAACTACTGGATTCAGGACTTTTTTACTCAATGAAGTAAACTGTTGCCGGTTTCCTACTCACACTACGGTTTATAACTCGAATACATTGCGCATTCTGCATTCACTGAATATAGTCGGTTTATTTCCATATGCGTGCATTAGTCAAAAACCGTTTTAAACTGACCGTTGGCGCGCCTATGTCAAACGTCAAAACGTTTTCTCGCCATCACCAACCTTACAAAGTATTTGGACCCCATGAATTGTATCCATTTCTTTAATTTGCTTTCGAACTCCAAACAAATCGAAACAATCCACCGAAAACCGATTTTGAGAATTGTGAATTGAATTTGACATATCGTACACGCTGCACTATCTCATTTTCGTGTGCTATGAATTATGATAGAGCGCTAAAGTGACGTCAACGAGCTAATACAAGCAAGTTTTAAACCGACTTTTAGCGCGCTGTTGTCGTACACATTGCTCATATGCGAGTAATAAACCGTAGTGTAAATAAAGCATTATTTTGAGTTGTTCAAAAAATCTTTAATCATACTCATGTAAAAGCACATAAAAACTAAATGTGTCTATATTATTACGAAAATTTACATCAAAACTTAGTTTACATCTAATCTCCAAATATGATGTCAGGAACATCCTCATTGTCATTGTTTTTTCTGCCGTATATTTTGTCTTTTGTCAGGCGGCTACACATTTCTTTTGTGGGTTCAAAATTGACGCAGTTTCCAGTACGAGTTGAACCTTGTGCGCTCTCTGCAGCAAGAAGTGTGCCGTTCACTGTTTCCACAGTTAGGCGGTTTCTTATCTCTGTCTTTATCAAATTGACTTTACTAAAAACCCGCTCGCAGTCAGCATTCGCATGGGGTAGGGACAGTGTAGATAGGGCAAAATGAGCCAGCTCGGAAAAGTCTTCAGTTTTCAGCAATTGAGCCCAAAACTTATCTGGCTCACTAATTTCATTCAAGCCTTTAGGATGACGAGCTTGTGCATTTGGCAAACTGCTCCATTGATTGTCGATTATTTGTTTCTTTGCGTGATCAGCTGGTGCGATTATACGGGGTACCACTTCCATAAGTGGCATAAGTGTAGGGAAATGACTCCTGAAATTGTGGGAAAGCGCCGATGCGGGATCAAAAACTTGTAGCTTTGACAAGACAGGATCTTCCATATTATATCGTTTTTTAATTTCGGTAGCTGCAACTTTGTAGAAATTGTTGCAGCAGGAATAGAACTGTGCAATATCTGCAGGCTGTCTGATCACATCTGGATGTTTCAAGAGCTCATACACTTTCACGCCAAGATACATTGCAGCGTCATGGAGCTGATGTCGCTGAGTTTCAGGGTTTATTTCACCAAGATTTGGCCTCATGACATATTCGCGTTGTAAATAACGCAATAGGATTTCCTGGTAAAGTGTACGAACTTTCTCATGTAGATTGTGAACTACTACTTTCTCGCTTTGAAATTCCAGGTTGAATTTATTGAAGAAAGGGAGCGACCATTCAAGGAAACAGTAATAGAGTTTGTAGAATGGGTTGCTGAGTTTTTCGAGTATGAATACTGCTCGATTTCTTACATCGGCTCTTGCTCGTTGTGCACGATTTGTTGTAAAATCGATAAAAAAAAGACGTAGGGCCTCCCATTGCTCTAATATCCTTTCAACCACTGATAATAAGGAAAGCCATCTTGTCTGTGATGGTTTCAGTATTTTGTGAGGCTCCACTGCAGCAAACGACTGGAAGTTACGAAAATTAAATAGCCGTTTATCACTATGTTTAAAAAAGTTGTAGATATCTCTAGCCAGTTGTTCTACACCTTCAGGCAACTGTTTACAGGCTTCACTGGCACACAAATGGGCTGAGCGACAAACGCACTTCGTGATTATGATTCCTGGAAAATCGCGTATTAACCTTGTTTTTACAGAGTCGTTATCACCCATCATCACTTTACACCCATCTGAGCCAAAGCCGATCACATTTGTCAATGGAACATTACGGTTAGTCAATGAATCGACAAGAGCTCTGTATAAATTTTCGGCATTGGCAGTAGGAATATCATCAGCATCAGCTGTTTCCTTAAAAACTTTGTACAGCTCCCAAAATGCGCTACATATCTTTTGAGCTTCTTGATCAAAATAGCGTACCACAACGCAAGCAGTTTTGATTGTCGAAACATCGGTCGTCTCGTCCGTCAACACCGAAAACTGATTTTTTTGTAAATCAGCTTTATGACCTTCTCCAAGAACGTTCTTCACCACACCTGTAATTTTGGTTCTTTTAAGTTCAATTTCCTTGATTAATTTCGAATCCGTCACGACTTCTTTTAATAAATCAGTCAAATGGTCAGCAACCGAAAATGCTATGTTGTGCTCCGCAAAAAAAGCAGCAAGTTTAATTTCTGCACGAGCTTTTTCTTTATTTTGTGGAATTGGACCTCTCTGGAATCCAAGCGATGTTAATGTCTGTGTTTTTCCACTGGATCCAGGTTTGTTGCCCAGGTGTTTCTTGGTAGAGGCATGAGTTTTTAAATTGGATAGTTCAGCTACCATTGATGTCCCTGGGCAATATGCACATTTAGCTTTTGTTAAGTCATTGGTGTCTGGCAAAAGCCAGTCTTTAAAAGCCGGATCCTTTAACCATTGCTGTCTAAAATTTTGAACACGATGCTGCGATAATGTGTTACCTTCCTTTTTTCTTGTCCAACCTCCTTTTTTGGGTAATTTTCTAGGCGGAGTCAAAGTAGGCGAACGGTCACTGTTTTCGTCGTTATCACTCATAACGATACTTCTATTACACCACTAAACACGGACGAAACAACGAAAAGACTTGTTATTTAACAACAAAAATCTTCTTTTTTGCAAAAATTTCAATTAGCTACACGTAGAACAATTAAACACGGCCGGCATGCAACGAATAGAACACGTAAGGAACAGAGAAAGTATAAATTGGTGCTATGTATGACAGAGACGACAAAAGCGATGAACGAAATAATTTATTAGTCGGGGATTTCCCGGTTGACGAGATAGGTACCATAGAGAAGAATGGCATAAATGCGGGGCAATGAAGTTTTTGGTGTAAGAAATTCCTAGAAGTTCTGATAGATGTCACTAGTTAGTTTTATGTTCGTGTGGCCATATTATAAAAATCTCGTACATAATTGTACGAGGTTGATAGTGTCCTCGTACCTCGTACGGAAGACCACAAATCTCGTATTTGTACGAGGAACCTCGTACGTTTGGCAACCCTGTCACGCCGTCACCCTATATCACAGCTTCTACTCCCTCCAACCGACAGACGAGCTGTTCTCCGTCGGTCGCAATCCGACATTTTTACTGGCGACCGTACTGCTGGCTTATCTGAGCGGTTGTGTATGTATTCTTTTTAGACAAAAATCGTTGCCACAGAATATCTGCAGTGTAGCAGTATATTTCTGAGAATTTCGGGCGGCTTGCTGTAATGCATTGCGTGATGGTATCGCGTGATGCTTTACAGCTAGGCGAACTACAGTTTTCGCCGTCTCGATGTTGGTGACTAGCAGTAGGTTTTGCGTGAAGAAGTCTAAATTGTGCGAGTTTTACACAATTTAGAAATTTTTGGTTTGAAAAGAAAACAAATATTTCTTTCGTGTTTCCTTTTGTTGTCGCATTTTCTTCATTTCAGGGTTTTACTGAATTTTTCTCTTCGTATCAGGTTCCATCTGAAAGATCCTAATTTGTGTGAATTCTGCACAAATTGGAATTTTTCTTTTGAAGATAATTTATTATTTTTCTTTTCTTTCTCTTTCAGGCTTGTGAGGAAGATTCCAATTTGTGCGCGTTCTGCACGAAGGGGAGTCTTCATTTTAGAATTATTTAGTTGAGGTTTTTCTGCTTTTCAGGTTTCATGCTTTTTAATGGAGAAGTGCAGAGGGCTACTTCTTGAACTTTGTTCACCCCTTTTCAGGTACCCTGGGAAAATGATGGGGGGTTCTCTACAGAAGGTAGAGAAGCCGAACAAAAGAAAAAAAACGAAGAGGGCGAGGAAAAGGGTAGCGTAAAGGGAATACGCTACAGAATACAGAATTATGTTCTTTGTGGGTGATTTTTAGCTTTGGGTTATCGTTATGAATCCGAGATTGGGTAGCTTTGTAAGATTGGTTTAGTAGATTCATAACAGGTCCGATCCAACGACCGATTTTAAGGCTTTGAATGTTAGGTAGATCTTTTCCAAATGCTCCTAAGTCAGTGGCCAGTTTTCCTGGCATGGGTGCATCCCAATCAAGACCAGCTGTCCAAAAACTCTGCATTAAATTTTTTGGTTGAAATAAAAATAGGAGACAGCCATCCCTTGGGATCGTACGGTCGAGAGTTTGCGGATAAAACACCGTGTTTACTTTATATTAGTTGATCATGCTCTTCAAACGGAATACGAACTCGCCAATGGATGGATGCCATTCTAGTCCTAAAGTCTTAGCTCCTTTGTCAAGTGATAACTCCCATGGACTTTGTAATCGTTGACTTTTTTCCAGATTTTCCAGATGCTCAGCTCGATTGCCAAGTTCACTTATGAAGGTTAAACCCAGCCGTCTTTAATATAGCATTTAATTGATGTTGCAATTCCAAAGCTTCCGTAATACTGTCGGCATCAGAAAGGACGTCACCTACATAAGTATCGTACTTAATAGCGACAGATGCAAGTGGGAAATTGTTTTCTTCGTCCTGTGCTAAACTGTGTAGAGTTTTTATAGCAAGATATCTCCAATTACTATTTACGTTTGTAATGTCATTCAAATGACATTACATTACATCAGATGTTTTCGCCGCAGTGTTCAGTGCAACTTTAATTCTATAATGGTCACACTATGACGTCACTGCGGGACGCCGCCATCAAAGTTTAATCAAATGCAACTTTGAGAACGAGCGTTGCCAAGGCAACTCATCGTGAAGCCGAAACGTAACCTCTGTGGCAGCATTTTTTTTTTATTATTGAATATTTGTTGAATTGTTTTAGCTTAGGATAGTATAAGTATTGAATTCTTTGGAATATAGTAGTAAGCTAGGTTAGTTGTAAGGTTTGAATTTTTGTGATAATAGTTGTAAACAATATATATTGAATTAAAAATTTTCTATTTGAATTTATACAAGCTGAGTTATCCTTTCACAGCCGGCAACCCCCTTTAGCTTGAGCACAGATCCAACAGAGCGTCATCGGTGCTATGTCTCTTGCTTTTTCGTAGTATTTTAATAAAGCCGTCTGTCGCTTTTTGGAGATTTTGAGTTTCTATTGATTGTTTTTATGATTTGGGAATTACAACCACACTTACCAATTATACCCGATGGCGTTTGATTGTTGCTGGTGGCACCTATCACATTTATTGATGATTGCGTCATCAACGCTGTTGTTTTTGAAGGACTACATGTTAAGCCTTAATTTTGGTGGGTATTATATTCGTACACACCGTGCTCCTTCGAGAGTGCGCACGTTTGGGTCGTTTTTGTTTTTTTTTTTTGTTAGATAAAAACACTACCGTCATTGGTCAAGGAAAATTTATTAATTACTCTCTTCTTTTATGGAATACAATATTAGGGTTAAGTCCATGCACAGACTTTTCACAGAGCAAACTCAGTATCACAATGTTTTATTTTGGTAAGCACTTAGTTTATATTTAAGAGTGGATCTTTCACAGAAATCTTCAATATTTCACAATCTTTTATTCTTCAAATCTCTACTTTTTATTCTTTAGCTCTACTCCGCTAGCGATTTAAAAACGAACTCCCCGAGGTTTGGGCAAATTGCACCCAGGTACCCATGATATCTTCAAAAAGTTTTTTTTTGTCTTTTTATCACCTTCTCACGACGTTAAAAATCGTACGTGAGAAAATGTACAAAAGCTTTGATGCAAGCTATATGCATCTATGCAAAACTGTAATACCATATGCACTTGTGTACGTAGGTAAGTATGCAGTGCATATCGTGAGAATGGTTTGCCTGGCTGATAACAAAATGCAATTTATGCTAAATTGCATTTTGTTATGGCATGGAAATGCATTTTTAAATGCATTTTAAATTTTAAACGGAATATTTTTTCTTTTTCAGGGTAACTTGTAATACATCAATATATTGAATAGGGCAATATATTGTTGCATTGACCTTATGGTTGTGATTTAGGACATTGGTACCTGAGTCACAACATAGCTATCCTTTCGTAACTCATTTCTGATTCCTGAGTCATTTGACTTGTCTTTATAATCATTTGTATGATGGACCGTACTATTAGCAGTAAGGTTCCTAATATTGCTACTATTATCACATTATATTTTTAATAATAGTTGTGGACTTTCTCATTTACAATTTCGATATCTTCTTGGCTGAAAAGCTTCGAAGATGGATTATTACCAATCATTTTGAGCGCTTATTACGCATCCTATTTTTAATTCCAAGATGGCCGTCAAATTTAAAATTCTTAAAAAACTGAATTTTTGTGCAAAAACTCAAATATGAAATTTCTTCCAAAGAGACGCGTGTATTTCGTACGAAGAATATTCTTCTTCCCCCATGGCACTAGAGCTTGAATCTAGAACAGCCCGAATTGGCTGCAAATGTCTGGCTCCATCCTGAATGTTCACAATAGCTTTTGCTAAAAAATTATGCCTTCCGATTTAGTGATATTACTACCAAACAAAGATACTTGGAAAGTGCATGTTCTTATAAATGAAGCAGCATTCGTTGATGTTTGTTGCGATTCTCCTGTGGAGCTGTTAGTAGATTCGAGAGTAGATGACGTAAATACTGACATATGGTAAATTGATGTAGGAGAAAACTATGTGGGTGTCCACTTGCAAAGCACCAACGAGCAGAACACCTTTTGACCGAATGCCCTTTTGCTAAAAAATTAGGGCATAAAAGCAGTCTTTTGGATATGTTTTCTAGGAAAATTAAGGTTTTGTTATCAAACCTATCCGAAAGCCTTTCCAAAGCCTTGAGATAACTTGATTCGGTTATAACAAATTCCTTTATTGCAGATAAGGCAGGTTTCGAAAAACAATTGATTAATTGATTGAAAAGCTCAATGTCATTAAAAGTGTCATTTTTATGTACTACCTTTGTAAACAGTCCTAAGAAATTGGGATATTCACAATATTTGCCTGAAAAATTGGCCAGATCCTGCTTTTGTAAATAAAATTGTGAGTTTTAGAAATTCTGTGATATCTCAAATGACTGATTTAGATTATCGCATGTGTTTGGTTTTAATTTAGCTATTAATGATAATATTCTTGACTTCATGGCTACATATATTTCTTCGGTTTCTGACCTAGTCGTTGCACTTGGCAGGAACTCATCGTGTATATTCCATTGTTCAATGGAGGCCTAACCATTCAAAATTTGCTTAAAATATGATTCCAAAATACCAAGTCTACATTCAAATTCAATGAATCACCTTTATCGATGATCAGCTTCTTGATTCGTGCTAAGCTGAAATTGGTGGCCGATTAAAGACTTTTAAATTTCGCTAACGCCTTTGATTTTAATTGTGCATCTTTCGTAACGCTTCCCTCTGAATTTTCCAGTTGAACTAATTCTCTTGGCTTATACTTTATCAACGGTGTTGCCATCATGATTTTTAGGTGCTGACACTTTTTGTTTCCGTTTATATATTTTTCATTGTTTTCAATCTATTCTCGGGTTGTGGCACTGTTAAGTCCCAATGTGGGCTTTGCATAAAAAAGAGGCAGGTGCCGGTTTGAGAAATGACAAGACAGGCTAAATTTCAAATGTCAGATTATTCAATTTATTTCACGTTGATCACGGAATTACTACTTAATACTTCAATTTTTATTCTAATTCAATTTGCTCAAAAATTTACTTTAAATTATTTAATATGCATTTGAAATTTATTTCAGTCTAATTAAAAAAATCATTTTAAAGTTCACTCTGAATGCATTGCTTTATTTCGTAGCAGCTATTTTTCTTCTACTTTTGCGAACCTCCACTGGCGTCTAGCTTATTTATTTCTCTGTAAATTGAAGCGAGATAGAAATAATTAGTAACAGAGAAAGTACTACGTGTAAAGGCAGAATGAGCGTCAGTGAATCTGCTCATGGGAAAAATAACTGGGTTCATATACTCCCAGATAGGATGCTAAAAAATTAATGAGAAAGTTAAATAGAATCATTTTGGTAAAATACAGGTTAGTAAAAAAAAACGGGTCAATGTTCCCCGTATAGTTTGGTTAAGCAAGACTCAATATTTGGTTCAAAACTACCGATCTGTCTTGAGGCTTGGTCAAATCGCAAGTGATTTTCTGCTTCCAGTAGCTCGCTATTTACACAGAAACACAATGGGAATTGTATCTGCCGGTGGCTTTAACAATCAATTTCATGATTTTACTATGAAACGTCCTTTTCAAAAAATCTTCGAGAATTGAGTAACCGATTGGTTTTATTCAAATGCCAAGTGAAGCGCAATGCTTTATATTTTTCATTAAAAAAATCGAACAAAAGTTATGTTAATAATAGTATTTCGTCTTATTACGCTATACGGTGATTTTAGAAACCTATTTAAAAGACTAACTTTACGTGGGAGGGCCGTAGAGCGATGGTGTTTATACCCTAGATGAAATCATAGGGGTATACTAAGTTTGTCATTCCGTTTGTAACTCCTCGAAATAATGATGGTAGAGCAAAATGGATTGGACACCTATTCATATTCATTTTATTTTGATTTTTACATGTCCATCCGTCCGTCCGTCCGTCCGTCCGTCTGTGCGCACGATAACTCGAGAACGCGTATACTTAGAGCTGAAATTTTGTGCACGGACTTAAAAAAAAAAGTAAAATTAAGTTCGAAAATGAGACAAATCGGGCAACTCCTTCGTGGGGTTGCCATATAAAAATTTCGTTTTCCGCTATATATGTGGACACTGCCTGAGAACGCGTCGACGTGAAGAGCTGAAATTTCGTTTGTGATGTTTTTACTACATTAGCAAATAAAATGTCAAAAATGGACTAGATCGGGCAACTCCTTCTTGGTGGAAATTTAATACGGGCATTCATCTAGGGTATCATAAGAATTGGTCTTAGACCAATTCTAGCTTTTTTACTTGTTTTTAGTTGGATTTATAGTTTCGGGAGAAAAAGATGGTGTAGAAAAATTTGGCTTGTAGGTTTGGGGACTTGAAGGGCTGCACCACCCCCACAGGGGTTGTCCAAAATAAGATGTATGGGGTATCGTATTAAAGAGGGAAGTGAGTGTGATCGAGTAACATGGATCGTTTTTTGATCCTGTAAACTTCGCACGGACGATTTACCTTTAAAAAAGGCTTTCTTGACACTTCGATGATATACACTCCCATTCCTTCATTTTGCATGTATTTTGCCCGTTCTTTCTTTCGTATGCACGAAATTAAAGTAAAGCTATTTTTCACTCAAAAAATGGCCATTTTACACTTCAAAAAGGAATGGTTTCCTTTCTTTTCGTGTTATCTCCTAAACGATTTATTGGATTTAAAAATTAATGAGATATGTGATTAGGGGATAAAATGCAGATGCGATATCATTCTAAAACCAAGCTTTTATGTTAATATTTAAAAAAAAAAAATTATGAAGTTTCTTCTGTGCTGGAAAACGACCAAATTAAGTTTTTTTGTCACACCAAAATCAATTTCAATAACTCTTTTTTCACAATATAGCTAAGATATGCCACAATACTGGGGGTGTAAATATAAGGGGTGGGCCCAGAAGGGTGTTCAGGTGGAGTTAAAAGCGGCAAAATTTTTGGATTTTGAAAAAACTGATTTGTTGAAATCAATTTTTTAGTTCAGAAATTACCTAAGAGGGCTAAATAGGGGTAGTTAATTATAACTCCAATTTGTCCTGAAATTAATTCTTTTCATTAAACCTCGATGGGTTTCTAATTACCGAATCTATAATGATTTCATTGTTATTTACCGCACCGCCATATGAAGCGAAACATGAAATCGAGGGCCGTGTCATGAATATCGGCGCCGGCGTGAGCGTGTTAAAGATGGAAGAGACCTGCATCAAAACCTGGTGCACAAAGGAATAAAGTTTAACTTTTAAGTTACAGTCTTACGCAGGAAGCTCAGAGAATTAAAATTAATGTAAAACAGTGATTGTAATTAAGAATATGAACTTAAATCAAGATGAATAGGTTGCAACAACTGTGTAATTATTTAAGTTAAAATTCGTAAAATGAAATACAAGAAGATATAAACCTAACTGGAAGAGTAATTTGTGATAAGAATTTGAATTGTTGTAAAAAATGGGCTACTAGCACAGGCCATAAAAGTAATATGCATAGTAATCTTTATACTTATCTTTTACAGTATACGGACCATAAGTTTTATTTCAGCCTTAAATGGGCCCGTTCAATTCTCTCTGTCCTTCCTCCTTAGTAAAAAAACATCTGGAAAGAAACCCTTGCTAAATCAAAGAAATTTATCAAAAATAATGTTACGATGATTACCTGCCTTAGACTTGCCAACAAACTTTGAAATTAAAAAAAAATTAATAACACGCCAATGCCACAGAGAATATCAACTCAAAAGTTAAATAAAAAAAAAATATAAAAAAAAACAGAAACAAACCAAACAAAAGAAATCAGAAAAGAAATGGTCGTGTACTAAACTAGTACGCTCAAATAATTGAGCTATTATCTAGCACAAATTTAGTCCGATCCACGAAAAGAGTTTGATACCTTTTTATCTCTGGCTGTGCAGCGGGTGTTTTTGTGACAGACAGATTGCAAGTTTGACAGAAGTAAGAAGAAGTGCAGGTGTCAGTGGTTAAGTTGAAAGCGATGCAGAGTTTTTTTTTTTTTTTAATATTAATCGGGAAAAGAACAGCGGAAGAAATAATAGGAAAATATGAAAAGCATCGAGTTTCTGCAGAGATTATTAAGGAAGAATCACAGGAAAAAGAAAGATTGCTCAGATGAGCCAGGATTGTAATTCGTTGGAAGCCGATGATAAATTAGGAGGAAACGGTCCCTGTACTGTTGGAAAGATAAGTATCCTGTTGAAGTTTTTAAAGTAAATTAATTTTTGCAAGATAAGCATATTGGTTGCTAATTTGTTGATTTAGAGATAAATTCCCTTTTTAATTGTGTCTAATACCGTTATTAACATAATTAATATTATGGGCCAAAATATTTTCATGACCCGAGGTGCCTGTGCATTGCGTTGCAGAGTTAATTGCATTGTTTTTTTTAAAGCCTGAATTAGTAACTACAATAGAGAGCGTTGAGTTCGAATTAAAGAGAAGTTTCCTTGTAGGATATATCGATATTAACCCTTTGAGTAGTGAGTTATTTTTTTTAGCATGCACGTCCCTGGAGTGAGTTATTTTTGCATTTTTCGAAAGATTTCGCAAATTGAACGGAGTCTTCTTTTTTTGGGGGTGGTGGGGGGGACGGTTTTTCTCAAAATTTGGTGTGCATGTTCGTCTCGACGCCACGCATCTTTTGGTCAAGTCGGTTTTGCGTTGGGTATTTCTCTCCCGACGGGGGAAGGGGGTAAAGTTTGAAATGTTTTGGTTATATCTCCTGAACAAAGAGTCGCAGACAGTTCATTGATGTCTTAAATGAGAGCTGCGATCCTAGGCTAAAGATAATATTAATCTGGTCACTGGATAGGGTAGGGGGTGGGCGGAGTGGGGTAAATTAGAGGGATATTTGGTTTTCTAATAATAACTCAGCCATTTGACATCGGACCATAGGGGTGTGGCTGTTCAAACTTCTTCTCAGAAAAAAACATATTTGAATCTGTACTAGATTTTCCAAAACGTACCAGAACAAACTTTGACACCCCCTCCCTGGTGGCGCAGTATTATTTGATTTGTTTTTAAAACGACATCATTCTTTATTTTTGCACTTTTTTAGTACTTCCCTTATTTATATTCTAACTGATGTACTAGATTTTTTGCACCTTAGATCGACACTAACTCTGTAGGATTACCTCTAATCGCAACTCTGATTTGTGCATGTGCATTTCATTAGAATAAAAGAAAATGTGTTCCATGTGTTCCGAGTGTCGGAATCGTAATAATTTCAGGAAGGGTTTCGACGGTCGCACAAATGCAGAGATGAATATTTTTCTCGGAATAATGTACAGCTCACCCATCTTTTTTTCTCTCAAAAACGAAGCCGAACTTCATCGCAATTTTTTATACATAGATAGATAAGACTTCTAACTTCAAAATAAAAATGTAAAAAACGTGCTAGAAGTCCTCAATAGTAAATCATATGAAAAATATAAAGCATTAAGCTTCATTCGGCATTTATCATCAATAAATCGGTTACTCCGTTCCCGAGATATGATTTTTTGAAAATGACGTTTCATCGTAAAATCACGAAATTTCTTACCCACAGCGAGGTGGGGGGGGGGGGTGGTAGAGGGAAAGAAAAAAATATGAAATAATATACCTACAAACATCATTGTTAGAATTATGTAAAAAAAAAAGAAAAACCCACTCAAAATGGGCTGGACTATGGCTGGACGTACATGTACGGCGATACTCTATCTGGATCACCAGAGGCTGGCCGTACATGTACGGCGATAACGCTCAAAGGGTTAAAGACAATTTATATATAGCAGATAAGTTTTTTTTGTGGAGTATATTGAAGATAATTGCATTCTTATTTAAGCGTCAAATGGTAAATCCATGATTCTCATAAAAAAATGTTGTATACAGAGTGGTTTCGTAACGTGAGATTTTTTTGCATAACACATATGGCGTGCTTATAAAAGAGAAGTTTCCTTGTAGGATGTGTACTTATTAACTATAAATTCATTTTGTAAAATAAGTTTTGCTTGCAGAATATATCCAAGATACTTTAGCTTATATGAGACAAGTTTCTTTGTAGAATGTCTTGAAGATAATTTTTGTTTTATTCTCATAAAGAGTATTGTGTGCAGATGTATTTTGCTTTACCAAGTTTCTATTTTCTAATTTTCGTCCATCTCGAATTCCTCTATCAGCTACAAATTGAGGTGTCGCCCAACTAATTCTTGTACCACGTAAGCTCACACCCTTCTCCACAGAACTTCGGGGAAACCCTAATCAGGGCGTATTCTCCTACTCAAAGCAGTGAGTAACACCACATCAAAGCCTGAAGGGACCTCGCTTAGCTTTACCTGATGAAGACGATGATGGTGAAGATCAGATGTTGATCAACCTCACTGTACTATGTATCAGCCTCCCTGCGGCATCAGTTGACACATGTTATATCTGATGTCCTTTTGCGTCTTATACCTGTTCGAGAAAGAAAGGAAAGTCCGGTCGCAGAAGGAAGGAGAAAGCGAGATTTCTATTATCTTACAAATGCATTTTACCAATTTCGTTTACTCATTTTATTATACCTTAGATGAAATCATAGAGTATACTAAGTTTGTAACACCTAGAAATAATGACGGTTGAACAAAATGGATTGGACACCCATGCATAAAATTAAAAGTTATTTTGATTTTTGCCTGTGAGTCCGTCCGTTCGTCCGTCCGTCCGTCTGTCCGTCCTCACGATATCTCGAGAACCCGTATACCTAGAGAGGTGAAATTATGCACATAGGCTTTAAGAAAAAAAGTAAGATTAGGTTCGGAAATGGGACAAATCGGGTAACTCCTTCGTAGGGTTGCCATATAAAAATTCGTTTTTCACTACATATTTGGACACTACCTGAGAACGCGTCCACGTAGAGTGCTGAAATTTTGTCATAAGTGTTTTCATAAAAATAGTAAATATAATATCAAAAATTGACTAAATCGGGCCACCCGTTCCTGGTGTTGCTATATAAAAATTGAAGATTTTTACATATCCTGTGAAACCGATAAGTCCTATACGGTTTTAATGTACAGAAAAGTTCTTCAGAATATGAAATCCTATAAAATTGGTTATAACCTTTTTTTCTGGCCAACGAACCGTTATAGAAATATATGCGAAAAACCTCCTCAAAAATCAAGCTTGCACTAATGGGTTACCATACGAAATGACAGACGAGTTTTCATCTAGGGTATCATAAGAATTTGTCTTAGACCAATTCTAGCTTTTATACTTGTTTTTTTTTTTTTTTTATACATATATTACATAATTTGTTTCTTTTCTTATTTCTGATCTTAAATTCACCTCGTAGCAATGACATCGGATCTATGGACTATACTGAAGAAAAATGTCTTATCAGATTAACAAAGCAATCACCGAGCCGAATGATAAAAAAACACCTTTTATTACCCAAAAAAATCTTTCCTCCATGAAGGCCTCCTGAAGTATTATGGACTTCCCAGCAATGGGAAATAAAACGATATTCGGAAGAATCGCCCAAGGATTTCCCTTTTTGCACCACTTGACTAATTAAAAAAATTCAACAAGAAAAATGAAGTTGACCGTATATAGTTCAATAAACAATATACTGATACAGCTCCTGTGGCTGAACATAAAAAATAATATTGGAAAACAAAATGGTGAACTGATTCAATAAAAAATTAATCTGCTTTTAATACGTTTACTGACATCTCTAAAAACTAACAAGTCTTTAACAAAACAAAAATAATAATTAAATTCAAACAAAAAATTAAACAAAACCAAATAAAATGATATTAAAAAAAATATTCAAAATAAAACTTAACTAATGACCTTAAGTGCTAATTTTTACTTATTAATATTAGTCTGTAATAAGAGAAAAAAGAGCAAGGTTAATAAAGCGAAATAGCAATTCAAATTTTATTAATAAGTAAATATATTTCAAAATTGTTTAGTATATCTTAAATGGGTTAGTATACTTATCCTACTATTCCTGGTATAACCCTTCACTTATGTGTGGTAGGTGTATTAAATCCCTGTGCCCGTGTCTATTCTAAATGGTTCCTGAAAATGTCCCAAAAGGTTCAATGGCGATTTATGTTCCTTTGTCTGCATCTGGATTCCAAACCAAATCAACAATAAACCCTTGAAAATATTCCAAAACGTTTACTGTCAAACCAGCTGTAGAATTGAATATTTATATGTATAGTATGGGAATCGCCCAATACTATATATTTGCTAACCTGTGTTGTGCAGGTAATTGTTACCACTATCAGCAAAGGACTTGGGAGTGCTTTCTATCAAAAGAAGATCACTAGCCCTTGAAAACCGTTTACTTTATTATATTGTAATTACTTTATTTAATTGTAACTCTTGGCTTATTTCTTTCTAGCCTGGACTATACACCCAAGAATCCTTAGCGATGGTCGGGGGACTCTCTTGTTCTATATCTCTTTCATTGCTTGAATGAATAGTTATTTTAAGTATTTATTTATTCACTCCCAAAAGCGCACTGAATATCTTAATGCAACATGACAGTATTTTATTAACCATTCAATCGATTTCCGTCGATACATAAGAATTTTTGGAGGGAAATCTTTAATATATAAGAATGAAATTTAGCGAGAAAAGCAGAACGCCTATCAGCGATCATTCTTAGTCAGGAACTACCAAATTCTATGATGCTTCCTATAAATTCCAGACATAATATATTTTCACAGATCAGCACAATATCTGCAAACATTTTCAACAACAAAATAATAATAGAACTCCGAATTCCACTTCCTCTTAAAAAACCTTACCAAATATTTAAAGTAATGCCATTACCGACAATCATTAACGGTTCATTCGTATATATTAAACCATCAAAAGAATATATATTAATTGATTACAATCGTGAGGACTATATCGAATTAACACTTCAGGAAATTCACAATTGCGTGACGCTGGACCATACACATTTGTATTGCAAAATCTTATCCCCCATCTTAAATACAAACAATAATATAATAGTCAATGTGAAATGAATTTAATAAAAAAAGAATAATTTAGAACCGAATTACTCTTGGATACAATTATCGCAACAAAATGCATGGCTTCTTCTCCCTAAAAGAATCCCTTCATATAGATATCATTTGTGAAGATTCCATTAGTTCACAAACCCTGCAGGAAACAGGAACAATATTCATCCACCCAGGTTTTTATGTTCGCAGCAAAGAATTCATCTTGCACCGACATAACGTAAAAATATCAAAATTTTATTCCCGTTTTATCCCAACAACAAACATTTGCAGTATAATCGAAAATATGACGCTTCCCTCTATGGAAACGTACATAAGAACAAATCCCTTAAATATCACGAACAACATGGACCTCCATGAAATTTTAGAATCCATCCACCTTCAAAAAGAACAGGAATCAAATTCACTAAACTCAATTAATAAGCGTCATATCCATCACTATGTGCTATCATATTTGATACGGATTACGGATACATGAAATACAAATCTTAAGTCCGCAAGGTTAAAAATATCTTCAGGAACCTGAACCAGAGGATGTACTGACCCCTGCACCAAGGGAACTACGATTAAAATTATCTCCGGCCCCAACCAGAAAAACGGTAGGAAAAACTTCCGGTTAATAATAGAATTTATTTTATTACTATATACTATAAATACGCCAAACCTCTAACTCCGATAAACCCAAGAAAAAAAAAGAAGCAACCTTAATAAAATATCATCGACTACTTCACAAACCACGCAAAAAAAAAATCGTGGACAAAATAATAATTCAAAAACTACAGCTCAACCTGTTGTAACCCCTGTCTGCCACCGTGCTTTCTGGTTAGGCGAAGAGCGACGAAGGGGGGGAAGCTCAGGGAGGTTTCTTTTTAGGATAATTTACAACACTTGATGTAGGAGTAATAATTTTATTGCGTACGATTAATAAAAAAAACTTGTATGATTAATTAAAACTTGTTTCAAAAATAACAAAACTATCTCGAGCCGCCCGCGTGTGCCCTTGATAGTGCCTATCCTGAACTTTTACTTCTTTAGTCTTGGGACATATTTTTATCATCGAAAATAGCTGACGCCCTTGTGTCAGGAAAAGTATCAAAAAGTTTTTCTGATTGGTGCATTCAACTGGCCAATCAGATAATAAGCATAACAAAAATGGAAAGATAAGACGATTTTAAAGCATGTGACTTCGTTAATTTCTTGGCTTTGATCGATTGATTTGATCCCGCTCTTGAAATTTCCAGTAATATGCGATGTGGAGTACATTAACTCCGTGATTTATGTTTGAACATATACAGGGTGTTTCCCACTAGGAGGTCAGTAGAGCGGGAGGTGATAGTACTCTGACAGATGAACAAAAAATTTTATGGCAGGGGGGGGGGGGCATATCAACCGTTTAGGAGTTACAGGGTAATTAAGAAAAAAGCTGGCTTTTTACAAAACACCCTGTATCTTAAAAACTACAGGGTGTATGGTCACAGTTAGGAGCAGAACTCCATGGCCTTTCGAACGACTGCTCAATCAGCCCCATAGCCCTCTCCCCTCAAGAATTATCGTTGTCTAAAATTAGATAAAAAGTGGTAATTATATTTTATTATTAGTTGATGTTGATGAAGGTGTAGTCTGAAGTATGCTGTATTGGTAATTGATAATGTTTTTGTAGGGGGTGGTACGTCGCGCGTCCTTGACGACGATTTCTTGTAGTCGTCCTTCTGTGGATATTTGTCTTGTTTGAGGCAGGGATGAAGCCTCCTTTGGTCCCACGTTGAGCGCTCTGGCGCTTAAAATTTTATTAATTTTGTTTCCTCTAAGTACCCTTTTTATGGTACCCGTGCTTATTTTTTTTTGTCTTTATTGTATTTATTTATTTCTTGTTAAATTATTTTTATTATTGTTTCGATTAATTTGTTATTCCTTTAGATTTTTGTACTCTCACTGGTTATTGTATTCCAACAATGGACACTTTCGATTTTGTTTTTTTTTGGCACTTAAATATTACGTATTATCAATTATAACAGTTTCGAAATGAAACTTGTTGATTTTTAATCTTGTTTCATTAAGTTTAATATAACGAACTTTTATTTTTAATAAAAATAAGGCACTGATTCTCGGTAGGTACAGCGCTGCCACTAGTTGTTATATATAGAGGTGTGTGCCGTGCTCTTGTTGGAGAGCGCACAGCTTTTATATAGTTAAGAAAAAGGCTCTTTTCGAATTTTGTTATTAAATTTTCTCTTATTTATTCCCAGTCTATTGATTTTCTTCAATTTAATTTTATTCTTTACAAAGAATTTTTTTTATTAAATAAATTTCACTTTGTTAATTTATTAGTAAAACCGTACTTCCTCAACTTAATTTCTTCAATTTTATTTTCTTCGATTTTATTCTATTGGATATACTATGTACTCCTTTTGTCCAAACATTACTCGGCGGATTTATAAAACGAACTCCTCGAGGTTTGGGCTAATTGCACCCAGGTACCCGCCTGAAAATGCAGGGGCTTCTGTACCTTTCCATGAAAAGCAAAAGTCATGTCAGCATACAAGAGGAAACATCACTTTCAACGATGTGGGATAGTAGAATTCTTCATACTGACGGCCAACCCATATCGGTAATAAGCTCTGGTTATTAAAATATGTCTTCCGCTCCGATATTGGTTATAACTGATGAAAATGATAATTACTTATATTGTACCCAATTCAAGTTTTAAATTTGCTTTCTTATTAAAATTTATTTGGAATAGAAATTGTTTTATTTACCTCAAAGTGACGGCAAGACGCTCAACAGGTGTAATTGGGGATACTGCATTCGTGAATGCTTTTCTTATTTTACTCTCAATATTATATAAGTTAACAAAATTTATTTTGTTTTCTTAAAAAAAGATTAAACAACCGATTTCAGACAATTCCCGATTTAATTTGATTCTACCTAATTACAAAATTTACTTTTACCTGCTTAAAACGAACTTATGCCTAACAATGTTTTTCTTAGCTAGCAATTTATTGAAATACGATATTTTTGTTCTACTGGTAAAAATGCATTGTCAGCGCCGCGTGTAGCTGCGTTAACTGAGTTAACTTATATAATGTACTCAAAAGTAGCACTTGTCATCCGAAAATATGCATAAAATCTCTCAGGGTATTCATTAAACCAGTGATGAAATTCACCGAAAATTTCTTCTCTTTTAATAATTTGATTCTCTTTTTCCTTTTGCAAAAATTTTTGAATTCAAAACATGAATTTTCATATAAAAAACTCACATTGACCTCGACATGGACATGTTTAACGCTCGAAACCACTTCGATTTGAACAGAAATCAGCGCATTACCGCTTCTACGTTCTCGTACTTGCTGTTTCTAGAGTTTTGAAGTTGTTGCGTGCGCAACCGCACCGCTTCAAATCTCTCCCAGGATGAACACTCCCTCCTGAGAACATTAGCAAGGTGCTTGCGCTTCCTCATGACTATTTGTGGTATTAAATTTTATTAAATTGATTAAATAATCCAAATATTCTCAATTTTATTCTCACTTTATAACAAAAACTTCAACAGATTACTCCTAATCGCTCTGAAGTTCACATTGAAAATGAGAAATGCGTTACTTGGTACAATAGTGGAAAAAGAGAAAATTAGATGAAATCAGTCTTTATTGCACTTCTGCTGGAGCTCATAAAATAACCTTCTATCTTGCTTCCAAGTGATGGCTATAGAGGCTCTTGAGTTACTTACTTGCGTCTTGGCTTATCTTTCTGGATAGATCAGTGAATATTCTTCTAAAGAGCTGCCAAATGATGTTTCCTTTCAGAAGCACTGGGCTTTTGTCCCATGGGGTAGTAATAGTATGTATGTATGTATTAATACATGCATATGTCCATACTTAACTAGCAATAATATCTTCCACAACTTTAAGCTCTCAATTATGAATGCCTTGCGATCTATAAATTACAATATCGACTATATCTCATGGGTTACAGGTTACATTTCTAAATGTATATTTAAAAAAGTGCCCCTGAAATTTTCGCGGGTGGGCACCTGAATTCTTATCTACGCCGCTGTACGACTACATATCTTGCTGTATTGTTTTGTCATCCCTGCAAACATTGCGGCTCAAAAGCGAATGGAATTCGAAGTAAATCAATTCGACTAGGTGAAGTTGAGCTTCGAAATCGAATTCGCTTGCGACGTGATTGCGAATTGCAGGAGAGAAAAAACGGAACAAAATATCGAATCGTATTGGTTGGTAGTTCGTCTTGAATTCGATTTTTTTTTTAAGTACTATCTGGTATCGGCTTCTCTTGCTAAGCGTTTTGCAATAGGAAGTAAATACGATATCGACGGTGCTTAATTAGCTCCACTTTACCCAGCTGCCTTTGGATTCGCTTTATTTTTTGTACCCTAGATTTGGTTCAAAAGTTTGAGAGCTAATAATTATAACAACAAAATTTTCCTCTTTGAAAGCTGCCTCAGAAAAACTTAACTTTTGTGAGAACACATACAGAGTACGATCAAAATCAAGGTGGAATTATATTAATTTTTTTTTATTTTTATACATTTTCAGATCCATCGCTGTGAAAGAAAAGTGTAAAATGGAGAGAATACACAAAATTTTAAACATACAATATTTTTGATTCTTCTTTTAATTCATGTCCTAATAAAACAATAATTAATTCACATTGTGAGAGCTAGTCTCGGACGTGGGAGGGAGTGCCGGTTTTTAATTGACAACTCAGTCATACAATTCAAATATAAAACTTTTATTAATAAATACTTCAAGTATTATAAATTCATTTGCTTACACTAATATCACAATAATTCATTGAAACTTAAAACTAAATCTAACCTACAGGCTATACTACAAAATTCAATATAAAATTCAATAAAAAAAAATCCAAACGAAAACAAATTAAAAATTCAGCATAAAAATTCAACGATCGCGTAGTCCGCCTACTTTAATTCGTCTTATTCTAGAAAAAGTAAGAAGAAGAATATAAATCCTCTATGAGAGGAGTACTTCCTATAAATAAATTTAAGAATGCTACTTCTAAGCACAAGTACAGCATAAATGCACCAAAATAATAAAGTGCTCCTTTACTCGTGTGTGAGGGCACAAGGGCAGCAAAATGCTATTATAAAAAAGAAGAAGAACAGAATTAAGCAATTGTCAACAACTTAAATGTCGATTAATATTAATTGACATATTAATTGTGGTGCGTGAGGGCACAAAGGCAGCAAAATGCTTCTGTTCATACGTGAGGGTACAAGGAAGTAAAGTGCTATAGTCAGTAAAACTAGTCTCTGACAGTATTCTGAGCATGCGCAGAAATGTAGCAATATGCTAATGTAATAAAGAATCCAGATTAATCTCTGTAGCAGAATTATTCTTCTGCTTAGACGTGGGCAGGAGTATTGCAGATTAATCTCTGCGCAGAATTAATCTTCTGCTTAGGTGTAGGAAGGAGTATTGCAGATTAATCTCTGTGCAGAATTAAACTTCTGCTTAGGTGTGGGATGGATTATTGCACATTAATCTCTGCGCAGAATTAAAACTTCTGCTTAGGTGTGGGATGGATTATTGCAGATTAATCTCTGCGGAGAATTAAACTTCTGCTTAGGTGTGGGATAGAATATTTGAAATGATAGGATTTTCAGATTATTCTCTGAAATATAGAATTAATCTTCTATAATAAGGTTGGGAATATTCTTATGCTTAGATAAGTCTCTAAACCAGATGAGCTCTGGACCAAGAATGACTTTGTGCTGCAGCTCGTCGGCTTTATATAGCCGCCACATCCAGTTATGAGCTCGCGCCTCTCGGTGTTGCCCTAGAGACGTTTATTGAATTTGATGAATGAGGCGAAATCAAATGTTAAATCAAAAGAACAAAATGATTTGAAATTAAAAGTTATTTTATTATCAGTATATTTTATGTTAAGATAACGCCTGGTTTTGATGCTGACTATTCTTCACTAGTCGCCTGAAAGAGAAAGAAAGGTATTTGTGAGTACAACGACTCAGTGGAGATTCTAACTACCGAGGTTACATTCACATTCACACATAATTTTCATAACCGGACGAACACGGACTAAAATGTGATTTTGGTTCAAACTCTCGCCAATCTCTCCAGCTTTTTCTTGGAGACTCGCAATTGGTGGGTGGACATACCAACCGCTGCCAATTATTGTGGTTTGGGTCGGACGGACACTGACCCCAGCTGTTTCCCCACTTAATCATGCATACACATTTACAACAACACATAATCCTACTATAACTACATATATTTCTATTACTTCTACGAGCTACATCCCACCTTTTGAGAATCTCTCGATATGGAGCGAACAAATGAAAGTTACACACTAATTAATTGGTCGCGCACTACTCACTAATGTCCGCCTGGCACTGAATTGAACACTGAGCCCAAGAATTGATTCCTACCCAAAGAATATAGAATATTGCTCCGAACCTCAGGCAACATATCCTGCTTCTCTGTCGCCAGTTTTATGATAGGGTAATTAAGCTGTTCCCAGAAAAACGTCTGGCTACGGGTTTTTCTTTAATGTACCGCTCTGTTGCCAATTGCTTAATTACCCGCAGATGTTACTTTTACTATGTACGAAACTGTACCTTACCTTTCACTCTATCACAAATGATTTGACGTAATATCACGATGTGACATTACGAAATATAAATATACAGGAGGGATGTGTACTTTAGGTAAGTTGATGATATATTTATAAAATTTTGTTATAAATAATAACAATTTTGTATGTTTTAGGTGTTAAATCTGTTTGTTGGAGTGCTTGGACATCGCTGGACCAAAGGAAGGAAGTTCCCGACTATCAGATGAGTATTTTTTATTAGTTCATTTTATACTTTGGTTCTTTGTGTTTCCTTTATTTTGTCTTTTTAGGAAGAAATAAATTTGCAGCAAAAAGAAAAAGAATCGGAGGAATAAATTACGTCGGTGGACTGAACACACATAGATAAATATACAAAACATATATAGATGAACATAGAAATATTTCTGTTCATAAAAAAATACATACTCCAAATTATAAATAGTACTGAAAAATTATTAATTATATTAAGCGGCAGTTGAGCTGTTGCTTATTTGTTGGGCTTTCTTTTTCCTGTTTGTGCTCTTTTTTAGCCGGTCGCCAGCGTATTGGAAATGCTTCATTCTCAACCGGTCAAAATGTTCCTCTGACGTTTCCGGAAATTTCTTATGAAACGCACATGGAAAAGTTTTATTTAGTTTTTAGATATTTAATTCTTATATGAGACTCATACTCTTAGTTGCACCAGGATTGGTTTTTTCTATCCAAAACATTTTGTACGAAATCTCCTGCTTCCCGGTGCAGTTTTTTTGATGGGTTCATTTTAATATATCTGCAACAAACATTTACTTTCATCATTACAATATATATTTTATAAGATCCTTATATGCAAATGAAATATAGTTAGGGTAAGTTCAGTTATATTTATTCAGTAGGTACTATGAAGTTTTTTCTTTAAAACATACCTTGTATATGAAAGCACATAAAATTTTTGTATGACAACACTATGAAGAAGTTTACTTCTTTTATAAAAATGGCTCGAGAGCTCAACACATTCCTAACAGTTTTGCAAAAAAAAAAAAAACTATATGAAACGAAGGAGTTACCCGATTTTACTTTACATTAAATTTGAGATAATAGGCGCTTTCGGCAAGCATATTCTCAGTGAGACAAGTGAGATATTCTCAGTTGGCTCACTGAGACTGCACTTTCGGTGAACTGTCTCAGTTCCATATTGAGCTACCAATTTCGAACACATCCACTGAGCAACTGAGACAAGTGAAACTGAATTTTCTTGTCTCAGTTGACTCAGTTTCGTTATTTTGTGATTTTAATTAATAATTAAAGCTTAGTGAGCTATTTGAATAAGCTAACAAAACTTTTCTCAATTTATTACTATCCATTTTATGTGTTCAAAATTATTTAAATGTCAATATTGGCAAATCAGCTGATTGGTTTGAAATGAGACAACTGAGACGATTGCTCAAAGTTTTGTCTTACTTGTCTCACTGAGACAGTGCTAGCCGAAAGTCCCTTATATGTTTTATAAAATTCAAATGTACAAAATTTTAGTCCCCTTAACATTTGTTCAAAATAGGTGTGTGGCAACACTACAAAGTTACTGAATTGTGTCCATTTTTGAACTTAAAACAAATTTTTTTGTAAAATTACTGTGTCCAAAAATTCCTTTCTCTAGACCCTATGACCAACGTATGGACAAGCCTAATAATATTCCCCATGATTTCATCTAGATTATAAAAATTATACCTAAATAACGTATAACTAATAACTATTTTTTTTTTTCGGTATATCCTCAAAAACATATATCATATCGCCTAAAAACGTTGATTTAAAAATCAGTTGGTTGATTCATTAATTGAATCATCTGCCAATAACATATTCTATAAATAATAAATAAATAACAAATAATAAATACTCACCGTGTAGTAAAACTTTGCCCTACTTCAGTAAATGAAATCTCAACTTAGAATGCCAGCGAAAAATAATCATGAATAGAAAATATTTGCTGGAATGAATTCCTCGGAAATTGACATGATGCATCGTAACTTCGTATGTATGTATGTATGGTTGCGGATGGTCACAATAACGCAGATGAGGCAGGAGAAGCTTTATAAAAAGCAGTAAACAACAGATGCCCGGTAGTAGGATCGAAATAAAAGATGGTGCTGGGCGCAGCTGTAAACAGTAGATGCGCAGTGGTAAAATAAAAGACGGTACTTGTTAAGCTCTAAATAATTAAATCAATTGACATTTATTCGGGTATTGTGTTAGAATAAGTAAATAAAATTATAGTTGTCTTTACACCAGTAAAATTTATTTCTTTAAAATCAAGTAATTTAAAATTATGTCACCTTAAGGCTGATCGTCTGTAAGAGAAAGAAAAGGGTTTTTGTGAGTAAGACATACTCAGTGGGTACAAATAAAATCTACATTATTCTATACATACTAAACTAACTCATTAGTATACACTAAACTGGTAGCGGGACACACCAACGCAAAAGAATCTTTCTCTTATGGGGCGGGCTCAGAGCCGGATTTACTCTTGCGGGGGCCCAAGGCTAAAAATATTATGGGGCCCTATTATAATTTTTTTGAAAAAAGAAGTTTAAATAGCTTTCTGCTATTATAATAGTTAAATTTCGAAAATAATATTACATTTATTCATATATAAAAAATAAAACAAAGTAGAATTCATAAATAAAACAAAATTAATTTAGAAGCATTTTCTCCTAGATTTTTTCTCTGCAAAATCTTCAACAATGGTATCAAAATCCATTTCGCGGAGAAGTTCGGATTCTATAGCCATTAATGATAAGGCATTTAGTCGGTCTTGTCCAGTGCAGCTTCTTAAATGATTTTTAACACGAGATAATGTTGAAAATGATCTTTCACCCTCGCAGTTGGTCGCTGGGATAGTAAAATATATTCTTAAAACGATTCTAACGTTCGGATATGTTCCCAACATAACGTACTTATCCAGGTGGGTCATTAAATCTACAACTTTAATATCATCTTCGGTATTTATCGTAGAAGAAAACTGCAAAAATTCGTCCACGAATTCCATTTCTAAATCACCAGGATACGCCTCAACTAAACGTATACATTGGTGTTTCAATTCTATTAAACTTAATTTCTTGAAATCTGTTAAAAATCCGAACAGTTCTTTTAATTTCAAATAGGCAAGTTGTCGTTTACGTAGTTCAGCAGCCAAAGAATCAATAATTACATAAAATATTTGAATTCTAAATTTATCACGAGCCCTCAGTTCAATATTCATTGTGTTTTCTTCATCAAACATTCGTTTTCGTACTCTATCTCGTGTTTTTTCACTAACATAGTCATGTATTGATACAAGTTTCTTCGCTTGCTCTTCCATTTCATCAAAATTATCACGCGTTGCAAGAACAAAATTTAAAAGAGATTCATACAGTTTCACAACACTGAGAATATCAATATTAACGTGTTGAAGGGACTGATTTGTTGCGTTGAGTCTGCTTATTAATGTGTACCATATAACTGTTAGTATCGCTGTATCGAACTCGTTCATTTTGTTATCCAAATTTTGGGCCTCCTGTCGCGTAGTTCTATTCTCAATATTATCATTACAAAGTTCACTTAGAGCAGCTCTAATTTCTGCATAACCCTTAAAAATAGCTTTAATTGCATCTGCTCTAGCGCACCATCGAGTTTGAGAAAGCGATTCGATAGTACATATCGTATAGTAAATGTAAGTTGGTCGACATGGGAGATGTCCGGAGTAGAATCTACACTGATGGCAAAGTATTTAGCACTTTCAACTTCTGCGATAATTTTTGACTGTAACTTTTGACCCATAACTTGAATTAGCTCCTCACAAACTGTTTTGGATAGATATGTTGTACTTCCGGAGCCGTTTCCGCCATATCTTTCAATATGGCTAGCCAGAAATGGATCAAACTTGGCAATGGTTTCAAGAATGCCTAAGAAATTGCCATTAGATGGAGATCCAAGTGTTTCATCGTCGCCACGAAAGGCAAGCCCTCGTTCTCAGAGAAATTTTATGGTCTCAATGACGCGCTTAAGAACGTTACGCCAATAACTTTTTTCCATTTGTCGTTGTTTGACAATTTCACAGTCAATTCTGCCAGAATGACTAGACATTGTACACCAATCATTAACGTTTTCTTTATGATTTTTGCTGTTTTCATGCGATGTAATTAGATTCTGGCAGTTTTTCCAATCTCCAAACCCACTTCTAAACGCAGACTCTTGTTTGCCAAATAGTTTACAAGGTACACAAAATACGTTTCCGGTAGAAGGGGAATATACCAACCATTTTCTCGTAACGTGTTCGCCATTGCACATTTTTCTTTCAAATATACTCAATGGCAAAAATCTAGATTGAGTGTTTTCTTTTCTTAGGGATTTTGAATAATTACCGTTCAAATTTTGATTTATGGGCCTTCTGATGACTTGTTCACGTAATTCTTTAGTTATATTTAACCATGTGGCCGGATCATCTGTTGTCACCAACGTATTTTCGAATCTTTCCATCGAAATTGAAGGTAAATTGATTTGTGCGGTACCAATGCTGACATCTTCAGTTAAGGATGATGATGATATATCAATGCTAAGACATTCAGATCGCACCACGGTATCTGCAGATTCTTGATCAGGAAGCAATGTTGCTGATATTTCTTTTTCACCGCAATTTTTGTTTCTCTTGGTTGTTTCAATAGTGCTAAAATACTCACTTAATTTCGGAAGCGAAGCTTCATATTTTTCCAGTTCAGCTTTTCGTTTTCTTTTTTCCGCACCACTAGCATATATTCTTTTGGAAGACATTATAAAAGCTAGGGATGTTCAATATTATGTCTCTGTTATAGAAAACCAAAGTCTAAATTTAAAAAAAAAAACACAGGAGAAAGTGAAGTACTTACGCTTATGTATATAAAATTCTCACTTCACTATTAAATTATTCAATAAACTTCAACTAATAACTTTTTGTAGTTAACTAAAAAACCTATATTTCGTCTGAATCTGAAGCAATGATTTCAATTTATTGTTGTGTTTGTAAACACTTGAAGGAAATTCCAAAGCCAACCTTGTTTTGAAAAAAAAAACTGCAAAAACTTTTTTTATAAATTTTGACTATAAAAAAAATTTTTAAAGTAAAAATTTCAATTTTAATATTAAAATGTTAAACCTTTTGATATAAAAATTGAAATTTGGGGCCCCAGCCGGACGGCGGGGCCCTAGGCTTCAGCCTTGTCAGCCTAAGGGTAAATCCAGGTCTGGGCGGGCTGGAATCTCAACTAAAGATTAAACCCCACTCAAATACGGGACCTACCCACGTATTACACTCCGTGTGATGCAAGTTTTCGTTTCTCGGGACCTACCTACGATTCTCCAACTAAATACCGATTTAATATTAATATTACACACACTTTAATCTAATCTACCAACAATCTACATAATTAGTCAATTATATTTAATTTTATCAAACACCCACCTGTATTCTACTTGTCAACAATCTAGCACTAATTATTATTTCCTCGGATATTTAATTCGACTACGCGCACTAAACACTTGCAATCGACTAGGCAGGTACAAGAAAAGGTCACGTCAGAGATCCCTTCTTAACCAAATTACTTTTTATTTTAGTTTTCTCTATTACCCTATGCATGCAAGCGAGTTTGTCTTGAAATTTCCGGTTACTGCTAAGTACCTAATTTCTAAGAATTATCTACTGTATTTTCCTAGCTACGTGAGTGCATACCTTATTCCTGCTTCGTGCAGATTTAATTCAGATGAACACTTTTTGCGTTCTTTATCAATTGCTACTTTATTTTTATTTAAATTATTTCTTACCGTTAGCACAATTTGGTTGCTCTTTTAATTTCCTCTTTTTTAATACAAAATGCATACTTGCATATTTTGTTTACAATTATTCTAGGTCATGACGCAATCTTCGTTTGACCTGGCACTAGCATTTCAATAAATTGGTTTGCTGCTGATATGCAACTTTGTTATTGATTGCTTATTTTTTTTTCTTTTAATGTGAATTGTTTTCGATTGCGTTGCAATTGTTTTTCTTGTGCAATTTATTGGAATGCTTGTGCTTTGGTTTATGCGATCATACCACATTACATTCTATTTTTCCTTTATATGCATAATTTGGTTACTAATTGCAGTCATATAACTATATTGTGGTAGAAAAACGTCTATTTGGCCCAAGCTTACACTATAGTGATAGGACGGCTGTAGGTAGGTACCAATTGATGATATTGCGGGAGTAGCTTATTGTAATATTTTTGTATTTGTATTGACGGTCGCTATGCAATATTTTACTCATCAATCTCGGTCTTCGGGGTAACTATTTTTATTGTTTCTCAATTGTATGTTCAAGCTCAAGTCTAGGCTTAATTTGCCGCTTTATAGTCTTTAAGCTTTAAAGATAAACAAGGCAAGGCTATTTGCCGCTTTATTGCCTTTGCTTAGGTCGGTTGATCAGGCTGAAGATTGCCGCTTTATGATCAATAGGCTTTTAAGCCGAATTGTGAGAAATGAATATACTCCAATGTAGTGATAATCAAGTCTGAGTTCTTTATTATTTTCTTCGTCTTTTATATAATTGGTTTACATAGGTTCTTATGGAAAATCATTCCATAAGCAAGAAATGGCAATTTCAGAAATGAATTGTCCAATAAGCAAATTCATTGCTTTCTTACTTATTGAATGACCTTTTACAATAATAATTCACATCAATTGTTACGACACACATTTTTGTCACCTACTTGACTTACTTGTAAATGGTATCAAATTGCTGATTCTTAAGATTGTAATTTCTTTTGATAAATTGGAAGTAAATTGTATTTCTGTTAATTTTTGTTTTGCAATATGAGATATACTTGTTTACTAGCATGATATGGCGCTTGCACAATAATGTATGGCGTACAATGATGTGCTCATATCATGCCATTAAGCATTGTGCATTATTATTATTCATGCTATGTATGTACATTTGTATATACGTGCATATAATGTTACAAGGTGATTAATTATCTTTTATTAGCGAGATGCGCTTTTCTTTTTGCATGATTATTTTTAGATATTATTATTACATGTATTACATGTGTATACTACATTATCAAAGCATAACTCCTATTGTTGCTGGACGGTGGAGTAGCAAGTTCTGCAGAATTCCAAGTCTTAATTGTGCGGAGTAGCTATATCAGCATGATTCCACCGAACAAATTAAACACAGAATATCTTGATGAAAATCGATCACTGACTGTATTTTACTGAATATTATTCATTGCGCTACATTCTATTTATATTTTAAAATTAACTTATGTTTACCTTACTTATGGTTCCGGGGTCAACATACCGGCACAAAAATGCAAGCTGTGACGAAAGTATAAATTGTGCAAGTAATTTCAGCAAGTATGTGCTTTCTTGCATTTTTGTGGCAGTTGACCCAATATTCTTTCTATGGTGCAATTATGTTTATGTGGGGAAATGCGTGGTTGACTCATATGCAATATGACTTTGAAATTTGTTTTGTTTATTTTGTATAGTAATTGCTTATGGATTCACCACAATATACATATACTTAATAATTTTCTGGTTTCGTTTGCTAATTGCAACAATAGAGAAAAACTTACAACGAAAAGTTTAATTTTCTTATGGCGCCTAGTACACTGCATAAATAATAAAACATTTTAACGAAAATTCATCGCTGTAGTCTCTTAATTCATAGGCAACATAAGGAAATTTTGCAATGATCTATGTATGTTTTATAATGAAAATTTTATGAAGATAATCTTTTTGTTTGCGGGCAGCACTAATAGATAGAGAGTTGGCGACCAAAATACTTATTTCATTTCATAAACAAAATTTTCCATATTATCCTACTCTCTTAAGAGCGTTAATAACTTATTTGGAAATCTGCCTGGCTCTCAGTGGTGTTGGGCCTAAAAAAAAACCGGTTAACTTATGTGATTTCATAAAGCCTGAGAATTATATAATTCATGATCAATGGTAAAAATGCCAGACACATTTGATGAAGGGAAAGTGATGGCAGATGGCAATAAAGACGTGGACAAATGTGTATACATCCATTCAACACGAAAACAATCAAAAAGTTCTTGTTTTGCTCCCGACCATCTCATATTTGGATGAAACGCTAGGGGGTTTGAAATATCGTCTTTTACGATGAACCGCCATTTTCAAAAAATTATATTTCGAGAACGGAGCAACAGATTTTTGTGATTCAAATGCCAAAATATATCAGTACCGTACGTAAAATTTTGTTGTTGTTTTTATGGGGGGGGGGGGGGGGTGGAAAGGGAAAACTAAAAAAAAATGGGTGAGCTATGGTATTCCCTACAAACTGAAAGTTTCATACAAATCGGAGATGGTTGGGTTCCAAGGTGATCGGTTTCGTGACAAATGGCTGTATAACTAACGTCATACCACTCGAGAACGCTTTCACTTAGAGAGCTGAAATTTTGTACACGGGCTTTTTTAGAAAAAAATAAATTTGGTTGCAGAAATGGAACCAATCAGCCAACTCTTTCGTTTTTCAATATATATTTGAACGCTGCCTAAGAACGCGTCAACGCAGAAAGCTGAAATTTGCTCCTGGTGTTTTCATAGCAATAGTAAATACCTGTTCAAAAATAAACTAAATGGGGCAACCCCTTCTTGGTGCTTCCATACAAAGATTTAATTTTTCACATTTTATTTGAACACAGCCTGCATCTAGATGGAACAATCAGCTGGGGTAAAAGCTACAGGCATACGTCACGGCAGCTAGAAGAAAGGAATACGGGAACATAACTACAGTCATACGGTACGGCAGCCACTTAGCATGGTAAGATGGGAAGCCAACTACAGTCATACTGCATGGCAGCTGGAGAAAAAGTAAAGCGCGGAACACAATGTAGCATTGTAGTTCGTAGCTGGCGCTGTATAAAATGTTTTATTTTTATATTATAAAAAAATAAAAAAACAATTATTATGGATTATCTTTATTTTAAAAAAATATTCCCTATTCCTAATATGTACACTACTATCTAGCTAATTAGTTAATTTAAAAAATGAAAATAAACCGGAATCACTCTTCGGAGTAATTGTTCTTTTCACGTCGATCTTAAGACTAACTTTTTATTACATCTATGTATTTTAAATTGCCCTTCTCATAAAGAGCTTTTGGTCGGTGTCTAAAATTCTGATTAGTCTACAGTTCTCATGGATGGTGAAGATACGAAATGTGCATCTCGTCATGAAAGTTTATTGTTTCATAGGGAATGCGAATTTCGTATCTTCCCAGACTTTTATCACACTTTCTTTTTCTTTAGTTGTGTTACCTTGAGACGGTAACATAACTCCTCCCTTCCTAGAATTCGGATTCTCCTGAATCCTGTTAACAACTTTAACCTTGAGTTTATTTCTTTTACATCTATAAATTATGTAAACAATGATAATGATTATAACTAAAATCGTGACGAAGCTCAGTCTATATTTAACAGTTTTATGATACCTTACTTCTTCTATTTTTTTTATATTTTCTACTTGATTTAATTTGATTTCATCAAAGAAAATGTTGTTATCATTGTAAGTAATATTCTCTGTTATTGGAATCAAGAACCGTTCAATAAATTCATGGACTTTATTTTTAAATTCTTTGTTATTTTCCCGAATTTTACAATTATTAAAATTGACTAGAAAGCTTCCTTTTAAAATAAATTTTCTCTCGTCTTTTGTTTCTAAAATTATTTAGTATTATAACGTCTTCTTTTAATTCTATAATTTCTTCGTCTATATTTTTTATTAACTGACATTATTTTTTTTTCTATAATACAGTTTTTACTTAATCTTAATTCTCTTAGTCCTAAATTTTCTTAGAATGAATAAACTTTATTTTCAATCCTAACTATATATTCCATTTCTTCCTTAATTTGCTTAATTTCAGAGTTCGCAATTGGAATTAAAAGCTTCTTATCTGTTTTAATGGCTTCGGTAGGAACTTTTATGGTAAATATAATTGAATTATTAATAGATTTTGCCATACCTAAGCGTATATTACTAAGTGCTCTAAAGTCAATTTTATAAACTTCAATTTCCTCATTAGTTAATATATTCGGGTGTAACATTCCTACTCTAGCTGAGGTAATGTTGCTTTGAATATGATCTACTTGGTCTTTTATCATATTTATTTTGATTTGTTGTACTAAAAACGTCTGCTTTGCAAGTATTTGTCTGTCGATAACGTTTAGTGTTTTAAATGTTTGTATTATTTTATTTCTGTCCGATTCTATAATATTCCTAAGTACCGTAAATGGCTTGTTAAAATTATCATTGAACCTGAAAGAAAAAGAAGCAAATTAATTCCAGAAATTAATATAGATACATATAAAAAATTACCTCCACTTGGAGTTTCCACAAATGGAAGAAATCGCACGAAGAGCTGCAATGAAATAAAAAAAAAAGAATGAATTAATAACAAAATATATTAATAATTGAAATAGCTAGTGTTTTTCTAAAAAAACATTCTTAACATATAACATAAACACAGTCAAGAACAGGACTGTAGGTATGTATGCCGTACAGCAACAATTCCATGTAGTTGAGGAATTGTGTAAAAACATATGTAATTTCATGTTTTATGTAGTCAAGCCACCATAAAGCATTCAATTACACTTTTAACTACATAATTATTACGATTATGATAAATAGTTGTGGACAAACAAGGTGAAAAATGCCACGAAAGCACTCACCTGACATTTGCCACAAATTTACAAAAATCGTAAACTACAAGCTAAATAAATACAATAAATGCATAATACGCTTACCTGATGTAAAGCTATCCCTGATGATGATGCTGTTACCTGAAAAACACTAAAAAACACCTTAAAAAATACATAACAAAACTTTGTTAGCACCCGCGCGCGATTGTGCCAAACAGCTCAAACTTTATGTCACCGCGACGTTTGACATATCAAGACCGGGTAAAATCGAACCGCGATCTCGATGGCGACGTTCGTTGCGCGATATTTTTCATGGAAAACGCGATATTCGCGATTTTTTATAAATGTATTTCCCACAATGAGTGCAAAAGAGACTCACAGTGGGAAAAGGACAAAAAATACTACAAATGTCAGAAAAATCTATTACGTTGAGAGGGAAACGTACCGAAGTGAAATTTTATAGCAAATTTCTCAGCAATCATAAAAATTCATTAAAATCATCGAATTTATAATTAATCTCTACGAGAAAAATGTCAAATTGTAGAGTAGGAAATTTGCTATCTATTGACATTAAGTTTGAGGTCATTAGTCGTGATTTTAAGTGAAAATTTTCAATATTTCACTTTATGGACAACGAAAATGGAACAAATTTTTCTATAAAAAGGAGGTCTTTCGTTCTCTCAGTCTTCTATTTTTCAACAGTTGTCAAAGGGTTCACAGTGCTTTAGTTACAGTGTATCCGATTTGCAAGTTTTTCGCCATCAGTGATATTTTAGAGTTCTTTTTTGTGGGTTAAATAAAGTTAGAGTTCATTTGATATAAAGTTAATTTTCGGTAATCATATAAAACATACAATTTTTTTCTTCGCTTGTAATAATTATTATTTTTTTTTTCTAGTTCAATTTCATTTTTAGTTTCTTTTGATCAATTTTTTGTGCTTTTTTTTTTGTTTTACAAATTTCAACGAATTCGTCGTAACACAAATTGCGGGCAACTCAAGGTATTTTATTTCTAGATACGTACTTGGTAAAGGGTAATTATTGTCACAGTGTAAAACGCATGCATTTCATGTCATTTACACTACTAATAAGTGCACACAACCAAATTTATCTAGTGAGAGAAAATATTTTGAGATTGAACATAATTAATTTTTTATTGAGAATTGATAATTATTTGATTTTTTATCGGTTACGTGATCATTTAATCAAAGTGTGACTTTTTGCTCACACGGGTCAACGTCACACTGCTTGATAATTGGTTACTCATCGATACCATTAATAAAACACATTTCATTTTCAGCTAATAAATATAAGAGAAATTTATAATAAGCGAAAGGGTCAAATTTAAATTGTAGCTAATAGAATTAGTGTAGTAAGCTAAAACCAAAGATGCAGTATATTTGGTAAAACAGCAATAAACTCTGGCGACAGGAGTAATAAAACGAGGAACAACATGAAAGAAATGTCTTGCCGTGGTCATAAACTATGGCGACAGGAATCTTCATGTTTCAATGAAGATATATAGGTGATGTCCTTGAGCGGCATTCTTTAACGAGTTCAGGGAAATCCCTCCTGATCAACATGTATAGACATGATTGAATTTGTCTACTAGGCTTGAGGATCGAGTGTTGTAGTCCAATACACCTGAACGCAGAATGTATGTGAGAAGTGAGACCATATGTATGAATGACTAACCTTGATTAATGCAGTATGAGTGTAAGGAAAGGGATAATGAGCGTGGGTTTGAATGGAATGTGCTGGCATGGGGATGAACATTCGATCGTAAGGGCTCAAGCCTAGTTGGCGCGGTGCATATTTCAAGAGTGATATTTAAATATTCGGCTCGAAATTGATTTGAGATACTACAGTTCAAGTGTGGGGTGAACAAAGTTTTTGTTTTGTTTCTGTTTTGATTTAAAGTAATTTCTTGGTGAACAAAGTTTTTGTTTTGTTTCTGTTTTGATTTAAAGTAATTTCTTGGTGAACAAAGTTTTTGTTTTGTTTCTGTTTTGATTTAAAGTAATTTCTTGGTGAACAAAGTTTAAGATCTATAGTAATTTATAGTAATTTATAGATGAACAAAGCGTAAATTTAAATAGACATTGTGCAGTTTCTAATTATAATCAGTAGTTCATATTAGTGAAATAGTTTAGTTAGTAAGATTTAATCAAAATAGCTTCATTGATTTCATAGTGATAAGAGAGTGCAGTGTATACGTATAAGCCTAATTGAAGCATGTCGGAATCAAACGCTGAACAAATAGCGGATAATCCTACTAACTCTGCAGTGGTAGGAGAATCAGGCCCTACACAAGGAAGCAACATGAGTGAGGTGGAATTGTTGAGGTTGGAGATTTCACTGCTTAAGAGGGAGAAGGCTTTACTTGATCAAGAGAAAAGGTGTGAACGGGAAATTTCGGTTCCACCGTTAGAGAGTGATATCGAGACCGAGAGGCGTAGTGATTCTTCGGGAACAAACGAGCAACAAATATTTCGGATGGGGTATAATGAAGCAGTGACTCTAATATCCGAATTTGATCCAGCAAAAGGTGATCTACAGGAGTGGATCACGAATATCGAAAATTTGAAGGGTATCTACGCCTGGGATGAACGAACAGTTTTGTTCTACGCAACCCTAAGACTAGCCGGAGCCGCTAAGTTCTGGTTTCACACCAAGAAAAACCACATTAAGACGTGGAAAGACTTCAAAATGGGAATCCTTCAAAGTTTTCCTAGTAATAAGGACGACAGTTCCATCTTGTTACAAATAATGACAAGAAAAAAGAAAGCAAATGAGTGTGTGGAATCTTATCTCTACAGCGTGACAGCATTTGCCTCAAAAATTCATTTGTCAGAACCGGCGACTATCAAATATATAATATCCGGACTAACGGATCAGAATTTGAAAAATGTGTTGGTTGCGTCAGGTTGTGCGTCCGTGAGTGAATTATTATTAAAAATCAAAGACTATGAAGAAATAGAAATCCAGAATGCGCGCCGTGAGGATTTGGAAACAAATAGTACAAAAGTGGTGAACTCATCAAGAATTAGGGAGGCAGACAAGTATCCCCATAAGTATGTGCGCGGCGAGAATGCATTAGTAATAAACCGAAGGGCGCATAGGCAAGCGCCATTAGCTGATAATCAAAAACGAAGGAGACACGAAGAAGAAAGCTTTACTAATAAGCGTTATAGATTCAACGCTTCAGAAAATCGTAAACGATGTTTTAGATGTGATGGAGAGGGACATATCGCTACATCGTGCCCCAATGTAAGTAAACCACGAGTATGCTACAAGTGTAAAAAACCAGGACATTATGCAAGGGATTGCACTTTAGTGGGGTGTATCACAAATGTGGGAGATGAGAACAGCGAATATTATAAAGAAGTTTATATTAGGGACAAGCCGGTGTTGGCGTATTTGGACTTAGGCAGTGAGTGTAGCACCATCAAAGAAGAAGTGGCAAGGCGACTAGATTTTGCAATGACGGCGAGTGAAAGGACTTTATACGGGTTTGGAGGAACAAAAACAAAAGTTATCGGACTAATTGAAGAAAGTGTGAAAGTGGACAATATTACAAAAAAAATTGAAATCGCGGTCGTTCCGGTTGCAGCGATAATTGGGAGAAACTTCATGGACAGCAAAGACCTAAAAATTGTGAAATCGTGGGGGAAGTTCGAAATTCTACCAGTAGAATGCAGATCACAGGAAACAAACCAAGATGTCGATGGCAGTAAAGTTTTTAAAATAGCAGCAGAGGGAAACACAAAACAATCATCATTATTTTCTCCGTTGAATATGGAGGATATAAATGTGAATAAACAGGTATCAGATAAAAATCGGGTGAGTCTTCTTGATCTAATTAATAGATATAGATGTTGTTTTGCCAAAAATATGAACGAAATAGGGAATACAGATTTAGTAGAAATGAGAATTACTTTAAAAGAGAAGAAAATAATAGCATATCAACCATATCGTGTGCCTTACGCACAAAAACCAATTTTAACAAAAATTATTAGTGATCTATTAAGCCTTGATATCATCCAACCGTCTACGTCAGAGTATGCGAGCCCCGTCATTCTAGTTCAGAAGAAAAATGGTGAACAACGTATGTGTGTCGATTATAGGCGACTCAATGCTATTACTCGTCGGGAAACTTTCCCCGTTCCTAACATCGAAGAGACGTTAAATTCCTTAGCGAATAAAAAAATATTTACTAGTCTCGATTTAATGGCTGGGTATCACCAGATTCCCATTTCCGAAGAGAGTAGACACTTGACAGCCTTTGTTACTCCAGAAGGACACTTCGAGTATAAACGAGTTCCTTTTGGCCTTACGAACTCGCCAGCGATATTTATGCGATTGATGACAAAAATTTTACAACCCTTACAATGTACAGACATAATTTCTTATATGGACGATGTACTCATAGCAAGCGAAAATATGAAGAAGCACCTTGAAGTCTTGGAAAGACTTTTCCAAGAGCTGCGGAACGCGAAGATTACGCTAAATACAAAAAAATGTGTTTTCTTGATGGAAAAGTTGGACTTCCTTGGACATGAGATCTCACACAACGGTGTCCAACCTGGGGAATTCAAAACATCAGCCGTTGTTAATTATAAAAAACCTGCATCAGTAAAAGAAATCAGACAGTTTTTAGGGCTGACTGGTTATTTCCGCCGATTTGTGAAGGACTATGCCTTGATCGCTACACCACTCAATAGATTGCTACGAAAAGATTCGAAGTTCCAATGGACAGAGGAAACAGAAAAAGCATTTCAAGATTTAAAACATATATTAATAAAACGGCCAGTATTCACTTTATATAATGCAGCGTCGGAGCATGAGCTACATACGGACGCGAGCAGTCATGGTTTGGCAGGAATCCTGTTACAAAGGGAAAAGGACCAGGTTTTGCACCCCGTTGCTTATTTCAGTCGCGCAACAACCCCATGTGAGGCTAAATATCATAGCTATGAGCTGGAGGCATTAGCTGTTGTAGAAAGTCTTGAGAGGTTTAAATACTACCTCTTGCACAAAAAATTTAAAGTAGTGACAGACTGCAATTCTTTAAGATTAACTCAGGAAAAGAGAAACCTAATTCCAAGAATCGCAAGGTGGTGGTTAAGACTCTCAGAATTTGATTATGAACTCGAGTTCCGAGCCGGTCGAAAAATAGCTCACGTTGATGCTCTAAGCAGAAATGTAGTAGTAAAGGGCAAATCAGCAGAGAACGTTGCAGACAAAATACTAGCCATTAACATTCCCGAAGAAGATTGGGTAGCCACGTTGCAACAACAGGATCCCTGGTTGCAAGAAAACCGAAAGGTGTTGAACGGTATTATTAAAGAACATACGAATTTTAACGGGATCAAAGGAACTTATGAATTAGTTAAGGGGCGAATATATAAAAAGACACCTAACGGCAGGAAATTTTTTGTTCCGAGCGGTATACGTTGGCGTGTGATTCAATCCGCTCATGACAAAATGGGTCACTGTGGCATAGAAAGAACCTTAGACAATTTAAGAAAAACATTCTGGTTCCCGAACATGAAACCGGTAGTTACAAAGTATGTCAATTCGTGTATCGACTGCCTTTATCACAAACAACTACCACAAGATCAGCGTTATCACTTACACACTAATGAGAAATCATCAATTCCGTTCCATACGATCCATTGCGACTTTTTGGGACCTTTCCCAAAAAGCAAAAAGGGTAACTTGTATGTTATAGGGTTAATTGACGCCTTCACTAAGTTTATTATATTGAAGCCAACCCGATCTACGTCAAGTAAGGAAGTTATTCGAATACTAGACGAAATAACGCAGTATTTCGGAATGCCTACGCAATTCATAAGTGACCGGGGATCGGCATATACTTCGAAGGAATTCGCGAATTATTGTGCTAATAACGCTATTAAACACATCCTGACTGCTGTACAAACTCCTCGAGCGAATGGCCAAATCGAACGCTACTTTAAAACAACAAGAAACGCTATCGCAACAATGTCACAAGATGAAGCGGGAAGAGATTGGGACGTCAACATGGCAGCCATACAATGGTCTCTCAATAGTTTAAAACATGGGACTACGAAGAAAGCTCCACATGAAATATTGATGGGGTACAGACCAAGGAGTATCTTGAAGAACAAACTAATTCTCGCCCTCCACGATGTCCAAGAGGAAGAGATGGAAGAGAATATACCACTTAATGAGCTAAGAGAAGTAATTAAGAAGCGAATCATCGAGAAACAACAACTCCAGGCAGGAACTTTCAACGCTAGTCACAAGCCTCCTCGGAGGTATAATAAAGGAGACCTGGTTCTCATAAAACAAGAACCACCTTCTACAGGTCAATCACGAAAGTTAGTACAACGATACAAAGGACCGTACCAGATAAAGACGGTGCTTCAGCATGACCGGTATGTAATTACAGATCCTGATATGATGCAGCTAAGCCAGAAACCATACGAATCGGTTCATGCCGCCGACCATCTGAAGCCATAGTGTAACCTTGACGAAATTAATTTTGATGACGAATCCGATCGAGACGACGAATAAGGAAACAGAAGTTAAGGGAAGAAGAATAAAAAAAAAAAAAAAAAAAAAACTTAATACTTAATAATTAGGGCATGGTGTTGTGCAAGAAAAATAAAGAAAGGATAGACGAATGTGATTTCTTTTTATTTATTCTCTTTTATGTTTGAGTACGCACACTTAAATGCAATACGATTGGATGCTAAGTTCTCTTTTGCTCGTTCGTAGTTGTGAGGTTTGTCTTTGTGATGATAGTCATCCCTCCATTAAAGATCAGCATTTAGAGAAGTTAATAAGAAATTGGCCTGTGTGGTGTCTAGTTGCCTCTGTGGTGTTCGTCTGCTCTTCGATTGACTAAAGACGTACATAAAGGAAGTTGAGCTGCCTTTGTGGTGTTTTCGGTTATATTTGCTGTGTAATTAGTGACGAAAGGACGTCACTGTGGACAGTGACTGTTAGGTTGGCCGAACTGTAGTAAGCTAAAACCAAAGATGCAGTATATTTGGTAAAACAGCAATAAACTCTGGCGACAGGAGTAATAAAACGAGGAACAACATGAAAGAAATGTCTTGCCGTGGTCATAAACTATGGCGACAGGAATCTTCATGTTTCAATGAAGATATATAGGTGATGTCCTTGAGCGGCATTCTTTAACGAGTTCAGGGAAATCCCTCCTGATCAACATGTATAGACATGATTGAATTTGTCTACTAGGCTTGAGGATCGGGTGTTGTAGTCCAATACACCTGAACGCAGAATGTATGTGAGAAGTGAGACCATATGTATGAATGACTAACCTTGATTAATGCAGTATGAGTGTAAGGAAAGGGATAATGAGCGTGGGTTTGAATGGAATGTGCTGGCATGGGGATGAACATTCGATCGTAAGGGCTCAAGCCTAGTTGGCGCGGTGCATATTTCAAGAGTGATATTTAAATATTCGGCTCGAAATTGATTTGAGATACTACATTAGTAATAAGGAATTTGAGCAATTAATATATAAGGAATTTGAGCAATTAACACATAGGATTTTTGAGCAAATAACATATAGAATTTTTGTTTGAAATCGATTTTTTTTAACACAATTCAATACATATCTAAATTTAATAAGTGAATTGCAATAGGGTTAAGTTTCTAGCTTCATTTAGTTTGAAATCAAATTTAATTTAGAAGTATTCATCCAGAAATAAACGTAGATAAATGAACAACCGAATGATATCTTTTCATTTACCGCTACACTAACGCCACCTAAATGTCATTTGTGCTACTTGAGTGTTCTCTTTCTTTTTCAGAGTTTGATTAGTAAACAGAAGACAATCGGCACTGTACAGTGTAACTTATTGGAAGTTACGCTGTAAATCAATATACACGCAGCAACTTAAAATTGAGCGACATCATTCAGGAAATACTTGCTCTAGCGTAACTTATGAGAAGTTACGTTAGGGTGAAGTGAATAGTGTATAACAAGCTTTGAGTACTTCTTATTTTCAGGTGATAATTTCTGTTCCATAAGAGGAACAGAGATTTGGAGAGTGTTCAGAAAGTTAACACATTAGATAACTTTCTCTTGACCTATTTCTACTGTCAATTAAGTGACAGTACTTTACAAGTAGCATACATTACATTTAACAATTATGTTATGGTTATTTTCGTCTGTTACTCGGAAGTGTTCCTCAATTTCTTGCTTGTCATCTTTGTCTAGGGTCCCGTAAATCCATTTAAAGATTTTGCTTACTGGGCCTAGTAAAGCTCTAGTAGATCTTCGTGGTATGATTGTTTTTATTTTGTTTTAAGTGATATTATTTGGCCGGTTAAAAGCTCTTTATGACTTACTATTTCTAGCATTTCTATAGTATTACCTAAATTATTTATTTTTTATGACTATCAGAACCAGCTTAACACAAGCTCGCTGCATTGACACGTTTACTAAATAAACGGTCAACAATACATTCGTTTCATCACTTAGTCGGTGTTAGTATTAGTATGTTACCCTATACATAGACCAAACACCAGATAAAATGTCATGCAATGAAACATAGAACAAAAAGTTAAAAAACTAAATTAAATTTAACAAAAGATTAAATATTATATAGACGTTTTTTTAAGACATGCTTATAATCGTCAACAACAAAATACTCAGCCAAATTATTAACAGTAATGCACATGCGATTAATAGATACATACATGCCAAAGTTAGACCTTGAGGAGTTGACATGCAACAGAGGTAGCCTTCTCAAATTGTGCCTATTATCACGGAAAGAGATTTTGTCAAGTAATAACGGAGAAACAACATTCGCGTTTAAGAGTTGGTGAACAAAAATTACATCGGCAACCATGCGACGTTTCTCAAGCGAGTGCATATTCAAGAGCTGCAAGCGATCCTCATAGGGTGGAAAATCAATGAGTTATTCCAGGGTAGGTCCCTAAGAGAAAAGCGCAGGAAGTTTCGCTGAACAGACTCGATACGGACGATGTGTGTACCGTAAAAAGGAGACCAGGCCTGGCTAGCGTATTCAAGAAGTGGTCTCACAAAGCAAGTATATAAACGTAATGTTATGGAGGGATTCGAGAACTCTCGGGACCAACGTTTTATAAAGCCCAGCATAGAATTACTCTTAGATACCATGTGGTTTATGTGGGAGTTAAAATTCAATCTATGGTCACATTTGACACCCAAGTCACAGACAGAACTAACGCAGCGAATCGAGGAAGCCGAGAGCCCATAGATATAAGAGATAGGATTCAGATTCCTGTGGAAAGTCATCACCTCACATTTGTCGATATTGAGTACCAAATTATTGCTTTTGCACCAATCATAAAATTTGTGGAGGTCATCCTGTATCAGTTGACAATCATTAAAAGATTTAATCTGAGCGAAAAGTTTAATGTCATCAGCATAAATTAAGACTTTGCAGTGCTTCACTACGGAGACAATGTCGTCAATAGATAGAATAAATAGCAACGGGCCCAAATGACTCCCTTGAGGTACGCCAGACGAAGCTTTCAAGAGATGGAATGGCGGAAATAAGTTTGGTGTGTTCTGTTATCTAGATATGACTCCGTCCATTTTAGGAACGTTGTGGGAAACCCATACTTTTCCATTTTGAACAGTATCACGGAACATTATTGCTAGCCAGTAATGTGTTAAAGTCAATAGATGTAAGTCTACTGGAAAGTTCCGAAAAGTTAGCCTTTCTAAAATTGAAAAAGTATTCTGTTTCGTCACAATTTGTAAAGTTTTCGGTTTCATAACAATATGTAATTAGTAGTGGGGGGTGATATTTGTCAAGAGTAGACATTATAACTGGGCTAGGTTCAACTAATAAGTTACCCGTGTCAGTAGAAAATACCAGGTCTAACTGCCTACCCGTGTCATTCTTAACATTACTGATTTGGCTGAGACCAAGAGATGAAATAGTGTCCAGAAAGAGTGATTCTCTTATTGTCAAGTTATTAAGTGGGAGATAGTCTTCGTTATCATCGTTTAATACCCATTGTATATTTTGTAAGTTAAAGTCACCAATAAGTAGTAATTCGTCAAGAGGCTCCATCTTACCATGGATAAAATTAGAAGTTGAAATGAGCAGGTCGTATAAATTTTGACCTGTGTCATCAACAATATTTATACAATCTGGAGGAATATAACAACAAAGTATATATAAGTCGTGTCTTAAGAGAGACAGCTTAAGAACTATAAGTTCGGTGTCAAGAGAGTTGGAAAAACTAGGAACCACAATTTGGGTGCAATTGAAATTGTTTTTACATGCGAGGAGTACGCCACCTCCGCGAGCTTCAGAGTCAATATATCTATCTTTCCTAAAAATTTGGTAAGAATTGTCTAAGATTTCGGCATCACGAAAGCCATGATGCAACTAAGTTTCAGTGAAAGCAACTATATCAAAACAAGTTGCAGCAGAGGATTTGAAGATATGAACAGTTTTTGTCCGAATCCCCCTTACATTTTGATAGTAAAGGGAAAGCGACTTCAGTTTTTTGGAATAGCATTGCTTGTTTTGGATGTATTTCTGGGATGGCGCTCAGAAGGCACAAATAATTTAGTAAAAGCTCCGGAGGGCCAAAATAAGGGATCCAATAACCGGTCCCGCACATCCGCTGAAACAGTTAGGCCAAAGGATGCAACCGGTTTTTCTAATCTTACGACACGAAATACTCTCCGTTGCAACATTTCTGGACCTTAGATATTTCAATATGTCCTCACACAACGTTTCAGGAGAGAAACGGGTGACGAAAATACTCGAAGGTTTTGGTACTGTTCTCAAAGAGGGACCAATACCACTTCCAAACAAGGACACAGGTGAAACAACATTCATAGCTGTGGAATTAGACGCAGGTGGAAGCGAGAATTGACGCACAGCGTTACCTGAGGCGACATCAGTCGAGGCACTCGGACTGATATTGGTAGCGGAATGGTGCGACTGGCGCTTGCGACGAGGCTTAGAAGCAGGTAGTATAGCGGGCACTTCAGTTCCTCTATTTGGAGCAGAAGTCCTTATATCGGAGGCTGTATTCTTTAACAATTCAGCAGTCTTAGTTAGATCATTATTATCATTAACATTATTAAGGGAGGTAGACGGCGAGTTATCATTAAGTACAATGATATCGTTAAGGAGCGAAACCGGCGAGTTACCAATAGTCCCATTATTTGGAGTAAGCACTGCATTGAGTTCACTGCGTAAATAAGAGCAGCAAGTGGTGGGAGGCGGTAGATTATATTGGGTAGCGGGCCGCACCTTTATTTCATCAGCTATGTCCCCAATTAAATTTTTTGCAACAGATACCTCATCAGCAAGCTTTACAAGAATGGAATTGTACTCGGATTTAGAAGCTGTATCCTGAACGATGTTTTCAATCGAATGTGGAATATCGTTGATGTATGTTCTTAAATCCGACAGATGATTATTTAATGACGACGAGATCGCCTCATAATGTTTCGAATGTGTAGCACAATCTATGAATTTGCACGTAAGGGAATCGAAGAGCTTGCATATCTTCTCGTCAAGAGTTTGAGCATTTTGTGAAAAGCTGCTCTTGAGTTTATTGCTGAGGAAATCAAGTTTGATCTCAATGCCTTCAAGCTTCTTACCGAGGGTGTCAATGTTGTTTACTTTGGCAGCGACGGAAGTAATCAACTCAGCTTTAGAAGACAGAACGTCAAAGGCAGATAGCATGGATGCAACATTCAAGGCCAGCTCAGTTTGTGTAGATCTGATAGCACTAAGGTGAGTGCTCAGATTGTCAGAGTTGCTGGACAAGTCCTTCAATTGATCATTCTTACATTTGATGGCAAGCAATACGTGTGGAAGGGTAATTTCTTTGCACTCAGTACAATAAAAGGAGAAAGCGTTGGTGATCTCCTGAACAGACTTTATGGATAAACGACCGAAATTGGAGCGTTCAACACAGGATGGATGGAATGATCTGCCACACAATCCATAACAATCAATCAGGGAAGAGCTGTTGTCGGAGATGGAACAATTAGCATAACCACAGCGAGTCATTATGTAGTGAGGAAATAATCCCAAAAATAAAAACAAAACAAAAATAGTGTCCTGGGTTACCGGATAGATTCAAGTTAATGCGGTTGGAGCAATTAATTCAAATTAATGTGTTAAATCCTTAGTCACAACCAATGCAGGTTGGAACAATTGCTTCAAAATAGATGTGTCTAATCCTATGTCACTACTTGATGTTGGAGCAATTGGAAGTTTGTTCCGAAAAATGGTGTCCACGATTTCCGGATAAATTGGAGATTGTATCACAGCTAATGTGTCTCGAAAATTCGAAATGGTATGTGTACTAGTATAAAAAATTTAAAAAAATTTACCAAATGAGGAGAACTGATGCAAATGCCAAGTGGGGCTGCGATGGCATACAAACAAAAATAAATTTAATCACACAGGCAAAATCTCCGCAGGTGCTCCGTGAAACAGCTGTAAACAGGTGTCAGCGTGAGGAAAGATAATCTTCTTTTTGTTTCTACACGAAGGCGGCCTTGGTGCAATCAATCAGCGTCAGCACAAACTCTCAGGCAGTGAGATGATGTAGCGCTCCGGTAAAGATACAATTTAAGATTCCCAGAAAAATTAAGAGCTTCAGCAGAGTATATACTGCCTGAAGGAAATAAAGTTTTTTACCTTTCCGAAATATGATTCTAGAAGAGATTTCGAATTGTTGAAAAAGATGATCAGGAATCGACGTCTGGCAGAACTGTCAGACAGAAGCAGGTGATGAAAAGGGTTAAAACCCTTAATGCAGGCAATTTCCCGTGTGAACTTTAACAAATAACTTTAGTGTACAATCACAAACAAAAATAAAAATAACTCGGAAAACTCAAAAAATTAGAAGACAGAAACAAAACAGAAACAAACATCGACACTTCTTCTTCTTCACATCATTATTATATCTAATATTTCCTTCGGGTGTATTATGTGTAAAATTATGTCATATTTACTTACTATTTCAACTTCGTCAATCTTGATTTCGCTGTATCCTAGTTCGGAGTTAATGTTTTCAATGGTCATGGATGTTTGTACTTGAGGTAGCGTTGTTAGTATTAGTGTCCATATCAGTAGAGTTTTTATCTGAAAATTTAAAAGCTCTTTTAATGTTGCTTTCATGAATATTTTGTAGCTTTTGTTTCCGAAATTTGGGCTCTTCCTTATTAACAGATTTATAATTTTGTGTGTAACCTTCTCCTCTTGTTTCTTTATATTCTTCCCTATTAAGATTCCTCTTGTTTATAATATGGCTTTTCTTTTGATCTGTTCGTTCTTAGATTATTCTATGATCGATTTGTTTTTCGTGTAATTGCAGTGGTGTAGCTGTTATATCAAATGCAATGTGTTCCAGTCAGTGTTATATAAAATTGAAGGTGTGTTCCAATACTCCTTTCTATACTTCGCTAGTATATGGTGGGTCCTGTGCCAGAATCTGTAAATAGAATAAAGGTCTGTCTAGGATTAAGTAACGAAAACGCGAATGTTCCCGGTTCCACAAAATTAAGTTTCTATTTATTCTTCAAGTTTCACTCCGGTTTTTACAAAATTTAGTTATCATTTAATCTTAAAATTTCACAATACATTTACTATTAATTTACAAAATTTAGTTATTATTTGTTATTCGCTAAACTCAAATTATTCTTGCCGAACCGATCGTTGGATGAAGCGCAACTGCCTGCTTTTCTTTTCTTTAATTCGTGGCTCGGTTCAATTTTCTTATCTTTTTGTCGCTGATTCAGCTATCAACACCTCCGTCGCTTGACCATGAACCTCATAACTTACGTAATTTATGCTTGGTCAGCATGTCTTGTCTCAAGTATTTCATGATTTGCTTATGATTTTCTTGTTTATGTTGCGCTTAAGCAGGAAATAATTTAAATACATGTGCAAGTAATACAATTTTAGGGCACATGTATGAAGTGTGATATATGGATAATTACGTTGCTCTTAAGCAGGAAATATTTAAGATACATGTGCAAGTAATATAATTTGTATGAAATGCGATATCTGGATAATTTCAGATATCGGAGTAGGTTGGGCTATAACATAGCTTTAATTGTGGAATGAAAGGTATTATTGTAGAAAGTGACTGCATTTAACATTTGCATTCGGATTGGTTGTTTTTCTTCCAAGTTAAGTGCTCTAATTCTTTCAGTTATTGTGTTATTTAACCTCTCTATATCCGAATTTCCTGTATGACTATTCATTTTAGTCAGATGGAACTCGATTCCTTCCTTTTTGCAGAATTCGATTATGTTTTTCGATTTCAATTCATTATCGAAAACAAATTTCTTTATTTTTCCTCTGATTGCTATGAACTGCTTTAATTTCTCTATTATGGTTTGGCTATTCCTATCTTCTAGGTAAAAGCTAATTGCGTGTTTGGAAAACATATCTATAAAATTAATGAAAGACATATGTATCAATATGAACAATCTCATTAATTGTTGACGGGGTTTCCGTCAGGTGAAATTTCTTAACAATTTGGTTTCTATCGTATTTCGCCGTTGAACAGATCACACAATTATTGATCACTTCATGCACTTTGGTTTTGAGGTTTGGATTGTAGATTCTATCTTTAATTCCTTCGTAAGTTTTTCTTCGTCCTCAATATCTACAGAAAATTTACTACATTTAACAAATTTTATGTTTCGATTATTTGAGATTAATTCTAATATCTTCTCCTGCAGTTTGTTATATTTATGAAAATTTAATTCTGATTAGATACCTATTTTTCCTTTCTCGATGTATCTTCTCAGTATATTGTTTACTTTTTCGCCAGATAAATCCTTTTTATCAATGTATATTCTTCTATTCTTGAATATCGGTTTGAGTTCTTTTTCCTTTTCTTTAACATATAAAATTTGTCTTAAATCGGTTGACTATTGTTTCGAGGATTGGTATGTGGTTATCTAAATTTTCCTCCTGCGAATGCACCATTTGTACTTCTATGGAATCATCGAGTACATTAATTTGTTCCTCGATTTTTGAATCTTCAAATTCTTCTGTGAACATGTCTTTGAGCCTTCAGGAATATCTTTGGATTTTTCCTTGCCCAATCCGACATGATTAATTTCTTTACTGTCGATATTTATTCTACTTAAAAAATCTGAAATTTTATTGTCTTTTCCCTTTATAAATTCCATTCTCATGTCATATTCACCTTTGTAAACTGGGATTAATATCCTTACCTGTATATTTGGTTTGCAACCACTTAATAGGTTGATGGTCAGTTTGTAAGTCGAATTCCTTACCAAATAAATATGGCCTGAAATATTTCACTCCCCAGACAATTGCGAGAAGTTCTTTATCTATAACTGAATAATTTTCCTCATGATTATTTAATGTTCGTGAGGCATAGCAAACTGGATGATTATCCTGTGTTAGGACTGCCCCTATAGCAAAATTGCTAGTGTCCGTTATTAGCTTAAATCTCTTGTTAAAATTTGGGTATGGGATGATTAGTAATTATTTCCTTAAGTTTTTCGAAAGATGATATGTAACAAGGGTCATTGACATTTACTTTCGAATTTTTCTTTAAGTATTTAGTCATGGGATGAGCTACTTTAGTGTAATCTTTAATAAATTTACGGTAATATCCCGTCATTCCCAGAAATGACTTAATTTGTTTTTGGGTCGTAGGTAATTTAAGTTCTTGTATAACTTTGATTTTGTTGGGATTCGGCTTAACTCCATTTGGCGTAAGTATATGGCCTAAGTATTCTGTTTCTTTATGAAGAAAATTACACTTGTCTACTTGAATTTTTAATTTAGCTTTGCTTCAACTTATCTAAAATCATCCTAATATTATTGATATGCTCTTCTAAAGATGTGTTACGTATTCGTCTTGCCGTAACTTGGACCTAGGAGTGCTTGCTTACTGCGAAGATCACTAGCCCAACAAAATTGAATAAAAACACCTAAACACTTTCTTTACTTTTACTACAATCACTTTAATTCATCCTTTAGAATACTTTTATTTCATCTTATCTTTTAATATTTTAAAAGGTTAATATTTTCCCTTCTAGGTATAGGTTGCCTTACCTCTGGTGGGGGGTCAACCTTATTCTTTAGACTCTGGAAGACTGTCTGTCCTGTCCCTGAGATGCATCGGCTTTTTATTTAGTTGGGTTTTTGCATCATTCAGCAAAATGAGTTAAAATTTAGGATGGGGGTAAAATTAAGAAATTCCATATAGGAATTCTAGAAATATATCGGCAACGCCTTCTCAATATATTGGTAATAGTCAATATTGCCTATTCCGCAATATCAGAACATTTCAAAAGAATATTTCCCCTTTATTCAAGAATTTCTTTGCAACCATTGGTCAACCATATATATACGGAACAAACCCATGTTACAAAAAAACTCGGCACTATTGCCCAATAAGTGGGTCAGTTGCTATTTCGCTTTACAAAAGGGATTTCCCAATTATGTACAAGTACGAATATCAGCACATGAGGTTTCTCAACTTTGTGTGAGGAAAAAATAAGCGGCATGTAATGACTGTGGGTTAGGTCAGGGTTAACCTAGTGCCATTATAATGCAGGAAATTGGTCTCATGCTGTGTTTGTGTTTTTGTCTACAAAGAGCCGGCGTATTGCCGCAAAAAGTTTGACGCAACCAAGAATTTATCGTTTAAAAGAACAACGGAGAAAGTTGTTTCATAAAACGAAAATAGAATTGGTTAACCATATGAACCATATGTGACGTAAAAATCATAAATAAATTGACGGTGGAATCACCGCGAAAATGCTTGGAATGCAATTTGATGCGCGTATTCGCGTTTGTCAATTTATTATATCAAATCGGTAAGATTCTGTCGTGTTTAACAGATACCATGGAATAAAGATTTGACCTATAAAAAAGGAAAAAAAATGCTGAAGAAGAGCTAGAGGAAATCCCATGAATAAACCTGATAAATCACTGGATCATCTTCATGAATATCGGCAGAATGCAATAAAAGAGCAGAACGGTATTAATAAATCTGTGCGGCTTAAACCAGGACTTATACATGGTGTTGACCAAAGAGATGGAATCTTAGGAATTTGCGGTATTGATGAGAATACAACAAATTTGATTAGTGCTTTTGGAACAGCTGATTTCTCATAGAGGATTAAACTGGTATGAACAGAAATTTTCTAAAATGCTAAGTAGTAATACCACAACATACATTAGATAAAGGAGTTAAGTATTATTTGTCTCTATATCTATTAAATTGGGAATAGTCTGACTGAATATCTGTAAATTTTTTTTTTGTATTTGTTCTTCTTTACTTCTCATTTCATGGGTTAAAATTAGTGAAGAAAAAGACCCATAGAATAATTTTTTTATTATCAAGTTTTTAGTTTTCCAAGGCTTATCTACTAAGTCTGTAGAGAAATTAGGATTAGTGCTAAATTTTTATATAATGGTACAATTACCTGCGAGAAACGGTTGATTTATTGAGTGCTCTTCAGATTCTGTTAATCTACTTTTGGCATTTTTCCATTTCTATGGAATTGAATTTTTAAATTTTAGTTAGAAATTATGGGATAGGCTTATGACCAACGTTATTCTAATTACTTTAGGCTACAATTACACGGTGACCGTAGTTCTAGTTCCAGCTCGCTACATACTTGCCATTTTATAGATGAGCGCTCACACATGTGAGGAACTATGACTTCCTTCAGATATATATTTTCTTTTGCTTTATTTCTAACGCTTTGGTATTACATTCGCTAATGTTTGAGTGAATTATATGATCCTCATATTAAGAATGACATGAACGAAAACAAAACAAGACAGACGTCGTGTGACGATTACATAAGTTTCTGCGATATTATTTTTGATCAGATGGAGTACATTACATATATATATATCTGTAGGCAAATGTCATTATTCTGATTATCTTCTTTTGATTAAGTGTAAGTACGTTAAACTGCCAGCGCGGAATGCATGACAGCTAGGAGATTCGTTTTCGCAAACTTTATGTGAGGAGAAGACTAAAATTTTGTATTAAACGAGAACTATTATAACGTAACTATGAGAAGCTGAACTTTTAATTCTTCCTTCACATCCCGGAGCCCTCGCACATAGGATGAAGGTCGTCTAGGTTCACCTAGTCTCTCTCTCTCTTTACAGGTCAATAAGGGACTTTGGATAATTGTGCCCCCCAAACTCAAATGGGAGGATGGGGCCGGCAAAGGAAGGTAAAACATCTAGGCCTTCCACCAAAATACGGGTAAGTGACGTAAGGGTCCCTTCAGGACCGAGTGGGTGCTGACTGTTCGTTGCAGGCACGAAGAATTTTTTTGTATATGGCAGACGGCACCTCCTGGAAGTGGTGCTTACTTTTATAACTATAAAGGTTTTTATAGCATTGTACTACTAGCTGTCGTAAACGTTAAAGATGAATTTCTATACTGTCACATTGGAACTAACGAACGCGTGTCAGATGGAGGAGTCATTGAAACGACAGATTTTTATGACGGTTTAAAGCAGAATAAGCTAAATTTGCCACCACCATTCACTCCAGATAATTCACAGATTGAACTTCCTTTCACTTTCATAGCGGATGAAGCTTTTGCTCTTCGCACAAATTTCTTAAAGCCAGTCAACGTAGTATAACAGAAGATCGTCAAGTTTTCAACACTCGTTTATGTTCAGCTAGGCAATGCGTTGAAATAGCATTCGGAATACTAGCTTCTCGTTTCCGGATTTTTCGTACCACAATAAATTTAAATCCAGATAAAGTGACAAATATAGTTTTGGCTTGTTGTTCCTTACATAATTTTCTACGAAAGAAAAGTTCAAGCTATTGCAATGACGTTTCATCCCAACAAGAAAATATAATTCTGCCAGAAAATATGATACCGTGGAAGCCTACACAAAACCGTCATTCTGGAATAGAAAGTGAAAAAACACGCAATTGTTTTGTTAGATATTTTATTGAACAAGAAAAAAGGTTGTAAATTGAACAAAAATCTTTAAAAATAACTTAAATATGATTTCATTTGTTACATTCAAAAGTATAAAATGTGGTGTACTTTTTAATTGAAATATATGTACTTTCTTCTTCATGAGATACTTTCATTTAAACTATCCTCAGGGGAAAAATTCTCCACGTAGCTGCCCAACGACTCGTTAGATTCTGCCGGGGAGAAAATAACAGAGGCGACAGATCCACTTCGATCTACAGCTTGATTTATGGTGGTCATTATGCAAGAAGTTCAATTAAGAGTTTCTAATTGTGCTAACGACGCATAACGGGAGATATCTTCCTTAGTTTTGCCGCAATACTATATTTTTACCAACTGTATAAAATTCATCCTCCGTGCATTTATCGAGTCTTTCACTGACTTTCTTTAGAATTTCTTGGGAGTTTACAGTTGCCGTCTTCTTTAAAAGTTTATGTTTAGCTCCTCTTGCACAGTTCTCTGGTAATGACGCGTTATGCTGCGCTACAGAATCAATCTGAAATGAAAAAGTGATAAGTATCCTCATAATAAATATCTTTGCATAACTCACGATGGGAGGACTTGACGAATCGCTATAACAATCAAGGGTTTCTTCCCTCGTAGATTTTCCTGTTCTAGGTATTTCTTTATCACTCAAAAATCTTAATAAACTGAAATACCATAACTTTGGTGTAGATCCAGATCTCTTTGATGCATTAACTTTTTTTAGTTCAACTCTAAAGTTAGTTCGCATTGCATTAATTTCTTTTTTAACTAATTCCTCATTTGCATTCTTATCAACTTCACGCATTTTTCCAACTAGTCTTTCGTAGGCTTTGAGTTTTAGATTTCTGTCCAAGTATATTTCCGATTTTACTATCCACAAGCATTCTTCTTGCCTGTACATTTCCAAAAATTCCGTTATAAAATTCTTATCCATCAATCGCATGTCCGTCATAATTAACGTTTTTTATGTTCGATGTGTTCTCAAGAAATGAATAATAAAACTACCAACACGCGTCAACTCACATGTACGCTTCTACACAAAATGCACAAATACTGACGAAAATACTTGATGAAAATCAGATCAGATCTGATTTCTTTCAAGTCTTTAATTTTACTTGAATTTTTACGGGATCGTTCCCCACACGGTCAAGTATCAGGAAAAAATAAGTCATTTCAAGTATCATGTCAAGTATATGGATCGTGTGTGGGCCCACAATGTGCATATTAATAATAAAGATGATGTATGTACGTTAGTTGAACTAATCACGATATTGTAGCGCTAATAAAGAAGTAATGAATGCAGGTAATGATTCATTCATTACAGATGTGCTGAATACCAAAATGTCGTCCAAGTAAACAACACATGTTTTATTTATGTGGTCTCTTAATACAGAATTCATCAATCTTTGGAAAGTCACCGGAGCATTTTTCAAAAACCAAAAGGCATCCGGACATACTCATAATAGGAATTGGGAATTTGTCACTAACTGTGACTTCGTTGAGTCTCCTATAGTCAATGACTATACGCCATTTACGCTTTCCCGAGGTATCTGATTTCTTGGGTACTATCCAAAAGGGTGAATTATATGGGGAATTACTCTCTTTTATTATTCCATGGTTAAACATTTCTGTCATTTGATTAGCAATTTCTATTTCGTGGACTTGTGGATACCGATAAATTTTAGAATAAATAAGATTACTCGTTGTGGTTACGATTTCATGTTGAATCTCATGAGTTGATGTCAACTGGGTTCCATCTTTAAAAAATAGTTCTTCATAATCTTTCAACAATTGTTTTATTGATTCCCTTTCCTGATAATTTAAATGATCTAGTTTAAGGCTACTCAATATATTTCCGTCGTTTGCTTCTAACGTACATATTTCATTAGTTGCAAATGGATATTCGTTATCTTCGAATATTATTTTATTCCCATTTACTTCTAAGTACTTATTTTCCATATTCACTTTTGCCTTTAGCGCATATTTTGCCCAATAATTCCATCATATTTTCGACCAACTAAATTAATTACTTTCCACGAGACAGTTGCCGGAACATTAAACTCTTTAGGGATAGGAGTAACAACTTTCCTCGTTACTTTATTAATACCATTAATTGTACTGTAATAAAGAGGTTCAGAGAATTTTTCTTCAGAAAAATTTGTAAATAATTGGGGTTTAATTAAACTAGTATCCGACCCTGTGTCGATTAAACATTTTATTTTTTGAAAACCTACAGTCAGGTTTACTATGGGCAACCTATTTCCAGAGACTCTGTTAAAAAATTTACATTCTGATGCTGAACATTTTCGATTTCCATTGGTTCTATTTGATTGTTGTTATCATTATTCTTGTATCTTTGTCTTGTTTGTGTCGAATTATAGAATCCAGTTCTATTGGAATTGCTTTGATTATTCCTATATTGTCCAGAGTAAGTTTCGTTATTTCTACCGTCAAATTGTCCTGAGTTATTTCTAAATTGTCCTGAATTATTGTAGTAGTTATGTCTATACTGTCCTGAATTATTGTGTCCGTTTTGCTGTATATTTTGGTTTAATGAGTTTTGTGTTCTAAAGTTAAAGTTTCTGTTTAATTGTCCCCTATTATCGTTAGAGTTTGTCTGATCATGTTTTCCCCGATAATTACTCTTATTTGAGTTTTATATTTTCTATGTTTATAATCTACTGCTCTTTCGTCCTCTAGTAACTTCAATTGCGAAAATTTGTTATATATTTCAATAATAGTGCTAATATGTGGGACATGTTCACGGACAAAATTATCCATTTTTTCTGAAATTATTCCTACTAAATATTTGTCATTATTTTGTGGAGTAGAAGTAATAGGTCTTTCTGCGTCGAAAACGTATAGTTCATTTAACTGATAATTAACTATTCTAACATAATCAAATAATTCTCGTAAATTTGTTACCTTAATACTTCTACACTCATTGATTAATTCAGATAGTCTTTCCTTGGTTTGAAATGAAGTTTAAGCTCTTCCTTCCTGGTTTGCATGTCAAGTTGTCGCCTAATCTCTGGATGCATCTTTTTGCTTCACCTTGAATTTTTTTCGTTGTAAACAATGTTGAGAGAATAGCTTAGTAGCTGTTCATTTCCTTTGCAAAGTCTTGCTGCACTTTCCACAGATCTGATGAGCTCCTGAAGTGTGTATTCCTCTTTGCCGTTAAATGATCTCAATCGCCGAAAATGATTTAGCACTTGCTCCGATGAAAGTTCAAATAAATTAGCTGGTTGTCGAGCTAACTGCTGTCTGAGCTGATTGATTTCCTCTTGCTGCTGCTGGACAGATTGCGCCAAAGCTTGAATTTGATCTGCTGCCATTTCTTCTTCAATTCCTTCTAAATGTCGATTTCGGGAAAAAAGTTCTGTTCTTCTATTCATACGATCAAGTCAGTGATTGAGAATTCCTTTCTATGATTGTACTAATTTCGAGAAAAAGTTTGTTTCCCAATAGTACTTTAAATGAGTGAATAATCAATAAGATATTAAAACTACAAGTTCACATTGATCACTATTCATAATCACTTTTCAATTATTGTAGTTAGATTTGATTTGGTCACAAATTCACACTGACACTGTATTTTCTCTTATAGAAATGCACCATATACATTTAGTTTGCGTTTCTCACTTTTTTCAATATCTACTCTTCGGAGAGATTTGCACTTTTATGGTTAGATCACCGGATATCATCTCTTTAGAGCGATATCCTACCGACTGCGCCAATAAAATGTTTTATTTTTATTTTATAAAAAAACAAAAAAACAATTATTATGGATTATCTTCATTTTCAAAAAATATTCCCTATTCCTAATACACTACTATTTAAAAAATGAAAATAAACCGGAATCACTCTTCGGAGTAATTGTTCTTTTCACGTCGATCTTAAGACTAACTTTTTATTACATCTATGTATTTTAAATTGCCCTGTTCATAAAGAGCTTTTGGTCGGTGTCTTATATTCTGATTAGTCGACAGTTCTCATGGACGGTGAAGATAAAAAATAGTCATAGTCACAAAATTAACAAAATTTTCAATTATATAAAAATAAAAAATAGATCAGTAGTGTAAAGAGTTTTCTATGTCAAGAAGCCGAAATAAACTTTACAAATCAAAGAGATTGTTATATAACTTATCAATGTACGTCGAAAAGGGGCGTACTTACAGCTTTCCCTCCTTTGTAGGTTCACTGTTATCCTGTTCACCTATTTGTGTTGGCCATTTAATTTAAAACACTGCACTTAAACTTTATTTATTTTCGTTTTTATAATCCGTGATCTGGATTTCAAACCCTCTGTTACAGCTCCTATGGCTGTACATAAAAGAAATTAAATGAAAATGAAAATGGAAGTAATAAAATAGGTAAATTGCTGATTGAAAGAATTAACCTGCTTTTAATACGTTTATTTTGTATTCTTACAAACTAACAATAATTCTACAAATAAATATTAAAATAATAATTGACTTCAAACAAAAATCAAACAAAAAATTAATTCAAAGAAAATAAACTTAAACTCTACTTATTGATAATTATCTGCAATAAGAGAAAAAAACTCAAATTAGTGATGTGCACAAAAAAAGATTTATAGCAATTCAAATTTTGTTAGAAATTTTCCGATAAAATAGAATTAATTAATCTCTTCTGAAACAAAAAGGTTAGTAAGTTTTATACTAATTTATTTCCTGTAGTATACTCAACCCTGAACGGTTGTTGCAGCTAATCCCTGTGCCCGTGTCTAACCCAAATCTGGACTATGGATTGAACCCCTGGAAATCTCCCAAAAGGTTCAACGCCAAGATATGGTCTCTCTCCTGAATCCAAACCCAAATCAGCAAAAAAAACCCTTGAAAATATCCCAAAAGGTTTTGTTGCTGATCTAGCCTAGATGTTAACCGGGATTTCAATTTAGTATGGAAATCGTTCAATGGATATTTCCCGAAATGAAATGTTTTGTGAAACCCTTATGCTAACTTTGGTTAATTGGATATTTACCAAATTAACTTTGTTGAATAGTTAGTAAAAAAAAGGAGACAAAAAAACTTGAGACGAAAGAATTTTCTTCTTAGCTTGGTAATATCCCAAAACTTAATTCTCTAATGTCAGTACATAGAAAAATTTAAATGTGAGATTTTCTGGTAATATCCCAGAAATTTTCCCTTTTTGCATATGAAGAAAGAAGATCTGAAATTATAGAAATTTATTCTCAATTTGGTAATATCCCAAAATCTTGAATTTACTCTATACTTTCAGTGGTTTTGTAATTAATAGAAAACTTCTGGTAATATCCCAAAAAAAATTCTATTTTTATTACTTGTGTGTGAAGAGGAAAAAACTATTTGTGGGAATAACCCTACAAAAAATTGAGAACAAAGCGCCAAAAATTCTAGTGGAGAATATCCGACTAGAGACCTTTACTGGTGAAATACCGAGCAACAAGTGATTTTTCTTCTGAAATCGCCCCCTTTTTATATGGTTGGGGCCAGCTGCCGCCCATTGCTCTGTGGCTTCGCTTAGTTGCTGGCTATTGTTCCCGACTTTGCGCAAGTTCACCACGGCGCTGTGGGAGTTTTACGATTTTGAGATGACGGGGGCGCCACAATTTAAATGTTGTGGTTTTGACATTTGTCATTAAATGACAAATTTATTTCTGTTCGTGGTGTGTTTTTTTTTTGTTTTTTATCATAATAATTCATATTTAGTATGAATAAATTTAAAAAATATGAATTTGTACAATGTTGTGTTTATTGCTTCGTGTGGACGTGTACGTCCTACAACAACAAAACCCTGCACTGGATATTGCAGATGAAAAAGATAAGTGTTTCTTTTTTTAAAAGTTTTTTTCCCTTCTTTCTGTTCAAACAACTAGTGATTTTGTTTTAATTTTCAGTTGTGTTTGCATAATAATGTTCTAGTCCTTGTAAATTTACCAAGGTGTTCCTGTAAAGGTCATCTTTTTGAAATCTTACATGAGATTTCAATTAGACTGGTGTATATATATACATGCTACTATGTTTAAATATAGTAAGACCTGGAACACCTCACAACTTATATGGTAAATGTTGGGAATATTCGACAGCCTGGCTGCTGTGTATCTATATATATTTTTTCTACTTGTAAGAAAAAATTGGAAAAGTGGCACAGATTTCCGTCCACTGGAGGTATGTATAAGTATTTTATTATTTTATATATACCCCCTTTTTTTTAAATTTATATATATATATATTTTTTTTTCAGTTTTATTTTTACAGACTATATTGTTTATATTTATTTTTTATATTTTTTATTATTATATTATATATATAATATAATTTCGGTTGCTAATTGCAACACCCTCTTTATAAACCTTTTTGTATACTAATCAAAGTTTTTATTATAACTTTTTCGTTTACTAATCAAACCTTCTTTTTATAAAACTTTTCTTTTTTATAAACTTTCCTCCGACCGAGACCGTACTGAACCCAATTCCCAAAAAATCTACTTTTTGGTCCAAAAAAACAATTTATATCTCTTTTTTTTCTTTACCGTCACCCAGTTTTTGATCACAACTTTAATAATACTTTTTGACTACCGCCGTACTTCGTTTCTCAAAACCAACAACGTTTCGTTTTCCAAACTCGACTCCGAACCGCCGTTAATCCAGTTTAAAATTCAACTCGGCTCTTGATCACTTTCGTCGCGATCAAGAGCCCTCTTTCAGGGTAGAAAATGCATAGTTGTCCAGAAGTCCAGAATATTTTTCGTTGGACGGTGGCTTGAAAAAATTGAATTTGATGTTTTTATAAACATCAGCCACCGTCCCGTCGATTGAAATTGCCGCGCGCGTATACATATAATGTATTTTCGCGACGCGCATTTCTTATCGTGAAAGCTTTTTTTTGTGATATGTATGTACATTCGTACATACATATTGTAATTTTTACGACAAATCGTACTGAAGGTACGCTTTGCCTTTGGTTTTATTTTTTAAATTAAATATTTCTACTGACAAATTTTGCTGAAGGCAAAATTTGTCATGGGAACATTTTGTTGTACGATCCAATGGTAGGTGAAGAAAATTGTTGATGCAATGTTCTGTACTGATTTAATAGATAAGCTAGTCATGGTTTTAAGCATGATTAGCTTATATGAAAATCTATGGAATTTAGGTATATAACAAGATGATAAAATATTTATTTTTCTGACAATATACTTGAACGAAAAAATGACAAGCAGCTTATTAGTTCTACTTCTATACTTGTTTGCTACTTTTACACGACTGCCCAGTTCTATCTTTCTAGCGATTGCACCTTACGATACAAAAATAAATTTTCTTGTTGTTAAGAACCTAGCGTCATCGAGAATTCCGGTAATGTATAATACAAAATTATTACTCTTGCAGTAGTAACCAAACTTGTCTTATAAAATAGGAAGATATTTACCGTCTACAAATTTATAGCTTTTGTAAAACTTAATTAATTCTAAGGGCGGCTCAAAGATAGTTTTTCCTTCGTGCATTTCTTTACAAAATATAAAACTTTCTACGCTTTTTATTTTCAAACGATTTCATTTATTGTTTTTTATTTCGTTTAAGGAGGAAAATATCCTTTCAGCAGTAGCACTACTATGAGGTAAGGATGCCAAAATTCACATATATTCGCTGATTTTCGCCTTGAAATACCTTATTAATTAATATCGTTGAGAATAAATTTCAAAAATAAAAAGTATGCATAAATTTGTGGAATTAAGGCCGTCTGAAATTTATTTTGCGCCGGACTCATTTAGCTCTTTAAATGATAGTAGCAGGAATTAGTATTTTAATGGCACCCATTGCTCAATAAGACGGTTACCAACTGCCTGCAAAGACAACCATCGAGTTTTACTAAAGTTCAACATTTTATGTGTTTTTGTATTAAATGATTTCTGAAAGAAATTTGCCTGCCGTTTGGAACTATGGGAAAGGTGTGTGTTAACCGTTTTTGGACAGTTTTTCAATTTCAGCAGGAAGTTGACGAGAAGCTGCTCAAACACACAGACTCAAAGAATGACATGTGCAACCAATGTAAAACATATTATTTTTGAGACTTTTAAGTCTGGTTTTCACTCCACTAATGCTTATTTTCATAACTGAAGCATTATCTGTCGCCAAGCCAATCAAATTTGATACAGGAATGTTTAGATTAGTTAAATGTTTGATCAGAACGTTATAAATATAGACGGTTGTACTTTCTTTTATTTCTAAAAGGCAAAGAAAACGATCAACAACGGTTTGTGTTTTTTTTTTGTTATATATACCGTACAAGAACATCTAGACATTTTTTCGTACTAATATCGGTTCCTTCGTCGATTATTAATGAAAATTATTAAATTTTGTACATGCGTTAAGAATAGAACATTCGCTCCAACTTTGCACATGCGCTGCGTGGAAAATGTGGAAGAATCGAAATATTTGAAAACTTGTGTGTGGAAAAATCGATATATTTGAAAATTTGTGGAAGACCTTCCACAATGGTGGAAGAGTGCCCAAGCACAAATTTATAGTGCCAAGAACGTTACACAACAGTTACACAACTTCAGTTGTAAAAACTTAGAAGTTTCAAATGGGTTATTGAAACATTAGAGATACCTTGTAGATCGTCGCAGTAACTGTACTAGGCCGGATTTTTTGAAACTTTAGTTACAAGAATACAGTGAAAAGACCCATTAGTCACGACATTGCTGTGACGTTATTGTAGCTGTTTTCAATATCTATGATGTGAAAATTCCTAATATTAAACGAAAGTCACTGGTAGTAAGTGACTTTTTAGTAACCAAAAACGTCGCAGTAACTGTACTAGAGCTACGATCTCCGAGATGAGAAATAAGCGAACTCCACAAACAAAATCGGAATCCTATGCTATTTCCCTATGCTGGAGAGTGCTGAAAGTGATCTCGTATCCCCAAAGTGATCTTGTATCCCCAAAACTCGAGATGAAAAATAAGCGAATTATGGAAACAAAATCGAAATCCTATATGCTGGAGAGTGCTGAAAGTGATCTCGTATCCCCCAACCCGAGATGAACAACATAGGTAGTACCGGCAAATGCCACCAGGGGACCTTGCTAAAAAAAAATGGTGTTTGCACTCAAAAGAGCAACTGTGACTTTTCAATACACGCACCTCCAGGACCCAATAATAATAATAATTTGCTAAGAAAACAGCAAGCCAGGGTGATATCATGTCGTGAAATTCGAATGATGCTTATATCTACAGCAGCATTTGAAAACAGAAAAAATCAAGATGACGTCATGCTGATATCTAGTACTTCCCCGCTAATAAAAGAAAACAGCAAAACCAAGGCATGCTAGTAGTTCCGACTAATGCCGCTAAGTAACCTTACTCAAGAAATGGCGAGCCCGTAGAGGATTTCTGATGATAATTTCGACCCCACTCTCACCCTACACCGCCTAGAATCCATTGCCATGAACAAAAATAACTTGAATTATTAATACGCTAATATCTCGAAAACCAAAGCCCGTACAGGATTTCTGATGAAAATTTCATTACCCCCTCCTTAGCCTAGATTATAATACCCCCCCCCCCCACCTCTGTACGGGTTTTTGAAACTTCACTTACTAGAATACAGTGGAAGGACCCGTTAGTCACGCCATTGCTCTGACGTTATTGTAGCCATTTTCAATAAATATGGTGTCTAAATCCCTAATATGTAACGAAACAAAGAACCATATTTCAACCGTATTCACACTGGTAATGAGGGACTTTATAGTAACCAACAACGTCGCAGTAACTGTACTAGGCCGGGTTTTTGAAACTTCAGTTATAAGAATATCATGCAAGGACCCATTAGTTATGGCATTTGTTATGGAACTATGAGGAGTGATTGACGACTGGACGTTAAGTCCCGACTGCCAGCATGAGCTGACAGATCACCCGGCGGACAGCGTTGACTGCAGGGCGGCGCGCTAGCTCGCCTCGGCTATTGGCGGAGAGTGTGTGGAGGTTCCACGAAAAACCTGCCGCTGCCGCCTGCCATATACAAAAAAATCGCGGTCCTTAAACCAAAAACGCCGGCACGCATTCAGTCCTGAAGTGTCCTGCCTTCCTGCATGCCCCAACCACCCAACTGACTCTGGGGGCAGATATTTTCAGAGTCCCTTGTAGACCTGCAAAGAAACAGAATAGCGGACCTAGGCGACCACCATGTAGGAGGGCTCCGGGAGAGAGAAAGGAGAAATAAAAGTACTTAGCAGCTCATCATTACGTTATAAAAGGCTCCTGGTTTAATTAAAATGTAAAGTATAAATTTTCGGAATATTACAAGCGCTCTAGACTTTATACATTCTGCGTTAACTATTTAGAATTAATTCAATTCATCACGAGAACTAATGGCAATCATAATAATAGTAATAATATTCCTTGTATCTACGTACTAACTTTGGTAGTGTACTATAGTAAAAGGTAATCCTAACAATAGTAATAATATTTCCTGTATATATGGACTAGATCTTCGCAGCTTAATATAGAAAAATGATCATAATAATGTTAATAATATTTCTTTTATATGTAACAAATCTTTGTACTTTAATATAGAAAAAGGCAGAAAGATATGGTTATTCTACGTAAACTAATTAAGTCCAAATCGTTTTAGTTCAATGTTAGTGCTATATATATGCATACATATATATATCTATATAATATATTTCTTATGATAAAAAAAAAAAAAAAAATCACGCCATTTCATTTAATTGCTATACGATTCTACCTCTAATTTCCTGCCCGGCTCTCCCGTAAAATTTCCCTTGTATAATACATCTCTCTTCATTACGATAGGTCTAAGGTCTATACTGCTTACAGTTTCCAGACACGGATCAAATTCATTTAAAAGTTCATTCGCTGGGAGGGGTTATTATTAACCAAGAAAACTAAACACTTGTGTACTATTCAAAGCGTTTGACTAAACTATACTGCATAAATATAAATTTTGGTTACCCTCGCAGTTCTCATATTTTATAACTTATGTGTAACCTTAGTCCGTGAACAGAAACACAAATAACCGTTCCCGGGAATATTATTATTATAACTTATTACGGAATTCATTAATGCCATTGTAGAAGCGCTTCTTATTGCATATTTTAAAGAAACTTTTTATTACGTCTCCTAATTGATTATGGTATGTAGTAACTTGCGAAATTTTAGAGAATCTCTAAATTCACGCAGTCGACTAAATCTATTTTGACAGCACTATTTCATTATTTGATTGCAATCAGTTCATCTGATCTTATATACCTTATATACTAATAATATTAATAATAATTATAGAAAATTAATTCGTATGAAAAGGTACCATCAACACTCTTACTCCGTATAGATTGATGTATCCGTAGGATTGACTGGTTGAGTGGAGACTCTAGCACTATTTGTACAGCAATTCCGACTTCCTCCCCATTTTTTGAGGCGTCCGTATAGATGTTTCTGTTTGCGTTTATGTGCCTGATTTTCAGTAGATTATTCCTGCTTTTCACAGCGTCTGCAACTATCGCTGCCGATTTAGACCAGTTGAGATTGTGCGCGAAGACCAACCCCAGGATTTTGAGACTTTTTAGGAGAGGGACAGAAACTATATCGCCCTCGAAGGCACTTTCTGCACATTTACGTCTGCGACAGACATGAAGTGCTTCTAACTTGTTGTAGGCGATTTTTGCCCCGTTTGTGTCAGCCCAAACTGAGATTGTTCTCATTGCCCTCTTGAGCACGTGCTTTACAAACGGGACTTCACCTGAAGCATAACAGATGATATTATCAGCATAAACATGGAAGAAGAGATTCGGAACTTCATCCAGACTCTCACAAAGAGAGTGGATGTATACACTGAAGAGTTGGACGGAGAGTGGGAACCCTTGCGGGAGTCCATTAAGGATTTTGTGCGTGGAGGAGAAGTGTCCTCCGACTCTTACCTTAATTCTTCTCTCTGTTAGGAAGGAGTTGACTGTATCAACGAATCTCTCCCCATGTTCCAAAGTTCAAGCTGTCGCAGAATGGGGCGCTTAGGTGTTCTGTCGAACGCCTTCTCTAGGTCAATTGACAGTACAACAGAATGCTTGCCCTTGGAGAGTGTGCATGCCAGGTTATGCTCCAATTCCTGGAGGAGGGACTGAGTCCCCCTGCCAGGCCTGTATCTTGCAACAAGTGGCAGCAGCTTCTCATCCAATAGCCAAGACAGTCTGTTGGCCATCAGCTTCTCGAGGATTTTGGAGATTGTGGGCAGGATTGAAATAGGTCTGGTATCGGAGGGGCACGGGATTTTCTTTGAGCTTTTCGGTATAGATCTTATCTCGGCAATCTTCCAAGCTTGTGGAACTCTGCCCAGATTGAGGATTAGATCGTAAAGTCCTCTAGCTCTATCTATCCAGGCTGAGGGAGCCTGTATCAGCATACCGAATGTGATGTTATACAGACCTGGAGTGGTACCATGGACGGAGTTAAGAGTTTCCTTAACCTCCTGGAGGGAAAATGGATTTTCTAAGGGATTCGGGAGGGGAGTGTCTTTTCCTGTTGCTTGTCTCCTCGCACAATCGCTTCATGGTCAAAGGGGTAGGGTCAGTTTCGTTTGAGTAGCTAATGAAGTAAGTTGCTAGACTTTCAGCTATCTGTTTCGGGTCCTGGACTGTTTGATCACCTATTTTAAGGCCCGTGATGCCTACCTTAGAAGGGTGCCCACAAATAGCCCGGACCTTCCGGCAGTTTTCCCCCATAGGGGTGTCCGCACTAATGCTGTTCGCAAAATCCAGCCATGACTGCTTTTTGGCCAGCCTGATCTCCATGCGCATCTGTGCATTCGCCCTGCGATATGCGATGGCGTTTGCAGTGCCAGGTTGACGTTTAAGTCTCTTCCAGGCCAAGTCCTTCCGTTGGATGTAGCCTTGAACGTGCGCCGTGCGCCAGGGGGCTGTGTTTTGGTGGCGTGTTTGCTAAGGGGGATGCTGCTGTTTGCAGTGAAACGTATAGCTTTGGTTAGAGTGGCTGCTTCTTGTTCTATTAATTGACTGGGAGGATGCTTGAGCAGGTATTCCACTACTCCAGCTTGGAACTTCTCCCAATCGGCGCGACGTTCAATGTACCTGGGGATGTGCACCTTGCCCGGAAGAAACCCAGACATGGTGATAACAATTTGAAGGTGGTCGCTTCCCCTGGGGTTGTTTACCACCCTCCAGTCCGTTAGGTGAGTGAAGGAGGGTGGGGCGAAAGAGAGGACTATATGCGTTAATGTGTTTCGGGTATTCAGAATGGTAGGTGAACCTTCATTCAAGAGGACAAGGTCGGATCGGTCAAGCCAGCCCGCGATCTTATTTCCCCTAGGGTCACTCCGCGGCGATCCCCATAACGGATGATGCGCATTGAAGTCACCCAGTAGGAAGGTAGGACCGGGTATCTGCAACACAAGGGAACTGAGAAGTCCGCTGTCCTCCACGTCCCCGGCCCCCACGTAGACGGACACGACGTTGAAGTGGCAACGCATATAGACCTTAACCGCGACTGCAGTTAAAGGAGTGTTAACGGGAATAGGGGTGGAGGGGATGTCATCCCTTATCAGTACAGCAGCACCTCCACATCGGGTGCTCGCAGTATTGTAGGTGTACGGAGTGTAATTTCGGAGATGTATGGGAGGGGATCCGGATGGGAGGTGTGTTTCCTGGATGGCAAGGATGGAAGGTGAAAATTGGGAGATTAGCAGCTGAAGGCTGTTCAAATTATTAAAAAAGCCGCAGATATTCCACTGAAGGATAGTGCAATCCTCAGAGTTCTTCTGGGCTTTCTTTGTGGAATGGGTCATATGGGAGAGGGAAAGTTAGTGCAAGAGAGAAACCTGAAATACCGTTGGCATGTACGTGGAGAGGATACTAAGGGATTCTAATGTCGTCTAAATCATCTCATCTTCAGAGACGTGGTTTGGTCAATGCCGTAACGTAAAGTTTGGGGTGATGTTATGGGTGTTTAGTGGTGTTCAAGGTAAGTAGCCGTGAGGCTTTTGTAGGTGGCGGGTGATAGTGAAAGGAGTTTGTTTGCGTCCTCAGCAGGAGTTTTCGCTCAGAGGGTAAAATTCGTGCCTGCCAACAGTGAAATGTTTTCGGTTGAAGGCCCTGTTTTGGCCTTTATGTTGAAATTTGCTGGAGCTGAAGTTTCTACGTTTGTGTTGTATTCTTCTTTTGCTGGGGATCTTTCGGAGAGGGAGTCAGATATACTTATTTGCTCGATGTCCATGTTTCTAACAGGGGAGGTGTCCTGTTTGCGGTGGGCAATTGCGGTAGTTTTTTCTTTGGTGTAGTTTCTTTGTTTTTCTGTGCGGTTGTGTTATCGTATGTATGTTTGTTTGACTTGCTAGGGGTGTGTGTTTGTGTGTTAGGTGTGAGTGTGCCTTTGTGAGCCTTTGTGTTTGTGTTTGTGTTGGTGTTTGTGTTTGTGCTTGTGTTTGTGTTTATTAATGCGGTAGGTGTTATGTTCTGGGTGTTGGGTTCTGTTTCCGAAGTGTTTGTTTTTGTTTTTTTGTCCTGGGAGGTGGTTGGGTTGCTCTTGAAGGTACCAGCGAAGGCAGCCTGGCATAGTCCTGCTTCGGCTCTCCAAAACAGGGGCAAGGTTGCCATTTAAGGCTTGCCATTTCCTCCTAGCCTCGTATCTTGTAATGTGGTTGTCTACTTGTAATTTTAAATCTCCTTTTCCTTTTGGAAGGAGGGGCAAGAACTAGACAAAATGGTGTGGTTATCAGCTACCTTGCAGCCAATACAATATATTTTGTTGCAGTTGGCGTGAGTCGGTTCATCCTTGGGCTTAGGGCCGCCACAGAATTCGCATTCCGGAGTCTCCTCGCACGAGGACCCATGATGCCCGAATGCCAAGCAGGATCTGCAGCGGAGTGGTGCTGGGTACCACCTGCATACCGGAAGGTTCTCCAGGCAGCAGACTATATTAGTGGGTGGAGTGAAGCGGTCAAATGTTATCTGCAGAGCACTAGACGGTATCCAGACGTTGTACTTCTGGCGTGTGAGTTTCCTTACCTCGGTCACTGTCTTATTCTTTTCTTTCAGACCTTCAAGAATTTCTTCTTCTGTAAGGGATTTCAGGTTAGGAGCAAAAGCAATGCCTTCGGAGCTGTTAAGCCTCTGGTGGTATTCCACCTTCGTGTCATAACCTTCGATTTTGGTAAAAGTCCAATCGGCCGCGGCCTTTGAGGGGAAGAAGGCGAGATATTTACCATCCCTCACCGGCTTGTATGAGCGAATTGTAGGAGAGCAGTGTTCAATATGTTTTGCCACGATGAACGGATTGAGTTCCGTGATAAGTTTCGTACTGTCGGCTAATGAGATTAGGACATATTTAGGGTCCGGTCCTGTGAAGGTATCACCAAGTGACTCCTCCAACAGTGGGAACTCGGACCACTTTGTGCCCCGCCTATCCGTTCGCCTAGGCACCTTTCTGGGCATGGATTCCTCCGTGTCCAGGACGGCGTAGTAGTTTTGCGGCCCTTTGGCTGTGCCTATGTTTGTTGTGCCCACTAGGGGCGCTTATGTTTTAGTACTCAGTTAAAGCAAGTCGGTGTGTTTTACGTAGTGAAGAGAATTCTAGAGGAAAGAGTGTCAAAAACTTGTGTTGTGGCCTTTCCCGATTAGCCCGTTTCTTACTACGAATTAAGAAGTCTACTGGCTAAATAATCCTAAAGAGCTTTCCCTAGCTACTTAAAGTTAGGAGTATATACGTTATATCAAGAAAAATAAATTTTTAAAAAATAAAAAGAAAGAAAAATTCAAGGGAAAATTTTCCTAACCTAAAGAAAACTAATTGGTAAATATAAAGGACAAAATTAACTTACCTAATATACAATGAAAAAAGGTTAGTAGAGTATATTATAAATCTATGCTAAGTAATTAGTGAGTAATTTTAATAAAAAAGTTAGGAATAATCGAAAATAGAAAAAAAACCTTAGTAATTTCTCTTTGGCTGGATGTTGATTTGATGGCAGAATAAAGTTGATATGCTGTTTGGTATTAGCTGAAGTTGCGACTTCTTAGTTCATCCTTCAAATGTATTTTGCCGGATCACCTTGTGATCAATACAGATTTAGCTTTAAGATTCGTCCCTTCACTATTTTAGGTCACTTTGGGTTTTCAGTACCAGTGGTACCTGTTGGTGTGCGCCCCAGCTACACGAACTGCCTTTCGGAGAAATGGCGGTGGTGCCGCCTGTGTGTGGAGATAATCTCTGAATCGGATCTCTCAATTCGGGATCCTCTCAGAGTGGCACGTGTTTGGATGTGTGCTTGTTAGCAGCAATGTGGCTGCGAAGAAAATGCAATTTGCAAATCCTCAAACAGCCGGTACACTGCTTGTGTTACTCGTTTTTTAGCGATGCCAAATATTGCACTGACACTTTGTCTTTCAGTTAAAGCTAATTTCGTTCAAATAACTATATTTGTTACCACTTTTCCGAGTATAAATATACGCACTACTTTTACTTGATCCGCTCTTTTCAAAGGTTCTTGACAGAATGGAACCTTAAAATTAATTGTATCATTATTAATGCTCTACGTTCCCATTTTCTGGATCCTGTCTTTACTATTCCCACTGCTTCCGCTACCAGACACCAAACTAGGATTCTCCGCTCCATGCTAGCCACTAATTAAAATAATTCATATTTTCTTCCAGTAGATAATTTTTACTTACATTTTACTTTTTTTTTTGCAAACCTCGTTTTTGCGAGCTTTAAATAATCCTTAGTTCCTATTGAATGTTCGGTGTGTTTAGGGAAATTCACCCTAACAGCACTACTTCTTTTCATCTGCCCTTCCCAATCTGGCAAGTTTTTGTACCAGATCATCTATGGTCTTCAACGGATAGTTTCCGGTAATGATAAACACATCTTCTTCGCATTTATTTTAATACAATCTCCTCAAGTTTGAAGAATATAAGCTCTAAATTTACCTGGATTGTCGCTTGGAAAATGTCTATTTCAGTTTTGTGATGGACTGCCATCTTTTCTAAGGCTTCAAGGCGCTTTTCAACTGCAATACAAAGTACAATTACATCAAATATTAATTTTAAATTGGATCACCATATTCGGTTTTAGCGCTTCCGCTATTAATGAAGATAAATTTGAATCGCAAGCACTCGTTATGGGTGTTGTCTGATTATATTGTTGTTTCGGTGTGCTTACATCTACATTTGTTTCTTCACAGTTTCTTTCAATCATTGAAATAATTTCACTATTTTCAAGCTCGAATATGCAGTCATCTATTGCTATACTTTTTGTGGCAGTAGCTCAAATAAAATAAGATTGTATTTTCCTGTTAAATAAAATACATTGTTTTATTTTTTGAAGTCTTCATTAAAACAAGAACAGCTTTATTAATTTTTTAAATTTTCGACTCGTCATTTCTTTAACTGTTGTCCTTCGCATTCACTTGAAGACGTGAATCGTGTTTTATCTTCTAAGCTAAGAGCATGCGAATACTTTTCTATGATAAAACCAAAAGAAAATAGTTTAAATCCTGATAATATTAATATTTTTGAAAAATCATATTTCATATATTTTGACTGAAAACATTGCAACACTTTAAAGTGCTTCAAATCATCTTTTGGCTCCACGCATATCTTTCTGCCATTAATTAAATCGGCATCCTTTTTCAGCCAAGGAATACTCGAAGAGTTTTCACGTAAATGTTTCTACTACCGCCCACATTTTACCTAGTAAAGTTTTGCTTGATGTTTTCTCTATCTACCGATCTAAAGTATTATGAGCTAAGGAGAAGCTCCTTGCTCTATTTTCCAGCACTGTTCGAATAACGTAAATTCACGAAAAGAAAAAAATAAAGAAAACTCATATTTGTAATGTTGATTAGAGGCAAAAATCTTTTTCCTTATCATTTAAAATAATACAAAAACGCTTGTTAGTTTTATTTCCGACTGATTTATAAATATCCAAATAATACGAAAGAAAAGGTTTTTCATCATTAATCTTATCTACTATTTCCCTAAATATTATGGGTCCCTTTTCGGATTGATAAGAGTATGTATATAAATGCCATAACCGTTTTTGATTTTGTTAGAAACCATTTATCATTTTTTGAAAAATGCAAGTGGGACCCTTATAATTGTATCTCTTGAAAGATGTCTTCATAATGTGAGCTTGAAAGAGCCGGGGGTTTTTTTTTTTTTAATTTTTTTGCCTAAAACGTGTTGACTAATTTTCTTATTTATATCTTCTTCAATTGAAAATGATTCATTTAACCTGTTTATAATTTGTTTAAGTGGTAAATTTCCACTTCGGAGAAGGAGTTTTATAAATTCTACTTTGTTTTCAAATGGAAAAGCACTAAAGTTATCAATTATGTATGTATGTATGCCATCAGTTATGTACATTGTAAATAACATGATCAATGCCATAGAAATCAATAAATCCTTCAACAAATTTGGAAAAAAGGTTTTGGGCTATGCCTTTATATATAATATATGAATCTGTGTTATGGAACTATGGTGAGTGATTGACTTGGGCGTGAAGTCCAGACTGCCAACATGAGCTGACAGATCACTCGGTGGACAGCGTTGAAGTGCATGGCGGAACGCTAGTTCGCCTCAGCTATTGGCGGAGAGTATGGGGGGTTCCACGAATACCTGCCGCTGTCACCGGCCATATACAAACAAATTTCCTGCCTACACAAAAACGAGACAGCACACATCCGGTCCAGAAGGGACTCTTACACCACTTGCCATTTCTTAATCGAAGGCGTTGAGTATATGTCTTCTGTGCCTGCCCCAACCTCCCAATGACACTGTAGGCACATCGGTCTTAGTGCGCCCATTGATGATGACCTGTCAGATTAGAAGAGGAGCGGACCTTAATCAACTTCTATCCCGAAAAGGGGGCTCCAGGAGAGTGAGAGGACAAATAAAAGATTTTATAGTGCCATAGTAGGTGAGTACAATCTAGAGTGCGAGTGGAAAAAGTCTTTAAAGCTACTCTCCAATGAGGCGAACATTAAGTTCTTGTATTGTGATTAAAAATTCTACCAATAATAATTTCTTGTTAGCTCGTGTTTGTATTATCAAAAAAATTAAATTAAATTAGGCAATATGTAACGTAAATAGTATGTGTATATAATCAGTAAATAAATAAGTTCCTTTGCATTATAACTCCTTCATTAAAGGCAGTCCGCTTATTTAATTTAAATCCCTTTTTCTTGTATTCTAGCTAGCTAATTCATCTAAGTGGTACTGGGAAAATTCTAAATGCAATTGGTGGACTGTCTTTGAAATCATGCAAAGAGAACAAAACAAAAACTTTAATTCACTATATGTCAATTCCTGTAATTGACATATAATGATTTACGTTTACAAATCACAAATTTCGTCGATTCCGATAAGCGACACAGACATTTGTGGTGTTCTGAAAATTTCAAAATGGTGGGTAGTTGGTGTAGCGATAAAAAAATATATCATTGGTTGTCATTCATTTTTTTAATCATCAAATTCATTAATTTTAACAAATTTACTAATTTTACGCTTAAAATTAAATTTAGCACAATTCAAAATTTCAATTTCCTTAATGAAAGTAAAATAAACAAAAATCTACTCAAATATTCTTAATAACTGACACACATATGCAATTTTAATTCATTATTTATTCATGTAATTGTTTAAAAAAATTTCACTCTTAACTAAAATTAATTTCAATAATTTATTCTAGCTATATTTTATCGTTTAGACATGTCTTGCTAAAGATACCATATAGGCATATTTTTTACAAAATGTCACCACAATAAATTATAATTTAATACACCTAATAAATGCTGAAAGGAAAAATGATTTTTTATTAGTTAAATTTCAATTTGTTTGGTTAATCTATGACCAGTAATTGTACCCTTATGGCATGCGATTACTTTCGTCCCTTAACCTCAAATTGTTCAGAAAATGAATAAAATAATTACCTTTTGATGATTATTAGCACGATAAATTATTATAACATCAACTTATTAACTTCCTTTGCTGATCACTCAAACTTTAAGTCACTGATGAACAATTTATGAAAAATTTTCTAAGTCCAGAAAATATTAAACACTATTGAAATTAAAAAAAAACTTGCATGTGAAGTAGCTTATGACCAACTTGGCATATTTTAACTGTATGACAACTCGAACGAAAAAGAGATCGAATGAAGGAATGACTCGCCTTTTATAGACAGATTTGTTTCAATTTCACTATCCATAATGTGAAATTATCAAAATATTGCCCTTTGTATATAAATTAAGACCTTTGATTATTATTGGTATATGCCAAAATGAATTTTACATTTTTTGGCATGTTTACCATAAGGATTTAATCTTAATTTTCTTGATTTTCATTAAATTTTACGAATTTCTGGTCTACTTTATCGACGCGCCATTTTTTGTTCATTTCAAATAGTTCCTCTAATGACTTTTGCTGTTTTGTCTTGTTCGCACGGTACTTCTCTTTCGCACTCGTTAGTGTGAATAGTAATTATAAAAATCGCGAATTACGCGAATCCCGCGAAAAATACCGCGAAACGAACGCGACCATTAGAATCGTGCGAAGATTCTACCCTGGTTTAGCACGTCAAATGTCATGGGAACATGAAGTTTCGCCGTGTTTATAAATCGAAAAGTGTCAAACGCGCGCGAAGTGATTTTATTAAATTTCTTAAATTTAATAGTGTATTGTAGTGTTTTGTGCTGTTTTCATCGAGGGATGTTATAATCTTCAGGTATGTAATACCAGTTTGTGGATTTAGTGATGTTTTATGTTGTTTTTCAAGGTTGGTGGACACCTGTACAGGTGAGCTTGTTTGGGTGTTTTCTCACCTGAAATGTCCACTAATCTTCAGTAAAACCTTATCGATTACCTGATTGATGAGTTCTATGTGTTTTTTTTTATCTTGTGGCAGGTGAATTGATTGAATTATAGTTAATTTAATCGTACTTCCCTGTATTCAATGTTATTTGTTTTGGTGTTGTTGGTATGAAAAAAAATCTTGCATGCTATATAGTTTTAAATTTATTTGTTCATTAGTTCATTTGTTACTTTGTTTGTATTAATAGTTCAAATTTTTTGTATTTCATTTATTTATCTTCATTTCCCTTTTCTCATTTTAGATCATCGGGGGATCTTTGCACCTGTGGCATACTCCAGGTGCCGGTAATATGCGTTGCATACTTTGATTTTTAATTTGATAAATTCCCCCTTTTTCTTTTCAGGTTCGTCGAACAGGACTAAATTGTAAGTTAAACAAAATTCATCAAAAACGTAGTAAATCTAAACTAATTTAGCTACTTATCTCTAATGCTTGCTACACACTATCGTGTCGTATTACTCCGCATTCGTCGAACGACATTCAGACAAAGCTGTTCGCCGAACGACGTACGCCGTTGTAGCATACACATTACTCGTCGTTTAGTTCGCGTAGTACAATGGATGAAGATATATTACTGGCAGTGGCGGCGGCTCTTGCTGTAAAAAGTTGTAAAAAAAAGAAACGTGTGTGGTGCAAACGTTGGTTATTGAAACGAAGTGAATTTTCGCATGTGAATATGTTAAATGAACTGATATTAAAGCCCGACGACTGGAGAAATTATTTGAGATTGGATGAAGATTGTTACCAGGAACTTTTAAACATGGTGACTTCTTTCATTCAAAAGCAAGATACCAACTTGCGGAGATCTATTTCCCCACACGAGCGACTTTCAGCCACTATACGTTTTCTTGCAACGGGAAGAAGCTACAGTGACTTAAAATTTTCTGTTATTATTTCTCCGCAAGCGTTGAATTATATTATTCCTGATACGTGTGCTGCTATAATAAAAACACTAGGTGATTACATAAATGTAAGTGAAACAAGTTTCATAACAAAATCAAAAGCCTTTATTCGAGTAAATTACGATTCGGCGCAAGTAAAATTACATAGCCATTGAAAGCTTATGGAATATTCTCAATTATCATAGGAGAATTAGTACTATTTTTGTAGTTTTGGGTAGTTTCTTCAACTTCATTGCAATATTTTTGCCTACAATCTCAAATTCATCGTCAACTTTTTCTGTATCAAGCCTCTTTTAGACTTGCAACAAAACAGCTTCATGTAAACTCTATTGTGATGCCTGTTTTGGAGCTCGACGCGAACTTGTACCAGAAGTAGATGCTCCTACTGACTCAAGGAACGATACTTCGCCTGGTTCAGGAGTAGAGAATGTTTCCGTTTATTTAAACTTAAATTGTCGTCCTCTTCTTCCAAATACATCTGAAAATATCAATAGTTTTATAATTAGAGAATTGTAATACTTTTACTGTATTCTTATTTTTCAGCTCCCTAGAACAGAGCCTGAATGGAGTAATATTGCCAACGAATTTTATGATCGGTGGAACATTCCCAATTCCTTAGGAGCAGTATACGGAGAATATGTGAGGATCACCCCACCCAAAGGAAGTGGCTCATATTTGTAGCCGTCCTTACGACGGCATACCCAAAAATACTATGAGGGTTACCCGTTGCCGTTAATTATACTGACTGTTTATTATTATCACTTCAATTATAAATTATAATTATAAAAAAATAACATTAATTCACAATTTTCTTTTTAATTATATTAAGTACTGTTCTTATGATCTTGAGCCGGAGACAAGACTTGTTCGTATCGCCTTTTAAACACGTGTCAGTGGCGATGACAGAAGTGAGCTTTTTCTGGCATGTTGATAAATGAGGTACAAATGGTAATTGACAAAACTGTTACGTGCCTAGGCACACACAACGTTGGTTGCGACCGGCTCAGGGAGATGGGGAGGTTCGTTTAGGATACCTCGTATTATTACCGAAGTAGAAATAACCCGCATGAAGTGAATAATGAAAATTTTAGGCTCCACGTAACTTTGGGGTAGTGGAAAGTTACGAAACCACTTCAGCAAATGGAAACGAGAGCAAGGTCTAGACGTATACTCTGCTTTCCTGTCGACGATATTTAAAAAAAAACAAAAAACAATATTAAAAGAAGTTTAAGATAAACTAGTATATTTAGTAGCACGGCATAAGTGACTTAATTGAGGTTAAAACAAAACTTATATTTATTTACAAAATCACACTGGTATATATATCTTCCTAGATAGACATCGGTATTACTTGACTCTTGGAGCCCCTATAATTTATTGAGTTGAACAGGGTAGGTTATGATTAAAACCTCCGGCTGAACCCTGAAGATACACAACAGCTAGTAATAACCTGGTATTCAAAAGTGCTTATCCAAGAGCCATTATGCCAACGATATTTGAAAATAACTACTTATTCACTATCCTACCTTCATACGTCCCTCTTAAAGGAATCAAATCGAAATTTTATTAGACTTAACATTTAATTTAAAGAGTATCGAAATCAAAACGACTTACACGGGAAACGAATTGGCTTAAATAGAAACAGTATTGGACTTTTGATAGGTTCTCAAACTCATTCACAAATTCATCGCGTGATTCAAATCACAATGCATTAACAGAAGATACTACTGCATCTGATTTCTTTTCTTCAGTTAGATTTATGCGACTATGTAAACTAAAGGACCTGTACTGTTTATCTGCCTCTCAAGGTAAATAGTTTAAACGACGATTCTACTATTTATCGTAACAAAACTGCTTTATTTCATGGGCTTACCCTAACCCCTCACTATTACGTTTCACAGCTAGCAGTGAAAATATGAACCACCGTCGACCAATCCGTTATATGACGGTCAAGTAGCTAGGATATATATTTATATATCGGAACACATAAATTAAAAGAAAACACAAATATGACTCCTCCCGCCTCTTGGTGGGTAGGAGCGACCCGAAATCATAGCAACACAAATTACTCACTTCAGTGGGTATTCCCTTTTCTTATATTTTTTTCTTTACAAATGACGTACCGAATTAAACTGGTTAAGAGAATTTTGTCAACATTTGTAAAGGAGAAGAATCTTTTGGTATTGTTAAGCTAACCACATATATATGTTAAATTAGTTTAAAAAAAGAAATTTTAATAAATATATTGCATAAATCAATTGACTTAACTTTGGTTACTCTTTTATTGGCACGGTTCATTTTGCAGCCATATGAAAAATTTATATGGGAGCTCCGTTATTATAGTTATCATCCACCGCTATAATTCCGTGACCGTTCCTGACACCTGGGTGACCACGAATCACTCTAGCTATCATACGTTATCAAAACTGCAAGTTCTTTTCCTGTCCCTTCGTTGTTCGTGAAATCGAAAGTTAAATCCCCAGCGTCGCCTCTTATATTTTTCGCGATGTACTTTGATGGGTTACCATCAAGATGGTGTCACTATTTTATATTTTTATATAATGGAACAGGAGCTCCGCTTCTCAAGACTTTCAGGAACAAACTGTGTACTGTCGTGGGATAATTTGCGTCACTTGCCTTGCCTCCTTTTCACACAAAATGTGCGGAATGTGGCCGACGGCGCACAGTGTTTCGTCTAGTACAAGCTAGCGGGACAAAATTATTTTTTGAGTTATTTTGATTGTTTGTGTATATTGCAGGTATACTCCGCTATTTTAAGAGAAAAAGAGGGGAAACCTCCATACTGAAAAGTGTGTAGACCCTACATCCGCGATGGGAATGCCATTTGTCACGATATGGGTCACGCGGTGAAATGAAGGTGGTTGCGCTTTGAGTAGCTACCTCTGCTATCCCTTCTTGGGATTACAGGCGTGAGTGTATTTTTTTTTTATAAATAGGGTTTAGGGGATTAAAATATAAACAATTTAGAAAATTGTTTCACTTTTTAATAAGTATTTACATTTTTATATTTACACAATTAGATTAAACTAAACAAAAACAACACAAAAATTACGAGGTAATTCCAATTGATGTCTACACAATATTAACATTAAGTAGCTAAAACACTTAAATTAAAAACTATAACTAGGGGATAATATAGTACAATTACAATTTTTAATAATCGCCATCAGATGATTCTTCGCCATTACTCTCCCATTCAGTAGAGTCTGACAACAAAAAATCTTCCTCATTAATATCGTAATGGGGTGATGTTCTGGTTGGTATGGAAGGTGGGACAATCAACTGCAGAACCTCCGCTGGCAAAGTCGTAATTTTCTTTCGCGTTATTTCTCTTAGTGTGTCAATTACAGGATCGGATGTAATCAGGAGCATCCTCAAAAGATCTGTATTCGTGGCAATACGTGACCTCTTTCTGGTGTGTCGGTCACTGAATCTACGGCAATCTTTATGTCTTGCCTCCTGGGCTTCTTCGGAAAGCTGCCTAATTGGAAGGAGGCAATGGAGTACCACGAATACAGATCAAGGTATAATTTTCGTGTTTTAACGCAATACTTTTCGAATTCCGAAAAATTTATGTCATATCCCGATGATAATGTTCTTAAAATTACATGAAATCTTTTAATGAGCCTTACGTCCAATCCTGTAATTTCGCTGCTTAATTCGGCATTAGAAAAAAATCTACGTGCTGTGTTTCCATCATTCGATTTACCATACCCAGGTTTTGGTTTATCTACTATAAGACCCATGCTATCTTTGAACTCCTTTTGGATCTCTTGTGAGCGTTGCTTCATAATAGCTTTATCGTTGTCTCCTCTAACTTGCCACTTTTTTATATCTAAACGATAGCTTATGTAAAGCATACATTCAAAAGTACGGATCCATGCATGTAAAGTAGATAATCCAAATCCAAAGAGCTCTTCGTTGCGGGGAAAGTTCTTCGATTCCTCGTTCATAGTTGACCGCATTTCACCGCAAATATAACACTTCTGTGTTGAACGTGTGTCCGTTAAAGCGTTACAAACTTTACCATCAGTCATCGTCAAGAACCAATCGTGTGTAACTGAGATTTGGGATCCATCAACGTTACATAATGTTAGAAGAAGATGACTTATTTCATCTAACACCTTAGTCGTTTCTTCTTTGGTAAACTTATTTGTCTCCTTGGCGAAAATAAATTTGATAGGACGGCAATATAAATTTGAAGAAGGTCGTGGGTTTTGCCAGATCACAGTTTCACCGTCAAGCAGTCTCAAGGGCACAAATGAATATACGAACAGGAATTCATCTGTAGCGCTGGTGTTCTCAAATCTCTGCTTATACGTGCTGTGCCCAGAACTAACATCACAACCCCATTTGCTTACCAATGTAAACGATGAACGAGGTAACACACTTCTAATAACTTCAGATTGAGTTTCAACTAAACGTTCAGCCGTTTTATTCAAAATAGCCTGAAGATTAATTTCAGCTCGAGATTCAGTTACAGAAATGTGTTCATCATAAGGACAACAAGAAGTTTTGGATTTAACTAAACTGTAGAAAGATGGATACACTCGATGTCCCGCCTTCACTGTCCACTTCCTAGCTTGCTTGTATGAGTGAGTAGTGGATTTAGAGTCTACATAATAAGCTAATGCTTCGTCCGGAGTTAACTGCCTACTTTGGTCAGAGCACTTCAAATTCTTCTTTTGACTTTCACCAACTTCTCTGATTTGTTTCGCGACATTTCGGTGCCCTTCCTTCCGCGCAGCCAATTCCGCAGCTATAGTCAACTCACTTGCACTTCGAGTTTCTAAGAGATCTTCTACTCTACGTCTCTTCGTTTTCAATGAAGAGTCATCGAAGAATTTTTTGGGTAGGCCCACAGACAGAATTCCTGATGATGTTGAAGGGCAGGGCTGGTTTACACATACATTAATTTCTATTTCCGGGCCCTCTAACCAATCTTTATGTTTGTTTAAGAACACTACTTTGCTAGATTTAGATAATGTCCACTTTTCAATGAATTTCGAAGAAATATGTGAAATTTTCATTTTGAGCTTTCTCAAAGATTCGTCGGAAACATCAGTGATATTGTGTTTTTCGCGCAAGTAATCCAAAATACGACTGGTTCTTTCACATTTCTTATGTTTCAGCCATTCTTCGAAAAATTCCATTTTCATCATTGTTATGACTCGTTCTGAAATAAGGAAAATCATTTTACTTGCGGGGCCTTACGGGGTCTAAAATATGTGTGAGTCTATGCCTGAATATTGTAGTCATAATATATAGAAGTATCAAGACGAGTACACTCGGGTAAAAAAAGTTGCGATCCTTTGAAGCTTTCAATTATGGAAAAATATGCAGGATTTCTTTATAGATTTGTGAAAAATTTTTGTAAATAAGTATATGATAATTAGTGTACATACCTTCAACAGAATATTCCATCACAAAAAAATTTTTCACTATGCTACCAATTTTAATGGATCTAACCACAAGTGTGTCAAAAATGCAAATGATTTGCAAATGAAAATCGAGCCTGTTAATCACTTACCTTTCACCCCCGATAATGTACCGTAATAAAGTGATTTCCGCAATGAGATCTTGGAATTCTGTACTTGTGATGGGTTTTTTACAAGATGTCATAACCAGTTCCTGGAAATTACATCATGAATTTTGTCTCGCTAGCTTGTACTACACGAAACACTGTGCGGCGGCTAAAAATCCTCACGTGATCCATATTCCATGATTGGCGGAAAATTTAAAAGTCAAAAAGAGTAAATATTCAAACCAATCTCGAAACTGAAATGTCTTCGCCTCAATTAGCTGGTTATTAAAAGCCCGATTACTCAACAGGTTTCGCCACCATCAAATAAGTTTTTGTCAACACTCGCGGCAAATTACAAGCAACAGATGGCATATCTGTCTACATTCTCGCAGTTTTTTTTTATTCTTCTTTTATTCTCCCGTGAGTACTGGGACTACTGAAAGTGATATTTTATTCGAATAAATGTTTAGGTTTGTTGTGATACAATCTCTAAAGTGGTGTCAATAGTGTAGTAGCAATATTACCTGCCGTTTCTGTTACCGAATACCTTAATTTATCTTAATTAATAGTACTAATTTGTCGGCCGGTCTCTTAGTACTCTCAATGCGGCGTTAAAGCATTCCATGTAAGTCTTGTTTGATGTGGTTAGTGTGTTGCTTTTGCCACCGTGGCTATGTTCGGATCCCTTTTGCATGAGTTGGACATTCAAGGGCGTCCCAGCATCGCGAGGCTGGCCTGGAAGACAAAAGTGGAGCAGTAATAAGATCTTTACGGAAGAAACAGACACGATATCACGATACTACACAACAAAAGGAGAGTTCTTCAAGTCAGATAAGTATTTTATTGGATTAACACGATTCTTTGTTTAAATATTATCCTATTATTTTCAGGGAAACCTCAACTCGACAAATGTACCTATTTCACATTCCTACAACAACACGAGGGATCACATCAATATTGAGAGGAGTATATCAGCGAGTATAAATATGCTAGGACAGGCAGTTGGTAAGATTGCTTATTTTACTATTTCAAGGAGACGTGTTACACTTATAATGACTGCAAAAGCCATTACTCGGTCAGATGCATGGAATAGTCTCTGCTCTGACGTCTCATCTATATTGAGCAGTTTCTTTACAGCATATTAGGTTTGATTCTATGTTTGGTACTATGGCCAGGAAATCGTTATGTGCGACATATGTACTTTCTTGTAGTTTCTATGATCCGTATACCATTTTAGTAAATAATTTTTGTTGTTCTAATAGATTTATGTATGTGGGAAAGTTGATTACAGTACTCAAGAGGATCCGTGCCAGTATCTGTAAGGCTGGCAATTATGTAGAAACCAAAATTCCAAAAGGCTCATACTCGAATTCGATATATTGCTGCCAACCACCTAACTAGAATGAATTTAACTTGCGGTTAATTCCGAACGGTATACCTAGGATCACCTAATCCAAGGTTTAAAAAAAAAACAGGTACATAACACAACTTTATACAGTGCGTTCATGTGTCAGTAGTGCCACTACATATTTCTATAATTATAAAGGCTATCATAGTCTAGTATTACTTGCCATTTGCAATGCGAATTATGAATTTATTTATTGTGACTTTGGACCAAATGGACGAATATCTGATGGAGGTGTTATTGAAAACATCATATTTTATGAAAAACTTAAAGAACATTCTTTGAACATACCACCCGCAAGTGCTCCTGAAAACAGTAATTCCTCATTACATTTTGTATTTGTTGGAGACGACGCTTTTGTTCTTAGAAATCATTTTTTGAAACCATTTCCGCAGCAAGGGGTAACGCATGAAAGGCGAATTTTCAATTATCGATTATCTCGAGCTCGCCGTATCATAGAAAATTCCTTTGGAATACTAGCGAATCGTTTTCAAATTTTCCATACAGCTATGAATTTAGAATTGAAAAATATTGACAAGGTTGTACTAGCATGTTGTTATCTCCATAACTATTTACGGAAAAAATCTACTGAATCTTATACTACACCATCTTACCATGATCAGGAAAATAATGAAACAGGAGAAATTACTCTTGGCTTATGAATTGTTTGCAAAATGGACCTAACAGACATTCTAGCAATGAAGCAAAAAAAGTTCAAGATGATTATTTAAAATATTTTAATAATGACGGAGATGTTCCATGGCAAATTTATATAATTTTATATATAATATTGTGGTATTAAATAGCCAGGTAGTAGGTGATAATTGGCACGATCGCCATGTATTAAATAACACGTTTATATGGCCCAAGGTTTTGTTAAAGCGGGAGTAGCAAGTACTGCATAACTCCGGTTTTATTTAGTTGTGGGGAGTAGCTATGATAGCATGACTCCACCGAAAAAATCAATTGGTGATCACTGATCGCTGACTTTAATTATAATCCGTTCCATGGTTTTACTACATGCTATTTATATCTTAAAATTAACTTACGTTTACCTTACCTATAGTACCGGGGTCAACGTATCGGCACAAAAATGCAAGCCGTGTAAATTGTGCGAGTAATTTCATAAACTATGTGCTTGCTTGCATTTTTGTGGCGGTGCTTGGTTGACCCAATATTCTTTCTCAATTGTGTAATTATATTTATGTGGGGCAATGCGTGATTGCCTCATAAGCAATATGTTTTGTTTATTATTTATTGAAATCGCTTATGGGTTCACCACAATTGTATCTTTATTTTTTACAACAAGTGAGAATTTAACAAACAATTAAGTTTTGGAAAAATAAGTAAAAATAAATAAATTTCAAATACTAGAAATGCTAATTTTATATTACTTAAGTTCTTAATTTCAATACCTTTTTTTTTATAGGAGAAGGAGACAAAATTAAAACACATTTCAACTGACATTGGCAGCTACTCGTAGCTAGCTTACAGTTGATTTCAATAAAAGTTACACCCTCCCACAAACACTCTCTATTGTACAACTGCTTAATTTACTGTAAACATATATATGTACCTACCTACCTGTTCCGCAACATTTTCATCTAAAATTTTGGAACATTTCCTCGGTATTTCTTGATCTTTTAGAAACATCAAATCATTATAATACCATAATTTTGGTTTGTACACGTTATCAGTGCCTTGTCCTGATTTTTTAGATTTTTCAACTTTTTTACATTCATTTCTGAAATTTTTTCTTAGTGAGTCTATCTTTTTCACTACCGTATCTTTTATTGCATCAGAAACGGTGTTTTTTAATTTTTCCGCTAAAACTTCATACGCCTGATTTCTTGCATCGCGATTATTATATTCATTACTCTTAATTTTCCACAAACACTGCTTTTATAAAGTTCAATAAATTCTAACAGAAATTCTTTTGAAAAATTTCTTAGGTCAGCCATTTCGGGTTTTTTACTTTCAATTTACGTTATTCAACTGCTACTCCACTGTTTAACGACGAACGATGACGCACCTTTTTCATCGTCTTACAGCGAACAGCGTACGGAGAAAAATCAACAAACCAGATTTGATTTTTCGCAGTGGCGAAGAACGCGGCAGCATTGTCATCCACACTGCTATTTTCTATTGTCGTTCGTCGAACAGCCGTTGTCTGAACATCGTACATACAACGCTGTTCGACGAACATGAAGTAATACGACGATGGTGTGTAGCGGACATAAGCCGCGAAGCAAATTCTTCGAAAATAATCGATCACAGCAAATGCAGCAAATTTGTCTGGCTCCAAATAACACCAAAACCATAGACCCAGCTGTTGGATTCACTTATAGGATGAATAAAATCTTCGAAATCGTAGTATCTCATAGCAAAGTATTGTGGCACGCCATTTCTTTCAGAATAGGCACGATAGCTGATAGCAGATTATCTTAGATAGGTGTTCCAACACGTCAGACACCCGCAGCTAATTCTTCTGTTTCCAGCAATGCGGCCAATAATCACAGTACAGGGTCAAATTGTAGGATTAATGAAATATCCAATATCGACGTGACACTCGAAGCGAAAAATTTTTTTTTTTAGCCCATTATCTTTCTTAAAGAAGAATGTAGCACTCGTAGTAGACAATGTCAGCAAACTCCAGTATTAACTCTATTTAGCGAAATTAATTATGTTTCTTGCAGAGAACTGCAATGCCTGCAGTATATAACTTCAGCAAATTCGCGGAACGTATATAACTGTTGTGGTTTGCCGTGATGGATTTTTGATAGAAATAATTTCCACAACTTAAGATTGCAAAAAGTATTTTAATGCACAACTTTATAAGCTTCACTGTATATACAACTTTATTAACATGAAGTGAAATTATACATTTATGGACTCTATGTAGAAACGTGGCGGAATATTTACTGATAACCAGGTACAATACTTCTGCCATCGCCAACCAGCAAAAAAAGAAGAAGGAAGGAATCTTTTATTTCGCTGCTTCTTCTTCCTTTGTCATGGCCGGTTGACATTCCGTCGTCTAGGGTTGTATACTAATCGTAATTCACATTAACATGTCGTAATATGTTTTTTCTGCACGTACTGCTGCGTGTATGTTTTATGCCGCCCAATAACTTCAGCAAATTCCAGGAAAGTATATAATTTATATTAAGTTTATTTAGCGAAACTAATTCAAGGAAACGCCAGGCACTCGATAATCAACTATTTTCATTCCGTATCCTATCTCTGAAATTTAATTCTTTTATCCTCCCAGTCTATCGTCAGGATTACTATAATATTTTTTGATTATCCTCCGCCTCACAAACTGTCACTTTTCCTTTTCCTTTTGTCTCTCCACGTATTTCACATTCTCCTTACTGCTAACCAAAATGTCGCTTTTCTTGTAACCAAACTTAGCTATGTGGAAGCGCTCCTCTATGTCAATTAGGTGACGTTCGGTTAGCCGAATCAGGTCGCATCTGCATACTGCTGCTAACTTCAGTGTAGCATACTGCTGCATACAGTATGCTACGATCATAACATCTGAAATACAAATTCTAAGAGCAGAGTACAAAAGTGTCGTGGCCCAATATCCAATTGGCGGAATTGTGTTATCACATAGTGAAATGCTTGGCGATTGCGAATTGTTTACTTAAAAACTGCCGCATCCACTGCTGTTTGTAATTAGGCATTGAGTCATGGTTAAGTAATCCACTTTGCATAGTGGAATACTCAGCTGGGCTTACTGTTGTTTACATATAGTATGGGGGCTTCCAGCTGACGGCAGTGATTGACGTAATACTTTGTGATTATAATTGCAAGGTATTGCGCTGGTCACTGGGTTAAAGTGGCTTGCGCCTAGTTGCATAGTGAGGAGCACGGCTGATTCGGTGGATCAGGTTGCTCAGTTAAGAGTTATAAGAGTTATAAGTATCAGTAAAGAAGCTAAAATTGTGTTGTTATTCGAAGTAAATTAAGTAAATAAAGTTTATATGTGGTTTACGCGAGTGTTTTACTGGGGACACGACAATTTGGCGCAGCCGGTGAAACTAAGGTAAAAAATGTGAAGATTTCTTACTGTGATGTTTTTTTTTTTGTTTGTATTGTTTTATTTACGAGTAAAAAGTTTAAAACTTTTGGTATTTTTATTTTTGTTTTTGAAAAAAAAAAATCTGTTTAATTTAATTTACTTTTCAGGTTAAATTTAAGAAGAGTTAAATTAATTTTTTAAGTAGGATCTTTCAGCCTAAAGATGCTATTGTAATGCTGAGTGTGAGTTTTTGTGTTAAGCGATAATAGTTATGGGCGTATGGAAGTTTTCTCGTGTGCTAGGTGAACAATTTAAAATATAAGTAGTTATTTCATCGAGGTTTTTTTTAAATATTTGGGTTTTTTTTTTAAATATTTTTGTTTGGTTTTGTTAGTGACGATTTTGCGCATATTTTTCGTGATCGTACATTATTATTCTAGACGTTGATCTTCATTGTTTTTGTGTTACAAATGAATCAGTGGAATTTTCGTATAAAGTAAATAATGTAAAACTAGTTAATAAGAAATGATAGCTTTTGTTGTGTTAAAATAGAGTTTTAAAGTAAGTCGTAATTGAAAATATCTAGATCCACACCCAAGTAAATCTATTCTCGGTGTTGTTTTATATGGAGAAAATGGAGAAAAGTAGGAGAATCATAACATTTTTGTAGTTTGTTTTGTTGGAAGAGATTTTTTTTTGTTAAGCTTTTAGTTTTCAGGTATTAACAAATATTTTTTTAATATATATTACAGACAAATAAAAGTGTTAAATTATTTGATGTGAAGATAAAGCAAAAAGTGTGTGAGTCAGTAAGTGGCGTATAATTGTGGAATATCATGTGTGATTTTATATTATAAGAAACTAATAATTTTAAGACGTTTTCTTTCTATTTTCGTATGCAATTAAGTTTTCAACGCCACGTTTTCGTAGTGGCGTTGATCGTAACCTGGGTATGCGGGGTATAATAATAATGTAAAATCTATATATACATGAAATATATAATATTGATAATTGGGTAGTATCGTTCATCGTTCTCGTTATCAACATTTAAATTAGAGATCACGAATGCCGGAATTGATCTTTGTTGAAGTGACGTGTCTAATGTTAATAAAGTCAAATGTATCGGTTGTAATAAGTATTTAATTTTGAGTGGCAGTGAGAAGTGATTTTTTGTGTCGCGATAGTAATAGCAGTGATCAAATAATCTTCGGGTTCAAAGTACATAAATGTAATCAGGAAGTAGTAATGTACTGACAAGGAGCTAATTCAATTCGAGGTTTAGAAAAAAGGATTGAAGAGCAGAACGGAAAAATTAAATGAATGTCAACTAAAGCTTTAAAAGATAAAGAAGCAAGTGAAAGAAGCGAAAGAGACGATTTAGCAGTCTGTCGATTACGTTCAGAAAAAGTTCGCGGCCACAAATTAGATGCCAAGAAAATTAATATTTAAGGACAAGCAACAAGACGTAAAGAAAAGCTGTGAAGTGAAGGACAGACACCAAAATTTAGTTTACAATAGAAACAAACAGACAATAGAGACAAAGATCAACGGAAGCGGACCGCTAAAATACAATATGGCAGATGCATATGATAAAATTATGGACATGGTGTCAAAATACGTACCAATGTTCTCTGGTGAAAGATCTGCAAAGTTAGCGAAGGAAGTGTATCGATTTCTGTGTTGCTGCAAAGATCTTTACGACCGACTGGAAGCCGCGGAAAGGGGTATTTTCATGAAATGTGTAAAATATCGGCTGACGGATGATGCGTATTACCTGATAAACTCCCAAGAGCCGAAGGACTTCGAAGCTTTACAGCAAGCAATAAAATCCGCATACATGCCGCGAAAATCATTCAGTGAATTACGCACGGAAATGTTGGCATGCAGACAGAGGCCTGGAGAGGATATCAGGGAATTCGGAGACAGGTTAAAAGAGCTGCTGGATCAGATTAAGGCAGCTGTGTCAGCTAAGTACCCAAACAAGGATGGAGGCTTGATAGCAGAACTGGAGGTCGACGCGGTTGTAACCTTTAAAGCTGGTGTCGGCAGTCAGGCCATCCGGGTTTACCTAACTGGAAGGAGATTTGAAGCACTGGAAGAAGTTCGAGAGGAAGCTCTTTACTTCGAAAAGGACTCGGAAAGACTTAAAAACATGGCACCAGAGACGCGGAAGGAAGCACAGGAATTTTCCAGAGGAAGGACACAGGAAGGATGGAGCACTAGAAACTTTAATGACGAAAGACACAGACCTTTTTCATCGGCATGGAGGCCAGCCCAATCAGGGATGAACTGGGAAACTACAGCTAGGACTACACAGCAGCCCAGGTCTATCAAATGCTTCAAATGTGGACAGATGGGGCATATTTCTAGAAAATGCCAGCAATATAGGCACGAAGCGTCCAACGGCCGAATACATCAAGTCAGAGTCGCAGATATAACAGAAAGGGTTTGTGGAAAATTCCATCCACGCGGGGAGGGGCTTTACTGCCAATTCTGCCGCACATGGGACCACTATACGGCGAACTGCCTGAAGAAATATTTAGCAGAAAATGCCAGTGAAAAATTAAATTCCCAGAACAAGTTTGTCCTCTCAGTTCCATCGGATATAGCCTTACAAAGTGAGTTAAGGCTTTTAATAGATACTGGATCTTCATGTAGCATAATTAAAGTTAATAGGATGAAAAGGAATACGCCCATACAAACATGTCAAAAAATTCAAATTGGAGGACTGTTCGGATCCGCTAGGAGCTCCATAGGCACTTGTGAGGCGAAGTTGCAGATAGACAACGGTCAGCATGCCTGCAAATTTAATGTCATTAGTGAGACGGACTCAATTCCAGCCGACGGTATACTGGGAATGGATTTTCTCAACAACAGAGCTATTGTTGACTGCATAAACATGAAACTGTGGATACAAGGCACCGGCAATAGTAAGGAAGAAAAAAACTCTTGTGAAAATGTCGCAGCTTGTGCACAAGTGGAATCTACAGCTTGGCAAAATATCAGCCAAGAAAGACCGTATCAGACCAGAATAGCAGTTATTAAAGGCAACACGACAGAAAATATCACATCAGCCGCTAGTGACCAATACTCCAAAGTGGAAAAACAAGCATATAATGTTGACAAAATTTCACGACATGGAGTGAAAAGAGCACCCGTTTGGGAAGACACATTTCTAGTGCCATGCTGTGAAAAGAGCCTTACTATAACTCACAAAAGTTCAGAGCTCAACAAGATTATGACTCAAGAATCTAGCGAAGGGTCCAGGAATCAGCACAGATATAAAGAACACAGCGGAGATAGGTTGGAGGATGGGTGTGCATTCGTAAGAATCGCTAATGCAACATCCTATCTAGTAGAACCAAGAAATTTTTCGCATGAACAACAAGAAACGCGTAAGTATTCTGAAAGACCTGTACTGAGCTATGAGGGGAGGAACATTTCCTATCCATTACTACAGCCAGCCCAGGGTATTTTTAAAAATTGTAAGTTTAAATTTCAGAGATATCGTAGGAAGCCGGTTAAAACAGAAGTCCATCATGGTAGGAAGAAAGTAGGGGATCGGAACTTCAGGCACGGGGAAAATTCAACTTCCACACCAATTTTCATGGCACCTGATGAGGTAAGTACTGGTAAGTTCCCGGGTAACGTGAAGCTAAACCACGGTTTTCTGCGGGGATCCTCAAAGTTTGGAGGAAATTTGAGGGGCAGATTTTTACAATTTAAATGAAAGTTTTACAGTCTTACAGGCCAAGAAAGGATATGGACCACACTACAATGGCTCAGGTAAGTTTAAAAAAGGGTAAGAAAATCTTAAAAATAAAAATACATAAAGAGCCAGATGGCAAAAAAAATGTTAATGATAAAAATGTTAGTTATAGAAAAATTTCTTTTGAAATCATTTGCAAAAATATAAGCAAGATTGGACTAGATAGGTTAGAAGAACATATTATTTTGAAGTGAAAAGGTACAAAAGAATGTAATGTAACTAAAAAATAAATAAATAAATAAAAATAAGTATTAGAGGTAAAGGAAAATATAATAAATAATTAGACATACGAGTGCTAAGAATGAAAAATTATACAAATGTGTTTATAAATAAGTGCAAAATTGAAAAAGTAATTGTAAGTAGAATGTAAAGATAGTCGCTAACCGCAAGTATCTAATGCTGAAATAACCTCAAGGACAGGTACGCGAAGGGGCAGTTTCATAAATTCATCACTGTATACTCTACCTGAAGCAAGCGTCAGACCAATAGTGTGGGTGAGAAAATAATGATAAGCACTCGAGAAAAGTCAACTTTTCACCGTCTACGACTTTCTTATCTACACATATTCACTGAATTCTGAAGATTGATTGGAAAAAAGGAAATGCGTTGATAAGGTTTAGGACAGTAGTCAAATGAAAAGGATTGGAATTATTTCCAAAATTTTACTGCGCGTGTCAAGAAATTAAATTCAAGTTTATATGATGGCAAACTTTAGACAAATATCCGAATAAGCCAACAAAATTAGGAAACATCCAGAATAATACGCAGTTTCAGAAAGTACGTTGCGAGACTTTCAATAGAACAGGTTTATTGCTTTATGTAAGGGTGGACTCTCGATATAATCGGGAGAACTCCATCGTACATACGGAAATAGCACAACAGAATTTAAAAAGTAAAAGATTCAAAGGTCAATAATAGTGAGCAAAGAAACAATAAACGTTATAAACGAGGAGCTTAATAGTGAATTGACAACTCGTTCTACCCAAAATCATGCTAGAACACTCCCGTAGAGTAGCCTAACAACGAAAACGAAAACTTAGTCTATCCCGCGGATATCATCCAATGTTTAGTTGTCTCAAGTCAGAACCACACTGCCCGCGGTCATCAAGAAGCAGCCTGGATCAGTCGTAGTAGCATTAATATTATGATATGTATTACTTAACATTGTAAAAAGATAATATCATAACACGATACTAGATTTTACAAAATAATAAGAGTCAAATAAGAAATATATGGCGTTATTTCCTAAGAAAAAAATTAGATGAGCGAAAATACAAGGGTAACATTAACAAATAACAAGTAAGAATGATGTGAAAATTGGAATACAAACTGAAATTAAATACTCGTAAAACAAATAAGTATTATTGAAAGTTGAAAAAAAAAAGATTTTTAGCTCTTCCTGTTTCAGCCATTAGATAAGAAATAGTACTTAGGTAAATTATCGAAAAGTGGTATTTGTAGAGAAAAGAAAATTTCTTAGAAAGAAATAAGTGTTAAGTTTATTGAATAAGTCAGGTAGGTATATTATAATTTGCCAAAAGTTGAGAATTAAAAAACAACACGTAAGGAACATAAGAAACACTCCTGTAGTACACTTAAGTGGTCGAATAAATAAATTAAAAATGCGCGAAAAATTAGAAGAAAAGGAATTTTAAAATAGTAAGATATGTTATAAACAAAAAACAATGTTAAGACAAAGAATTCAGCAAAGATAATGTTACAAGAACTGTTTAAAGACAGATATACAGGAAAGAGAAAAACATGATAAAAAATAATAAAAGAAAATATATGGTAAAGAAGAAAAAGGGGAAAACACTTTTAATGAAGAAGCACAAAATTATTAATTTAAAATGACCAGTAAAAAAAACATATATATATATATATATACAATGTATTATGTAATTATTTATGGAGTTTTTTAGGTAAATTTCATGTATGTTTCCGTTATATACGATAATATGATCATGTGTAAAAAAAGAATATGTAAGATATAGCAGTATAAAGTAAACGTTGATGTGAATATAGAAATAAAATAGTTTACTTTTGTAAATTAGTAAGTTGGGTATTGTAATCTAAGTGAGCACCCCGATCTGATTCTTCTTGGGAATCAGTTTTTCTCAGGGGGGAGGAATGTCGTGGCCCAATATCCAATTGGCGGAATTGTGTTATCACGACTCAAGCTGGCAGCAAATGTACGGGTAGGTAAGCGGTTTGCAATAACCAAGCATTTTACTTCGCATAGTGAAATGCTTGGCGATTGCGAATTGTTTACTTAAAAACTGCCGCATCCACTGCTGTTTGTAATTAGGCATTGAGTCATGGTTAAGTAATCCAGTTTGCATAGTGGAATACTCAGCTGGGCTTACTGTTGTTTACATATAGTATGGGGGCTTCCAGCTGACGGCAGTGATTGACGTAATACTTTGTGATTATAATTGCAAGGTATTGCGCTGGTCACTTGGTTAAAGTGGCTTGCGCCTAGTTGCATAGTGAGGAGCACGGCTGATTCGGTGGATCAGGTTGCTCAGTTAAGAGTTATAAGAGTTATAAGTATCAGTAAAGAAGCTAAAATTGTGTTGTTATTCGAAGTAAATTAAGTAAATAAAGTTTATATGTGGTTTACGCGAGTGTTTTACTGGGGACACGACAAAAGTATAAAGTTATAGTAAACATCGTTTGGCACGTGACCAAGTGAAACCACAGGCCCCGTGTAAAGTAAGAATACTCTAAACTCCGTTGCTTTCCAAAAACTCAGAACATCCACTTCTCTAACCGATCTAATAAATTCTTTAGAAATAGTGCGTCCAGAAGAACTTAGAGCGTCGGATATGGATTTCATACTTTTAACACACAATTGTATTAAACATCCCACAGCACCTTTGCTCCAGAATAGTAAGAGCAACAAGGCAAATCAAATGCATATAGTCCAGCGTTGACGATAGAAGGTGATGCTCATTTGAGTGATTTTTTTCTAAAATTCTCATTACTTCATTTTGTGGACTCAAAATCGGCAAAACTCATACGGTGACTACTATGTAAATATTCCTCTTCAACAAAACATTTCACAACCGAAATATCCATTATGTCCTTTTATGCCCTTGATATATAGTATGGTCTCACAGGGGCATCACAAACAAAGTTTTCTACCAGTACCGAAATAAGGGAGTTATTTAAAAAAAAAACGATTTTCAAGTAAAGATTTGAGTTCAGTCACAAAATCTAATAAATTTTCTTCTAACTTTTGTGGCTTAAAGTGTCTGTAATACACTCCAATTGCAAACCGAGTCATAATATTTGCCAAAACTTCTCCTTCGAGCTATTGTTATATTAAATTGCAGCTTAAGTATAGACGGCTTATCGCTAATATTTTTAAGTATTAAATGTAAAAAGCGAGAAATTCCAAAATGATAATATTCCCTGGAATTTTTAAAGGGGTCTTGAGAAGTATTTTAGCATCTGTTGATCATCATGAGATTGTAAAAATTTTAGCAAATCATTAATATAAACGTGAGAAATATTACATTTAACTGCCCATTTTTGTAATTTGATCGTTCTTTTTCATTCTTTTCAACAGATGCTATGCTGCCATACATATGTATCTTCACACAATTCAGTGTGCTTTGAATTGTTATATTAGGCTTAGTTGCTACAATACTTGCAGTGGTTTCGTCGACTACAACGACTACATTGGTATCTATTACTCTCTCTATGTCGCTTCATTTTGAATACTCCTCAAAGTTCGTTTATCTCTTAACCTTTTTGTTTACATTTTAGAAGTATACATATTTGACTATATACATATATTAATATAAATCTTTACAAAAGTAAAGAGACATCACTTAAACACAAAACACCTAGGCCTTTAATTTTACATTCTGAAGTTAGCTAAAACAATTCAAAACATAGAGTATTACGCCTCTCGATGAATTCGGATGAGCTCAATAATAATATATAAGAAATTTATGCTCTTTGTTGTTAATTATTTCACGAATTTAAATTAATTTTATGTATTGCTAAATTGAAATAGTATGATAGGGTCAAGCGAACTCCGTTTGAAAAGCTTTATTAATTATTAATTGATACATCCTAAAATAATCGTATGATAGCTAAATTTGTAAGGGCATTATGGGGTCAAGCAGTACCTGTTGAATAACTTCAATATTATAGCATTCTTCACCAGCTCTATACCGACTCTCTTTAAAGTTTTCCGAACGTAATCGATCGACTTCTGTTCTGCGTAAAAGAAAAGATCAGAGAGAATGATGATGGTAGCTCGCCAATCTGATGTCTGAAGTATTCGTGCACGCTGTCTGAATTGGGAAGCACTATAAATGCCCCTTTCGATAATTCGAAACCTGACGAAAGCAGAATTAACTTCGATCAGTGTTGGACAGCCTGGCGATCTATGACCCGGAAGTGGCAGACGCGGCATTTTTTTGAGAGCGCCCTTCATTTTCAAGTTTGAGACCAGAGCACATCGGCAGCAGACAGTTTTTAAAGTATTTTGACTTTGGTCGTGGATTATCGCTAAGAATCGACGACATCGACAATTAAAAAGAGTTTCGGTTGTGCTGGGAAGATCCATCATCGTGGGACAAATTGAGATCAGGAATAAAATAAGATCAGGTGATGTGTTATTATCATTTTTCTTTTTTCCATAGTTAAATTCGCGGTTTTGTAATATTCAATTTGGAGAGTGACTGTCGGTACTGCTTCCCCCCAAATGTTCAAGCATTTCTAAATTTTTGCAAGATTTTGTTAGTCGGACTGTGTCAAAATTTTTATCTCTTATTCTAATAAAGTTGCCATTGAATTACTGAAATAATTGTTGAGTTTCATGGTTTCCCTCCTAATTGAACAAAAACCATGTGGCGCCCAATCTAAATAAAAAAAAAATAAAATAAATAAAAAAGATCAATCTAAAGTAAAATGACCCCCCCCCCCCCCTTCCCACTGAGCTCTCAAACAGGCTAGCAGAGCCCACTGTTACGTCGTGAAGGGTAACGTAACAAGAGTTACTTGTTTTGGGAATTGAAAGCAACTTACCTATCTTTAAATTTTCCCTCAAAAACTAATTAACAAAAATCTTCACTGTATCGTTGTCATAACTGAAAATAAATAAACAAAATATTTTTGAACATTCTTTAGAAAATTGCACTCAAATCTGCCACTTTAAAATTAAAAAAAACCTCTGCACGCTTCAAAGAAATGAAAAGAACAGTTCTCGAATGTTTCTCCTTTAACTAATACCAAGGAATCACTTTTCAATTGAAAGTCACAGACGCATAGAACTGCGTCTGTGTAACTTAACTGCAACTGAACAACGGTGTTGAAAAGGTTTCAGGATAACCTAATAAAAACACGACGCTTAAATTTGTTTTTCTGTCTTTCATTTTGAATTACGTTTATTTCTAAATCCAGGTATTAAACTAAATACAAATGTACATGCACATATACATATGCGCTGTAAAACTTTGAAAAGTAGAGATGTAGGCAGCACTGAGATATAAAACTAATCAATTTTTCTTTTCTTAGCATTTTACCTTTTTTTCAATTTTTTCCTTCGAAAACTCACTAATTAGAAATTTCACTGTATCGTTGTGCGAACTGAAATTAAACAAACTAAATGTTTTTGAACATTCTGTAATTGTCTAATACGACAAATATGGAACCTGTCAGTATGCCCTAATGAGCACACCCTTGTGTACCACATTTATCTGTTTAATAACGAAACTGTCCAATATCAAACCGGACGTCCTCCAACCTACTTCCATAAGTATGCTGATCGCCGCCAATCTGTAATTGTCTAGTCTGACAAACATGGACGTCCTGCAATAAGCTCCGTTGAGCACATCTTTGCAATGCCATATTGACAATGTCCATTAAAACTTCTAAACCACAAATAAATTACAGAAATCTACAAAAAAAAATCACCTGAAAGAAAACCACCTAAAGAATCGTACTGCCATCTATATATCTGAAAGTGTACTGAACGTTGCAAACAAAAACTTTCGAGGGTCTCTGTGGTGTTTGCCTGTCTAGTGGCTAACTCGCCGTGTCGTGGGTAAGTGACACACCCTTAGTTTATTTTGACAGTTACTGTTTGTTTTGTGTTTTTTTTTTATTACAGGCTCCATTAACATACAAACACAACCTCTCAATTACTGACTGATGGACTGACACTATAATTCACAAAAAAATAAGATATTAGTCACATTTCGAACACCATAGTGAAGGAAGAAAAGCTGAGACTCCCACGATCGTCCTCGCTACATCATGCCGCCCTCTAATTTAATGACTCATCATTAAATTCACTATTCAAAAATACTATCCAATTTTAAATTCCAAAACTTCAAACGATAAAAAAACAACAATTTACCTGATTATATTTTGTTTCATTTATTTTTCCGTGCACTTCTGAATTCATTATTATTTTTATTTACATTCAATTAACTTCAATTTTCTTTCTTTCATTTCAAATTCGATTTTTATTCAATAAAGGCTTTAGGTTGATTAAAGTTTTTTTTTTCTTCCTTCAGATCTTATTTTAATTCAATACAAATTTCGCTTTTAATCATTTAATTCTAGTTTATTACCATTTAAATATTTGTTTTCTCTTAATATAAATTTCTATGTTAAGAAATCCCAATCAATATAGGATATATGCTTTATTTTATGTTTATATTTAATTCAAAATAAATCTTTTCGTTTTTATTTTCACTTTTCAATATAATCTTTTACTATAATACTATTCCTATCAGAAACAAAAAAACTTATGTAAAATAGATATAACTTTTTCCTCCTGTTCTTTTCACAAATTCTGGTGAAATTCAATATCATGTACCTACTTTGTACTCTAAACACATATTCACTATAATTTCATCAAGTTATTGTTTTTATAATTCATTGTGAATTGTTGTGCTGTCAAGTCGAGTTTTCGTTCGTGTCCGCTTTTAATTTTAATTTCTTTATTTATTCGTTATTCTGTGTATTTGTTTTGTGTTTATTCTGTTCATTTATCTTGTTTTGAACGGTTTCTTCATGTTTTTGTCCGTTCCGACTAATTTTCAGTGGGGCTGTTTATTTATGGATTACGCCGTGTTTGCGATTTGTTCGACGGGAGTGGTTCAAGACTTTCGATTAGGTACATATATACAAAATCTGATTCTTCATGCCACCTATCTGCGAAAGTTTCTAAACTAATCCAAGACAACAAAGTTTCAGGAATATCTCCACGCCATCTATTTTATTTTTTAGTGCTATCAGCTTAGTGTTGTCGGAGCCACCCTCGTCATGAAGACTCCAATCAGTATTGTTGTTCTAAAATCTCTGGACAACCATCATCCCTTCAGTCATGCGCCACGCACAATTATTTTACATCTTGGACTGCAATTCATTAAGCTTTGCTTTACACCTTTCTCTATTTTTTATTTATTTACTGCATGTTGAAGCATGAATGGCTGTTGTTATAATAATTGTCAGTTAACTGATAGTAATATTGCTCTAATCAAGTGCCAAGGAATTTGCGGCAGATCTTTTCATTATGCTTGCGTGGGTTTCTCCAATTTTAGCCGCCTCTTTGCTAAGTCACTGCTTGAGTTTTCAAATATATTCTCCCACTTTTGCTCTGAATGTAGGGAAATTTCGTTATCTCATATTTTAATGGCAGTAAAATGTAATAATGGTCTATTGCAGGAATTACTAAGCAACACTGACAACCTCACTAATAATCTAAATTCTCTAAACAATCCTCCGACTTTCCATTTATTTTTCAGGCTCTTTATGAGCTGTCTTGTAAAGTCGATAAACTGACTACCTCTTCAAACAATTCTAACAATTCTGCCTCTTTATATCATAGGCTTGTTGCACTTGAATCCAAATTGGATTGTTTACTCGACTGTTTAAAGGATGGGACAAATCAAAGTCTTCAGACTCTGATCTGCATAAGTTTGCGGAATCATTCGGCAGGAACTTCATGGATGTGTCCACACATGCGAGACACTACAAAGAGTTGTCGTTAAGTTTAACAATCACTTGAACGACCTTAAGACATATATTAATGATATTCCTAGCTCTATTGAGAACTCGTTTGGTCAGGAATCCGCTTCTTCCCCACTACATACGAAACTTGCCACTATTTCCGACGATCTCGCTACTACAAGGGTGATAATGGGTGATATTGCAGATGAAATCAGAACACAATCGGATCTTCGCACAAGGGTTTCGGCTAGTAGTTTTAATCTTCCTTCTTCCGCTTCAAGCTTAAGAAGTGAACTCATAGCGGCCCAAAATGCAATCGCCATTTTGGACACCAATCTTAGTAGCCAAAAATCCCTTCTGACAACGAGTTATCTGTAGGTAAGAATGCTGTTCGGGCTTCGCACGTGCCGCTTCCGTCGGCCAAATCTTTCGACACTTTGTATAAAAACGATAAGTGCCCGCAGACTGCTCTATTTTGTGACGTTACCGCATTGGCTTCTTCCGTAGCACTTGACTTGGGTTTGAATAGGAATGCTCCTATTCCTGTGGAGTGTTCCAAGCCAATCCGTAAACAAAGCATCCGTAATAGCCGATCCCGGAAACGTGCAATAGCGACTGAAAGGAGGGAGCCTTGCACAGTAGCGAATGGTACTTCTTTTCAGTCCTCTTTAGGAAATGGTATTGGTGCCTCTTTGAGAACGGTACCTAAACTTTCGAATGTTTTCGTCACCCGTCTCTGTCCAGAAACGATGTGCAAGGATATATTGAAGTACTTATTTGAAGTCCAAAAATATTGCGACTGATGGTATTTCTTGTCGAAAAATTAGTAAAAACTCTAAACCGGTTGCATTCTTTCTCCTAACTGTTTCAGCAGATATGAAGGACAAGTTATTAGACCCCTTACTTTGGCCTCCTGGCTCCTTTACTAAATTATTTGTACCTTCTGAGTGCCTACCTAGACATAAAGCTAAAATAAACAACGTTTTCCAAAAAACTGAAGTCGCTTTCCCTTTACTATCAAAATGTAAGGGAATTCGGATAAAAACCGCACATATCTTCAAATCCTCTGTCGCGGCTTGTTTCGATATAGTTGTTTTCACTGAAACTTGGCTGCATCATGGTACTTGCGATGCTGAAATCCTTGACAATTATTATCAAACTTTTAGAAGAGATAGACATACTGTTTCGGAAGCTCGTGGCGGTGGCGTACTTCTTGCCTGTAAAAATAAGTTCAATTGCAGCAAAATTGAACTTCCTTATTTCTCCAACACCCTCGATATTGAGCTCATAGCTCTTAAGCTGTCTCTCTTAAAATATGACTTATACATAATTTGTTGCTATATTCCTCCAGACTCCATAAAAATTGTTGATGACAAAGGTCAAAATATTTACGACCTACTTACTTTAACATCTAATTTTATCCACGATAAGATGGAGCCTATTGACGAATTACTACTTATTGGTTATTTTAAACTACCCAATATTCAATGGGAACTTAATGAAGATGACGAGGATTATCTTCCACTTAATAACTTGACAACAAGGGAATCACGTTTCCTTGAATCTATTTCATCTCTTGGTCTCAGCCAAATCAGTAATGTTAAGAATGACATGGGTGGGTAGCTAGACCTAGCATCTTCTACTGACGCGGGGAACTTATTAGTTGAACCTAGCTCTGTTATAATGTCTACTCTTGATAAATATCACCCCCCCCCCCTCTACTAATTACATATTGCCATGAAACCGAATATCTCGCAAATTTTGACGAAACACAATACTTTTTCAATTTTAGAAAATCTGACTTTTCGGAACTTTCTAGTAGACTTACCTCTATTGATTTCAACAGATTGCTGTCTTGCAATACTGTTGATGAAGATGTTTCTAAGTTTTACATAATTCTTTTCGATTTCTCATGTTCCCCGTCAGCGCCAGCGGATCTCTAAAACATCACCGCCATGGTTCAATAATGAGCTGAAACGCCTTAAAAATAGAAAGAATAAACTGTGGAAACGATATATGCGGGACAAGGACGTTATAAGTCACAGAAACTTCCTCACATCCTATAATGAGTTCAAAGAACTTTCTTCTTCACTCTATGATGAGTATATTCAAAGTATGCGTTCGAAAGTATTTAGTGACCCACGTAACTTTTTTAGGTTTATTAATATGAAAAAAACAAACCGACAACTACCCCAATACCATGAAGTACAAAGATTCTGCTAGTGAGGTTTCGTCTGAAATTTGCAATAGGTTTGCTTCATTTTTTAAAAATGCATTTTCCTCTTCAAATTTCCAACCTCGTTATAGCAACTTTAGTTATATGAACGACTCTCATAACGTTTCATTCACTATCCCTACAATTACACATGAGGATATACATACTTGATCATATTAATGGGCTTCCAAATGATTTCACAACGGGTCCTGATGGGATTCCTCCAGCCTATTTGAAGTCATGTTGTCTCTCCCTAGTAGCCCCGCTGAAAATTATTTTCCAAAAATCGCTTGATAGTGGTTGTTTTCCGCAGCTGTGGAAAAATTCTTTCATCATACCTATCCACAAACCAGGTAGTAAAAATGATATTTCTTACTATAGGCCTATTGCGAAATTATCTTGCAAACCCAAATTATTTGAATCAATCATTTACTCTCAGCTATCAGTTTCCTGTAAGAATTTGCTTTCTTCAAACCAACATGGGTTTATTTCGGGCAGGTCTACAACCACCAACTTATTGGAATTCATCTCGGATACTAATGGCGGGTTTGTAAAAGGCTTCCAGACAGATTGTATTTATACTGACTTTAGTAAAGCGTTCGACAAGTTATCTCACTCAATGATACTCTTTAAAATGGAAAAGTATAGGTTTCTTCTCACATTTCTTAAATGGACGAAGTCTTACTTAGATAAAAGAACATACATATCAAATCTTATTTCGACATTCCATCGCTAATAGTCTTGAATGCTTCAGCCGGCGTATCTCAAGGGAGTCACTTGGGCCCGCTGTTTTTTATTCTATCTATTGACGACATTGTATCTGTTATGAGGCACTGCAATGTCTTGATTTATGCTAATGACATTAAACTTTTCGCTCAGATTAAATCTTTTAACGATTGTGAACATGTACAGGGTGACCTCCACAAATTTAACGACTGGTGAAAAAGCAATAATTTGGTACTCAATATCGACAAATGTGAGGTTATGACTTTCCACAGGAAACAGAAACCATTCACTTATGATTATGAATTCTCGGATCCCTCGATTCGCCGTGTTAGTTCTGTCTGTGACTTGGGTGTCAAATGTGACCAAAGGTATCAAAAAGCAGTTCTATGCTGGGCTTTATAAAATGTTGGTCTCGAGAGTTCTCGAATCCCACCATTACATTGCATTTATATACTTGCTTTGTGAGACCCCTTCTTGAATACGCTAGCCAGATCTGGTCTCCATTTTACGGTATACACATCGACCGTATCGAGTCTGTTCAGCGGAACTTCTTACGATTTGCTCTCAGGCACTTACCCCTGGAATAATTCATTAATTCTTCCACCCTATGAGGATCGCTTGAAGCTTTTAAATATGCACTCGGTTGAGAAACGTCGTATGGCTGCCGATGTAACGTTGTTATGTTTGTAGGGGGAGTACCTTTATCACTCTTAATATACGCTCACCTTTTTTGATTAGGATGCTTCTCGTAATGCACTGGTAATCCCAATTAAAAATCATAGACACACTTTTTCTTGCACTTTTATTCTAAGAAATACACTTAAAGCACAGTGATTCTATATATTAGTCAAAAAATTTTAGACGTTAATTTCACATTAGCTTCGAGGTAAAAACTCAACACAGTGATTCTATATATTCTTTTTAAAGTAAAAACCCGAGTACCGAAAAAAAACTACTTCTTACTCTTGCCGACTTTTAAAACCAACTCCACTCTTGATCGCCTTCTTCGTGATCAAGAGCCGTTGTTCAGGGTAGAAAATGCTTAGTTGCATTTTCTTATCCTGAGAAAATTTTACTTTTTCAATTCTGGACTTGTTCAAACATGTCCAGAATTATTCGCGTTGGACGATGGCTTCAAAAATGTAATCTTACACTTTTAAAAACATCAGCCACCGTCCCGTCGTTTGAAATCGCGTCGCGCATATACATACATACAATGCATTTATGCGGCGCGTGTCTCTTATCGCGAAAGCTTTTTTCGTAATATGTATGTACGTACATATGTACATACATATTGTATTTTTCGCGACAAATCGTACTGAAGGTACGATTTGCTTTTTTTGATTTCTTTTGAATTTAATTATTTCCACTGACAAATTTTGCTGAAGGCAAAATTTGTCGTGGAGCTTGTTCCCATTAAAACGACTTGGTTGAAATCTGAAACTTTTGTTTTTCCCAAGTCGTTATATGGGAAAAATTTTATGAGTTGTTTGGAATGTGAAGAAAATTGCTGATGCAATTTTCTTCACCCTTTTTGGAAGATAAACTAATCATGTTTTGTGCATGATTAGTTTATTGAATTTATGATTTTTTTTTTATTCCCAATTTTAGGCTTTTAGGTACGAGATTTTGTATATTGGGTTTTTTTTTGTTTGGGGAATGATATTGATTTTGCGATATTTCAAGGTTTCCAGGATTTTTAATAAAAATCAAATCAGGTTTATATATATGTATATCCTAATCTAGGTTTTATATATATAACAACGTTTGGGCATCAACTCTTAAACGGGAATATTGATTCACAATATTTACTTAACAAAATCTCTTTCCGTGATAGTAAGCACAATTTGAGAAGGCTACCTTTGTTGCGGAGTTCAAGGTCTAACTTTAGCATGTATGAACCTGTTAATCGCATGTATATTACTGTTAATAATATGGCTGAGCATTTTGTTCTCGACGTTTCTAAGCATGTTTTAAAAAAGCGTCTATATATCCATTTTGTTTAATGTTTTGTGCATTTAATTTCATCTGGTGTTTAGTATGTAATATACTAATACTAATACCATCCGCCATTTTGATTCAGTGCGGTTTTAATTTCCATATATATATATATATATTTTTTTTTTTAATTTTCTTCTCACCAATTCCAATAGAATTCAATAACAACAAAAACTATATATATTTATTTGTTAAATACAAACCAACCAATAATTCTATTTTTGATTTTGGTCATTTTACATGTACAGCTTCTTTTCCGTTTTAGCATAATAAATGAAAAACCCGTCTCCTCATCTTGCGTTTAATGGACGTCTTTTCCCAAATTTTTTCTTCGGTTTTTGAAACCAATTCTTTCTTCTCTTTTAATTTTTCATATATGCCACAAAATAATAAACTTGGATAAATTCCTTTAACTTTACTTTTATACTATCTTTTTCACTAAATTACAATTTCCAACTTTTCTTGTCTTTTTCACGTATTCATTTTAAAACCAAAACTTTTTCAACTTTTCTGGGATTTCTTTAAAATATTTTCTTTTCACCTCCTGTTCAACCTACGACCACCTTCCATCTATCTTCTCCGTCGACTCTTTTCCAACTCAACTTTAACAATTTCATCTCCTCGATATAACTGCTTATTATCCGTCTTTTTTCCTCCTGACACCGTTCGAACGTTTGAACAAGACGCACTCACAACCTTTTTGTTTTCATATCCCGCTGATAATAATCATTAATCAGATTTAGTTTCTAACTAAAGGCTTAAGGCCACGTTTTTAACACGAGATGTCACCGCAGATCTCGACCACGTTCTCGCAGAAGGCGTTTGTAATCGAAGTTTTGTTACAATTTTTTAGAAAAGTGCACTAAAATTTACTACTTTAAAACTTACAAGACGTCAGCACGCTTAGAAAACTTTTATAGAAACGAAAAGAAAAGTTTCCAAAAGTCCCTCCTTTAATAATTACGATGCCAAGTAACCATTTCTCAACTGCGGTATTTGTGTAACTTAACCGCATCTGAGAAACGGTGGTGAAACGCTTTCATGCTAACTTAATAGTTAGTTTTTTCCCTCATTTCCACTATTTACTTCTCATTAATTCAGCGACTAGACTTGAGTCTTCTTATAACACGCTTGTGGGATGGGAGTTTCAACGAAACAACACCTATGTGACGACCCTTCACTTTATGTTTTGTTTCATAGCTCTTCTCGCCATTTAGTTTTTCTTTTCCGTTCACCTTTTCTAATCGAGGATTGATTATAGTTATATTGCTCCGCGGCATATACATATTCAAATATCATTGAAACCTGTAACTGTATAACGTGTATTTCTATATCTGAATAAAAACTTTTGAATTTTTCCTTCCAGTGACAAATTTTTTTCTTTTGTATCTACAATTGTTTTCTTAAGGTAGGTCTTTACCATCTTAACTGCCCTCTCAACCGCACCATTCGACTCTGGATGCCAAGATGATGACGTTGTGAACTTATTGCCATTTACTTTAGCAAAATCTCGTAACTTCTGTGAATTAAAGGGTGGACCGCTGTCCGCCACTAAAGTCTTTGGTAGACCAAAAATTGCAAAATTTCTTTTAAGGGCTTCTATTGTGGTATCTATCTTATTATTATTGATCATTTGAACATCAATATATTTCGAATAGGCATCGTATATTATTATAAATATTTGATTTATAAAATAAAAAATTCTATATGATCTCTTTCATACGGCTTTGAACTTATCGGCCAGGGGATAAGAGTTCTTCCTTGTATCTTATCGTTCGTCTTCAACGTCGCTGTCTATATTCAGCCACCAGACGCATGACCGATCCAGGGACTTCATTCGGACGATCCCTTCATGTCCGTCATGTAACAATTTTAAAATTCGGAGCTGTAGCTTTGATGGCACCACAACTCGATTTCCATAAAAAAGCAGATCATTATCGATCGAAAATTTATACCTCTTTTTAAAATAAGGAACCAGACAGTTTCCCGATACACCATGAGAAGTCCAACCTAATCGATTAAAACTCCAAGCTTTTTGAAAAATCGCATCCTTAGAGGTTTCTTCTGCAATTTCTTTCCTACCAATGGGTAAATCTCCGGCCGCATTCAAAAATTTTATTTCATAAGATTCAATTCATGTTGGTACACTCAGGGGCAATCTGGAAAGGCTGTCAGCACTTCCCATTTTCTCACCTTTCCTATATTTTATCTGTAATTTGTGCATGGACAGAAAAATAGACCAACGCTGCAAGCACACCGCAGATACAACTGAATCGTGTTTTTTAGATCTAAAATGTAACCAATTTGTATTATTAACTGGGAACTGACCTTATTTTAACATTCCCATATTGTTTTCAACCATCTCCATAGCTAGAGCTACTGACTCAGCCTCTTCGAAAGTTTTGTCTTCGCTTAGCAACTTTGCTTGAATTCTCTGGTTCGAAATTCCGCAAACAAAACGGTCCTTGAGAGCCTCGTTTAGAAATTGTCCAAAATCGCAAGTCTCTGCTAGGAACTTTATCTCCACGATGTACTCCGCAATCGTTTCTCCTTCTCTCTGATATCTTTTATAAAACTTGTACCGTTCTGCTACAACAATCTTTTTTGGAGCAAAGTTCTTTGATTATTTGCTCATGTTCTAGCTTTACTGGTGGCTTTGGCACGGTTAATGATTTTAAAATTCTCTATGTGTCTTCTCCTGCTAAACTTATGAACAACGCGACTTTTCTGACATCTTCTTTAATGTCATTTAATAGTAAAAGTTGCTCCATTCGTTCAACATAAGCCTGAAAATCTTCTCCCAGGACATAAGCCTCATTGTTGCCCAACAAGTTTGTAGACATTTTTCACTCAACAATATGCCTTCATAAATAGACATAGATTGCAACTATAGTAATAGCTTTCGTTGTGTTTTCCTGTAGCCATATAATCACTAGAACTCTATTTGAGATTCCTCGCGTTACTCGCCTTCGCATGAATGTGGCAGCGATATCGCCTAACATACAAGTAAACTTTCACCGCTGTGTAAAAGTATGCATGCGGCAAATGATGTTTGCCACTCAAGAAAATTATGACAATTATGTACTGTAATGTCGTATAACTGCGAGCAGCTTTTGGTTTTTTTTTTGAGCCAATAATTCCGATAATTATTTTTAACGTTTTATTATAATTGCGTGCACACCGAATATTTTCCCAAAATTCTCGTCGCCATAAAATGCAATACTCAGGTAAAAATCACCGCTGAAATTGTATAGATAAAATGGCAAGCAGGGCACGTATTAAAACCACAAGCGTTCAGAGATGACTAAAGCCCATTTCAGAATCGGCGCAGCATGCAGCAGAGGTTTGATATCAACTGTTCTACCAACATACTGAGGTAAAAAATAAATTTATTTGAATTTGAATAAAATCTGACAGTGACAGTACAGTAAAGTTTTGAATATTTTAGAAGTTTTTTATACAATAATACATATAATATTCTAATTCTAATAAAAAGTGAAGAACAAATGTAAAAAGTGAAGAACAAATGTACCCCGAGTTAATTACGTCGAAATGTGAAAAGATAGTTGTTGATAAATATTAGAGCAATTTTTTGATCAGCTTACCTCAAGGAATCGCGTGGTATACCGGAAGGTATCCTGATCTGAATCACCCTGTATATACATATATTTCAGGTGAATTGCACTTGGAAACGTATGCTCAACGAGGAACGACAATACGTATAATACATAATATATATAGCTAAATATGTTTTCTCTTTTTATAAATCCACGATTAAAACAGTCACCGAGTACGGAAACGCACACTCACGTGCGCACGCGCACGTGAGTAATAAATTGTGTGCGATCAAAGCGCACATACTCGTGAGTCGTGTGCGATTTTCTTGGGCATTAGCGCACGCGCCCATGAGTGAGTAATTCACAAATTTTTGCACAAATTTCTTACTGCTCATTACTCACGAGTGAGTAATTCACAATAAGACAGCGCACACGAAATTTCAATATAAGAAAGCGCACACTCGCGTGAGTTACATACATTGACCTAAAACGTGACGTAAATCCGACACCGGATCTATCAGATCCAGACTCATACCAAACTGCAATAACAAAACCCATGGCTTGGTAGTGAGAAAGTCTAAAATTCAACTTTCTCACATTTTCATGTTGCAATCGCAACATTCTTTCATTAAATCTAACTTCCCACATTTTCACGTCGCGACGTCAACATTTTCATGAACCATAAAGGTGTCATATTAATTTAGATATAAATTCAAATGTTATCATGAGATACATAAAAAGTGCTTACCTGACAATTAAGAACAGACCAAAAGACAAATTGTAAAAGCTCTAAAGTAAGTAGTAATTAACGAGTCGCGAAGCTTAAATGTTCGAATGAGTAAAGTAGAGTAAATTTAATTGTTGAGTTTTTGTTGATAAAAGATATTTTTGTACGACGGATTTGTGAAGGTAGTGATGGAATAAAAGGTCAATAAATGAAATGAGTAAAACTACAGTCAGTGGAAAGTGTTTTTGTTTCTTTATTCATTCTAATTAAAACTCGTAATCCATCGATTCTGAGTGACGGTCTTTGTTTTTGGATAAAAGGTTTCTCTTCCAGTTTAGCTCTACGATCGGTAAAGGACCACGATCTAACTGGCGCAGTCGGTAATCCTGTTCGGAAGAATTTATTATACGAGCAAATTAAAAAGTGTTTGTGAGCAGTTAACATAAAGAAGTGTGAAACACAGTGGCTTAAAGAGCAATTTACTAAGCGACGCAGAAACGACCACTCAGTAAACTGCACAAGCATACTGGAAGGAAGAAATCGGAGAAATCGAATTATCGACCACAACAGAAGGATGGCACTACCACAGCCAGCAAATATCGTTGAGCAATGCTTAATGACCTTAACGGAGATACTAAATAGGCAGAATCAACCACAGCCTTTAAGACGAAGGATAGAGAAGGACCTGCAGTACCTACCAACATTTGAAGGAAAACCGGGAACTCTGCCCTCATTTATAAGATCAGTTGACAGAGCATTAGCAGAATATGGGAATCAGGCACCTCAAGCTTACATAATAATCTATAATGAGAAGATTTTGGGACCAGCAAAAAATTATCTGGAGACTTCACCACCAACTACTTGGGAAAACTGTAAAAACAAACTAAAATTGCATTATAGGTCATCAAAAGATCAAGGAAAAATTATGCAGGATATTAATATATTAAAAGTAAGTTCAATTTTTGAATTATTAGATAAAATAAGATTTATTATGAATGATATATCAGAGTGCGCAATTTATAGTGAATCTCAAAATGAAATAGTTAATAATTTAAGTAGTGTACTAGTGTTAAAAATTAAAGAAATAACTGCTGGAGCTTTAGCGGCGGAATTAAGTAACAAGTTCAGTTTAGAAGAAATTAGAGTTGTTTTAAATAAATACATTGGTCAAGATGAATTTAATTTAAAGTGGTGCAAAGTAAACCAATCAATAACACACAGACATCATGGACCAAATACCTCAAGACAAAACCATAATAATTTCAGGTATAACGTTAACAATACAGGACAAATACGACAAAATAATTTTAGTAACTCGAGACAAGCACGACAAAATAATTTTACCAATAATTTCGTACAAACACGACAGAATAACTTTAATCATTCTAGCCAATGGCGAAACAATAATTTTAACCCCAATTTTGGACAAAGACAAAATAACTTTAATAATTCTCTGCAGTTGCGAAACAACAATAATTTTTCTAATAATAATTATGAGCAATCTCGTGGTAATTCTTTAGCAAACCATGGAAGTAGACAGTTTAATAGCCGATCAGTTAATAGATTTAATAACAATAATCAAGAGCAACCAATGGAGATTGATACCCTAAGCACAGTAAATGAAGTCAATCAGTTAGGAGAAAAAGATTTTTTTATAAACTAGCCTCGGAAAAAAAGAAAATCTTCATAATTTTAACCATAGAAAATACAAAATATGTCGCTATGTTAGACACAGGATCAACAGTTAGTTTATTAAATTCAAGAAGCGTACAAAATCAAATTTACGAAAAACTAGGAAGGGAAAATATTCAGATCCATACCATAGAAGGGCAGGTACGTAGAGATACGGAATATGTTAAGATAAAATGTCCTGAAGAATTTAGACAACCTCCAAATGCCAGAGTAAGATGGGTAAAAATAAATTTAGATAAAGATTATGACTTTCTGTTAGGAATGGATTGGATAGAAAATAATGTTAAACTAGTAGATATAGAGAATCAAGTAATTACATTAAAAAATAATGAAAAAATACCATTCGCTAATAAAACTATTCAAGAAGAAGTGAATACGCTAGAAGAAGGTGATTTAGGAAGTATAAAATTAGACCATTTGAATGAGGAAGAAAAATCGACGACTTGGAAACTATTAGACAAATATAAAACTCTAATTTTTAAAGAAGGGGATAAACTCACAAATACAACTAGTATAGTACATGAAATTAAAACAACAACAAGTGAACAAATAAATTCCAAGCTGTACCGTTATCCACCTCAACATGAATCAGAAGTGAGAAAACAAATGGAAGAGATGGAGAGGCAGGGAATAATTCGAAAGAGCAATAGTAGATACTGTTCACCTATAATCGTAATCCCTAAGAAAAAAGACAATTCGGGAGTTCAAAAATACCGAATCGTAGTGGATTATAGAAAATTAAACCAGATTACAATTGACGATAAGTACCCACTTCCAAATATCGACAGTATATTAGACAAGTTGGGGAAAGCTCAATACTTCAGTTCCCTGGACCTTGCAAAAGGTTACCATCAAATTCTAATTGCAAAAAAAGACATTGAGAAAACAGCTTTTATAACCCCCTCAGGACTTTATGAATTCGTTAGAATGCCATTCGGGTTAAAAAATGCCCCCGCCACCTTCCAACGGTTAATAAATGAAATACTGAGAGAATATATAAACAGGATATGTGTGGTGTATCTAGATGACATCCTCATATTTTCAACAACTCTAGAGGAACATTTAAATTCTCTAGAACTAATTTTCAAACGCCTAGCCGAGCATAATCTGAAAATACAGGCAGATAAGTGCAGCTTCATGAATAGGGAAACCGAATTTTTAGGGCACATACTAACAACACAAGGAATAAAACCCAACCCGAATAAAGTCGAAGATATTAAAAGAGTTTTATTACCAAAAACGGAAAAACAGTTAAAAAGTTTTTTAGGAATGACTGGATTTTATCGCAAATTCGTTAAAGATTATGCAAAAGTAGCACACCCATTAATAAAATATTTGAAGAAAGACATTAAAATAAACTGCAAAGATCCTCAGTATATAGAAGCCTTCGAAAATTTAAAATTATTGATAGCATCACACCCCATTCTAAGATTTCCTAATTATGCCAAACAATTTGTGGTTACAACTGATGCAACATTTGCCCCGAACAACATCCCCCCCTCACTCTTCATGTTTCAACACAATAGTGAAATCATTTTTTTGCCCGCATTTTCCCACTCGCCACCCACTTTTCGCCTCTTTTGAAACTCTTTCGCTCTTTATTTCTAAACCATACCTCCAATCGGGATGAAACTTTCAGAAACGTTTTCTATACATCCTAAAGATGCTTTTATACCCCCCTCTTCCAGATAGAAAGTGTTTTATTCCAAAGTTATTCGGGATAATAGAACGACCAAATCACACCAAATTCACTTAATCCGCGAATTACGAAAACACATTAACGCTTATTTCTCGCCCAAATTCAAACCGATTTTCAAAATTCTTTTTGCTAAATTCATTGTGATTTTTTTATGATTTTTTGAGACTATTTCGAGATTCGTGGGATCGCGGGTTCCAGAGTTGTGACCCAACTCCATATATTAATATAAAAAAAATTAAATGGTACAAAAAATTTCCCCCCAGGGAGGTGGGACTATTTTTCTTATAAACTACTATTCGTCGAGAATGTTTGTACAAAATTTTATCGACATCAGACTGCGAATACCATTTTTAAAATTAGTTAACAATACCGATACGCGGTTTCACCATACAACGCCATCTAACAAATATTACAGGAAACTTTTTTTCATTTTCCTCACTTTCCTCGCATTCACCTGCTTATAGGTTTTATTCAAAAATTTACTGCATTTAATTATCTTCAATAATCTACTATGTAGTTATTAACTCAACAATTATTGTAATTTTAAAATTTCATTTAGTCCGGGAATTACGGACACCAACTAAATACTATTACTAACTCTTTTTTAACAATTTTTTTCCCCACAATTAAATACTACATAAAATTACTAATAGCACTCTATTCACAGTTAGAATTCATTATGAACAAATTATCGGAGAAAAAAAATTTTCAAATCAATACATTCATTTAGCGATATTCCTCAAAATTTCTCAAATCGGGATTTCGCCTGTTCTAGAGGTGTTACCTTAAACCAACCTAGGTGACAAGTGATTAATGGAGTTGAAAGCTACTGATATCCCCTTTCTTCCATGAACAGCATATTTCTTTTGGATTACATTTCTTTAACCAACTTTGCCTGTAACTGACATCTTACCATCACCATTTGTCTCCATTTACACGAGGTACTTTAAAAGAACGCGTATATAAAATGACGTAATAATTAACCTTTTTTTTTAATTATTTTAGCATCACTAAATAGCAAACCAAATTGCAAACAAACATCAATCAACAGTAACGCTCCACTCGGAACAAATTATTCGGCAAAAAAATTCACCAACTGGATAATCGAAATTCTCAATACATATGAAAATTTAACTGTCTTCACAATCTCTTCATATAAGGGAGGGGTGCGGGGGATGAAATCGAGTAAAGCGATATGAAATGGAAAGCGCTATCCTACACTTACTTTCTATCACACCTATATTCATATGTGAAGTAGCTTTCATTATCAAACTTGCTTCGCCTTCTACACCACTATATGCTAACTGGATTACATTAATACCTGCAAAACCTCCCCCACCCACAATTCCCCTAAATATCATCCGATTTGCAGAATTCTTTCTGCTTATTTTTTTGTAATTTTTTTCTGATTTTATGAGCATATTTTCTTGACCCTCCCGGTAACGTTGCCAAAATTAATTTTCCACGGCCAAAATTTCGGTCTGAAATATACATTTCGAAACTTTATTAAACGAATTGTTGAATAATCCAATTTTGGTATTTTTTGTGAATGCACACGTATTAGAAGATTATCTGTAATTTCAGGAAGATTGGATTTCATTTACCTATTTAAAAAAAATAAAAACTATTCTAATTTTGCAGGCCCACTCAGCGCCACCTACCGGTGGTCTCTGTCAACTCACGGGCATACCTGTTACACAGTTCGATAACCACATACCTCCTCTATCCGCAGCATTTTATCCGAACAAATTTGCTGCCTTCCTTCAGATTCTATACCAATTTAACTGCGGCAACCCCCGCGAAAATTTGCAAATTTGAGCATTTTTCAAGGGTAAGCCCATGAAAAAATCACGATTTTTACTTTCTCCCGTACCTCGGCATGCGGGTACTTTTTGGAAAGGTCTCGGCGAGTACATTACAGAAAATAACTTACTTCTTTATTCCACCACACTTTTAGGTCGATTTGGCGCCAAAAACAGTTATTTTTAAATTACGATTTGCAGATTTTTCCGAAATCACGCCACCTTGCGGGATTTTCGAGAACCATTTCCAACACGTTTTTGTAGGCATAATAATCACTGGTTTATGTGCTATTTCAAAAAATAAATCCCACTCAAATAGGACATTCCTTCGAATAGTTACAAACATATACATCACCTGAGTACATAATCGTCGGCGCAGGACACATGAATTGTTTGCGTATTACCAAAATCAAATCGTGTCAAGTTTTACATTTTATTTTTCAATAATTAAATACTACATAAAATTCCTAATAGCATCCTGTTTACAGTTAGAATCCATTATGAACAAATTATCGGAGAAAAACAATTTTGAATTAAATAAATTCATTAATGGATATTCGTACAAATTTATCATTTCCCCAATTCATCTGTTCTGACCGAGTTACCTTAAAGCAACTCAGGAGAAAAATTATCAATGAAATGAAATGCTGTTTTTTTCCCCCTACTTCCTATTTATAAAATATCTCTGCCCAATTTATTTTCATAACACAAGTTTGCCTCTTACTGGGGTCCTAACATCACCATTTCTCTCCATTTACGGGGTTTCTTTGACAATAAGATGTGTACAAAATTACGTAATAATTAACTTTTTTTTATTTTAATTCTTTTGTTACCAATAAATAGTACATCTAATTCAAAATATATATCAATCAACAGCAATGGTCTATTCAGAACAAATTATCTGGTAAAATAATTAACCAACTGTATATTAAAAATTTCCTATATACATATATATATGGAAATTTAAATTTTTTTACATGATAGGAGGGAAAGGGTGAAGAGGATCAAGTCAAGTAAGGTGATATGAAATGGAAAGCGGATATCCTACAATTACTTTATATCACACACACATTCTGCCGTATGATTAGTTAATTTTAATCAACCTTACTTATTAAAGCCATAAACTGATAAAGTTAAGTTCAAATGGAGGACCTTCAATCTAAAATTGTTTTATCAGGTTTTCGAAGATACAGAGATAATTCAAGCGTATATTTATGGTTAACATTACAATTTTCTACTTTCTGTCCTTGTGAGATCATTAATTTTTACATACAAATATTATTACTAATGTATGGCTCAGATATGTCGATTGAAATGATGCTGTCCTTGCTTAACAATTTCTAAACCTGCTCAGATCATAACTTTTTAATTTTAATTTATCCATGCATGCATACATTTATTTTATATGTAGATACATAAATATTTCTATGATGGACGATTCAGATATATCAATTTACCTGAACATGGATTTACTTCAAAATTCTTGATCCTTAATACATACATACATTTCCTTTCTGGGCGGATACATAAATACTACACACAAGCATGAGTCATTTATATATCGATTGAAATGAACATGCACTTACCTGAACATCAATGAGCCATATGTTACCTTTTAGGTACGGTGAATTTTAATACATACATACATTTGCTTTGTAGGACGATGCACAAATATTTAACACCCATCCGACTCGCAAATTTTCCTTCAAATTAACATTTAATTTCTTATTTCTCACCTTGGTTAGGTGGTCATTTTTGGGTACTGCAAATTTTAATACATACATACATTTATTTTGTAGGTGTATTTTTATTCATGTACGACTTAAATTAGCACTACTGATCGCGATGTATATTCATTTCGTGGAACGGATAATTTTTATATCTATAAAACAGATTAATGTATAAATTCGAGTAATGTAATGGAAAATATATTTCCCTTTCGGTTCCTATTCTAAATCATATATATTATTTTTATCAATAAAAAATATTTTAAACGATAAAAATGTATTACGTGTATACGAAAATTATCACAATCGGAATGAAGGGCCAACGGCTGTATGGGATTTAATGGAAAAAAATTATACAAAATAAACTGAGGCTGTGCTATATTTATTTAATGCACTATTTTCGGATGATATTACATTCTTTTCACTCATGTGCGGCTCAGGTATTTCTATTGAAATGATCATATTCTTGATTAACAATTTCTAATCCATTATATCAGTTATGTACGGTTCACATATGTCCATTGAAATTAACAAGTCCTTACTTCTGTCCATATGCTAATTTTGAGGTATGGTGACCATTAACACATACATACATTTACTTTGCGGATACATAAATACATCAATCGACTCAGATATATGTCGATATAAAATGATCATGCATTTACCTAAGCATCTCTGATCTTTGCCATACATATATTTACATTTCTGTACGTTTAATTTTAATACATACATACATTTACTTTGTGGGCGGATGTATAAATATTTCACACATATACGAATCGGTTATTCAAATTAAGATGTACTGCCCTAACCATTTCTAATTTTCGCTATATTGTAATTTGTATCTGTTGCAAATTTTAATCCATATATTCATTTATTTTATATGTGTATATATAAGTATTTCACTCATCTAAAAAGATCTTTATATGCATGTAATATATACCAATATATTTTTCCATTAAAATATTTTAGCTTTAATAGAAAATATTTTTCCGCAACATTCCAAATCAATGAATTAATGTGGAAAGTGTATTTTAAATAAATAGAAAATAATTTTCCTTTGCATTATAAATCCATTAATTAAAGTGGAAAGCGTATTTTAATAAAAATATTTTTTTTTTTATTATTTAAAGTTTGTCAAGTTATAAACTCAATATTATTGAATTAAAATTTTATTTTTTCTTTAAGTAAAAACAGAAATATAAAACAAAATTTTGTGGTGTTAAGATAAAGTGTCTTTGTACTTTTTTGTGCCTCCTGCACTGACTGCATTTATATATTTGATATTAGACAGCAAAACTGTAAGGTGCGTAGTGTAATTTTAGGATTATTTAAATTTTTTTCGAGTGATAAAAATTAATATAATTAAATTATAATTTTATATTTTATAAATAAATAAATATATAGCAATAACATAAAATTCGTTAATAAGGTAACGTCCATATATTAAATATTTCGTGTGTTCTTTTGTGTCCCTGCACTTACGTAATTATACATTTCTGCAGAGTTTTGTTTTCTTCGTCAAAAGGGGTGGCTGCCTTACTTCATTTATATTTTCTATTTACAGAATTAAATTTTTTCTTTTTAATTTACTTTTAACTATAACTTACGTTTATCGCCAATATTTCTTAGAGCTGAAATATTTATTCATTTTCTTTATTTTTATTTATTCCTTTAATATATAAAGTTTTACAGTTAATTTCGTTCATTCTACGAGGCGTTCTTTTGTAGTAGCAGTGCACAAAATAACATATACAGGGTGTCCCAGACTAATGCTGCAACATTTTTCCAAATGATTCCTCTCGTCCAGACAAGCAAAAAATTGTATGGCAGGGGGGGGGGGGGCAAAATGTCACCCTACCGACTTACAGGGTGATTAGTAAAATATGCTCTTTTTTCACTAAACACCCTATATCTTAAAAAGTACAGGGTGTACGGTCTACTTGAAGACGGCATTGTATGCAGAACCTTAGGGTCTTTCCTGTGAATGTTAAACCACCACCACACCCCTCCCCACTCCAGAGTTATGACGCTTCAAAGTCAAAAATTAGTTTTTTATTATTGTTATTATTTTAAAACTACCCCCATTAACATACCTTTTTGTTACAAAATTTCGAAAGCCCAGAGCCTCTTCTTTAATTTAACCCATTACACTTATATTCTATCTGTAACGGTTAAGGAGTTATCAGCGCTTAATCTCGCACCTATTTACTGCCTAAAAACATAGAATTTCTTGCCTTAGTAACTGAAAACAAGTCATTTTAATACACCTTTGCGTAGTTTTGTCTGAGAAGATCATAGCAATCAATGCAATCTTATACTTTATCAGCTATAAAAGAAAAAATCTACATGTTTTTCCTTCAGTTGATTTGTAATTTCATTTAAGTTGAAGTACAATTATATCAATGTCTTGTTTTTCTAATAATGAATATCGCAATATGATTGTCACATACGTGAATTGTAATTACAACTCTTCTGAAGCTTGCAGAAGATATCAGGAGAGATATCCCTTACGTCGTCAGCCAAATAGAGGAGTTTTCACGAGGATCTTCAATGAGTTGGGACAAAGTGGGAGCTTCCGACATCACCACAGGGATACAAATCCAAGTAGATCAAACGTCCAAAATGAGCAAGACATGATAATACGAGCTATTGAAAGAAACCCTGGAATAAGTGTCCGGCGCCTTTCCATCCGTTTTGGGATCCCTAGGACTACCGTCAGCAGGATAATTCGGGAGCAGCAACTGCATCCATACCACTACACACCCGTTCATGGTTTGATGCCTGTAATCCGCGGGAGAGATTTTGCCGGTTGATCCTGCATTGTTTGGTGGATGAGGATAATTTCCTCCGACGAATACTGTGGACGGACGAAGCCTCGTTTCATAGGTCAGGAAGTATAAATTTGCATAATTTGCATTGGTATGCAAGTTCAAATCCGCACAGGCCATTGCAAGTTTACTTCCAACATCGATTTTCCGTCAATGTCTGGGCCGGAATGTTGGATAACATATTGATTGGTCCTTACATTTTTGAACAAACGCTGACAGGGGAAAGATATCTGGAGTTTTTACGAAACATACTGCCCGAACTTCTAGAAGATGTAACGCTAGATACTCGACGTGTAATGCTGTTTCAACAGGACGGAGCGCCTCCTCAGAGTAGTAATGCAGTAACGCGGTGGTTGAATACTCATTACCCCAGGAGGTGGATAGGACGGTTTGGATACATCCCTTGGCCAGCAAGATCTCCAGATCTAACTCCACTGGACTTTTATGTATGGGGCTATGTTAAAAATATAGTCTATGCTACGGAGATCCAAACATTGGATGAATTGAAAAGGCGGATCTCGGATGCCTTCGAACAACTTCGGGAGAACTTGCACGAAATCGATATTTCGGAGGAAGTGCGAAGGCGTATAAGTTTATGTAGGTAAGTTAGGGGCTCGCACTTTGAAAATTTATTATAAAAATTTTAAATTAGTTTAATTTTGTAGTGTAATAGCTTTTGAGTTATTTATAATTATTAATTTAAGTGCTTAGTACAGTAAGTTAGTTTAAGTTCAAAATCATTAATAAAACGTGTAATAAAATTAATATCTTTTTTCTTTTCATCACTTATGAAAGGATGTGCAGTTACCATTCTGTGATGTAATCAGGTATACAAATCCGCTATGATCTTCTCAGACAAAACTACGCAAAGGTGTATTAAAATGACTTGTTTTCAGTTACTAAGGCAAGAAATTCTATGTTTTTAGGCAGTAAATAGCGCTGATAACTCCTTAACCGTTACAGATAGAATATAAGTGTAATGGGTTAAATTAAAGAAGATGCTCTGGGCTTTCGAAATTTTGTAACAAAAAGGTATGTTAGTGGGGGTATTTTTAAAATAATAACGGAAAAATTTAAAAAAAAAAAACCTAATTTTTGACTTTGAAGCGTCATAACTTTGGAGTGGGGAGGGGTGTGGTGGTGGTTTAACATTCACAGGAAAGACCCTAAGGTTCTGCATACAATGCCGTCTTCAAGTAGACCGTACACCCTGTACTTTTTAAGATATAGGGTGTTTAGTGAAAAAAGAGCATATTTTACTAATCACCCTGTAAGTCGGTAGGGTGACATTTTGCCCCCCCCCCCCCTGCCATACAATTTTTTGCTTGTTTGTTAAAATAATATAATACAAATTTATGTTAGGTTATTTATTATATATATTACAAATAGATAAAAAAATCTTTTTACATACATTAATTTTTATAGAATTATTATCAATTTCACACTTTTCCATTTTTTCCATTTCTTATTTAATTACATATGTATATTACATTTCCATTTAATTTTTAATTTTTTCAATTAAAAATGCCAAAGAGAGCAAGAGGATATAAATGGACTAAAAAATCCAAAAAAATTAAAACAAATATTCCTGAAGATATTCCCGTTGAAGGGGATGATCCTGATCACCCTCACCCACCAGTTAATATTCCTGCACCATCTCTTAGGGGGCAGATAGCAGAATTTATTATTGATGATGACGATCGTCATCGCCCTCAGCATCGCCCTTATGCAAATATTTCCTCATCAAGTGAGGATGAACCCTATTTTAATATTCATATACCACCTGTTAGGGGCCCCAATGAAGTTGGTGGTGAGGCTTGGCTTAATGATCCAAGTGTTAATGTTGGTGCCGGCCGTTCTAATTGGATTGATGATCATATTGTAGATAATGTCGGCCCCAATTTTAATTCGAATCAACCTAGAAATTTCAGCCCTATACCTGTTCTTCCTACTCAACAGCATATTTCAGGTGTTGATGATCAAAATGTAGAAATTCAGCAACCATATGTTCATCTTTCTAATACTATTTCAATTCCAAGAAATAATTTTCAACTTCCAATTGCTTGGTGTGGAATGATTCCCCCAAGCAACTTGAATGAACATTATTGCGGTGCCCTTAGAAATGAATGTCATTTTTGTAATGCATTATATTTCGATAGTGAGAGGACATCTAAACGAACTTATACTCATTGCTGTTCACAAGGAAAAGTGACAGTTCCTCCATTGCAATAAACTCCCGATTATCTAAAAGGTTTGATGAATGGCACGCATCCATTATCTAAAGCTTTTATAAAAGATATCAGGAAATATAATAGCATGCTGTCTTTTGTTTCAATAGCAGCTTCTTTAGCTAATACATTTCCTGGTAGAGGCCCTTTCGTTTATCGTATTCATGGCATGATGTATCATCATATGTCTCATGGTGTGCGAAATGCCAATAATGCGCCTGCTAAATTTGCTCAACTTTATATTTATGATGCAGAGGACGCCATACGGGAACGTATGAATTTCGATGGATCAATAAATGAAGAAATTCTGAGAAATTTAGATAGTCTGATCAGGCAAGTAAATCGTTTTGCTGCATCCTTCAGAAAAATGAAGGATGTCGAAGAGCAATTACAGTCAAGACGTGGAGGCGAGGATGCGATAAAGGATATTCGAATGTGGTTTGTTCACCGGCATAATATGAACACCTCAGTTCATAGAGGAAGGTTAAATGACCCTGTATCAACAGAAGTGGCAGTAATTTTTAAAAGCCCTTCTGGTGCACCTCAAGGAATCCCGCTAATGTGTGTTTATCCGATTGGATCAGGTTTCAAGACATTAAAGCGAATTCATCCGTTTTGTGATCCACTATCGTATGTCATATTTTTTATAAATGGCGAGATAGGTTGGGATTCAAATACTGGAATAAGTGTTCTTCAATATTATAGCTATAGATTATCTGTTCGCAGTGATGAATTTAATATAATCTTACGCGGCTCTAAATTATTACAGCAGTATATAGTAGATGCATTTTGTTGCATTGAAGGTACCAGAATTGATTATAGAAATTCACATCAGCTGCAGTTGCGCACTGATTCTTATCAAGGCGCTATGGATCATCTTCAGAATATTGCATCTAATCTAAATGTAAGAGCAGGCATACCGAAAATATTGCCATCTACATTTAGTGGTAGCCCTAGAAATATGCAGCAAAATTTCCAGGATGCTGTGGCAATATTTCGGAAATATGGTAAGCCTGACCTTTTCCTTACATTTACGTGTAATCCGAATTGGAGGGAAATTAAAGAGAACTTATTTCCTGGTCAAAAGCCTGCTGATCGACCGGATCTAATAGCACGCGTTTTCGATATGAAGCGTTTTGCTCTTCTTGAAGATATAACAAAAAATGGTATAATGGGAAAAGTTGTTGCCCATTTACATGTTATAGAATTTCAGAAAAGAGGCCTTCCACATATGCATCTTCTGATAATTTTATCAGAAGAGCATAAGATTAGGGATGCAGAAACTGTGGATAAAATTGTTTGTGCGGAAATTCCAGACAAACAATCAGATCCACAGTTATATAATATTATTTCATCGAATATGATTCACGGCCCCTGTGGACCATTGAATCGTAATTCGGTATGCATGATTGAAGGTAAATGTTCGAAGGAATATCCAAAAGCTTTTCAAGATCAAACTTTACTCAACAATAATGGTTATCCAGTATATCGTCGTCGGGATAATGGACGATATATAACAGTTGGATTAAACAGAATTGACAATAGATGGATTGTACCGTATAATTCATATTTGCAAAAAAATATAATGCGCATATAAACTTAGAGATTTGCAGTTCTATTAAATCTGTAAAATATCTATTTAAATATGTTTATAAAGGTCATGATTGTGCATCAATTATTTTTATTGATGCAAATGATGTCCTTCAAAGAGATGAGGTTAATGCATATTTAAATGCAAAATTCGTCTCAGCGCAAGAAGCATTTTGGAGAATTTTTAAAAAAACTCTTTACCATCGATCCCACGCAATTATACGCTTACCTATTCATTTACCTTTCCAACAAGCTGTTGTATTTACGGATAGAACAATCCGCGAGGTAGTCGATAGAGATTCAGGAACAAATACTCATCTTACGGGATATTTCGAATTGAATCGGAATGATTCATACGCTCGGCAATTTTTATATACCGAAATTCCCATACATTACGTATGGAGGAACAATATATGGCACAAAAGGCAACGTGGGTCGGATAAAATTATACCACGAATGTATTCTGTTAGTGTTCGTGATACTGAAAGGTATCATCTTCGAATACTTTTGCATTATGTTCGCGGTCCAAAAAGTTTTGAAGATGTACGAACATACCGCGGTATTCTATATCCTTCCTTTAAAGATGCCTGTATTGCCAGAAATCTTTTGGAAGATGATATGGAATGGCAAAGAGCTATGCAAGACGCATCATTATGGCAAATGCCAAGAGCTTTGCGGCAATTATTTTCGACAATTTGTATATTTTGTCAGCCTCAAAGTCCTTTACAACTTTGGGAAGAATTTAAAGATGTACTTTCTGAAGATTTTTTGCAAATATGTAATAATTCACAACAAAGTTTTCAACGAGCTTTAATTGAAATCGGGCAGTTATTAGCTCATCACGGAAAAACTTTGGATGATTTCAATTTGCCTTCAATCCCTCAATCCCTTATTATCGATAACTTAGATAACTATGATCGACAACAAGAAAATGAAGAATTTTTGAGAAATTATGACTTATTAAATAGAGAGCAGGAAATATTTTTCGATGCGGTTATGACTTCGTACAATTCAACATTATCTGATGATAAACTTTTTCATTTGAGTGCTTTCGCGGGAGCAGGAAAAAGTTTTTTGTTGAATTGTATTTTACATAAATTTCGGTCAGATGGCCTAACTGCAATTGCTGTTGCGTGGTCCGGTATTGCAGCGATATTATTGAATGGCGGTACTACAGCCCATTCAAGATTCAAAATACCAATTCCATTGACTGAAAATTCAGTATGTCGTATTAAGCCAAATTCCCGTGAAGGCGCATATCTTAGACAAGCTAAGATTATTATTTGGGATGAGTGCACCATGATACCACATTTAGCTTTAATGGCTGTTAATAGGTTATTTCAAGATATCATGGGAAATAACTTGCCATTTGGTGGAAAAGTTGTGATATTGGCTGGAGATTGGCGTCAAATTTTGCCAGTCTCATTACATGCGAATAAAACAACTACAATTGAAAGTTGTATAAAATACTCTCCCCTTTGGCAACATTTTCGACAATTTACATTGTCACAAAATATGCGCACTGATGCTTCAGAAATACAATTTTCTAATTGGTTATTGAAGTTAGGAGATGGTCTACTTCGAAATCAATATGGATTAACCACATTCGTGGATAGAGATGTGATTGAAATTCCAACCGAAAATATTGTGAATGATTGCATTATTCGTGATGTTTTCGGTGATGATATTTCAATTATTTCTGAAGAAGACCTTATATTACGTTCAATTTTAAGTACAAGGAGTGATACTGTATCTAAAATTAATGAAGATGTTTTATTAAAGTTCCCGGGTGAAACTAAAACATATTATAGCGCTGACTCTATTTGGTATGATGATTCGGAAGAGCAAGATATGTATCCTTTAGAATATGCTAATGCACTGACTCCTCTTGGTATGCCTCCTCATAAGCTTAGTTTAAAAAAAGGGGCAATTATTATGCTTTTGAGGAATCTGAATACCAAAGCGGGATTATGCAATGGAACTCGGTTAATTGTCAGAGAGCTTTTGGACAATGTAAAGACGCCGAGATAGCAACCGGTTCAAATAAAGGTGACAGAGTATTTATACCGCGTATTACATTGGAGCCATCTGATACAAATTTGCCTTTTAAATTAAGGCGACGTCAATTCCCCATCAGACTTGCCTTCGCTATTACTATTAATAAAGCGCAAGGTCAAAGTTTTAACAAGGTTGGAATTTATTTGGAAGAGCCAGTATTTTCTCATGGAATGCTATATGTGGCTTTCTCAAGAGCAAGAAATTCGTCTTCTGTTCGCGTTAGTGTTAGAGACACAACCAGACAGGGCAATTTATTGCTAAACTCTGAGAAAGTTTTCACAGAAAATGTAGTATATAAGGAAATATTTGATCTTTAAATAAATTCATTTATAATTTCTGCACCGCTTTCCTGTCTCTCTATCACATGATTTTCTTTGCTTCTATTATCCCTTGCCGTGTCTTAAAATTTTTTGCACCTTTACTATCCATTTTATCAGTACATAATCTGCCACCTTTATTGACCCTTATTTTATTTTTTTTATCTGGCCCATTCTCTTGCTTCAGTAATTTTGTTTTCCTTTTTTTGGGATTTTTTTCTTGATTTTTGAGATTTTATAATCAGTGTTATGAAATTTTAATTATACAACGCAAATCTACTGCTTTTTTCTCTTATCATTATTGAAATAATTTTAATTATGTAAAACAAAATTGCTGTTTTTATTATTTAGTAATATGTATTTTCACTTAGAATTATAATTTTATTTTATATTATTTTATTATATAATTTATCTAGAATTTCAGTTTGTTGTAAAACTAGATATTAAGTAATAAATATTTTCCATTCTTAGTTTTATTCATGGTTATAGGCCTCTTGGGGAACCTACCATGTAAAAAAAAAGGTAGCGCGCCAAAATGGATACCTCATGGGTGGTGTGGAAATTTCCATATATTATTACATATTTCCTCTTCCTATACTTTTTAATCTTTCTATCTATCATCATTAATTAACATGTAATCTCATCTTACTCTCTCATCAGCATTTTCACTGCATACAGGAATTAGTGCGACATGAACTTGGATCGCAACAATAATCTCCAATCCACCTCACCTTTCCGTCAATTTGGCGCCGAAACCCGTTATTTTTGAATTGCTGAAACCACATTTTTGCTAACTTATGCCACCTCTCGGGACTTTCTTCAACTAATTCCAACATGTTATTGCAGCTGTAATAATCCTTGAGATGTCTGCCATTTTCCACAATTTATTTCATGCCAATAGGACCATCTCTCCCGCCTCCCCCCTCTTTAAAGGAAAATGGAAAATGGGAAAATTCATAAATAAAATCTATACATTGTTCCACTCTTTTCAACATAACTTCACTCCCTCTGCTCCGATTTTATTCATTATTTTTTCGTGTAGTAGCCAGCCGATCCCCCCATCCCATGGACAGTCGTCTGAACCCCTCTCCATCGCGCAGCGTAGCAAGCGGGCATTTACTAGTAGCCTACGAGGCGAAGTACTCTGAAATATTAGATGAACTGTCGGGATATTATAGCAGTTATTCGACTGCTGATCACTTACCTCGAATAGTTGTAGTTGGTGATCAGAGCATTGAATTCATTATGAGAATTTACTTTTGAATTATGTATGTAAATATTTAATTAAAAATTTTACATGTAATTGTGTTAAGTGTATATCTATCCACTTTTAAATAAATGAAATCCTATAAAGTTGTTTATAATCATTTTTACTATCCGATGAACATTTCTTCAAATATATGCGAAAAACCACTTCAAAAATCAAACTTACACAGAGAGGTGATCATACGAAATTACATACGAGCATTCATTTAGGGTATCATAAGAATTGGTCTGAAACCAATTCTACCGTTTTTACTTGTTTTTAGAAACAATTTAATACACAGAACCCAAATGTGTAACAATCGTAGCCAAACAAATTCTACCTGGCGTGATCGTCGTCAGGGTACAAGAAACCTTGACGACTCGAACAATAAACCGACTGTTTAAAGTAGCCGAAATTCTCGAAAAATATATTGAGGGCAGGTGTAGGATACATTACAGAATATATATAGGTTTAGCTGCAGTGTAGGTAGAGTAGAATACAATAGGGTAAGGACAATTAGCAACGGCGACAGCGTTTTTAATGCCTAACTCAATATAAATAAAGCGTCGAAAGGTAGAAGCAGGGCAGTTTTGAGTTCGAATTTTGAGTGGACGGCCGTCGAGTTGGCTTATTACAAATGGAGGAAAAAATAATTGAATGTGTAAAGGAAAACGATTTGTTGTATATCAAATCCAATTTAATAGGTTAAAAGAAAAGAAATGGTTGGAATTATCAGAAAAGTTAGGAACTGGTGATAAGTATGGAGCATGAAACTCATTACATTTAAATACTTTTTCACGAAAAAATATATAGTTCCACAAGTAAAAAGCAGGTGGAGAACCCTAAAAGACGCCTTCTTCAGGGAGGACGCAAAAAGAAACCAGCCTTCTGGAAGTGGAACAATTCAATTTACGGCCTGGAAATATTACGAATCTTAAATGTTTCTTAAAGATAGTCGACAATGTAGACCGTAAGTACCTAAATTATCTTAGCATGCATATCGTGAAATGATGACCTGATTAGAATGTTAACATTAACTCATTATTAAGAATTTTGAGCTAAAAAATCGAATTAGTTTAACGCACCTTTTCCGCTAAAATTAAATTCGTAAAATAGTAGCTTGTTATATTAGTTGGGAATAATAGGACAGTTATCCTGAAATATACGTGTTTTTATTCCCTTTACAGATTACACACAAACATTGAACTGGATGATTCACGAGACTCCTTGAAGTCAGTAGAGATAGAAGAAGATTTATTCAATACTTACATCGAAGAAGACTTCAGTCTTGAAATGGTAGACGAGTTCACTCCATCACACAGTAGCACTCCTGATATAAATACAACCGGCCGTTCAAACACCCCAGAAGGCATAGCACCTAGGCGACGTAAACTGGATAAGGAAGTCCTAATAAGAAATACTCAAAACCAAATGGCTGCCATACTATCTAAGTTTGAAGAAAAACTTGATAGTGCTAAAAGCCCAAGTACCGTCAAGCTTTTCTTTAATACTTTAGGTAGTATGGTTGAAGAAGCCAATTTAAGTTTTGAGGACTTTTGTGACCTGAAAAGCAAATTGCTGAGAGATGTGCAAGAGCATATTTTAAAATATAAACAAAAAAGTGATAAATAAAGTATTTTAGAATTTAACATATTTTATTTAAATACAAATAATATCCAAATTAACCAAACGTCATTTTTATGCAAGATTAATTAGCTTGGGTGTTATACTTCGAATATAAATATTCTTTCAGCTGATTACGAATACGAAAAGTGTCTTTTGTGGCATTGTGTTCACTTATAAGATGGCACTGTTGAAGGGGCTCAACTGTTCGTCTCCATTGACCCGGAATCAAGTTTCTATCGTGATAATGATCAATATAATATTCTAGACAATAAGCTTGATCATTCAACTTTACATAATTATGTAAAACTACAATTGCTTTTATAATTATTTCCGCGTTTTTAGGATGACAATCTAAAGAATTGTTCAATATTCTCCATCTGGCGCACATTATTCCAAACGTGTTTTCAATTATTCTTCTTGCCGCTGATAATTTTTAATTAAAAATCTCTCGATCTCTGTTCAGAGCTCTTCCTGTATATGGACATTCTTTTTTAGTGGGAATGCAGCATCAGCCACAAAAAAATGGGGAAGTACAATGTCCGAATCTGGCAATGCTCTATCCGCGGGTAAAGGCAATTTACTTTCCAAAAAACCTCCCAAAGAACTGATATTTCACACGAAACCGGTCTTCTTCATAATTGTCGTGATATACAGGGTGTTTCCTCCATTATAGTCAATAGAGCAGGGTGATAGTACTCACCTAGATACGAAAAATTGTATATCCATGGGTACCGTTTCGGAGTTACAGGTTAAGATAAAAATTTCGTTTTTCAAAAAAGATCCTGTATCTTAAAAAGTACAGGGTGTACGGTCACCAACGAAAGCTAATTTTATGCAGAACTTCATGGCCTTTCCGCTCAACCAGCCCGGTACTCCTATCCTCTCAATAGTTATTTCCGGTCTAAGCTAAAAATTTCGGATTTTCTTACCCTTTTCTTTTACCTCTATTTTTTTTTTTTCATAAATTTTCCGAAATCCTTAATCAGCTTTAGAGGATGACCGTGGAGAAAAGTATAAGAAATTACTTGTTTCGTTCTAAAAAACACCAAAAAATTTCCAGTTTTGCTCTACTGCTTCTTAACTTGTTATTAAGTATGTAATTTTGTATGTGTGTGGAAGTTTGATTTTTGAAGTGGTTTCTCGCATATATTTCTAGAACGGTTCATCGGACAGTAAAAATGATTATAATCAAAGAACATCTAACAGAAAGAATACGCATCTCGTATATTGAAAAGTTGTGTATGGCGGGTCGTTCCATCACGACCCGCTCTGACAAATTCTATGAAAACTCTGCTTTGAATGACGGCCCGCCGCCAGTCAACAGTGGTGAGTGGCGGCTGACGGATCGTCATCGTCAAAGCACCAGCACAGCACCATAGCCGGAGGCCAGAGCCTGCACTCTGCATCATGCCCATGCATTGCATTGTGTGTTCTTTTTGCTTCTTTGACCTTTTCTCTAAGAAACCGGTTTCATCAAGAATACTTTGTTTGAGAGAATTTTAATTTGCATTGCATTGTAGTAGACGAGCGGGAGAATAGTAAGCTGAGCTGATGGGATAGGAATTGGTGGGCGACAAGCAGTCTAGTATTATAGTCAGTTGCATTGATTCATGTGTCATGAATGTAGGTAGACAAAATATGCTGTGCAAAAGTTTTTATGAAAAATTTTCGAGTGCCAAAATTAATAGAAAAACCGGCTCGCCTCTTCAGCTAGGCAGCATTATGAAATATAAAACTGTTCATGGATGCTCGCGTCGGTGTGTGTATACCTGTGGGGTGGTGGAGAACAGAGAGAATAGAACAATATTCTCTCAGTCTAGAATCTTTGTTTCTTCCCGCCTGTTACCTCCCGACCTCATCATCAAATAACCATACAACTTGTGCATTTTTAGAGGCCAGATGAAGCTTCTTGTTAAGTTATATTGTCGGTGATACTGCATAACCGCGAGATTAGTAATATCATAATCGCGAATGTGAATAGAGTAGCAAAATCAAATTTTGAAGTTAATGGTAACGTAGCTAAGAAACTACAACTTGGAACTTATGAACTGATCTACAAGATGCTCGTACGCAACAGAACTAGTTTGAAGAATAAACTTTTACATATGTACGTAAGTACCAATGTTTGACAAAAAGAAAGAGGAAGAATACTTAACTCTTCAACGCCAGCAAAGGATCTATTGTAAATACAAAGGAAAGGATCTGTGAAATCCGTACATGTATTGGAACTATGCAAATATAAATGAATATAGGTATGTCCAAAAGAAAATTCAAGATAATACATTTATTATACTCTAAAGCAGGAATACCTATACCATGTGCATGTATGATCTTTGTGTATATATAATTATTTCAATTTAAGAGGAAGTTCCAAAATAACAAATTCATTATAGATCTAAAGAGGAAGATCTGTAAACCTTGCGTGTATTATAATTGTGCAAATATAAATATATAAATCCAAGAAAGAAAAAATATATAAAAAAACCATTGATAATCTTATGATACCAAGGCGTAGAGCTGAAGAATAGCGCGTATTAAATCTGTGCGCTCATGAATACGTAAATTCGAAGAAATCTCAAAATATTGACTTTATGGTACTAATTGTGCGTGTAGGATATTCGTTCGAGAAAAGAAAAATTCGAAATACTACCTTCTATAATAAATTCAGAGAGAAAGATCTCTAAATTGTGCGCTATACCAATATATTAATTCAAAGAAAATTCAAAATAATAATTTTTATTATAAATCTATAGAGGAAATACCTATGCTTTGTGCGTGTATGATATTTGTGCGTGATAAGTGTATACTTATGGAAATATGAATATATAATATATCCATATATATATGTTCGACAGAAAATTCAAAAATAATACTTTATTAGAGATCCAATGAAAGATCTATAAATTGATTCAAAGAAAATTGACAATAATAAGTTCTATTATAAATTTAAAGAAGAAATACCTATTCTTTGTGCGGGTATATTATTCGCATATATAAGTATACTATATATGTTCCGTCCACATATAAAATCCCTCGATGCAGCTTCCTTCCCTAGTTTACATTTCCTAAAAAGATACAAAAAAAGGAACACAAAGAATTTCATCTTAAAATAATTTAAACAAAAATACTTATCTAATATAAGGGAACTTCCTCCCTTTGGTCCAACGCCGTCCTGGCGCTTGCTCCATGATATTTCACCTGGAAATAAACAAAAAACTCTTATAAATAACTAATAATATTAATAAATATTACAAACTTACCATTTCTCAAGCTTCTCTCCGATTATATACGTTGACATGTCAAAATGTCAACATATCACATCATATGTTCTCGCCTTCAGAGTTCAGTGCAACTCAATGGTCTCATATGACGTCACTGCGGGACGCCGCCATCAAAGTATAACAACTTTGAGAACGAGCGTTGTCAAGGCAACCTATCATGAAGCCGAAGCGTAGCGGTTCGCGGCGGCTATAAAAAGGCGACGAGCTGCAGCAGAATTATCCATTCCCAATTCAGAATTTGATCTGAAAACATCAGAATTTACTCTGATTTTCCTAAATTATCCAAACCTAATTTTGTTTCCATCTAAGTAGGAATTTACTCCTACTGCAGAAATTTAATTCTGCTAATTCCATCCCATATCGAAGTAGGAATTTACTCCTACTGCAGAAATTTAATTCTGCTAAATCCATCCCACACCTAAGTAGGAATTTACTCCTACTGCAGAAATTTAATTCTGCTTATATTTTATCTCCCACCTGAGTAGGAATTTACTCCTACTGCAGAAATTTAATTCTGCTTATATTTTATCTCCCACTTGAGTAGGAATTTACTCCTACTGCAGAAATTTAATTCTGCTTATATTTTATCTCTCACCTGAGTAGGAATTTACTCCTACTGCAGAAATTTAATTCTGCTTATTATTATTTTATCTCTCACCCTGAGTAGGAATTTACTCCTACTGCAGAAATCTACTTCTGCTTTAATTTGATCTTACGTCTAAGCAGGAATCTACTCCTGCTGCAGAAACATACTTCTGTCATTATAAATATTTTTGCATTACTGCTACCGTGCTTTTACGTGTAGCACAAAACTTCTATTATATTAATAGTAGATTTTCCTCTCTCTTTTTAGAAATAAGGGGAACAAACCTCAGCGGGAGTATCGTCTTTTACTGAATTTATTTGTTGAATTAATATAGTGATAGTATTGAATTTTGTAGTAGGCTAGGTTAATTTTAAGCATTGAATTATGTCTTCATAGGTTAAGTTTTGTTTGAATTTGTGATAATAGTTGTAAGCAATTGAATAAATTTTATATTTGAATTGAGACAAAGCTGAGTTATCCTTTTACAACCGGCACCCCCCTTTAGCTTGAGCACAGATCTCACATTGGTCCTTTAGAGCCGGATAACTCAGCTATTCAAATATAGAATTGAGAAAAATATTGCTTATTACATCACAGTGAGAAAAACTAAGCCTCTCCATTCAAAATGTCTACAGATAACGAATCTGACATCGGGGACGTGACCATTAGCTCAGTATTAGAGTTGGTTGAGTCCCCAAAAACAGGTCAAAGAGTTAATGGAAGACCTATTTAAAAGGCATCAAAGAGAAGGCAGGAAAAAGACTGTCAAATCGACAGAGAAACGTTTACAAACGTTTACCGAATATTGGAAAGAATTCCAAACACGGCATAGGGTAATTCAAAAGAGAGCGACAAAGGAAGATCGCAAATTAGAATATTTCACGAAAGAGACATTTAGTGATGTACAGGAGTATTACATCGAAAAAGCAGCAAGCATGGAAGAGGATATAGACAAATTAACACCAACGTCTGTCAACAATCCTCCTCAGAATCAGACATCACATGCTAGCACAAACTCATGTAATAATGAATGACTCCCCAGAATTAAACTTCCCACCTTCAATGGAGAACACTCTACGTGGATTTCGTTCCACGATTTATTCAATTCGGTTATACACAACAACAATAGTTTGAGAGACGTTGACAAATTGTATTTTTTAAAAACGAATCTAATAGGAGAGGCTGAGAAATTGCTCAGGCATTAAGAAGTATGCGATGCAAACTACCGACCAGCTTGGCAGCTCCTAAAGGATCGCTATTCAAATAAGCGAATATTAGTCAACGTACAATTAAAAAAATTGTTGTCTCTCCCTTCTATAAACCATGATACCGCCGATAATATCAAAAGGCTATTAGACAATATAACCGAAGCGTTATTAGCATTACAAAACTTAGGAATAGAAACAAGGAATTGGGATCCACTGATCATATACTTGGCAGTGCAAAAACTACACCCAGACACACACCAATTATGGGAGCAAAGTTTACAGAGTAGCACAGACCTACCTGAACTAAAGACTTTAACCAAATTTCTAGAGTCTCGCTTCCGAACTCTAGAAATGATTGGAAACAAAATTACGTCATCCAATATGACACAGAGAAAACCATTCTCACCCAAACCTACATATGGTCTCTTGAACAGAAATAAAAGTTCAACACCAAATCACCCACCTACAAAAGAATCCTCTTGCAGCCATTGCATGGGTGACCATATCATATTTCACTGTCCTACCTTTAGAAATATGAACACCCGACAACGACATGAAGTTGTCACAAATAAGCATTTATGCAAAAATTGCTTATCTCCCAACCACACAACCAAAAATTGCACTAGCAATTAAAAGTGTTATCATTGTCTAAAAAATCATAACACATTACTCCACTACGAGCGGTCCACCCAAAAAACCAATACGCTGACAAAGCAAGATTCCCCCAACGGTAATAATGAACAACAAGTTCAAAACTTTCTCACTGCAAACATGAAAAGAGCTCTTCTCTCCACTGCTCTAATTAACGTCACTACACCATCCGGAATCACGATGACATTCAGAGCGTTGATAGACTCAAGGTCACAAGTCTCGATTATGACCGAAAAAACCTTTAAAAGACTACAGCTTAAAGGATCTTCAACCACTCATCAACTTATTGGACTTGGTACAACTCTTACAAATACAGCCTTAAAGCAAGCAACTGTCATAATAAAATCCCTACACACCAAGTTCGAAATCGAAAGCAACATGCTCGTGATCAAATAGATCACCGATTTACTACCAGCTCAATCCATAGAAGCCTCAAAATGGAGACATATAAACAATCTCCCTCTAGCAGATCCCAAATTCGCTACTCCAGGGGAAATTGACATTCTCCTAGGAGCAGAGGTTTATGCCACCATTATTAAAAAGAGCATAAAAAAGGGATCTGGCAACTCACCTACAGCCCAAAACACAGAACTGGGCTGGATACTGGTCGGAGCAGTGCCAGACGCCAAAGGCACCACTACGACTGTACTATCCGCCCACACCACCATAAACTCTAAGTTGGACGATCAGTTGAGAAAATTTTGGGAACTCGAAGAGTGTATTACTCAACCAAAATTATCTCCCGATGATCAATTGTGCGAGAAGATTTATCGGGAAACAACTAAACGCCTACCATCTGGCAAATATGAGGTTAATCTGCCTTTCAGGAGTCCAGACTTACCTCAGCTTGGTCAGTCCAAAAACATGGCTGTCAAACAATTTTTTCAGTTAGAAAAAAAATTATCTAACAACCCAGCCATGTACAAATTATACAAAGAGTGCTTAGATGAATACGCCCATCTTGGCCACATGAGGCCGATCGCATCTACAGACAAATCATGTGATAATACCCCCTTCTACTACTTACCACACCATGCAGTGCTAAAAGAAAGCACCACTACAAAGCTTCGAGTTGTGTTTAATGCATCAGCACGTGCTTCAAACGGGAAATCATTAAACGAACATCTATTAGTTGGACCTACAATCCAACCAACGCTTTGGACCATTCTATTAAGATGGCGTCTATACAAGTTTGCATTTACCGCAGACATAGAAAAAATGTATAGAATGATCCAAATGACATCAAAAGATCAACATTTCCAAAGAATAGTCTGGAGAGACAATCCAAATGAAAATTTAAAGGACTATGTCTTGACCACGGTCACATTTGGGACCACACCGGCACCGTATCTCGCCATCAAAACACTACAGCAATTAGCAAAGGATGAAGCAAGTAAATATCCTCTTGCAGCAAGAAGTATAATGCGAGATTTTTATGTGGACGATTTGGTCTCAGGAGCTCACAGTTTGAACGAAGCACTACAATTACAAAAGAACTTATTGAAGCATTAGCCACAGGTACCTTCAACCTTCGTAAATGGACTGCTAACCACCATGAACTATTTAGGAATATACCGTTAGAACACCGAGAGTTAAAAACAAAGTTAGAATTCTCAGAACATGAGTCGATTAAAACTCTCGGTATTCATTGGTATCCAACAACTGACTCTTTCTCCTTTAGAGTCAATGTCCCTGAACCAAAAACCACATATTCTAAGCGAATAATTTTGTCTGAGGTTTCATCTCTTTTCGACCCATTGGGATGGTTAGCACCCTGTCTAATTACAGCCAAACTTCTCATTCAGAGACTCTGGCTCTCAAAATGCGATTGGGACGATTCAGTACCCCTAGAAATATCAACAAAATGGAATCGTTTTAAGGAGCAATTACATACAATACAAAGCATTCAGATCCCACGTTGGCTAGGCTATCAACCTAACTTAACAGAGATGGAGCTACATGGTTTTTGCGATGCATCAAATAATGCTTACTCATCAGTTCTATATCTTAAAATACAGTCAGGCGAGACTTCTAGAGTACAAATCATAACTGCCAAAACCAAAGTCGCTCCCATTAAACAAGTCTCCCTACCACGCTTAGAGCTATGTGGTGCTGTCCTGCTTTCTCGACTCATCAGACAAGTCATCATTGATCTAGAATTAGAAAAGGTTAAGATCATAGCGTGGACAGATTCCAACATAGTCTTAGCATGGCTTCGTAAACACCCCTCCACATGGAAAACATTTGTGGCCAACCGCATCTCAGAAATCCATGAAAATATCCCACAGGCTATATGGAAACATGTCTCTTCCAAAGACAACCCAGCGGATGTAGCGTCAAGAGGTATTCCGCCAAACATCCTGGCTACAAATTTAATGTGGTGGAATGGCCCAGACTGGCTACATCAAAATGAGTAGTTCTGGCCGAAACAAGCAACAGAAATACAAACTCAATTAGAGTACAAAAGGCCAAAGACTCTCACCACCACTATCAATGAGCATATACCTTTGCTCCACAAATATTCATCGTTTCAGAAAACGATGAGAATAACAGCATACTGCCTTAGATTTATAAGTGGCTTGCGTAAAATACGTCCTGTTACTCAATACTTATCAGTAAATGAATTAAAAAATGCAGAACGATGCCTAATAAAAATTCTCCAAAATATCTCTTTTCCTAGTGAAATCTCCCACTTACATAAAAACTTACCCCCTCCTAAAAAAAGTCGAATTTTGTCCCTCAATCCCACACTCGACTCAGAGAATATTCTACGAGTTGGAGGTCGTCTTTCAAAGTCTCAGTTAAGCTACGACCAACAACATCCGATCATTCTCCCTAATAACCATCACATAACCTATATTCTCATAGACCACATTCACCATTACACCCTACATGGAGGCACCCAAACGATACTGAGTACGATAAGAAACCACTATTGGTTATTAAATGCCCGCAATACAATTAGGCATCGCATTCACAAATGTGTAGACTGTTTTCGTTTCAACGCAAAACCTAGCTCTCAGCTAATGAGTTCTCTACCATCAGCTAGAATCAATATATCATTGCCATTCCAACACACTGGGGTAGATTACGCAGGTCCACTTGATATGAAGACATCAACACTAAGAGGGACAAAAATAATCAAAGCTTATATTTGTCTATTCGTTTGCTTGGCCACCAAGGCCATACACATAGAGCTCGTCTCTGACTTATCAACACCAGCTTTCATAGCCGCTTTAAAGCGATTTGTTGCACGAAGGGGCCTCTGCTCTCACATCTACTCCGACCGAGGCACTAATTTCATTGGAGCTAATAAACTCTTACAATCAAATCTAGAAAAATCAATCAGAGCAATCGAAGTCGAATTAGCTAGTGAGATTGCAAATCAAGGGATAACTTGGCATTTCAACCCTCCTGCAGCACCTCACTTTGGAGGCTTATGGGAGGCTGGCGTAAAATCCACCAAACGCCATCTCTACAAAACCATAAAAAACTCCAAACTCACATATGAGGAATTATATACTACCTTAGTTCAAATCGAGGCATGTTTAAATGCCAGACCCCTCTCTCCCTTATCCAATGATGGATCTGATTATAATATTCTCACTCCTGGACATTTCCTCACTGGTCGACACAACCTCACTATCTCTAAACCTCCCCCCATCAATCCTCTCCAACATCCTCTCAAGAAATGGCAACATATTCAGGCTCTTTCCCACAACTTTTGGAAACAATGGTCGAGAGATTATCTCCACACCTTGCACCAAAGACATAAATGGCAGACAGAGAAGGAAAACTTGAAACTAGGTACCCTTGTTCTTCTCAAAGAAGACAATATTCCTATAGGAAAGTGGCCATTAGGACGAATAATTGATATTCATTTAGGTCACAACAATTTAGTCCGAACAGTAACCATTCAGACGCCAAAAAATACTCTCACTCGACCAATCACAAAGATCTGTCCTCTTCCTTTAACTTACTCCTCTCACCAATAATTTTTAAAAAAACCCCACCAAACACATTACTCTCTGGCATTACTAAATTTCAAAACTTGCCGTTATATTTGAATATAAACAAGTCAGAATCCGCCAAAAAGTCATTCCAGTTTTAAAAGTTGTCAAGTGCGGTTTTAATTTTCGTTTTTTTTAATTTTTTTTTTTTTGAGTTTATTTTTTCTACCATGGAGGAACTTTTAGAGATTTTTAAACTCCGAATTTTTGGATTCTATGGATGTTGGACTAACCCCGACACCTCCGGAGCTCTTAATCCCTCCAAGGAAAATAAGGCCTATCAGCCCACTACCTCCGACACCAAAAAAGGGTCGAAAAATCAAGTCGGCCATCGTCCGACCTCCACCTCACGAGATCGTACCAGTGAAAAAACTTCTCGGGCCATTCGAGTCTAGGCCAGTCTCACCCGAAGTGAAAAGGCTACAAAGAGGACCCAAGCCAAATGACAATTTGAAGTTTAAGTCAAGGGCTAGAGAACATCATCCGGAAGTTCGAGTCCACACGCAGCCACGACTGCCTGTAGTAGCTCGTGGCACACCAAAGAGCCTCAAATCAAGGCATAGCAACAAGAGTAGAGAGGTACGAATTCCTCTCGAACAACGATCTCCAGCACCAAGCATGCCAGTTCTGATTGAGACAAGCATCACTCCAATCACGCCTAATAAAATTAGTGATATATACAATCCACTAGTCGTCATCAACGAATCAACGACTAATACACAAACGTCCAGTGAGAATAACGAAACAAGTTCAAAGGCAACATGTCAAACACCATTGCCTCAGTTAATGGATTTACAAATCGAGTCACCGATCCAATTTAGCGACCATCCACCAAACCACATCGAAGTGACTAATCCAGGGATTCCAGTTGACTTAGCCGGACACATTATGGCTACTCCCATCATAATCAAATTACTGGAAAATGCCAATGTACCATGAGATAACATAAAAAGGGCAAAAAAGTTCTACCGTTTTCAACTCCCTGGTGACGTCGTCATGAAAGTTACTATAAAAAAGGGAGTATTCCACTTCTTTAAACAAGACACGGTAAGTCAACACTTTTATTAAAAAATATATATATAACAATTATATATAATAATAATCACATACATATATACATTAATTGCCTCTTCAATTTTGAGGCGGGAGGATGTTCCGTCCACATATAAAATCCCTCGATGCAGCTTCCTTCCCTAGTTTACATTTCCTAAAAAGATACAAAAAAAGGAACACAAAGAATTTCATCTTAAAATAATTTAAACAAAAATACTTATCTAATATAAGGGAACTTCCTCCCTTTGGTCCAACGCCGTCCTGGGGCTTGCTCCATGATATTTCACCTGGAAATAAACAAAAAACTCTTATAAATAACTAATAATATTAATAAATATTACAAACTTACCATTTCTCAAGCTTCTCTCCGATTATATACGTTGACATGTCAAAATGTCAACATATCACATCATATGTTCTCGCCTTCAGACTTCAGTGCAACTCAATGGTCTCATATGACGTCACTGCGGGACGCCGCCATCAAAGTATAAAAACTTTGAGAACGAGCGTTGTCAAGGCAACCTATCATGAAGCCGAAGCGTAGCGGTTCGTGGCGGCTATAAAAAGGCGACGAGCTGCAGCAGAATTATCCATTCCCAATTCAGAATTTGATCTGAAAACATCAGAATTTACTCTGATTTTCCTAAATTATCCAAACCTAATTTTGTTCCCATCTAAGTAGGAATTTACTCCTACTGCAGAAATTTAATTCTGCTAATTCCATCCCATATCGAAGTAGGAATTTACTCCTACTGCAGAAATTTAATTCTGCTAAATCCATCCCACACCTAAGTAGGAATTTACTCCTACTGCAGAAATTTAATTCTGCTTATATTTTATCTCCCACCTGAGTAGGAATTTACTCCTACTGCAGAAATTTAATTCTGCTTATATTTTATCTCCCACCTGAGTAGGAATTTACTCCTACTGCAGAAATTTAATTCTGCTTATTATTATTTTATCTCTCACCCTGAGTAGGAATTTACTCCTACTGCAGAAATCTACTTCTGCTTTAATTTGATCTTACGTCTAAGCAGGAATCTACTCCTGCTGCAGAAACATACTTCTGTCATTATAAATATTTTTGCATTACTGCTACCGTGCTTATACGTGTAGCACAAAACTTCTATCATATTAATAGTAGATTTTCCTCTCTCTTTTCAGAAATAAGGGGAACAAACCTCAGCGGGAGTATCGTCTTTTACTGAATTTATTTGTTGAATTAATATAGTGATAGTATTGAATTTTGTAGTAGGCTAGGTTAATTTTAAGCATTGAATTATGTCTTCAAAGGTTAAGTTTTGTTTGAATTTGTGATAATAGTTGTAAGCAATTGAATAAATTTTATATTTGAATTGAGACAAAGCTGAGTTATCCTTTTACAACCGGCACCCCCCTTTAGCTTGAGCACAGATCTCACAATATACATGCGTTCGAAAATACTTTTATTATGAATCTAAAGAAGATTTAGAAATTGTTCGTATATAAGCGTGTAGATTCAAAAAAAAAAAAAATCCAAAATGAAGACTTTATTATAAGTCCCAAAGGAAAATCTATTAACCGTGCGAATATGATATTTCAAAACGCTGACTTATACGGAGGGGGTGGTTTGGCCACGAATCGAACCACCCGAACACACACACACCAAAATTAGCACTTCAAATGCTGTACCCAGAACAAATCGCTCTCAATCTCCCTCTCCAACTCTCTTTGTCCAATTATCGGACTGGTCACAAACAGGGAATAAGTTAGCGAGAAAAGAAAGACAAGATGGTTAACCCCGCTGCCCAAAGACCTGTGTCGTAAAGATGAACTTAGCTCATCAATTTGCCGAGGCAGTGGTCCATACCAAATCAGGAGCTGATGATCGGTTGTTCAGTGGCTGCCAGTACTCAAGAAGAAGCAGTAGCTGTTTTATAATGGGATACCCAGAGAAAATACCAACAAACCATCATTAGTCATGTCCCAGCTGGTCGAATTACTACAATTACTGCCAAAAATATAAAAGAAAATACTGTCTTCTTCCTGGAACTAGCAGCTGTGGACGGAGCTGAGGTTCGAAAGCATGCTTCGCATACATCCACTGATCATCCGATCATCGTGCATTACCAGTGTTGATGTCTTACGACAGGCACTGGCAAAAGAGTAGCACAATTTGAAATAAAAAAAAAACTATGAACCAGCTTTTCAATCGATGTAAAAAATTTAAGCCTTGCCAACTCAAACCCATTGCCAAGGACACCGCAGAATCAAGACATGAACGCCGTTCACCAACTTAACGAAGGAGTTGAGATATGGCCATGCCTCTTTAAATGTGGAAAACATTTTGTCGATGAATGATCATCTCTCCAGGGTTCATGGGCTGAAGCTTTAGCCTCGGAGAGTACGCCCAGCGTACAAAACCTGCTCACTACCGAGGAAGATGGATACTTCATCATGAAGGTTATAAATTAAAAAAAAAGAAATAAAAATGTATATATTATTTGAATGTGGATCGACGAGACTAACGTGCTTACACCAATGGAGCGAAGACACAAGCCATCTCACCAACTACCAACGCCAGACCTAACGAGAGCCAAAAGGGGCTATCACGAAAGCTAAAAGGTAGCTCTACATAGGGCGAGCTATTTACAGTTTAGCAAGGTAACTCGTCTTGCAGCTAAAAGTTAAAATTGTAAATAAAAACTTTCATGTGGAATGGACTGAAATGAACAAGATACAACTTATTCGCAAAATTGAAATGAGAAGACAAAAAAAACTGAATAACTTGAAGCCGATAGGCAAAACGACATGAAAGACGATATGATTTTTAAAGTATCGCGTCGATAGATCTACAACAAAAAACAAAAACGTTTGACATAATCTAAATCTCGAAGCTAGAATCTTACTAAAATTTTGGGACCGAAAAAAATACTGAGGAAACGGTTTACGTCTTAGTCAAGAGAGGCTTGACTAAGTTCCTTATCAAAAAAATAAAAAGCGAGCTTGGGCGCCATTTGTAGCGAAAAAGCGCGCCTTTTGTCAGCCCTACCTACATTCGTCTTGCCATGAATGCATACAGGTGTTGCAACTGACACCTCCCGCTGCAAAAATCACCTTAGGGACATATGTGGGTGGCCGCACAGCATATTGCCTCTTGCCACCCACGTCCCCTCAGTGCTTGAAAAGCTGTGCACAAAAACTAAAAAAAAATAAACAGACAACTGTTTCGTCTTCACGGGGACTTCAGACAGACGGACGGACAAAAAAACTCTTACGTCGCTGGATAAGGCTCGTCTCCACTGGTGCAACCTGAAAAGCGGTAATAAGAATATTTACAGGAGAAAAAAAAGAAGAAATTGAAAACCCAGTACAACGCTGGACCATATGTTAATTACCCGGAGAGATTGCGACGCAAAGAGACAGAGCGAGAGAACTTAGAGAGACTCCAGATAGTGAGGGCGTCTCGACTTTGACGCAGTTGGCCCCAACGCCTCCGTCCACCCTGGCTAAGTGGTCAAAGCCTCTTGTTAACCTTAGCCCCATCATAGACGTGTGTGCGTCCGAGGATCTCAGCGCATGACCTCACCGCCGCCCCTCGTCGACGGGAATTAGTAAGCTAGGCTTCATAACGGGAGCGAAAGCGTGAAGAAGAGAAAACAAGAAAGGAAAATATATAATATGTTCAAAATAAAGAAATTAAAAAAAAACATGCATAGGCACACATTATATTCGCCCCTTTCTCTCACCTTACTTTACCCTTTACAAGTCTTCCCACAAACCTCATATAAATTTCTTTGTCCTTCCCTTCACAAAAAAGCTAGCTTTTCACTTAAGCTAGGCTAGACCCCTACTAGCTAACCTTAACAGTAACTTATGCAATTATTCTAACTTTTCCAATGTTATTAAATAGTATCATGTACAGATTATATGCTTACAGTATCATACCAACAAAAGAGTTAAGTAACAATCAATGAGAAAAACTTACTTATGTACGGGTATACTACCCTACGCGGAGAGTTCCCTTGCTGGAGTAGACTTGAGCTGGTGGGTTCGATGTTCTTCACATGCCAAACTAGATCAACTGCTTCACTTCTTTTAGTTTGCGTTTGTGGGTACATTGACCTCTTTTTTATTTGACCCTTTTCACCTCTTTGGGTGCTTTCGGGAATACCCTAACGTCTTACTCGTTCACCTTCGCCTGCAGTTACATTATTTCGAGCGATGAAAGGACTAAACCAATACAATTGAATGTCTATATCGAGGTAAGTAAAGCTAGGTGTGCGCCAAGTATATTCACTTTTCTTTCTTTTCTCTTTATTTAGTTCCTTCGGGACAAATCGAAGGCATATATGCACGCGATAGGGTTACTACGAAATGTGTGAAATCTATGTCCATATGTGTCACTGATATTTTTCACTCAAAACAGTTCTAATCTCACCTTTTCCAGAGAATCGAAGATACAAGCACCAAAAATAGAGTTCAAAATGAAATAAGTACTTGTATGTATATGTATCACTAATAAATTTCACTCGAAATAATTCTAACTTCATCTTTTAAGGAAAAATCGAAGATATACGCACAAATGAAATTACACACCATAATTTCACTTTCTCAAAAAAAAAAAAAGTTCTAGACTTTTCCGAGTTAAAATCAATTTACCACCTCGCGCTTACCGATTTGCCCTTCACCAAATCTTAAATCAGACTGAGCTCATTACTTACGCAGTCTCCCTCCAACGCAGCCGTTCCTCGCTTCAGCCACCGGCAGACGCGCACTTTTTGTTTGTTCGGGCTGAAATCGAGATTTCTGCTCGCTGTATGAATTGTTTTGCCTGCTGTTTGGTAGCAGCAAAATGTGTGCTGTCAGCCGGAATTTTTCTGTGAATTTCGGGCTGGCTTGCTGTAATGCATTGTATGGTGGTATCGTCCGATGCATTACAGCTAGGCGAATTACCGTTTTCATCGTTTGGATGTTGGTGGATAGCGGCAGATTTTGAACGAAAAGGAAGGAAGGAATTTATGAGAAAGATTCTAATTTGTGCGCGTTCTGCACGAATTAGAATTTTTCTTTTGCCATAATGGATCTCCTTCCTATTTTCAGGCGAATATGTACCTTATGGAAAGGCAGCCTAAGGCTGCTTTTCGCGAGTAGGTATACTTCTTGCCCCTTTCTCCTGGTTTTAGGTATATATGAGGATAGTAGCGAAGGTCCTTTCCGAAGTTAAATAGATTTTGCTCCGTTTTCAGGTACCCAGAAAATTGGAATAAACTAAAAGAAAATGATTAATAATAATAAAAAGATTTAAGAGTAGAAAAGAAATTTAAGATGAGAAGAAAGAAAGAAAAAAAAAGCAAAAAAAAACCAAGAGGTAGCGTGAGGGCAGAACGCTACAATTGGTTGACTGAGTAAGGGTAAGTTTCATAACTAGATGAGATAATCGAAAGGCGGAATCGCATATTAAAAGTATTTGCACTTTAACACCCTCTATAATTTTACATTTTTCCTTGAATAATAGGTTTGTCTCATTACTGTTTTTTAGAGATGAATTTTCAAAAATGAAGGAGTCGTTGGTTCTCCCTGGTGTGCCAACATTTATGTATGTAAATCTGCATCTGCAATGTGATAATGAAAAAGCATTAGTAATAAACGAAATATACTCAATTTAACCTGTAGTCAGCAGAAGCAAACAAAATAACTGAATACTATCCCTTAAAATTGTAAAAGTCAACAGCCTCCTCTTTAAGTGGCGCAATTTCGATATGACAACCATCTGTAAAAATATTAAATTACTAATTTTTAACCTTTTGTCGACTTATATATATAGCGCCAAAACATTGTGGAAAACCAAGATTCCCAAATCCAGCAACAATTTCATCAATCTTATCTACTGATGGGGGATACGAATTTATGTACTCATTTTAGAGAAAATCACGCACAGTAGCACAGAACTCCAAAACGATTTCCGCTGTAGTTGTCCGGCCAACTCCAAACAGATTACCAACAGTTCACTGGACGAGCCCAATGCATAGAAGGCTATGGCTAGAGGTATTGCCTTTCTCTTATTTGTATCTCCTTTTTTTTTAAATATATAGCTTTTCATAGAGCTTTCCAAATAACTTGCGTGTAACACGAAAATCCTGTTTGAATTTATCTTCGGTGTATGTCGGTACTTCCGTTTCCTAGTAACAACTTTTCCTGTCCTACAATTATCAAAGACGTTAAATGCACTTTCCATTAAAATTGTACGAAAGAATTATTACTAGCGTCCAAATACGCCTTTGAATAGATCTTTTAGAAAACAATTCTTGCATTGAGTCGACATTTTCCCACAACACTAATAACAGTTCGTTCATTTTCTTGCAAGTTTCCATCATATTTTGGAAATGCATACTGATCAAAACTAGTGTATCAAAGTATTGTTTAATGTAATGTTGTTTTTTCATTTCTAATTTGTTGAATTCAAAAATAAAATAAATAAAAACCAAGTTTATCGCGTCGATTCGATCCATGTTGCTTCTTTACTGTCAATGTCAAAACCAGTTTGACAGTACAACTTAATTACAGAAATGGCTGTGTGTCTGCAGTTTTATGATGATTCATTATAGACTAATGAGTCGTTAGTTATTTCTTCATTAAGAGCGCTGTGTTTCTAGGGTATTATATTGTTGACTGCTCTAATAACGTAATGCAGCGACATATGCAGGCGTTCATTAAGATTTTTTACAACCAAGTGCTGACGATGAATAACACAATATACAGCAAGTACATCTGGTACTGCTTGTTTTAAATGCGCTGGACCAATGTGAATGGTATTAAATATGGATTCTCCTTTTGAATCGGTTTCGAAATTCAACCGATTTATAGAAAGCTATGAAACTAATGGCTATAATGACTTATTTACTTAATCAGTCACGCACGAGTATGGATCACTGACGGAGCTCACAAAAACAATAAGACATTAGAAGAGCTATCCCGGCCTTTTAAAGATTTTATTTAACCAACAAGATTAATTGACAAGTCTTGGCTAACTTTAGCAAAGATCCGAACAATGAAATGAACCAACAAAATTTCTCCATTGCCTGCAATCCTCTTTCTTTTGCTCATTTTCGTTTATAAGCTGACGCCGCTACGAAGCAGTTTCTGTTTATATTCATCTGGGTAAATTGTATTGTTGGAATGAAAAGAAAGGATGGGTGCATAGATGGTAGGGGTGTGCATTTTCGTTACTTTTGAGTAACTGGAAGGTCTCGTTACTTTTAAATCAGGTACTCGTTACTGATAATTTTGGGGACAAAAAGAGATATAAGCACACGTAAATCTTGTGTTCAAATCAACTATTTGTATTTTTCTTGTCTTGTAAGTTATTAACATACTCCTTGAAGCTTAAATATTATAACTTTCAAATAATAACTCAATTTCGCACGTACATATAAGTATTTGTTTGTAAAGGGGCATAAATGGCAGTAAAACAAAAATTCAAGTAAAGTATTTGTGCTACCTTTATTAATGTGTTTTTTATTAAAAATAACGATTCCAAGTATTAACACAAAATGAATGATAAAAACCGACGAAAACATAAAGCTATTTCCGTAACATAATACAGTAATTAAAAATATAAAAACACTTCATTGAAAAATTAAGGTTCAGCATAATATTTTTTATTTGAATTTAAAAAAAAAAACAGCATTTTAATATTTTCGCTCTTTAAACGCGATCGTTTTTCGAATACAATGTCACCAGCTAATGAAAATACCCTTTCACTAGGGGCGGAGGTGGCAACAACTCCAAGGTGACGCTTAGCCTGCCTCGCCAAATTCGGATATACTAATTCTCTCGTCTTCCACCACTTCAATGGATCCTCCTTTCTGGGCAGTATTTGTTCTTCAATGAACTGCCTTACCTCAATCAAACCTGTAGAAAGAGGTGTTCCTTTCGAAGTTGATATCTTTTCTCGAACTGACACCATAAAATATCAGTCTCTTCTAGTTGTGCAGATGTAGATGGCACCGCAATTTCTGTTTGAGTATCGTTTCCTCTTGTGATAAAAGAAACTGCTTTTGTTACATTTTGTTTTACAGTTAATAAGGCATCAGAATTTTCGAAAGCTTTATTCTTAAATCTGGGATCCAAAAATGTTGGCCTGGATAAAACAGGGTTAAATTCTGGTCTTGGAAATCTATTAACTAAGCCTTTTATAAGTGTGTCAAACATTTCTTTCACCAAATCATTATTAAAATTTTTCGAAGTGTTTTCAAGGTAATGCCTCAATCCTTGCAGCAACACAATAACTTTAGAAATTAAAACGCTTTCCTCAGATGATAGTTCAACTCAAAGTTGCTGAAATGGCTTTAATAATATACAAACTTCTCTCAAAGTTTCCTATTCTTCTTCACTAAGACCTTGAACAGGATTGTGAAAAACGCCATATGTTCCTGAAGTCGTTCAAACAGTTGAAACATTTCGTATGTGGAATTCCAACTGGTCACGACTTCATTTATCAATTTCAGTGATGTAATACTGAAGTCCGTTCGTTTTTGATAAGAAATTAATTTTTCTGTAGCAGTTGTGCTTCTGTGGAAATATTCGACAATATTTTTAACTTGCTTTTGAATACCAGAAATAACAGAACTAGCATTTTGCACAACAAGATTTAAAGAATGAGCTGCACAAGACCAATGATACCACCCCGTTAAACGAACAGCAGCTACAATATTGGCAGCATTGTCTGTTACAACAGTGTGCACTTTTCTAAATATATCCCAGTTATTCGCGACCCTTATTATTTCATCCCGTAGATTTTTTGCAGTATGTCTTTCCTCCATTTTGAAAGAATCTAGTAAGATATTATTCATAGTCCATTTAATTCCAAAAAAATGAGCCGTTACAGCCATATAACTTTCTTTTTCACGTGATGTCCATGTATCGGTAGTAAGTGTTATAAATCCTGCACTGCTGAGCTCTAATTTTACGTTATTTCTTACGTCTTCGTAAAATCTTAGCAAATAATCGCGACTTAAGGTTGTACGGGATGGTAACTTATAAGAACTGTCAAAGCCTCCAAAGTTCTCTAAACCCCTCATCATCCACTATAGAAAATGGCTGTAAATCCTTAAGGACCCTTTTTCAGAACTAATAAGTCCAGTTTTTTTTTTTCCTGGAAATTGATATTGGCCGTGTAACAAATGTAGTTAGAGTGGCTCGCGTTTTTCTTCTCTTTGGCTCTGTTTCTGTCAGATCTACACTTACAGTTGGCGAAGTTGTGATATTAACAGGAACACTATCTACTATTTCATCAGCAATTTCCGTAATATGTATAGAGCTCTTATTTTCACCTTTCAATCTTATTGTGGGATGTTTTTTTAATAAATGTTTTCTTAAATTAGAGGTTGTGCCGCCTCTAAAAGACAATAAGCACTTACAAATATCATATTTGGCCTTATTTTCATGTTCCGAAGACACACTAAAATGCAGCCATAAATCATTTCTTTTTCTTTCTGCCATTTTTGTATGAAGATGGTACGACTGCATTTTTGCAAATCGGGTACCTACACGCGTCGTTATTTTCCTCGAACTTCTTTACAACAAATAATTCTTTCAATTTCAAGCACGTATAAGAGTGTAAAATATGCTGCAAACCAATTTATTTCCAATGCGACAACCATTAAAGTACAATCAATTTAAATTAGCGGGAAAAGAAATTCTGTTTAACGATGACAGTTGCAACTTTCTAAAAATTTCTCGCAAATTTAAATTGTTCTACCATACATGGAAAACACTTACCAATATAAAAATGTAATTCCACCCAGTATCCAATATTCCAATCGATCATTAATTTATGTAGATTAATTTGATTGACTATTGAAGTCTTAAATTTTGGATACTAAAAACTTGCTAATTCACAACTCAAAGCTCACAAGTTAAGTAAACAAAAACAAAAGGATATATGAACTAAAAAACATACAAACACTGGATAAATAGAACAAAGAACCAGAAATGCCTCCCTTCAATATAAAATCAACGATGTCTCACCCTCAATTATATTGGAAATTTACTGGAAAATTTTTCTTTTGAATTTCCCAACAACGGCACACATAAAAGTATTGTATCTGAAAAAAATCCAGTCGGCCACCAAAGTGAATTAAAATTCTGCCGAAACATTTGCTGTAAAATGTATAGAAAAAAATTATTGCTCATCTAGCACAAGAAGATATCCGAAGGATACCGAATCTACGAATTATGAGTATACTACGAACTCCAACTTAAAAGGTAATAAGTAACAAATAGGCTTTAAAAGAATAGAATGCGTATACCGCATCGGATACAGTTGAATTCTAACTGCAAGAGTATAAATGTAACGAGTACTTTTGAAAAATGGATACCGTTACTTCGGATTAGATATTGTAACAGTGAATACTATTCGCACATCCCTAATGTGATGATTTATCTTTGTTTTAAAATGTGTATATATATTCGCTCCCCCAAACGTTTAAACTAGTACGCTTCTGGACTTTCCGAATGCAAAATAAAGTCATCAGTTCTGTGAGTTGTATTATTTTGTCTTAAAAAAGTAGTTTGTTATGGTCGTAGCGTACTGCAGGCAGCAATACGCTACCCAACAGCTAGCAGCAGCACACAGCGTAAGCCACACGTCGAACGTGCTGCCGACGAGACTTGACCGGATGATTCAAGTCTGACTGGGAGAAGTACCCGAGCGAACAAAAAAAAAAAGAAGAAGACAGAGGGTACCGAGTTCCGCCATGGAACTAAGTTTGCAACAATCATATAAAACTGACGGAAGCACGCGCACAAGATAGTTGTGAATAAACCGAGAAAAACGGGAAGAGGACAGATCCCATCGGGAATAGTTACGAGTGCCCCTCATCGCATTCAAACAAGGAAAGAACAGTCCAAAAAGTATTATAGTTGGTTTTACACCAAATCCGACAGTAACCTAAGCCAGATTATCTCCACCGAGGAGCTTGGCCATAAGACGAATAAATTTGTATGAGTTAAAACGAGAGCCACAAGCCACTAATCACGACTCATATGGTACTATACTCCTCTGTAAATTTGAACTTAGAGGCGGTGAAAAGGTGATGGTATCTGACCACCTGCAAGTAAAACTCGCGTAAGGGGTAACCATAGTCCAGCCAAAGAGAAAACACAAACGAGATACTAAAGGCAGATATAATAGCTTAATGTTATAGGTCTCGCCCCGCTCCCAGATAGCCAGCGTATCGTAATACTAAAATCAGAGTATCACTGACATTGCCCAACGCCAGCTTTAGAAACGACGAGAGTATTCAAGCGTATTCGGTCGCAACAATTAGTATCTACTTTATGTGTTTAGGGATATATGAATCGCACTGGAAACGAAATAGGATGTTGTTATGTAACTATATTGAGTGATTGACATCGGATGTGAAGTCCAGACTGCCGGCATGAGCTGACAGATCACTCGACGGACAGCGTTGACTGCAGGGCGGCACGCTAGCTCGCCTCAGCTATTGGCGGAGAGTATGGGGAGGTTCCACGCAAAACCTGCCGCTGCCGTCTGCCATAATCAAAAAAAAATTCGTGGCTAAAACCAAAACGCCGGCATACATTCAGTCCTGAAGGGACCTTTACGTCACTTACCTACACCCAAATCGAAGGCGCAGATGTTATGCCTTCCTTGCATGCCCCAACCACCCAACTGACTCTGAGGGCAAGATTTTTCAGAGTCCCGTATTGACCTGTAAAGAGACTAGAGCGGACCTATACGACCTTCATGTGAGAGGGCTCCAGGACAGTGGAGGAGGAAATAAAACTTTCAACAATTCATGTTCACGTTATAATTGCAACGGTTATATAATAATTCATTAAAATAAAATCTTGCCTTGTTGCTGTTTACTGTCGTTCTATGTATAACGATTTTTACTTATAAATTATTTCATTATTCCCTATTCCTAGTAAAAAAAGAATTCTTCCCTTAATGAAAACAAAATAAAACACGCCCTCCTTACACATTTTCTGATAAATAGTGTTCAGCCACACCTAAAAAGAGACAATTACATAGATTAAAATCTGTTTGCATCAAGGTACACAATAATTGCTTACGTTCTGGGACTTCCCATAGGTCCAAGTAGTCCCACCAAAAAAGGCAAATATTACTAGGGAAGCTAAGAAAACAAAAAGAAATAGGAAAGTCAAATCAATTGATAAAGTTAATTTATTTTTTTTTTATGAAATAAAATGAATAAATCTTATAAGCAAACATATGCATCGAAATAATAATTCAAATATCTCTGATAAATAATTAAAATAAGACTTACCTGAAAAGTCAATTAGAAAAATAAAATATTTGAATTTAAAAATCTCACCACGGTAATATGCCAAATACTAAGCACTCTGGTGAGTATTGCGCAACAAATTCACACCACAACGTCCGGTACCTAAGCAAGATGGCCGACTCACCTATAAAAAGCCGACGCAGCATAGCATCTCCCGCTCAGTTAGTGTTCAGTGATTTGCCAAGCAACCAGTGTAGTGACAAACAATTTAATCTCAGTGCATAATCCTACCTCATGGCAATTAATACATAGTACATGGTAGTTTTTACATGCGCTGTAGATAAAAATTTAATTGCAATGATCATCGTAGCTGATTTATAGCGAACAGCTAGTACCAGTAACAACAATCAACAGCACGATCAGCGTGAAATTCTGGCTTTATCAGCATTGGCACAAGAAATTATACATGCGCTGCATTTGATTTTTTATGTGCCAACTGCAACATTTTTTTTTTTGTTTTTTTATTGTAGAAATAGAAGTAAGTGAATTATCGACATTAATGGAAATTGTTTCTGTGATTTAGTTTAAAATAAATTTAATTTTAATTAAAACGAAAATATGAAATCTTGAAGCAATAAAGTGAAGGCAAGCCCGCATCTATTGTTTTTTTCGTACTGTAATTCACCCACCGCTACACTATTGTTCATTGTTCTCATAGCCACCAAATAACGTGAACACATGGATACATCTATGTTTTTTCTGTTCTTCTAAAGAAAACATTTTTTTTCTCTGAATAGTGCATTCATTATTCTAACTAGGTTCGATTTTTATATCTAAATAGTTCATTTATTATTCTAAAGAGGTTTGACCATCAAGCCGAATGCACACATCACAGCCTAGAGACTGGTTACGTACAAAAACTTAATAACGCAATAATTCAAGGAGCTCCTCTCGTCTCATGCAAACAAAAATAATCTAGTAATAACCAGCTTCCTTTTAGGAAACTATAAATTGTCAAAAAAAAAAAAAAATGGTTTCAATGTCACTAGTTATTCAGATAACTTAGAAAAGATAGCGTGCCATTTGACTTATATAACAGTTTTATATTAAGGAGAGATATGAAAAGAACAGCTGAATTGGAAATAATAAAACCCTAATGAACTTCTTTGAAGAAGCAGCCTGTAAGAAAAACTTAAGCTATAGCTTAATTCGCACCTTTTGCAAAACTGCCAGGACTAATTATGAGTATTCAAGCCATGAACATAAAATTTCTCTTTCAGAGGCTTACAACAACTTCCGACCCTAAATTTAATTAATTTTAGCTGATTATACTATGCCGAAAATGAATTCAAAACAAAACCAACCTCGTGGTAATAATTAAGATACAAGAAAATTAAAATTAATCTATTTATTGCCATACGTTCTTATATCAAAAATTTTCTCCGCTAAACGAAAGTGATTTAAGATTTGGGTGTATACGAGAATTACATTCACGTAGACAATCGGACTGGTAATATGCAAAAATAATAATTAACTAACAACTTATTACATGGCTAATAGAGAGCTAATCATAATTTCTTTCACGAACCTTGAATGAATGTAGCTGACGCTGCTGAACTGTTTATACTACATTTGCGAACTTATCGGCAAATTTCTCTCGAATACCCCAAAAAAACATGATCGTCGGTTTCTTTATATTTTTGTTGTATAAGACGTGTAGACTGACAGCCATAATCCGCTCAATATGCGTTTCCATAAAGTTTATATCAATTTGGACCATGAGGATAGGCATATGCGCTATTGCAGTGTGGGCGAGTAGATGTACCCCATTCACTGGTCCCGCTGCCACTTGGGCTGCTAACAGGTAGATTACCCTTTTATAATCGCTTCCACTTTTAAGTGGAAAAGCGCTACCTTCTGTACAGGTGTGTGGTGAGCAGGCCGTGGCTGCTACGATATTTGTTGTTGTGGTTGAAAAATAGTTAGATTACCCTTTTATAATCGCTTCAACTTTTATGAGTACCAACTCTCACATCACCCGTATGGTTGCCATCGGCAAATTGAACTTGTCGTGTATAATAAATTTGTTGCTTGGCTGCCTTGGGATATGAAATTAAAGATGAAAATGAGGCGATATTCTCTTGCATAGCAATGCAAACTCTTGTTACTCAAGACAGTATGTTCGGTACAGATAAATTTTTGGTGAATTGCGTGTACGTCGTTTCGACGGATAAATAATTTTAAAGATTTATTTTTTCGCCGATGTCCGCGGAAGATTTTTCCTTTACCAACTCCTTGATCTTTTCACTTGTGAAGGTTTGACACGGAGAAGATTGTCTTCTTCTTCCTTCTGTCAAACGAAAGTAAAGGAAACGCTCTTCTTGCCGCGGGTGCGTTCGAGATATCTGTCTGACAGCAGCCGGCCTACACGCTTCGGTATTACGCAGTGTAGCATATTGCTATATGCAATACGCTACGACCATAACAATGTATATAGGATTCACCCCACCATTGAGTGAAAAATGTACATGTGTATATATGGATGGATGCGGTTGGGCTTAGTGAAGAATTGAGACTCCTATGTTCTGTGCAGCGATCAGCCCGGGGGAGATTATAACTTGTAACAGGGATGAAGCTTTGGCTGACATCTCTTATAATCACTAATTATAATTCCACAGTTACAGGAAATTCGTCGACACCAATCTGGAGGCGCCTCTATGTTGGAGCTGATGAAACTGTAAGTACATTGTTCTTTCATACATCATATATATATATACTAAAGTGGATAAAAAGACAATTATGAGAATATAAGACCCAAGAAACTTAAACGTTGCCACACACAAATTTTAACGTAACGCATGCGATTTGAGTTCTCCGACTTAGAATAGTGGAAAATATATCTGACGGCTCGTAACTTGCCGGAAACATCCAAAATAGTTAAAATTTTTCGACGCAGCAATTTTTTTCTATCCTGCGTACGGGCTCTAGTTGTTTTCGGGTTGTAGCATGCCTGTTTTCGCCTAGTATACATTAAGTGACAGGTTCAAAGAGTTCTTTTACATTCAAGACAACTTTTCTGATAATTGGCAGGTAACAAGCAAGGTCATGTAAAATGGGGCCGGAGGAAGTACCTTAATTCTAATGATTGGGTAGGATCTGTTACTGCAATTAAGGGCGATACCTGTGAGCCTTTGTAGAAATGTGCATTCAGCATTGATTTTTGTGAATTTTCATTAAAATTTTCCTTATTATCGTAATAATCCCGGGCACGACTACACTAATTATATCCTTGTTAATTTTAGAGCATTGAATACACATTTAGAGTAACCTAGCAAATCTTAAGTTAACATTAGCCTGCAAAGAAGAAAATAATTTTGTTGTGTGCAATTATAGGAGTATGTTTATATTGTTATACCGTTGCCTAAATATATCATAAATGGAAAGTGAGATGTTAAGCGTGTTTTAAAGAGGTTGTTGGGTTGTCAGTATATCTAAACAATAGATAACTTAACACTACCATTTTTGGGTTCGACTAGTGTTGTGCATGGAATGTATGAGGGGCTGCTGTCGCGGTCAATTACTCTATAGTTCTATAGTTTACAATCAACTATCAGGTCTATGAGCGCATTTGGTTAAAGGAAAGTAGAGATAAGAACACCTGTTCGCAGAGGTATTGCAAGTAATGATGTGCTATTAAGCATTTTACTCTCTCTCTCCCGGAGCCCTCTCTCCATGATGCGGTTTGAATAGGTCCGCTCCTCCACTTCTCTCCTTACAGGTCATTCAAGGGACACTGAACCTAATTTGCTGCCCTCAGTGTCGTATGAGTGGATGAGGCAAAGGCAACCGAAGGCAGAACATCTGCGCCTTCAAGTAAGTAAGGGTGAATGGTGTACAAGTCCCTTCTGGACCGGATGTGCTGCGACGTTTTCTTTGTATAGGCACGATGATTCTTTTTGATTATGGATCGTGAACGGCGGCAGGTTTTTGGGGGAACCCCCGCCCCCCCCCAATAACTCTCCCGCACTAGTCGAGGTGCTAGCGTGCCGCCCTGTGCTCTCGCCGATCACGGAGTGATCTGCCAGCTCATGTTGGCAGCCTGGACTTCACGTCCAAACCAATCACTAAACATAGATACCATAACATGTTGTTTTACGTAGTGTTTTACGAGTTTAAACAAAATTTATTGCTGTTTAAAAATGAGTGCAAATAAAAAGAAAAAACCCCAGCAGTTGTAAAAGTGTCAGTGCGAACAATAGTGATGGACAAGATGCTGCCATTGTGCAACAACCACCTTCCCCGGACTCAGTCGATGCCAGGTGCATCAAATCATCGTCCTTATGATATAGGCAATTTTGTTGGAAAAGAGGTACAATTTTTAATTGTATTGTAAATTATTCCATCTAGGACTGTTGCACCACCCTGTTTCATATAGCCTGCTAAAAATATATAGATAGTCCTAATATTGATTTGTTATTTTTTATCTCTTCATGATCAGTCTACCACCAGTATTTAAAAAAATTATCTTTACCGCATTTTACATGCTTGTTAGAATAGTCAGGAATATTAAGTACTAAGGAAAATTATTTGCTTTCAGATTACTGATGAAGACAGGAAGAAACTTCTATCAGAGGTGTGGATGCCTGATGAAGGATTCATTTTTCCATCTTCAAAATTTGGAAAACGAAACTTAAAGTTCCATCATCGTGTATTCAAAGAAGTTAGATGGTGAATTTTGCAAATATTGTGTCGGTTTTGCGTCTAGTGGAACTGGAAAACAAGATTTACCAATTGGTCGGCACGCGAGAGCTAATTACTCTGATTGGAGATATGCACAAGAAGATTTTATCAAACATGAGATTACTAGATTTCACACTAACAGTAAATTGGACGCAGAAAATTTCTTGGATGTTCATAGGAAATAAAAACAAGACATTGCAAATCGAATTGATAAATCTGGAAGAAGAAAAACAAGTTGAAGAAAATAGGATTCTTTTATCCCCAATCATCAAGACGGTTGTATTTTGTGGAAGACAGGGTTTGCCATTGTGAGGACACAGGGATGGAGATCATCTTGACGTTGAAGGCGAACAAATAATTACAGAGAATGAGGGTAACTTCCGAGTGCTTCTGAGACTGAGACCTAACAGCGATGATAATTAAAAAAAAAAAATTGTTAACTGCTAAAAGAAATGCCACGCACATAAGCTGGAAAACACAGAATGATATATATATATATATATATATATGTATATAATTACAGACGAGACAACAGACATCTCCAATGTTGAACTATTATCTCTATGTGCCAGATATATATTTAGATCAAGACAATAATAATATTAAAGAAGATTTTCTTCAATTTGTCCCGATATATAATATGACGGGTAAGGGAATCAGTGATGTCATTTTAAGCAAGTTAACAAGTTTTGGGATTAATACGCAGTACATCCGTGGACAAGAATTGGATGAAGCCTCAACCATGAGTGGAATTTTTAATGGCGTTCAATCTTACATAAAAAAGGAAGTTCCAAATGCACACTATATTCACTGCAGCACCCATTCCCTGAATTTGGCCATATACGACGCTTGTGATTCTATAATTGTTAGAAATTGCTTAGGACTGTTACTAAGGTCTATAACTTTTTCAACACGCATAAGAGACAAGCTGTGTTAAGTAACTTTTCGGAGACTCCCTACAAAAAACTCAAATAGCCAAGTCTCACACCATGGATACAACGGTATCATGCTGTTGCACAAATATACGAAAAAGTACTGAAGGCACTTGAAGAAATATCAACATGGACTGACAAGGACACAAGTGCAATAGCACATATTTTACTTTGCGCAATTCATAGATTTGCATTTATTGTATCTCTTCACGATGTCAGAAAACATTTTTCATACAGCCTCCCTCTTACCAAATATCTCGAAGCAGAAACCATCGATATTGCTGGTGCCGTTAGTTACGCTAGCACACTTTTGATGTGTTAGAAGAAATAAGAAGAAAGGCAGATGAAAAATTTTCATTACTGTATAAAAAGGTCGTCCAAACTTGTTAGCTACAACAAATCTCTACTTCTATTCCAAGCTTATCACAGAGACAGACAGGGCGAGGTAACATGCTCAATAATGGACCGGAGTCCTATTACAGAAAAGCTCTGTTTACCCCATTTATTGATCATTTTATTGTCCAACTAAACGAAAGGTTCTTATCTCAGAAGAATATTTTATCCTCTTTCCAAGCACTTTTTAGCCTTGAAAGTACTTCTCAAGAAGCAATGAATATCTTATTTGAAGAATATAGCTCAGATCTAACAGAATTTTTATCACAGCGACTCTTCGGTGAGATAAAAATATGGCAACGGAGGCTAAAGGAAGTGGATTTAGAGAGAAGAGAGAAATTCAGATCATCCCAGAAAAAGTATAAAACGATTAGTGCAATCGAAGCTCTCCAAGCGTGCAACATATCAATGTACCCTTCTGTACACAAACTTCTGCAAATTTTGGCAGTTTTGCCAGTAACATCAGATAACGCTGAGCAATCTTTTGCAACTTTAAAATATTTGAAATCTTATCTCAGAAACCCGACATCAGAAACCAGACTTAACGCATTGGCTCTGTTGTACACGCATAAGGACATAGCAATTAATAGCGATGAAGATTTAAATGAACTCGCAAAAAAACCTCGTCGCTTAGACATCAAAATTTAATTTGAAGCTGAAAATTTTAAATACATTAGGGGTATTCACTCTTTCATGTATCAGTGTAACCGCTGTAAATATACAACAAGAATTTACAACAAAGAGTGAACACACTCTTTAGCCTTTAGCTTACTCGGAAGAGTAATTATGGGAACAGGGTGATAAAATGGCAGACCGTAGGAGCTCTCCCCGGCCCTAGGATTCATAGTTATCCTAGAAAGAAAAAATTGTGAAGATCCGGTTAAAAATAGGTGAGATAAAAAATAAAGTATCACTATTTATGAAGAGAACGGCTTAAATTAAGGAAATGCCGGTTTTTCATAGAATTTTTTAACCGTTTGGGCTGTTTCCCAAGTTGTTATTTCTACTATTACTACTTAATTACACCCTATTTCAATATAATGTCAGCAGATAAAATGGAGCCTGTTTTGTTGGGAACGGTTATTTCTAATTAGTTTTTACTTCAGGCTAATAGTTTAGTAGAAATGTTAATAATACTAGAACAACCTCCTTTTACGGCAATCTTTGCCGCTTTTTGCCATGACAAAATGTGAAAATTTACAATTTACCTTTACGGAATAACAGTGGTTCGGAGGAATTTTTTTGTAAAGATGAAAAAGTTTCGTAATCGAACACTTATGCCTATGATTGAAAAAAAATTAGAAAAATAACTCATATGTAGTAACGGCGTATATGGGAGCCAGGTGGGGAAAAACAGTGAACTTCGGGAGTAAAAGCTCAGTGTGGAAATATCTCGAATTGAAAATAACAACCTTCTAATAGATAGAAAATTTTATTACCTTTAATTTAGATGCAAAATTTTTTCTCTAGGGGTATCCCTTATGATGCAGGGTCCGACAAAGTAAAAAAGTGGTTTTCAGTTAAAACGTAATCAAGTTTTAGAGGGTGGAAAATATATACTATGGAGTATACCGGATTGAAATTAAAAAAACGCCATTCGATAGATCTCAGCGGGGGCTTTAAATAGACGCCCCACATGTCATATTTGGGGTTTGAGGAGGGTGAGGGTAACAACCCCGCACCCCAAAATACCCCCCTCGAAACTTTTTTTTCGATATATTTAATCGCCTTGTCGAACTAAAGACGAATATCAAGTTCGTTTTTTGAACGGTCCCCTCCTCATCGCGCAAGAAAAGTTCAAATTTTGAAAATAATTAAAGCTAATTTCTGAACTTCAAATACTATTATTAAGTAATTTAGGGCGGAAAAAGAAAATCGATCGCACCAATTTGTTTTTCGGTGATGTTTTATTAAGTTTTCCAGAAAGTTTGATGCTGTTTGATGCGCCATTACTGATATTTTGGGCTCACAAATTTGCAATACCTTTTTTTGTAGGGGAAAACCATGATGCGGGTAGATGTAAATTGAACACCCTGCAAAATCAACCGAGTACCACCTAGAAAAAATACGAGTGCACCACTCGATAGTCCTCAAAATGATATTTCATTTGGCACACTGGAAATTTTCCTAGGACAATCCCCTTCCCAGCTGCATCGGCTGACATTTGACGTTCAATCTCAGCTTCTAAGTACAACTATACAACCCGGTTTACACTGCCAATTTGTGAATGTAAAAATACCTTGTATTGCATTTTATATGCATAATCCTTGTATGACTTTACTGGGTTGCAATCAAATACATCTTTTACAACAATACATTCTTTGATACAACATTGCGTTAATACCCCTAGTATGTTACTATCAATATCTGTACATGAATGCAATGTAATGTTTTGTACTGGAATATATTTTTGTTTTGAGTGAATTACGCTTTATCTAAACTGAATTTGACATTGAAGAAGGTTATTTTCTGGCAATTTCAGATGTACAATACACGTCGACATTAATAAATGCCGCTAATTATAAATTTGTATAGTTTTATTTTTAAAATTTTGCAAAAGCTTCATTGTTTATGAAATTATGATTAATTTATTGAAGATAAAGAAAACAGTGGCTTTATGGTCCATCTCCAAATTTTCAGAGATAAAACTTGAAATTCAAGATCTTCAAAAGAAGCAGTTCTTAAGGATGGGCTCAGGACACGACTTTAGAGCCATATCTTTCCGACCCTTCTTTGTACCGGGGACACCTATGGTCCCCCTGAAGGCCATATCCTGGGTGCGTTACTGATCCTAAACCTATCCTTAAAGTATGATCGGAACACAGAGGAATGACTTGCGCTCTCGAACCTAAACTATAAATTACCGCTTGTGTTTTCCCAAAATTCAGATTTCAGCTCTACCTTTAATATTAGTGAAGGGAATAGCCAATTCATTGTTATTTCTGATTAATGGATCAAGTACAAATCTAGAACAGAATATTTGTAACAATTAGAGTAATTAGAGTAAGTAGAATTAGATACTTTATTTTTACTAAACAATGTAATTAATATAATAATGGGTATTTAAAGAATTATATTTTACCGCCTCAAAATAAATTATTAATTGCGATTAAAATTCTAATTAACCAAAGAGTTCATTATTAAAATCGTCAATTGTCATGCAAGTAGACTAGATTTATGCCTGTTGCTTTATACATGCTGCACAATTATAAGAAATTAATTAATAAATAATAAATATTTCTTTGATTATTTTGCAATAATTCTTTTATTTTATGACAATATTTATGTTTTCCTCAATTTAACATCTGGTAAATTATTGATAAAATAAGGGAACAAGGCGAAAAACATGTTTTTATTGCTCTGAACTGCATTAGACTAACTTTTTATTATAGACTTGATTTCAAAAGAAGAGGTCTTCAGAATCATTTCTGTGTCGTATAGCAGATGTTTCTAATTATTATTTCCTTGTTCCTCTCTAATAAAGGAATTATCAATGACTGGACATTCCTTTTCGTATTTAAAATTTTTGGTTTAGGTATATCTTGGAAAGTATTGACTTGTAGCATGGGGCATGCAAATACTTGTAAAAGTGACAACTAGATTTATAGGCAGCACCATCGGCAAAAATAACCTAATAAGAAGATAGGACACAGCCGAACAAAATTGGAAACTTTTCGTGTTTTTTAGACCAAAACGGGTAGTGTCGTATACTTTCGTCTTTTGCATGGATGGGGAAAAAGAACTGATCTATGCACTATTGTATTACGACTGAGACAACGAGTTAAACACAAAAATTGAGAGAACGTAGGAGGATTACCCATATGATAAAATCTTCTTGAATACCTTCAAAATCCTTTTAAACTATTCATAATAATGTACATCAGGTCAGACTACCTCTATTTTTTTTTAAGCAAAGAATATATTCCGTTTTGGCCGAGGTACTGAAAGGAGATATCAAATTCTTCTCAAAGAAAATTCTCATTTTTGCCCACTTAATCTGTTCAAATATGATAGGAACAATACAAACAAACATTAGTTTTGCTATAAAAAAACATTGGATAATTCTCGCAATATTTCCGTAAAAACCGGTTTTCATAAAAGCTCGGGAACATTTTATGAGAGTAAAACCTGAAACCTCCGCCCCTTCTCATTTATTTATGAGAATGAATGATTTTTCATTCTGGTTCGTTGCATGCAATCTGCGCTTTAACATTTTTTATCTTTATTTATAAAAGTTTTAAAGAGAGTTTGATTTTTTTTTCTTCTTTCTTCCTATTCTTGCCGTGTGCATTTTAAATGTAATACAATCGGAAAACTCTTCTGTGGCCTAACTTGCCATTAACTAAACTTTGCCATCGGATTTATGGACTGAACGCTCCTTTTAGCTGTCAAATCGGCACAATATTTTCATTTTAAAGAAGAAAATATAGTCAGAGTCAACAAATATAGAGCATCATACCAATTACCCTTTCAACAAATATTCGCTTATTAACAATACATCTTGTGTCAGTAACTTCACTTCATTTTTAACTGCTTTTTTCCTCCTAAACAAGTAAAAAAGCTAGAATTGGTTTAAGACAAATTCCTATATAATTTCGTATGGTCACCCATCTGTGCAACTTTGAACTTTGAAGTGGTTTTACTCATATATTTCTAGAACGGTTCGTCGAACAATAAAAATCATTATAACAAATTTCAGAAAATTTCATATTCTGAGGAACTTTTCAGTACAATAAAAGCGTTTAGACGTAAAAAATCTAAATTTTTCTTGCCATATAAAAATTTAGTCCATTTTTGAAGCTATATTTACCATTACTATGAAACTCAGTGTACAAAATTTGATCTGTCTACGTCAACGCGTTCTCAGCCAGTGTATAGTTAAAAACGAAATTTTTGTATGGCAACCCTACGAAAGAGTTGCCCGATTCGTCCCGTTTTCGAACCCATATTTGCATTTTTTCTTAAAACATCTCTGTGCAAAATTTCAGCTCTCTACGTCGACGCGTTCTCAAGCACTGTTCAACCCTAAACAGTGTGTAGTTACCCGATGTGTACCATTTTCGAATTCAAATTTATTTTTGTTTTTAAAAGCCCTTGTGCAAAAGTTCAACTCCCTAAGTGAACGCGTTCTCGAGTTATCATGAGGAGGGACGGACGGACATGTAAAAATCAAAATGACTTTTAATATTATGCATGGGTGTCAAAACCATTTTTCTCTACTACCATAATTTCTAGGTGTTACAAACGAAATGACAAACTTGATATACCTTTCAGCTTTCAGATAATACAGAGAATAAAACGCTTGAAGCTAAACTAGTAACTAAGTAAGAGTAAGAAATGCAAATACGCTTCTATTTACGGAGGACAGTGTACCATGAAAGTTTAGTAAGTAAATCACATTTCAAAATTGAACATCTACATATATTATCATACATACTATCTGTGTAAGCCATATACATACGTGATTATAGAATCGAAGGTGATATCAAATTTTTTTGAATTATTATACATAGTCTAGTTTGCAGAAAATATCGCAGCCACACACTACTAGATCACAGCAAAATAATAATCCCGTAGTATTGGTGTAAAGAAGCTAACTGAAAGCAGTGGTGTACCTAGGTTGAAACATTTGAGGAGCGAACATTATAACTATTATAACTGACCGTAAAATATAAAAGTCGCGTTCAGACTGTTATCGCAAAATTGGAAAAGATAAATCCTAATGAGACTTTTATCATATGAATTAAATGATTAAAAGTCTCTGTTAACAGTTATGGATAACTGAAATTTATAAAAGTCTTCGAAGACAGTTTACTTGAGACTAAAAAATTATAAGTCTTATGAGAGTTTTCTGAAGAGACTTTTATTAATGAAAGCCTGTGATAACTCTTAACACTGGACTGAAAGTATAAAAGTGTACTAAGACTCTTATTATGAGACTTATATAAATAAAAGTCTTCGGTAACAGCCCAAGTATCAATTTTGATCACTGTTACACTGGTTTTCATTACTTCTAAATTACCATTGTAAATCTAACGTAAATCTTACAATTTTGGCTATGTTCTTGTAAATGTGATAACCAATGTATAGATGATGTGATCTTTATGTATTTGTTACAATAATATCGCCAATATGACATTGAATTAAATTTTACGTATTATGTACTTACAATAACGTTGCAGATGTTTCAAAATGTGACATTAATGAAGCAATACGTACTATAATGGTATTGTAAGTAGTATGACATTAAGGTTACCGTCAAAGATGTTACGTTAGCCTTTCGCAGTTTGTTATTACTATGTGACTTTGAGGTAGATCTAACTTCAAAGTTAAATTTGCCTTAATATTACTTTTCACCCATATGGTTCCCATGTTGACAGATCCATACGTGCGAGATATAATGGATTCGCAAAAAGTTATTAAGAAGAAAACACGACCGTATAAATATACGGGAATAATATTATCGGAAGGTTAAACTAAAAGTACGCCGATGGAAAATTTTAAGTAGTGCCAGCTTAAAAATAAAAGAAAGAACATCTCTTTTCGATCAGACATCACCGAGTACAAAGGATATTACAGTTGAAACAGGTAATTTATTTGTGTTTACATATATTTCTATGTGTTATGAATGTTAACACAAATGGTGAATTCTTTTCAACCAAACCGAACCGAAACCGAACAGAACCAGAAACTGTCAAAACTACACCGAACTTAGCCCTGCTCCGAACGGGTACAAACTGAAAAAAATGCAAGTACCTGAACCAGTTCTGTTTTGTGGTGAAAAAAACATTTGTTATTCGCGGTATAGGTTAAAAGCATAAGCTATCTACGGAATTTTAATAATTTATTAGGTAAGTAGAAACAAAATTAATTTGATTTGTTTTTCTTCAATTTTTCTTGGTTTTAAGTATAGCTAATTAAGTTGCAACTTTTTTTAAACGCTGCAGATATTCTTAGCGTGGAGGACAACGCAACATATCATGGCATCACAAATGAGACTGCGGCTGGCCCATCTCATAGTCCAATCGAAGCAGCTAAGGTGATTGGTAAGTGAGATTTATTATATATGCATGCGTTTAATTAAAGGTTTACTATAACATTTATTTCCTAGATTTGTGGACAGAAGACCAAACGAAGTGGCTGCTTCAAAGTTATGAGGACAATATGGACCAAATTGGACCTTGCCGCAAATTCCGAACTAAAAAAAGTTTCTGGATATACTTGTCCAGCCAAATGGAGCAAGACCTAGGAGTAAGAAAGAGTTATGAACAGCTCCAAAACAAATACAAAGCTGTTCTGCGCATAAAAAAAAGAAGTGGACCACAACAGCAAAAGTGGCAATGCAAGGGTGCCAGTGCAATATGAGGGTGAACTGAACAAAATTGCTGCGAAGGACGATTCAATCGAACCCGTGGTACTCCGCGGGGTTGGTTTTGTACGGCGTAAAGAGAATATTGCGCCTACCGAACCACCAAAAAAGAGGCCAAGGAAGAAAAGCTTGCAACAATCAATCCAAGAGACTCTGGTGTTGATTGACAGCAGGAGAGCAAAGAGGGAAGCGGAAAGGGAAATGGAGAGGGAAAGAAGAAGGGAGGAGAGGCATGAGGAAACAATGAATTTACTACGCCTTCTTCTTGTAGAAAAGTAAATTTTGTTTGTTTTTTAAGATGGATATGTATGCTTCATTATAGTTCCTATAATTTTCTAAGAGTTTATGTAGAAGAGTGATAGATACTTTAAGTAAAAGTTAATTTTTTTGGTTTTTTTATGTTTCCTTGCGGTAGTTAGTTTTGTTTAAATAAAGACTGATTCAAAGTTAATAAAGACAGTAATATTTATTAAAGATTTTTACAAATATCATCTCTTTTTAATTCGCCTAATCTTCTGATATGTTGCTCCCTTTCTGAATTACTTTCATTCGCCTGGGCTGGTGGCTGCTGGCTTTCTTCACCATCTTCATCTTCATCAAAGAGATCGTCAGCGTCAATGCAAAGATTGTGTAAGACACAGCAAGAAATGATAAATTTGCTTATTTTGTCTACATCCAACATATCGATTCTAATTAGTTGGACGAATCTTTTCTTGAGAATACCGAAAGCGTTCTCTATTAAAACTCTTGTGTCTGTAGGGAGTCAAAAGCCATTCTCTTATCGCGTATGCTGCGTCTCCAATAATATGAAATCTTCCCTCGCAAATTATTTGCAATTTTTCAGATATTGGAGACAGCTTGAATATTCTGGAGTCATGAATTTTACTGGGCGCTCCCGTAAACACATCCAAAAACTTTCGCTTTGAGTCACAAATTGCTTGTAGAGTGACAGAAATCTGGTCATACCTATTCACATAAGTTGACCTTATTTTATGAGCAGGAGTCCTTATAGGTATGTAAGTACCGTCGATGCATCCGATGACGTCTGGAAATCCTGCCAACTGAAAAAAAAACACTTTGTTACTTTTAGACAAAAAAAATAGAACAGCAACGAATTGTTTGCCTCTGTGGACTTGCATATGTAAAAGACAAAGAACTTTTATATAGAGAAGAAGAGCTGAACGCTTTCAGTAAAGCGCTACAAAATGTTTCTTAAGGTCCTCTTTTACCCAACAGAAATTTATTCAGTTAAGCCCGGTAGTGTGTTCACTTAGCGAATGTAATGAATTTAGCTAAATATTAAGCAACTAACATTTCACCGCTAGTTTCTTTACAAAATTTATCCGCTAAATGAACAGAATACCAGGCTTTACACTTTGATTAGTACATTAGCTTTATATGTAACTAAAAAGAGTATAGCAAACTTACACAATAAAAACCTTCAGCTAAAGATTTCTTCTCTTGATGGAAAATGAATAATTTTCGGAGAAATGGAAACCAGGAAATCCATGACAAAATTAATTATTTTATAAGGTGAAGATTCCGCTATTCCAAATAAATGAGCGACTTCCCTCATGCTGGCTTTATTTCCGGCGTACCTATTTGAAATATTTGCTTATTATTTATTTGTATTTTTTTTTTATTAAACAACTTACCACAAAAATATCAGTATGTACTGACTCTCCGGGATACGTTCTCGACCCCCATGCAAGCAAGCATATTTTGGACATGCTTCAGAATTTTTAAACTCACTGCTGAGTTTTTCAAAAGTTTTTCTCTCCATTCGAAAATGTCTCTTAAACTGTTAAATATATATTGTAATAAGAGTTTTCAAATATTAGGCAATAAATTATCTCTCTGTTCGTATACTTGTCTGCAACATTTTCTAAAAAGTTCTGCGCTTTATGCGATTTTTCTCTCTGCAAGATGGGAAGAACCGCCAAAAATTCTTCCAATCCGTCCGAATCATTCGAAGAGGAGGAATCACTCTTGTTGCAAACTGCATTTATTAGTAATGCCTTTTTAAAATAATCATCCATTATAAATAAATAAAAAAATAAACCACTTTAATAAAATAATTGTATTTTCACAAAATGTTCACACATCCGCACTTTAATTACAAATCCTTCCGATTTGACGTTTAACTCCGAACCGTAACCACAGATTTTCATGGAACAAGATAGTTCAAAACCGGTGCAGAAACAGAACATGAACCGCTGTGAAAAAAACATACGTTCTGAACCAGTTCTGTGTCAGTGCGGTGAAGAAAACACTTTGGGTGTAGGAACCGAACGAGTTATGGTTCAGTTCAGGTGAAAAGAATTCACCAAAAGTTAATATACTCTGGTTTCATCTGGGGTATAAGAATATAAAAATTGGTAAATATATAATACTGACGTACTTTATTTAAGAGGAAAGTCTGGAGAGATAAAAGAAGGAGACCTTGCAACCACCTCTCTTTTAATTGAACCCCATGAATTCTTATCTTCTGAATCGGAAGTATCAGTAAAGGAGCATCGTGATTATTGCAGAGAAACTGATGACGATGATGACAAACCGCAAGACTTGTCACTTATCATTGATGATTTCAGAGCATGGGTTTTAAATCATAAAATAACGCACAATGCTGTAAAGGATTTGTCAAAAGTTTTTAATAATTTCAACATAGTCGGTATAAAGCTGCCTGAAGACAGTCGTACTCTGCTTTCAACTCCAAGAAGTGTAAATATTGTTCAAATGGGAACCGGTAAATATTGGTATAATGGTATAGAAAAAGAGTTGCGATATATTTACGCCACAGTTTATGAGTCAGTCAAAGTGCAGCTTATGTTTAACATCGATGGGTTGCCCATAATGAAAAGTTCCAAGCAAAAATTTTGATCAATACTCCATTTGCAGTAGCTATCTATAATGGTGAAACCAAACCGAAAATACAAGAGTATTTAACATCATTCGTCAATGAGCTAAAGCATATATTAAATCACGGTATTCAACTTGGGGAGCATTTAATCACTGTAGAAATAAAATGCTTTATTTGCGATAGTCCAGCTACGTGTTTTATAAAAGGTTCGTACTAACTGTATTCTTTATTTGAAATCATAGTAATCGTTTTCTTATTTCTAGGTACTTCTTACTTTAATTCATATCATGGATGTATGAAATGTGATGTCATTGGAGAATATGACGGGCATTGAATAAATAACTAATAAGGAAACGGCATATCAGGTGAAAACCTAAGCCACTCAGCGAAATTGATTAGTGTGCTGTGTTTGTATTCTTTTCGTCATGGCAGTAATGAAAGCCTGATATTCTGAAGGGGAATATTTTTTATAATCCAAATTGCTATGCAAAATAATCAAATTTTTAGCTCGATCTTATTTTCAGATAATATTTCTTTGCGTTGCCTTTGTATGACTGGCATAATTTAGCCACCAATGACAATTCAATTGTAAACAAATAAACCGGCTTTGGTAGAATATTAAATTTTTTGCCATGGCTATTTATTTTTATAAATATTTCACTATTATTTTGTTAGAAACACTATAATTAATTAGTACAGCTATTAAAGTTACTTGAAGAATGCTTTCCCACGACAATAACTCTGTTCGTTCCTGTTGCACAGCACAGCGCACTTCATTACGGTTATTTAAGACTCCGGAGTCTCTATTACATAAAATATCATTCACAAAAGAATATTTTACACTTATTTCACACTACTATTAAGTAAAAATCCTGTTAAATTATTTAGTTATTACAATATCACGAATTCAAATCCGAGAACTTCTTTGCAAATTATGAAATGTCAGAAATGTTGAACTGACGCAAAATAGCCACTCTTGTCACTTTTCTCTCCCCCCCCCCCCCCCCCCCCCCCGAACAGAGGTCATACTGTTATTGAATTGCCTAAACACGTACACTGTATTCGCACGATATCCCGCTAATTATTTATTAAATGATGATCGGTTGGAAAAGCAATGACATATACCCGAACTGACTGCGCACTGAGGACTGACAAGGACTTTAGAGATAAAACAGATCAGTTTCATCATATGGAAAACATTCCCTTAGAAGAATTGCTCATAGACCTTGTAGCTGACTTTCCCATAGCGGACTCTTTGCACTTGCTTTTTTGGGTATTATGAAACGTTGTCTTAGTGCATGGATGAAGGGAACATTCGGAAAGAGTACAAAGTGGAGTGCCAGGGATATAAACGAAATAAATGGACGATTACTAGATTGTAATGCAAGAATTCCCTCAGAATTACATAGAGCTATAAGGAGCTTGAATGTTCTTAGTTACTGGAAGGGACTTGAATTCCGAACATTCATTTTGTACTTAGGTCCTCTTGTGCTAAAAGACTACTTACCAGTTGACGCGTATAAGCACTTCTTGGTATTATTTTGTGCTGTTAGAATTTGTTCCAGTAAGCAATATTTTTATGTTTTAAATGTTGCTCGTTCATTATTTATCGATTATATTGTAATGCTTGCACTTGTAATCATCTTGTATACTTCAGGCGAGAAAGCTCAGCCGAATACCTTAACGTGGTGCAGGCGAGAATGCTCAGCCGATATTGTTATCTGAAGGCGTCAGAGACTGCCCTATCTTCTGGCGAGATTGCTCAGCCGAATATCTTCGTATAGTGCAGGCGAGAATGCTCAGCCGATATTTGCACACTGTATGGCGTCAAAGACTGCCGAAGTTACTGGAGGAATTGACAATAAAAACACCTTTTTCCGTCCTCAAACGTTCTGAATTTCTTTATTCTAATCAACTTATTTATATCATTATTTGCTATCCCTACCTAACGTATAAATCTACTAAATAATCAATTTATTGCAATACATTGCAATATAGATTATTGACCTGGAGTAGCGCAATCAAAAATTTGCAAATCCATCCAAGAATTTGTCGCAATGCACATTCCAAGCTTTTTCAAGCATTCGGGTTCATTGAGGTCAGAATGGTGTGAAATGTTGTGTCAGCAAACTGACATGTGTTGCACTGAAGTGCATTGCCCTTGCAAGTTCATTTCATTCACATTGTTCAATTTATGAACGAAAATATGTGTGAATGAAATTATTGAACTTGAATGCTTGCTTAGCTTGTTTTTCTTTTTTTGTGTACATATGTGCATCTATGAAATGTTTGATGCGCTACAATATAGAAAATTTTATTCAAATCTATGGATATGATTCGATCAGCAGCAATGTACATAATCTTTATCACGTTGTTGAAGATGTGAAAAAATTTGGTCACCTTCCATTAATAAGCACATATCAGTTCGAAAATACTCTTTATATAAAAAAAAAACTTGCTCAGAAGTGGTAACAGACCACTTGCGCAAATTGCTAAAAGATTGCATGAACGTTCAAAAATAACTACTTCAAATAAAGAGATTAGTATTCAATACCCAATAATAAAACACGAAAAAGTAGATTTAAAACATATATTACCAAATTGTGAAAAGGTTTATCTCCTTTCCCAAATTAAAAAGTGGTTTCATATTGCAGCCCAACAAGAGAAACAAATGTTTTGTTACAAATACAAAAGATATAGTAGAGATGATGAATGTGACATACCATATGAAGAAGCCTTATGTATATGGAACTAGTATCAAGAAAAAGGCTGACTTCTTCTCAGAACCTTTTAAATCTTCATATATTGAAATATATTCTTCCTTGGATTTATCTCGAAACTCTCCAAAGCTGTATGCGCTGCATGATATTGAAAAGTAATGGCTTTAAAGTACCAAGAGGGATTAGTATTTCTACCATTGCTACACACAGTTGAAAATACATAAATGAGATCATTATTTTAGGCATATGAAAAAGTTTATTATATTATTTGAAAATATAAATTTATATAAATGAACAATGTTTTTCTTAAAAGTTCAATATAATTGTGGCGCAATATTCAAGAGTTTTGCCATGTAAGTTAAGGAAAAACATAAAAAAAAAAAAACATTTCACACAGTAAAATGAAAATCAAATTATCTGATTTTGGCATGAAATCACAGAATTCCCGACTATTTCTCGGTATTTTTAAAATATTCGCTTCGTACCAATAAGACAGCACCTGTAGATTGAAGTCTCTCTTTGTTTTCTGGACACACTGCGCAAGCTTCCTCATTATTTCGGAAATCCTCATTTGTGTTCATGGGATTGTTTTCAATATCAAAACCATCTGGTGGTGTTGTTTTGTTTGTGCTTTTTTATGTTCTTTTTTTTTAAGCTGTAAAGAAAAGCATTATAAATATTGTCTACCAGCGGTGTTGTAAAAATACTAATGAACTTACGAAAGACGACGCAATCTTGATCCTGAATGTTGTAGAAAATTGGCTTGTATATATTTTTAAGTACGTTTGTCATCAAATGTCTCATTTATGGAACTATGTGTCTTTTGAAAAAAGTTGAAAGACGTTCTTCAAAATCAGCAAAGCATTCGTTATGGCATCCTCTTCTCCCTATACCTTTAAAAGTATATTTATTTAAAAGCTCGTCCGTAAATATTTGGTTGCTTATTCTGTTAAGGAAATATCCATCAATTTCCCCATCGTTTCTTCCGACGTTATCTATTATTTTTTTTTATTAAAATTTTTATCATTTGCTTGTCAGCGAGAGAATCATTGAACTTGTTTGCTTCGTTTACAGTTGTGAGAGGAAATGTGAACTACTTTATGCTATTACTTCCAATAGTACATGATGCTGCTTGCTTAGCACATGTGCTTTCAACATCTCTCTCATTGGCAGCTGCTCCTAAGAGCTTATCAAATTTTGTACTGATCTCGGCATTCGATTTTAGCACAGACTCCATAGAATTCCCTAGACCTACATGTAAATATATGCCTAAGTACTCAGATTTATTTTTTTACTCAGACTTACCTTGAACTTCCTATCGAAGTAAGTTTACTGCAGCTTCTAGTGAAGTGATATTAGGTGAAGTGCAGCTATTTTTGTTATCATAATAGATGTAATCGGCATGTTCATCATGATCGTAACGTTCTTCAGAAATAACATCTTCGTCTTGTAGCGTATTAGAAGTAGATGGTGCCTCATCATCGGATTGTAAGGGTGGTGTCGGTAACTGACGTATATTACGCACAATTTTGTCTCGTCCTGCAACACCCACAACGTGAACAGCACTATCAGCGTTCCTTGCTATACCCACTTCCATTTCTGAATTATAATCAATTAGCATTGTATCCATCTTGCTTATTAAACCAGGATGCAACCGAGCTTGTTACTTTTTAGTAAAGTACCTGTAATAGTTTGTACATAGATAGTAAAAAGGGGATTTGTAAGTAATAAATTCTTTCAATTTACTGCTCGGCTGCACTAAGGAAAAACACAGTAACTGTCAAATTTAAAAAAAGTGAGTTAGACACAAATATGCATTTACTGTGCTGATATCTACTTTATTGTATCCTCAGTTTCGCCTAAAAGCGGTCCAATTACGAGATTTTTCATTCGCTAAACACAGTAACTGATTTTGTGGAACTCAACCACCAATTCAAAACACAGTAAATGATAACAACTACAATAAAACACAGTATGTGCATGGCATATACTGTGTTTTGTCATAGTGATAGTTCTTACTGTGTTTTAAAAATTGTTCTGAAGATCTGTTTTCTGAATTTTGTCGATCTTATGCCACAGTATAACCGAGACTTTACATGGAAAGTCAAGAGTACAGACAAGTTTGAAGCTGAATGCATGCGCTGAAAATATACTTTTCAATTCAGCCACCCTTCCCATATGTATACAGCCGAAGGCTCATACTCTGGTAGGGAGAAAACGAATAGACCATAGACCATGAAATTACTTTTCTGGATTCCAGGGTTAGATTTACGGTGGAATGTCGGGGGAATATCACGTGAAGGGATTTTTAATACAAGTGTATTCAGCTGCAGGCTATGCTACTTGGCTCTACTGGATACTTTCCATGTAAATTGCGTAATCATTTTCTTTAAGTCTTTTTCTTGCATGTTTAAATGTGATTGAATCTGTAACGGTATATTTTGCTATAAGTTTCATTGTGCGATTCTGCATTTAGTGAGTCAGTGGAGGTTGTGACAAGCATAGAAAGTTATTTGTATTAAATAATTCTTGAAAGCTATTAATGATATGGATAAGTTTAGTTCGAGAACATATTTTTTTGTGAAAATGGCCCGTGAACAAAAAAAAGATTAGGTATACTATAATATACTCACGATTTTTAGTTAAGAATACAGATATAATTTATCACTTTATAATTTTGTGGTAATTTCAGTGTTTTGATAATAGCTTCGTTTGTCCTCCGGCAAATTACGAGACTAGTTTGTATTTTCTCGGAAATACAGAAAGCAAGGAGGAGTTAAGTAGATATATTGATGAAATAAAATCTAAGTTACTGGGGGCTGAAGGAGATATTTGTTATGACGACTTACTAAGTGCTTTTGATGATAGTGTCGCAGATAAAGATTATATTCCATCAGAAATTAACGACTCCCACAAAAGCGATTATTCTTCTAGTGCCTCACCTAGGAATAAAAACCAGCAGGTAGACTATTTAGGTCACTACCAGAGAATGAAAATGGAGGATGTGAGGTAATGCACATTTTGGACTAAGCTATTGTTATCCATTATGTATAAAATATTTTACCAGTTACAGGTACAGAGAATAGAAAATGATCAGCCAAATAGTCTAGATACGAATACGAAGGCTGAAAAGCGATTATCTTTTGTAGAAAAGAAAGAAAGAAATAAAAAAAAACACCCTATCCGAGCCAAATATCAAGGTAAGTGTAGAAGAAGCTGTGACAAATTAACAGAAGAAAATCGAGAAGATATTTGGAATAGCTTTTGGAATCTTGAATATTCGAGTAGAAGGAAATGGTTGAGCAAACATATCAAACTAATTCCTGTGAAAAAGAAGTCAATGTCAGCTACTCGCAACAAATCACAGAGTAGGAGATTTTCGTTACCTCACCAAGATTTAACAGATATGTCAGTTTGTCGCTAAACGTTTCTAAATACACTAGGCTACACGAATGACTCTGTTATAACTGAGCTAGTTGCGGACAATAAAAAAAAAGATCATTGTGGTAGCATGATTAAGGAATGTAGAGGTATTCAATCGAAACAGAAGTGCGATCGTGAAGTAATTAAAAACCGCATTGAGTCCTATCATCCATGCGTTAGTCACTATAGGAGAAATAATGCTCCAAATGTAAGGTATCTCCCTAGAGAGCTAACTGTAAAAGACATGTATGTAGATTTCAACGAACAACACCCAAATATCTGTAAGAGTGAAACCTACAGGAAAGTTTTAAAAACAATGAACATATCGCTGTATCAACCAAAGTCAGATATCTGTGAGATCTGTGGGACTATAAACATTACTGAGAATGAAAATGACAATTATAAGGATAATTCGACAGGTGACTCTGAAAACCATCGCCTAATGTCAAAAAGTCTATCAGAGAGTATAGGTTGGATGTTGAAAAATCCGTGACTGTTGAAAAAAAAGATGAAAATATACGGATTTTTTCAATGGACCTTCAAAAAACTATGCTGCTTCCGATGATGCCACAAATTAAAAGTAGTTTCTTTATTAGCAGATTGGTTGTTTTCAATGAGACTTTGGCTACTCTAAACAAAAATGGCACAAGAAAAAGTTATTGTGTTTTATGGCATGAAGGGTTGGCTGGAAGGAAAGCTGAGAACATTACCGACTCCATTCTAAAAGTGATTTCTGAAGAAAGAGATGCCAAAGATTTCATATTTTAGTGTGATAATTGCACAACTCAAAATAAAATTTGGGTACTTTTCACTACGCTTGTTAATGCGGTGAATCAACCCGCTGGTCCAAACCAGATAAATATAAAATATTTGACAAAGGGACATACACATATGTGTGCAGATGGGGTTCACGGAAACATCGAAAATAAAATTGGTAGAAAAAGGAATATTTATGATTTCCAGAAGTTGTGTGAAGTCGTTGAGAGTTCACGTAAAAATCTGCGTGTACTCGAACTTAATGGATTTCACGAATGGAAAAGTGAAAAACTAAATACTGTAAAAAGTGCTGATCCACTGAAGAAATTCACATTGAGATCACTTGTCGAAGTCAAATTCTCTAAAGGATCCAGGAAACTGGAATACAGGAATGATTTTGATGAAGATTTTAAAGAAATTGAATTTCTGAAAAAGAAATTCACCGTACCTTATATGGCCGAATATAGCAAAAATCGTGGTACGACATCTTCAAAAAAAGCAACGATTTTGAATCAACTGACTCCACTGATGCCAATCAATAGAAAATTATTCTGGGAAAGCATCGATTCTTCAGAAACTTCGAAGGATCTAGTCTGTACAAGAGAATAAACATGATCTGCATATCAAAATAAGTATTACTTTTGGAATTTTTTTGTTTTCTTTTTCAATGTGTTTTTCCTTATTTAAAACACAGCAGGAGACATTACTGTGGTTATCTATGGAAACATTATCATTTGATTACTACTATTCTCATTGTAAAACACAGTAATGTTCCTTACTGTGTTTTTCCCTAGAAAATTAAACTGAATAGTTCAAAACATTTATAGCAAAAACCTAATTTCATGTTGCCAAGTGGGTTATTTTTACGTATATAAGCCTATTGTTTTGTTTAAAAGAAAGCCCAAGGTAAGCTTAACTTACGACAAAAAAATCAAAACTCTGTTGTTATTAGTTTTCTGAGGCAGGAAAATTTCACAAAATGTCATTTATCTCGAAAAGTAAAAAACAACAGTTACTGTGTTTTTACTTTGAGCAGCCGTGCTGCTCTCCATCTGGATCCGAAAATGAAGCAAACAACGCTTCACGCCCTAGTCCTTCTTTGAAATTATTTATGGGATCACAGTTTTTAGGCACATATTTAATTTTATGCCAGTTTCTACTGGGTGGCTCACACTTCGAACGAAGATCGTCGATTTTTCTGCTCGATTTCGGTTGCCAAAATAATGTGGATCCTTTGACCCAACAAGATGGTACACATGTAACGCATGTATCTCCGCCTACAACAGTTGTCACAATTTTAAACATTGAAATAATTTTTAAATAATTCACTTGTCGAGACATAAAGAAAAGTACAAAAATTTTACGCGCACTAAAGTATCCAAGATGCCAATGGTGAACTGACAGTTGTCAAAGATTTCATTTATGTTAGATTAAGACCAGTGTTAGATTAAAGTAACTTTAAAGTCACATTTATATTAACACAATTGAAACCTGATTTCAATCAAGTTCCTTGTGATTTTATATGTAAGACATTCAACGTTAATTGCAACATTGTTACAACAAAGGTAACAATACCTAACATTTAATTTCTAACAAACTTCGACGTATATATTATGTAAAGTTGAATTTATTGAAATCGCAATGAAATTAAAAAATCTCGGCGTCAATAAATTATACCCAAATATGGCGAACATTCTAAAAGTTATTAAAATTGAAGTTTTTCTGTTTTTAATTCAAGCTAAAACCAAAAAATTAATAATTTTTTATACTTCTAACCCTTTCGAAGATAAAGAAAACTGAAAAAAGCGACGTATTGTAAAAAAAAAATTTTTAGAAATTTTTAAATAATTTTAAAAAATCTACATTTTTACAGAAGCGCGTAATATTTGACGAAGTATTGTTGAAATGATCGTAACAATTACATTACCATGCCAATCATGAGGCAAGTTTACTTACATAGACATAATTTAAGAAGTCAAAGTTACATTATTGTAATGCAACACCCCATATCACCACTTTGTCACTGTTTTGTGCGAGGTTACATACATTGTGAGGTAATTGTAATTTTAATGTAAGTTTAACTAATGGTAATTATTACCATAAGGGTAATACTTACGTAACTGTTACAAATATTGCTGCTTGGGAGTTCTAATTAACTTTGAAATAAAAAATTTTAATGAGACTCTTATTATGAGACTTAAAAGTTGTTGTAGCAATTGTCACACACATTTCATCTTCTGCGAAGGAATGTGGTATGAACAATAAAACGAAGAGTATTTAAATAACACCACTATAAATATTTATTAATAATTTAACAAAAATGTTCGGTCCAAGATGAAAACGAAAGAATTCAAAAGTGCGAACATCAGCTAAAACATCAAAGAGATTAATTCATGTTTTTACGACGGTGCTACCCCACAAGTAGAATTATCGGCAAATTACAATGCCGCCACAGGCAAAATCACTGTGGCGCCATCTTTCCTCGCCTAAATGAGTTTGAAATTATTGAACTCCGAAAACGATTATTCTTGTAGCAAGTTTCGAAAATTATCTGAATGACGGCGCCAGCCCAGCGTTGCTACTCTTCCACAATTGTGGAACATTTTCCACAACTTTGCAAATATTTCGATTCTTCGAGATCTTCCACGAAGAAGTCAAAATCTACCACAATTTTTGTTTTTAATTTATTACATAAATTTTGTTCTGTTCGCAACGCATGTACAAAGTTGGAGCGAATGTTCTGTTCGCAATGCATGTACAAAGTTGGAGCGAATATCCAATTCTTAACGCATGTACAAAGTTGGATCGAGTGTTCTATTCTTAACGTATGTACAAAGTTGGATCGAACTTTATGTTTAATTCTTTCAAATTGGATTTCTTTCTTTTCCGATTCTTTTGCAATAAGCAAACTAACTGAACTGTGGTGTGCCACTAAAGAAACACCTTGTATTGTCGCGAATTCCAAATAATAGCTGGTATGTGTGGTGCTCCGTATTACTATAATTGGAGAAATTTAGTGTGATTTTGATTTGTTATTCTTTAAATAAGTGTGCGTTGCGGGCGCTTGAGCGATTTGCTTTTGCTTATTAGAAATAAAACGAAAACAAACCCACTCGTGTAAGGTACATTATAGTTGTTGTTTACGTGCATTGGTTTAACCCAAGATATATATTTTTTGAAGTTGAGTTAAAGATGGAAAAACATTTTAAACTGTTGAAAAAGTAAGAAAATTTATTGAAATTAAAAAAGAAGAATTTATAATGTTTGTTATATATTTTCAATCTAGGCCAGAAACGTGCAAAGCGCATTATAGTTGTTCTGTTTACGTGCATTGGTTTAACCCAAGATATAATTCTTTTGAAGCTGAATTAAAGATGGAAAAATATTTTAAACTGTTGAAAAAGGAAGACTTATTGCAATTCGAAAAGAATTTATTATTATATATACAACATAAAAGAGCTTTTGCGGATTTAAAAGAAAATTCTGGAAAACAACTCAGTTTTCCAGAATGTGTTGAGACAGACTCAAAAGTCTTAACAATAACAGACTCAAAAGTCTTAACAATAACATGTTTTATATTGGTTGCACATAACATTCTTTGAGACTGTGTGCTTCAGCAGCTTCTCGTCAACTTCCTGCTGAAATTGAAAACTGGCCAAAATCGTTTACACATACTTTTCCCATAGTTCCAAACGGCAGGCAAATGTCATTCAATTTCAGGAAGCATTTGATACGAAAATACATAAAATGTTGAATGTTAGTAAGACTCGGTGGTTGTCTTTGCAAGCAATTGTTAACCGTCTTATTGAGCAATGGGTACCACTAAGCACTACTTCCTTCTACTATCATTTGAAGAGTTAAATGAGCCCGGCACAAAATAAATTTTAGACGGCCTTAATTCCACAGATTTGGCATACTTTTTATTTCTAAAATTTATTGTCAACGACATTAATAAGTTAAACCGAGTTTTCATTCCGAAAAACCAATGATTCATTTACTATATTCTTCGATTACACACACGTTTTTGAATATTTTGCAGAATATCATTCAATGTGAAAACGTTAATCTTTCTGTAAATTACAAAGATTCAAATGTTCATCTACCATTTGTAAACATGTTCTTTGGATTAGAGTTTGAGGAACATTAAAAAATGCTCAGATGAATTATATGTTAGTAAAATTAAAAAGAATCTTCTTCAGTACTACATTAAACTGTGTGACGAGTAAAAAGGACGATTTGATTTTGCATATAGCCAGCTGCGTCTCCTAGAGTACATAGATCCGAAAAAAAATTCAAAAAGGAGAACTTCCTACTATTCTTCCTCTTTTGCAAGCTTGTCCATTTAATGAAGCCTCCTCAGAAATACTGAACGATCAATGGAGGTCTTTACAAATTTTTTCAAAAGATAAAATTCAAGAATCTTTTGAAAGAGATTTAGTAAAAGGCTGGAAAAAGTTGGCTAAAGAAATTAACATGTTCGAAGAATTCATTTTCAAAGAACTCAGAGAATTTATGTGTATTTTGGCATCCTTACCTCATAGTAGTGCTACTGCTGAAAGGATATTTTCTTCCTTAAACGAAATAAAAAACAAAAAAAAAGAAATCGTTTGGAAATAAAAATCGTAGAAAGTATAATATTTTGTAAAGAAATGAGAATTAATTAAGTTTTACAAAAGATTTAAATTTGTAGACGGTAAATATGTTCCTATTATGTAAGACAAGTTTAGTTTCTACTGATCTATTTTTTATTTTTATATAATTGGAAATTTTGGTAATTTTGTGACTATGAATATTTTTGTATGTTTTCTCTTTTGTACTGTTCTTATTACAAATAAAATCTCTAATATGTGATACACTGCTCTTTTCCATTTTTACCACACTTTTTCATTCAAATCTATACCACTGCTTTTTCAAGGTAAGTGGCAACGCTGTGCCAGGCTATTTAAATTTGTGGCGGCATTTTTATTTGCCGATAATACTTTTTGTGGCAGCACCGTCGTAAAAACACGAATTAATCATTCGTACTTCTTCATTCTATCGCTTTCATCTTGGGCCGAACATAGCTTTTAGTTTTATTGTTTAGTATCAAAGACTTGAATCCCCACAAATTAACGAGAAGTATCGAAACTCGCTTATGGTTCTTGGAAATGATGAAATATTTTATATATGAGAAGGTAGATGTCGCACATTTTTTTTATAAAACCCAACACAAGGGTTGCATAAAATAGAAGTAACTTTTGATTTTTTCAATAAAATTGTACTTATTTAATGAAATTGAAAAAAAAAAAAAAATGATATACCTACATATTTATAAGAAATTGCGGTATCTTTTAGATGCACAGCCTTATTAATAAAAATTAGTTCATTGTGTGATAAATTATCAGAAATAATAATAAACAATAATAAAAGTAGATAAAAGAAGTACTACTATTGTGACCGCTTGTTCGAACATACGGTACAGAGAATACAATTCTCATTACAACCACATTCCATCATTAGTGACGAAATATCGTGAAAATGTATAGGTAGGAAAGCACGGTACAGAAGACACAATACTCTCTGACATTACTCTGTATTTCCAATAGAAATGTATATACATTAGTCACGAATTTTCGTCACAGCTCATATGCCAAAATATTGAGATAGGAAAATCTATCGCCCGTAATTCACAGCCAGCAATTTATCGCCAGCGATTAAACGCTAGCAGTTTATCTCCGCGTCAGTTTATGGCGTAAACAATTTATAGCTTACAAATGATCCCTAGCATATTTTATCGCCAGGCAATACATATAATTTATATATAATATATGACAATATATTTTACTAAATAAATTCCAAATAAGGCTTTTCTGTAGATGTTATTTAAGAATTTTTTTATTTATTTCGCTAAAAATGCTAGCTACAATGATCAAAAAACATTACCCAAATAAAAGCTATTTGTTGCGAAAATATATGAGTCATCTGAAAGCACAACAGAATTTTCATTCCATTCATTCATTGAAGTGTCCGGTTAATTGAAATTAAATTTAATTTAAAATAAAACGGAGCGTATTCAGAATAAATCTGAAATTATTCATAAAGCCCTTACCTTGATTCCCTCTGTATTCCCCACTGCAAGACTGCTACGGCTACCCTACAAGAATGTCGCCCTGTAAGCGCTCCAAGAGTGCCACACTACAGGCGCTCACCGAGCGCTTCCCAAGAATCAGCAACTCGGCGCTTCCCTCTGCGAACATGCTTACGTTAAAAAGATATAAACAAGTATACGGTGGGGAAGCGCTGCAAGCTTCCAAAGAAGCGCTCTGGCTTTCGTGTTTGAGCGCTTCCATTTTCCGCTCGGACTCGACAAAACTCTTGGCTGTTTTAGTTGTAGTGAGGTAAGAAGAATATTTCTCAACTGACAGTATTGTCTGTTTTTGTTGTGTTTTGTGAAAGTGCTTACGTAAGAAAGATTTTCAAACTAAATTATGGACTCACCGCATATCCTGGCTATATTAACAAAAAAAAACTTATGGAAATCCTTGCAATCCTTATAGAGAAGTATGGATTTTTCTGTCTCAAGGTACCATCCAAAAATCAGTCCGATGGGAGATAACAGCAAAGAAGTGAATCTGGTCTTCTTAAGATGAAAAAATTGCCGTTTTTTGGTACAAAAATGGACATATTTTGAACTCATCATTATTAAGAGCTGATAGGGTCGTGGAAATTCACCTTCCATGAGAAAAATGTTCACAACATAGCAATAATGGATGTGAAATAAAGACCGGGAAATATAGGGATTGTGGTGTTTATGACTCAAGTTCAAAACCCTGTCTTTCGGCGCTAAAAAGTCAGTTATGACGTTAAAATGATAAAAAAAATACACCACTCGATTGTACTCTAGACCCTAAATCCGTTAGAAAAAACACCAATGCAATGCAATCGCGAATGAAGAAAACTTAGAGAGTTCTTATCGGAGAAAATGGAAATTTTTATCTCTTAAACTCCCCAAATCTCCGTGTTACACAATCCGGCCCCTGATGTAGGAAGGCCTCAATTCTTTCTTAAAAATTTATTGTAAGTTTTTTCTTAGAAATTTACTGGAAAATTTGTTCCTTAGAAGTTTTATGCATTATTGGAGGTTGACAACGGCAAAAGAAATGAATGTTTATTGACGATTGGTGGCCTACAAAGGCACATATGAAAGTATTGTATCTGAAAATAACTCCAATCGGCCAGTGAATAAAAATTCTACCGAAAGATTTTCTATAAATTTCTTATTGCATATTTACGCGCCTACGCTCATAAAAAATGTTGTAGACCTCTAAAAATTCGTATAAATTCTAAGAAAAAATTTCCAGTAAATTTTCAAGAAAATTGAGGGATTCGCCCAGGTAGAGGCATCGTTGATTTTATATTGGAGCGAGGCATTGCAATGCTCTGGTAAAAGATAGAAACTTGGGTGTATAACTGAACATATAAGGAACATTTTCTATTAATAACAACATTAGTTAGCTAAAATTTTCGTCATAGCTAACAAAAATTGTTGTCATGTATAGATGTTCGAATGAATCTCATTGTCTACCTTCAGTAGCCAAACTGTAACAGCTGAACTACCTTATAATAGGCTGTCTTACTGATTGAAGAATTAGTCATCGGTCCGTCTATTATCGTAGGTGCCGGGGCCAGTGGCGTAGCCAGAGCTTTTACCACCTGGGGCCGGATTCTGTAACTCGGAGATTTTGGGAGATGAGAGTTTTCATTTTCCCCGATTAAAACTCCCTAACTCTATATTCGAGATTCTCTAACATACTTGGGGGTTACCATACATATCAAATTACATACGGGCATTCATGTAGGGTATCAGAAGGAATTGTAATGTTTTTACTTATTTTAATTTAATTTTACAGAGAAAAGGAAAAAAATGGAGGCAGTCATCCAGGGTACCACAAGAATTGGTCTTAGAGTTTTTTTTTTTTTAACTTACTTAAAATTACGATGATCATAGAAACTTCTACTATGGCATAGTATTTTTCAGACGAGTTGAGACAAACTGATAATGTCATCACAGATTGATTTAGTTCTTTATTCATGATGATGATATGAAAAAGTACAATATTTGATTATTATCAAATTTTTCATTACTGGTTATTTCGCATTCGACAAATTGACTACCGCATTAACCAGAGTGTTACTTTAGAAAAGTAACCAAATATAATTTTCAATTGAATTTTACACATTTTATTGAATTGTTTGCAATCGTGTGCGTAATTTTACAAAAACTTTTTGAATTCGATTACTAAGAAAATTCGTAATTTTAAATTAAAGTACAGAAATGCGGACTGTTTTTAAGTGAGGAGTATGAATTTTTAGGAGCAACTCCTGACGGGGTCATTGGATTAGACGGATTGGTGGAAATAAAATGTCCATCAGCAGCAGCTGGCTTAGAAGTCAACGATGCTATCCTTTCAGGTGTGATCAAGATTTGGGACGTAGATATAAATAAATATAAAATCGTACAATCTTAGAAATAAAGAAAAACCAAGTTCAATGTCAGTTAAATATTACAAAAAGAAATTACTGTTTGTTTGCTGCTGTATGGACTTCAAACAACCTTCCTCTGAAGGTCGAAAAAATTTACCGCGATGAAAAAACGTGGGACAATATGGTTCCAAAGCTACATGAATTTTATTTTAATCATCTTTTGTCGGAAATTATTGACCCAAGATGCAGTAGAAACATGCCTATCAGAGAATAAGGAAAATATTGCTCCCCTGTTGCATGTTAACTCCTCAAAGTCTAACACATGTTAATAATATGGCTGAGAAATTTGTTGTTGACCTTTTCAAACATGTTTTATAAAAAACGTCTAGGTAATATTTAATCTTTTTTGTTTTTTTTTAATTTTTTTTTTGTTCTATGTTGCATTGCATGTAATTTTATCCGGTGTTTGGTTTATGTTTAGTTTCACATACTAATACTAACACTGACTAAGCGATGAAAAAATCAAATCATGTATTGTTGACCGTTTATTTATTAAACGTGTCACTACAGATAGCTTGTGTTAAGCTGGTCCTGATTGTCAAAATTTATAGCTTTGTTATTGTTATTATCAGAACAACAAAAAACAGTTTGTAATTCAAAGTAATAAATATGATTTAAAAATTAAAACTCTAAAATAATTATAGCATGTAGATTTTTTTTTATATTAACACCATAAATGGATTGCCCAATTTTGTTCATTTTTTAAATTGTATATGCTATTTTTGTGAAAACGCCGTGTACAAAATTTCAGCTCTCTACGTTGACGCTTTCTCGCGTAGTGCCTAAATATATAAAGGGTTTTCCAATAAGAGGTGTTATTTTAATTAGCCCGCTATTTCGGTAGATGCCACTTTTGGAGCTGTCATTTTTTTACATTTGACAAGTAGAAACTGCGCCATTAATAAAAATGGAACGATACACGATTCAACAACGCATTAAAATTATTAAAAATCACTATAAAAATGGTGAAAATGTGGCAGAGACAGCTCGTAAAACTCGAACATTTTTCGGTCGTCGTGAAGCACCTTGTCGGACCGCAATACAGAAATTGGTAGAAAAATTCGAGCTGTCCGGACAAGTTTGTGATGTGAAGAATAAAACCCGTGCACGTCGCTCAAGAACAGCCGAGCATATTGCTGCTGTAGCCGAAAGTGTTGAAGAAAACCCAGGTTTGTCCATTCCTCGTCGTTCTTTGGAATTAGGCATTCCACAAACGTCATTACACCGTATTTTGCATAAAGATTTGGGTCTTGAGGCTTATAAAGTTCAGTTAACACAAGAACTCAAGCCGGCCGATCATCAACAACGTCGAGTCTTTGCTGATTGGGTCCTTGAAATGTATGAAAATGATCCGGAATTCTATCGAAAACTCATCTTGAGTGATAAGGCCCATTTCCACCTCGATGGCTTCGTCAACAAGCAAAATTGTCGCATTGTTGAAAAGCCTCTCTATCCTCAACGTGTGACTGTTTGGTGCGGTTTATGGTTCCGCGGGGTCATTGGACCTTACTTTTTCGAAAATGAGGCTGGAGCAACAGTTACGGTGAATGGATTGCGCTATCGACAGATGATTAATGATTTTTTATGGGCGGAATTGGATGGTATTGATCTGGACAATGTTTACATTCAACAAGACGGCGCTACGTGCCATACAAGCAACGAAACCATTGATCTTTTACGGAAAAAGTTTCCGGACCATGTTATCTCTCGAAGAGGTGATCACAATTGGCCACCGAGATCTTGTGACTTAACACCTTGCGACTTCTTCCTTTGGGGCCACGTGAAAGAGAAGGTCTACGCCAACAGCCCAGCGTCGATTCAAGACCACAAAGATGGAATTCGTGAGGCTATCGAGGACATAGGGCAGCCACTTTGCGATTTGGTTATGGAAAATTTCATGAAAATTATATGGTCCTGTAGGCGTGGTCGTGGTGGTCATTTGGCTGATGTTATTTCCCGTTATTAACGGCATACCTTCCTCTTTATAATGAAATAAAGATCCGATCATTTATCTTAAAAAATGGCATTTTTATTTGAATATCAAAATAACACCTCTTATTGGAAAACCCTTTAGTTAAAAACAAAATTTTTGTATGGTGTAACCATGCAAACGGAATGACAAATCTAGTATATCCTATTTTATTTCATCTAGGCAATAAAAAAATTAAAAATTACAACTAAACCTGAGATGCCCAAAAAACAACGAATAACAAGGCAGAAAAGAATGAATATGTATTCGAATTGCATGCAGCCCACTCTCACGAAATATTCAAACATAGCTCCCATCCGTATGTACAAAGAGCTCATCGCGCAAACGCGCACTCATTTTTATTTATTTCTCTTTCCGATATATTCCTAATTTAGTAATGTCAGCCTCCTTGATAACTGACTGTGACAGGCTCTGCTGCTCCTACGATGTACCCATGCATGACCCATGCGCTCGTCCTGCTTCATGACTGCGGCTGTGGCTGGCTCTGGGGCCCTATTCTTGAATAACGAAGGCAGATAACGTATACGTTAATCTGTCAAAAACATTCGATATTCGTGGTGTGCGTGGGACGTTAACGCAGGATGGCTGTGTGAGTGCTAAGCAGAAAGAAAATTCTTCCAATTCTCCATCTTTATATATTCTGCGCTAGTAGGATCTGTGTTACCTGAGCAAAGGATATAGAGCTTAAAAGCATAAAGCACAGATAAGTTTTTTTCTCATGCTTAAACCATTATAGTAGTGGATAGGATAAAAATTTGATTTTTCTGTGCACTGGTATTCCCCCTTAAAGAAAACGTGAGAAGTATCGAAATATTGAAAGGCGAATAACTCTGTGTGGGAGGGTCGTAGAGCATTGGGGTTATTTTTTCTATGGATTTAAGGTCTAGAGTACAAATATATAGGTAAACGATTTCTGGGGCACAGTATTTTGGGGATGGGGGATCATCCCACCCTCAATTGGGGTTGTGCAAAATAAGTCATGTTTGGTATCAAATTAAATCGACTGGTGTACTTTTTTTTTTATCATTTTAACTTCATACCTGACTTTTTACCGTCACTTGGGTCATATACACCCCACTTCCCATATTTTGCATATATTTCTTCCGTTCTGTGTTTCACATCCATTAAAACTCGGTTGTTATCATTTTTCTCATGGAAAGTGAACCACGACTTACCAGTTCTTCATAATGATGATTTGAAAATAATGTCCATTTTTGTACCAAAAAACGGCAATTTTTTCATCATAAGAAGGACTGATTCATTTCTTTTGCAGTTATCTCTAAAACTATTTACCGGATTCAAAAAATAGTTCCATATCTAATTAGGGGACAAAATGTAGATGCGATTTTATCCTACATACAAGACTTAACGTGCACATTTAAAATTTTTATAGCATCTTTTCTGTACTGGAAGACGACCAAATTGACCATTTTCGCGTGAATAACAATTTTTAGCCTTGAGATACCAAAATCATTATTTCTCTCCATAATTTATCTTTCTAGACATAGCCAGGATATGCAGTGAATCCATAATTCAATTCGAAAATCCTAGTTACTTTGGTAACTTCACAAAGGACAATAAAAGCAGACAATACTGTCAGTTAAGAAACATTTTTCTTACTTCTCCACAACTAACACAGCCGAGAGTTTTGCCGAGTGCAATAGAAAGTTTGGTAAATCTCAGTACAAATTCCGCGAGTTACAGAACTCCTAGTGAGTTAAGTGGCAGAAGAGCTCTGATATCCACAACTCCACAACTCTCCGAGTTAGTGAATCCGGTCCCTGGGGCGGTACCGAATTTGCCGCTCTTTCTAGCTTAGTCAAAATGTTGGGAGCAGAGTTTTCCAACCTATATTTTTGGATATACATATATTAAAAGTTCAATAGGCTCTTCCTTGTTTTTCAAACTTTTGCTTGCTTTTTAACATCAACTAGAGACATAAAATTTTGGATCCTTTTCCTTTCAATATGAAAGTGTTCTTCGTCAATGTCAACAAAGCGTTTAGGTAAAATTCAAAATTTTAATTTAAAAGATTAGATGGTATTAGGCAGAAATACTAATTTTTAGCACTCATAATTTTTTCCGTTCTAGCTCGACGCTCAATGGATATCTCCAACTCTTCACATATTTTGTTAGCTGTTGTAACTGATTTTTGCACTAGGTGTGTCCCTTTGTTCAATGAAATACATTTGTAAAGACTTCAGTTTTAAATTACATTGATAGATATTTAATCCCGCGTCTCATCTCGTTTTAATATTTTCTTCATCAGATGTCAATTTTTCCAAATCACTTAATGTTTAATAAATGTTTTTTTTTTGCAACAGTCACTGCATCTCCTCCTCTTGTGTTCCAACGGGTGTTTACACTGCGCTTAACACCTTGACCAGTGACAGAAACAATCCAATTTTGCCAAAATAAAACATCAATCAGTAAATGAAAAATCTCCCGAAATATTTTCTGTAAATTCATAAGAAGAAATGAATGTTTATTGCTCGTCTCATTGCTCATGAAATTGAAATACAGGGGTGGATTAGTCATATAAAAAATTTACGAAATTCAATAATAGAGTTCATGTAATTAATATAAATTACCCAAACCGTCAAGATGACTGCTTTTGGGCAATAAAGAGTTAAACAATGACATTTCTTCTGTCAAAATTATGTACGTGGTTGTCCACTTTTGTAAGGATAGAATTGGAAATAAGTTTGGTTTGTTAATATTTTGATAAAAGTGAGCATAAAATAACTTTCAAAATTGTTAATAATAAACAATATTTATTATTTAACAGTTTTTTTAAAGTAAGTGTAGTAATTTTCGGTTTTAAGGGAATTGTAATTCTGTTATGGACTTGATGGCTAGCAAAACTAGTTTGTTTTATTAGTATATTATTAACATTGAATCTTTTTTCTAGTATGGCTATAACTTGTTGCGTAAGGAGTTGTTCTTCAAGGACTGGACGCGACAACGTAAATTTTTACAGGTTTCCAAGGGAATCAAACAAGCACAATATAAAGGAACTTTCGGAAAAAAGAGTTCGACTTTGGCTGTCAGCTGTATAGATATTACTTGGATAAATACTATAGGTTTAGGATACAAATTTTGAGGAATACGTATATATTAGAATTTAGTTTATGATATACGTATGTTCACTAATTTGATTGTAATAAAAATATAATTAAATTTGAGTGTTTCCTTTACTTCCTTCCGGTAAGTTTTAAAATTCGTGATGAGTTTCATTTATCATAAAAGAAATTTTTGAGAGAGCCTATCGTAATACGTTCCATGTAATATTTGCTTAGCTTGCATTGTTTTAATGAAAGAACAGCTTTAATTAGTTCATATATTTATTTGCATTTTTATTATTAAAATTTTTAATTACATATTTCAGTCAAGTGTTATCACAATGCTTAAATACAACAATATAAATAACGAAAACATAAAATTCATTCATGTTGGTCAACAACCACCCACGATATTAGCGGCTTTTCGTTGAACCGTTGTGAATGTTTTACCTGTTTAATAAGGAATATAAAATAGCTTTTATGAAATATTTTCGAGTAAAGCTTAAAATTTCTAACATACTTTTCTAATTACAATGGATCCGTTGGTAATTTTGCTGCAGCTTATTTCCTGGATCCATCCGCTTTGGTAAAATTTATATGTTTCAAGAGACCTATATGAACGAAAAGCCTCCTTTGTATAGCTGCTTTCTTGGTTTATGAAATAATTTGCGACATCAAGATATCTGAAAAAAATGTCAGATTTAAATTAATTATTTTTTAATAAAAAAACAAAAGGAATACAATCGATCTACTTTTTCCTATTAAAATATCAATTAAAGAACCCCTGAATATTCAATTATTATAAAAATATCAACAACATTACTATTAATTATAACGTCTTACACAACATTTGAAGGCAAACCATCTTTACACCGCTTTGTTTGTAATTTATATGGATCCAAGCCATCACAAAAATCATTAATTTTTCATCTGTACCTATTACTAATATCACAATCTATCCTGCAATATATAATTTTAATATTATTTATTTATTTAGTTGGAAATTTATAACAAAATTGCTCACACTTAAATATTTCACCGGCAGCTTGTGGACAACCAAAACAAATAGTTGTCATTTTGACGTTTAACTCATTATATAGGATATAACACATACATATATCAGAAACCAAGAGGTAAATACAACTATAAATAAATTCATTTATATCATGTGTACAAAGTCTCCAAATTCTAAAAAATTGTATTGTTATAGACATAATTCTTTTTCTAAAAGAAAATAAAAAGCAATCTAGTGTTGAAGAAATCTCTTCTTACTTCCTCACTTGTTCTTAAGTTACCTTTGCTTCAATCACAAATGCATTCCTCTTCCGTATTGGTGATTTCCATGACCGAAGGCGGTTCTGTTTACAATAACAACAATGGCGCTAAAGAATTAAGCTTAAAAATTAAAACTTCGATAAGGACTGCCGGGGTCAGCACGCAGTGTTGTTAAATTAAATAGTTATAAATGACTCTTTTTAAATAATTTAGACCGAAATATAAAAAATGCCGCCCCAAAATATGTGCCGCCCGGAGCGAATCGCCCCCATCCCCTCCCTCTAGATACGCTCCTGACAGGCGCTCCTTCCCCATCTCGGGGTCCTGGGACCAGCAAGACGACCATCCCACCTATTGTAAAGCATTTAATTGGCGCGGCGCACCATAACCCCCGAGTGGTGTTTTTACTAAAATTACAAACAGTCGATTATAAGGCTAAACTGCAATAGTAGTATACGTATTTACTTAAGTAAAGCGACCGCAGCCTTTAATTTAACAGGCGTACCCAAATTAACTTTAACTCGTGTGAGGGGAACTTTCATCAAGTTTAAATATCCAATTTTCCGTAAGTATAGTGCGCTAAGAATCGCTCATTCCGTAAGAACGCGATGTGTCCAAACAATTAAATTATTACTGAATGATTAAAAGTGCAATGTAAAAATTAAAATGGAATAAAAATGGAACTGCGAATTAATAGAAAGCACAAATCTTCAATTAAATCAACTTCCACTTGTCAATTTTTTCACTTTTACCACTTTTTAAAATTGAAAAAATTAAATATCAAGATAATGGGCCCTATTCTGTCGGTAAAATTTTATCATTTTATGTTATGCCTTAAAATAAAATATTTCCCTAAAATCCTATTCTGTACCAGAAATTTTATTTTATTTTATGCATCGTAACATAAAATATTTCCTGTTATGGAGCATAACATAAAAGAACCTAAGCAGCACATTTTAAAGGTATTTTGACACATTTTATGAAAATGACATGCGTCAATGAACATTCGTTGTGCGAAAATTGTTTTAATTACAAACTAAAATGTCCACCGCCATACATAAAAATTACAATTTTGTTAGAAATTGTAGAAATTCGCACCAGTGCAGTGTATGATAAAATGTAAAAAGTTAATTATATTTGCCTAGGTTTTAATTTTATGCAGAAGAGATCATACGATACGATATCTTCGCGATTCCTACGATCCATGTGAGTTGCCCAGCCTTAGGCTTCAAAAGTTCTTTCGGCTGGATAATTAATAAACTTCTTATATTGTGATTTGTAAAGTTATTTTGCAAATGTTTCGTTTTATGAAAACAAATTCAAATACTTATAGAGTAACTATAGCCTCATACCGGAAAGACATCTATTCCGTTCACTTTGAGTTAGGAATCTATAATTGAACGGAAAGGACGTTTTTCTGCTGCTTTGCATTTCTACGGATATGGTTCGCATCAAACTCCAGTCAGGAGTTGTCATATTTTAGAACTTTTACAGCCAAAGTACCTCAAGAGCTATTAAGAAAGCAGCTGCTTTCATAAATGATTATTTAGTGGGTGATTTGATAGAGTATCACGCAAATGTCGATTGACCAGCTGTTCAAAATGTAGTAGAAAACATAGCGGAATATATTAAATATTTTATGTTACGTCTTCATAAAAGAATTCATAAAATAATTTTATGGAACAACGACAGAATACGAATTTTTAAAATATTTTATTTTCATTTTATGAAGAACGGATTTTTTCGCCATAAAATAACATAAAATATTATTTTATGAAAAATTACAGAATAGGGCCCAATAACTCTTACGGAATGTGATATATATTTAGGCTAAAAGTATCAATTTTTCGTAAGTAAACCTGAGTCTCGTTTAATTTCGTAAAATTATTTACTTCTATTGTAGTTCAGCCTATAGCGGGTATCACACCAGGGGCGACGTGACGCTACGTGCTGCGGATGCCGCTGCGCTTTTGCTCTTCCCATAACAAAGGCTCAACTGCAGTTGAATTAAAGAACGATACTGAGGTTCACTTACGAAAAATTTATATTTTTATTCTAAATAGATATCACATTCCGTAAGAGTTATTATCTTGCTATTTAATGTTTTCAATTTTAAAAAGTGGTAAAAACAAACAAAAATAACAAATGGAAGTTGATTTAATTGAAGATTTGTGCTTTCTATTAATTCGCAGTACTATTTTTATTTCATTTTAATTTTTACATTGCACTTTTCAATTATTTAGTAATAATTTAATTGTTTGGCATAACGCATTCATACGGAATGAGCGACTAATTGCAATTCGACATTTAAACATAACAAAAGTTCCCCTCTGACGCCTTAAAGTTAATTTGTATTGAGCCTTAAGCCATATCAGGCGCAGCGCGGTGCGGGAAAATAGTTGCCATGCGGCGATTTTGGAAATTACTCAAAAATACAATTTTGCCGCTGGCGGCAAGATTTCTTATTCATTCTCAATAAGTTCACGCAATTCGTCTAATTCGGTTTTTGGCATTAGGATTCATGGAATTGATCCATATCACTTTTCTCTGATTTTCTTCAACCAGAGAGAATAACAGAACTTCTTCGTCTGAACTAGAATGCATTTGTGAACACTTTATTTTACCGCGTAACATCGCGCGCTCCTCGTCCCGCTTCACGACTTATTCCTTTGCTATATTCAAGTAATAGTAGTGCATTTAGAGTGCATTTAGAGTGCATTTAGTGTGTTGAGTTAGTAATTTCCTCTGAGCCTCACGCCTCACGGGCTAGTCATTCCAAAAGGTATTTACCAACAAGCGCCATAATTTAATTTTCGATTTTCATCATATCCTCACTGCACCTCAGTTCATTTCTGAAAACTCAAAGATAAAGGTTAGTACAAAGATTATAAAATGAAAAAAAATATATAAATAAAAAAAATAAGATAAGGTGGAAAAAATATTTTTATACCCTTACATAAAGAATGCCGGTCGCTAAGAAAAAGTGGAAAAATTGTTAATATAGCCCACACAGGCTCAACTGTTAAAGCCACAATTAACCGACATGGGATAAGAAAAATTCATAAATGGGTTTAGGCTTAAGACCAGTTCTAGCCGTTTAGAAGTTGAATTTTTCAGAAAGTCTTCTACATACTACAAAGAAAAATCACCCTACAAAAAGAGAACATTGATACAATAATAAAAGATTTTAGCAAATAATAAATTCTGTTATCTATCTCACTCTATTCATTTCGGACAAATAGTTTAATATCCTCTCGATTTTATACATCCATTTCGAGGTAAGTAAAAAATAAATAAAATAAAAAACAATCTAGAAAAAATAAAAAACAAAAATTAATAAAAAAAAAAAGAGTAAACCCCATTTCACTTTCACTCTTGAACTAAAATATTTTACTTGAATCAACATGTGATGTGTGGGGGTGCTGGTTTTATGGTCGTCGTTCGTCGTATAGTGTCGGTTGGCGCCAATCAGTCGCCCCTAACCATTTCCTCACCGGATGCTATACCACTACGTCATTTATTGTTCCTATGTCCCTGTGAAACTTAAAGAGGAGAAAAGTTCCAAGTTCGTAGAAAAAATACAAATTCCATCGGACTGTCTCTGCCACCCTCAACTATATTTTCCTTTAAAGCTTTCTGACGCCCACATAATGGGGCCACAATTATTATGGATGTAGTGACTGTGAGATTAAATTTTCATTGCTGGATGGCCCCTAAGAAATTAAGAAAGTTTGCAATTCATACATAAACACGAAATAGGAATAAAGGAAGAAGCATTGCTTGGATACATATTTTGTCTTATTGAACTTGTGCACCTAATTATGGATTAATATAACACTAACTTCCATTTATTACCTATCGGCGAATACAAATAGAACCCCATAAAGGTGTGGTAATGGCTTAAGTGGATACAAACATTTATCCTCATCGTGCTTCATTGCTATTATGAGTTTCTGGAACTAGATCCATATTTTTGACGAGAACCGTTGCGTGCTAGAATATATCTAAATAGCATATGCGACTGTTTTTGTTTTTTTTTCTTTTTTTTTCGGAAAAGTAGATTTGCGGCAATCAATATTTTATAAAAATGTTACAAGAGCGTACAGCACTTCAGCGATAATTATGCCACGTTGTTTGTTTTGTTATTAGTGCTGTACGTTAAGGCACCATGTTTGGCCCATTTAGTGCAGAGCCATGTGATATTTCACTTCGATTTAGGGACAAAGGTCAAGATGATTATAATGAGGAAGCCACAAAGTTTTCAAGGAACAGTGAACGTTTTTTTTTTTTTTGTTTTTTTGTCACACAAATTATTTAAAAATCCACGTATTTGGGAATTCCAATCATTTTAAGTTACTCTAAATCGATGATTTATTTCCATAATAATTGAGATAATGAGAACGCGTTCGCTTAGAAAGCTGAAATTTTCGACTGTGGACAATTTATGGAAGCAAGTTGGCAAAACGACTTTTCGAATGTCCTCTATTGATTCCGATTGACAGCGAATAGCGAGCCCGTAGTAAATTGTCAGATCTTCTATTAATTTGTTTGTTAGATTGACTGGGGCTGTGCCAAACAAACTTTTCCCTTTTATTGAATAAAGTTTGAGTATCTTAAATGCCTCTAGACCTTAGGCCACCGCAGTACCCATTAGTAATTCTCAGGATTTATAAAATATATTGCTTATAAATCTAAACAGAATGCTCTGACGAAGTTTAAAATTATCTCAACAGTCCTATGCACTTCATACAGATCATTTAGGAGTCGTGAGGATTCTGCATCGCTTAGAGAGTATGAGTCACAGTTTCGGCTTCCTCTCTCCATACAGGGTTTTCAACAAGTCCCATCCTCTATAGGTGACCCCTGCAAAAAGATTGTCTCCAGTGAGAATGGAAACTAGGGCTCGCAGGGTTGTTGGTTTGTTAAGTCCTAGTAGCGTTTTCATTGATTTTGGTTTGGGTTTCCCTCACAGTTCTGTTGCTGTTCTACCTGTGCATGGAGTTATCTAACCAAAGACGACTATGTTGGCAGTCGGCACAAGTCAACATATTACAGGCGAGGTGTGTTGGTCCAATGTCGGAAGGGATGGGGTAGAGGGAGGGGATGTGAGCTTCTGGAAATGCCGCAAGACGAGTGAGCTTGTTCGCCTTTCCGCCTTTCTATATCCATTAATATCGCTCTGACCTGGTACGCATAGAACGAGTACTTTATTCAGGGTAATTTTATACTCCAGTACCAGTTTCGAGGTTGCAAAAGTCTTTGTTAAAGCTTTGACAGCGGTTTAGCTGTCCAAGCGACCAAGCATATGGAAATCTTCTTTTTCTCGGTATCACAGTTGAGAAGATACCTTCTGCTTCCAGGATGGACTTAATCCCCGCCTGAAAAATACCGTGACATTATTTTCGAAGTGTGTGTCCATCTCCACATTCACCAGAAAAGCCTGCTCCGGAGTTTTTCTCCAATTTAAAATCATCTGTGTAAAAATTAGAATGGGTCAGTGGTTGAAGAACAGCGCGTGATTCCCATTCTTCTCTTTATGGGATCTTTGCCTTGAAGTTGGCTTTTAGCATAATCACGAGTAGGTGATCGCTATCCCTCTTTATATTAGATACAGTATTACATAAAAAGGAAAAAATTATTCAGTAAATAGTTTCAATATTTTTTATTCTGAAATGAATTTAGTTTGGAACAAATAAAAGTTTAATACGCCCCTATTCGCAGAATTGATAATAACACATGCCGGTGTAAAAAATCAAGCATTATAATTTGCTTGTAGTTTATTCTCTCTATCTTTATCTCTTTAATTAAGGATAATCGATTTTTTCTGGGTAGGTATATATACATACCAGAGGTATGTTTTCACCTTGATTCACCTTTCAGCTTGCAATTGGCGTGTCAATGATTTACTTTCACATATAATTAAATGAAGTTTTCGTGACCGATTCAGCGATAACCTTCATATATCTATGTTGGCATTAATGAAAAACTATTTCTTTTTACCCACTGTTTTTCTGTCATTGAACTATTATAATGGACATATGTTTTTTTCATATAAAAATTATAATGGGGCAATGGTTTACAATACTTGAAAAAATTAATTCAAAAGTAAGGTGAATAAATTTTGGATTAATATTTTATATTATTAACTACGGCTATTAGTACCAAAAAAAAAAAAAATCGGTATTATTATTCTTCTATTTGTTTTACTAAGATAATTCTGAGTTGTGCAGATTTAGTAAACAAAAATCAATGTGTAGATAAAGAGGTTATTCCGATATGTTTTTCCTATGGTTGTGTAGAAACTTATATATACCGCATTGATGGAACAGTTTCAAAAATCATGGTTGTCGTAGCATCTAAACGAAGTTTAGCTTTAAATGTCCCCTTGAGTTTTTAGATTTAGATACATATATATTATATGTATAGCTAGCGAGCAAAAGTACCGTTTGTGATAACTTCGAAATAGATTGAAAGCAATCTAAAACTTGCAGGGTAATTACTGCTTCTTTATATATTGATTGAAACAGAGGGTTGGGACCCTGAGGGATCCCGCGAACGTAGGCCAAGCCAAATAATTACTGACTAGATTTTGAAAAATTACTACCTGTATTTGAAATATTATCTTCGATATAAAAGCTTTAATAAGAGTTATCCAAATTTGATATTCCAATTTAAATTTGCCTGCCACCATTGTGTAAATGTATATGTTACATACTACAAATTTCTGTCCAATTAAACAAATGACAAATAAAACTAGGACGATTTTTAGTTATAAAACAATTTCTTTACTTGTTTACAATCACAAAATCTGAAAAAATCAGTCTGTAAGTGCATGGCCACAACGCCGCACCGCATCTAGCATCGCACATAGCACAGTACAAAACCAATCACTCTCTAGCACATCTCATCTTGTACATTGCGGAATTAATGGCCATATCGAAGCACGGCACATTGTCTAAAGCTACTACAAATTTGTTATTACAGGAGTTAAAATTTTACTAAAGTGTAGTCACATTTATTAACTTTTCGTTAAAGCGTATAGGCAGAATGCAACACTCTAATTGCAGTTCCTTTGAACAGGACGAAATTGTGTATGAAGTTAATAAGTGGAATTATTTAAAATTAAAAAAAAAAAAAAAAAAAAAAAAAAAATACAAACCGTATTCATGACATCATTTGTAATAGAAGTGAGTTTCGTGACCTTCATCATTTCTATAATGATCTCCGAATAAACCGACAACGGTTTTATGAATATATGCGCATGGACGTATCTACATTTGACTACATTTTAGAGAAGATTGACGGACAATTTGTGAAAAATTGGATGAATTTCCATAAACAAGCAATAGGAATAGCAGAAAAAGTAATGGTCACGTTACGGTAAAGAATTACTTTCTTTATTATTTTACGGTATAGTAAAAGTAAAAAAACTAGAATTGATCTAAGACCAATTCTTATGATACCTTAGATGAATGCCCGTATTAAATTTCGTATGATCACCGATCTATTCAAGTATTCATTTTGAAGTTGTTTTTCGCATATAAAGGGTTTTCCAATAAGAGGGGCTATTTCGGTAGATGTCACTTTTGGACCTGCAATTTTTTTACATTAGACAAGTAGAAACCACGCCATTAATAAAAATGGAACGATATACGATTCAACAACGCATTGAAATTATTAAAATTCATTATAAAAATGGTGAAAATGTGGCAGAGACGGTTCGTAAAACTCGAACATTTTTGGGTCGTCGTGAAGCACCTTGTTGGACCGCTATACAGAAATTGGTAGAAAAATTCGAGCTGTCGGGACAAGTTAGTGATGTGAAGAATAAAGCCGAGAATATTGCTGCTGTAGCCGAAAGTTTTGAAGAAAACACAGGTTTGTCCATTCCTCGTCGTTCTTTGGAATTAGGCATTCGACAAACAACATCGAGTCTTTGCTGATTGGGTCCTTGAAATGCATGAAAATGATCCGGAATTCCATCGAAAACACATCTTGAGTGATGAGGCCCATTTCCACCTCGATGGCTTCGTCAACAAGCAAAATTGTCACATCTGGGGCTCCGGAAAACCCAAGAGTTATTGTTGAAAAGCCTCTCGATCCTCAACGTGTGACTGTTTGGTGCGGTTTATGGTCCCGCGGGGTCATTGGACCTTACTTTTTCGAAAATGAGGCTGGAACAACAGTTACGATGAATGGATTGCGCTATGGACAGATGATTAATGATTTTTTTATGGCCGCAATTGGATGGTATTGATCTGGACAACGTTTACTTTCAACAAGACGGCGCTACGTGCCATACAAGCAACGAAACTATTGATCTTTTACGAGAAAAGTTTCCGTAACGTGTTATCTCTCGAAGAGGTGATCACAATTGGCCACCGAGATCTTATGACTTAACACCTTGCGACTTCCTCCTTTGGGGCCACGTGAAAGAGAAGGTCTACGCCAACAGCCCAGCGTCGATTCAAGACCCTCAAAGATGGAATTCGTGAGGCTATCGAGGAGATAGGGCAGCCACTTTGCGATTTGGTTATGGAAAATTTCATGAAAAGGATATGGTCCTGTAGGCGTGGTCGTGGTGGTCATTTGGCTGATGTTATTTTTCATTATTAACGGCATACCTTCCTCTTTATAATGAAATAAAGATCCGATCATTTATCTCAAAAAACGGCATTTTTCTTTGAATATCAAAATAATACCTCTTGTTGGAAAACCCTGTATTTCTAGAGCGGTTTGTGGCACAGAAAAAATGATTATTACCAATTTTATATGATTTCGTATTCTGCAGAAGTTTTTAATACAATAAAAATGTCTTGGACTGATCGTTTTCAAAGTATAGGTAAAAAACCGAAATTCTTATATGGCAACACCAAGAAGCAGTTGCCCGATTTAGTCCATTTTTGACATTTTATTTGATAATGTAGTAAAAACATCATGTACGAAATTTCAGCTCTCTACGTCGACGCGTTCTCAGGCAGTGTCCAAATATATAGCGGAAAACGGAATTTTTATATGGCAACCACAAAATTTAGTTGCCCGATTTGTCTCATTTTCGAACTTAATTTTACTTTTATTTTTTAAAGTCCGTGTACAAAATTTCAGCTCTCTAAGTGTACGCGTTCTCGAGTTATCGTGCACACGTACGGACGGACGGACATGCAAAAATCGAAATAACTTTTAATATTATGAATGGGTGTCCAATCCATTATTTCGAGGTGTTACAAACGGAATGACAAACTTAGCATACCCCTATGATTTCATCTAGGGTATAAAAAACATAAATAAAAAATTACGATATTGGATGCATTTTCAGAATTTTCGGCATTCTGCGCGGAAAAATTTGAATCAGTTAACACAGGCTCTGAAGTGGATACATTAGAGCTGCAGTGATGGTTGGAAAGCGTTATTACTGAAAATCCATTCGGTAAAATGTATGGCTGTCTAACATTACAAGGTTTCATATCCTGATCGTGAAATTCTTCCTCAACAAGTTGTGTAACTTTAATGCGAAATCTCATCTTTTGCCGAGGAGCTAATAACCACTTCTCGCAAGTACTTTCCTTTCGCAAGACCAAGGGGATCCATATTTTGAGGGCGCTTTCTGTCTGCAGATATTTTTGGCATATTGGAGTGCTTGAAGATCCCGGCGACGGCGATAGCACAAACTGAATATCAGCATCAAGTTCTGTTACACCTACACTAATATTTTTATCGATAAATATTTTAGAACACAATTTTTTAATGAAACTATGTTTTGTGTTGCGGGGTGTAAATTGATCCTTCAGGAACATTAAATTTTGGAAATAGGACCACTTAATATTCTCCATTTTTCCTCCAGCATCTCCAGATTTTTTGCGAGAGACTACTGTGAACTTTTTACTGAAAGTTTCACGAAGACGCTTCAACTTCCCTTTTGCCTCTGATTTGGTAATAAAATTAAAATTACTAAAAATGAAATGACTACAGTGTGGATCTGTGGATGGTAAACATATTCGTTTACGCCGGCCTTCACATTCCGGATCAATGTATTATAATTATAGAGGTTTTTATTCAATAGTCCTCCAAGGACTAGTAGATGCTCAGTATAAATTTATAAATATAAATGCTGGCTCATTTGGGAAACAAAGTGATGGAGGAACTTTTAAAACATCTGAATTATTCAAATAAATCTCAACTGAAACTCTAAATTTACCTGAGAAAGATGGACTACCATGAAGAATCTTTTAAAGCCGTATAATAGACAACAATTGGATTCTGATAAAGAGTATTTCAACAGCTGTCTATCACGTGCGAGAAGAACAGTCGAGTGCAGTTTTAGTATAATTACAAATAAGTGGCAAATTCTGGAAAACCCTATCGCGAATTGAATTTGCGATAGAAATAGTACAATGTGTTTACATTATTCATAATGCAATAATTGAATTTGAAAGTATAAAACCTAATCTACAATACATTAAACTCCATCCTAGGAAAGGTAGGAATGTTCCAAGGGGTAGAACATTAACGGAGGCATATTTGAGAAGCATTTAAACTATACCTATGTCAAAATCCTATCATTTAAATTTAAAAGAATTTATTATATGACTAACCTGAAAAAATACTTTTTCATAAAAGAAACCTTGCAAACTGGGTACTTTTTGAATAAAAATTAAATATTTACGTGGTAAACCGCATTCTTTTCAAACTACCCCCCATAATTTGCTTAACACAATGTTGTTGTGATGATTTTTATCATATTTGTCCCAAATAGTTGATTTTGCTTGCACTGCGTCTATTAAAACATTCATTTTAATTAAATAAACTGGTAGATCTGCGAATTTCATTCGATTTAATTGTGTTCAAGGCACTCTGCTTTAAAAATTTATTAAAAAAGCCGATAAATCTACGAATTTCACTCCAACCGAACGCACCGAACAAAAGACAACTCAATTTCCTGTGTGTAGTGGGGATGGATAATTGGGACATTTTAATGGAAGAGTGCCAACCTGTTCAAAAGTACCAGTTACAATTTTGGTACAAATAATAAAAGAAGATTGTTTTAGATTAGGGTGCACAAAAGATGTGTTAACAAAATTACAACAACTCTGTACCAACATTATGATTTTATTCTTCGGTGAAATTTTATATGCCCAAAAAAATAAATTATACATTTAAATTTATTTAAGAAGTCAACGCTCAAAATATTAAAATTGCATTATGAAAACTGAACCGAAAATGTGGCTCCTAGTGTTTTTTATGACGGATGACTACAGAAAAAAGTAAAATATAAATTATAGAAACATACCTGTACCAGTACCTATAAATAAAACACATTTTCTTCCATAAATTTTCCTAGAATTGCAAGATTACTTAAATTTATTTCAAAGGAATTTCGATACCTGCTTCTATACGGATACTGGGTCAATTGCAATTAAAAAATATGTTATACCTACATAAGTAGAATTTAATGCAGTCTAAATCAACTTTATTGTATACATTGTATCTATTGTGTCTTATCACGTTGCATGATAGTTCTGTTTTGGCTTCCTACGATACATTTCAGTCACTTTCCGCCATCCTACCATATAATATCGTACTCTTAACTTCCTGTAACTTCCTGTTGCATAAAGTTAAAAGACCTTATGTATTGTGACTGTGTGAATATAAAGGCTGTATCAGTCAAAGACTTATTTGGAATTTATAAACTACATAATTATGAGATTTGGTATTGGTACTGCCACAGGCTTTTCTGAAAAAGTTGGAACAGGTACAGATTGGGACTGGGCTGTACCTGTTCCAAAGTAATAGGCTGTTCCAATTTTACCCATCTCTAGTGTGCAGTTCTAGGCTCAGTGATATGGTTGGTGCGGGGGGAAATGCAGCCCTTAGTGTTTCTAGCAACAGTGAACATTAGAAAGTTGACTATGCACAACATTTCAAGGAAAGGCTTCATTTATAGTTCATAAGGCACAGTTGATTCGAGAATATATCGTACGTTTGTAAATTTAGTATTAAAAAGAAAGCAACAAATGACGGGGCTTTTATTGAGCTTAGATGATACGTAAAAAAGCAAAACTGCATAATATGAGCATTGGTGCAACTAGGATGGGGCCAGGGTGGGCTTGCCCCCAAAATGTGACCTATCCCCCACCCCCTCCGATCACAACGGATTTAATTATAAGGCTGATTATCTTCATAAGGAAGAAATATTTACTGCCCAATTAAAAATTTCTTATTAAGTTACACACATTAAAACAGAATAATATGAAATTTTCTAGAACCTATTCGAGTCTTGAGAGCAAAAGACTTCGCGATAGAGTCCACTCTAGGTAGAAGTAATTCAGTGGACTTGACATCTGATACAAGGTCTTCCGAATATTGGAAGATACATATTTACAATCAAGTGATGGATAACATTATGACTAACTTCAAAAATAGAAAGACTTCTGTCCAAATTTATACAATTTGCTGCAAGCAGCTATTGGTCTTCTAGGTCGTGTGTGTAACTTATGCTTCGAGTTAAGACCAACTATGCTTCAGGAAAGGTTTTCGAATAAGGCACCTGTACCAGTACCTGAACTTGTACTTGAAAGACTTTATGTACCATTATCGGCACTTGTACGTGAAAATATTTTTAAGTACCAGTTCCGGGACTTATACTAACAGTGGTGGATCCAGTGGAGGGGGGGGGGGGCGGTCCTGGGGCTCATGACCTCCCCGTAATTTTGAAGAAAAACAAATATTTAATTAATTGAGTTATTTAAAAAAAATATATTTATTATTTTATATTTTTTTTATTTATATAATTCAACTTCAAAAAAAATTTTTATTCCAAAACTTAAAAAAAAGAAAACAAAATTTATTTCAATGAGTATTATGTGATGTGATGATGTATATCTATAGGTTTTTCTCAGAATTTGAGTTGGGACCCTAACTTTGGGTAATCCAAAACCCTCGAGAAATACTTCCCAAGCCACGAAACAGAATCCCTCACTACCGCATCAGAGCCCTTACTAATTCCTACACATTCTAAAATATTTGCAGCGTTCTTTTGTAAAACCACTGGCGTGTATAATATGGACTTACTACGTCCATAGAAATACACTAGAGAAAGTGGGCTCACTTCTATATAGCGTTCTCTTTCGGTCTAAAGACCAAATACCAACTGAGAGAGAACTGTAAACAACAAATAAATAAATGGGTGGGTTCGAAGAAATAAATGTTTTTAAATTAATAATTTGGGTTAATTAGTGATAAAAAGTGTTTTACCAAAATCAATATATTCATAGATATTCTACAGAAATTCGAAAGATTTTATTAAAATCACTTTTCAATGTTTTTGACACACAAAATTTTACCCGCATGAAATAGCATATCGAGCAATCCATATTATATACGCTAGTGTGTAAAACTAAGAAAAGTTTAGTTTGAATGAATCCTGGAGTTTGCAACCTAAACTACTATTCTATTAAAAAAATTACATTTTGTAAAAAAGTATAAGTACAAAAAAATGACATATCATCCACACCGCTTAATGCGAAAACATCCTAGTACTGCAGTACTCCGGTGGCTAAACTAAGCGACTTACGGATCTGGATATTCTTTTCTTTTTTTTTTCTTCTCAATTTCATTTGTAAGATGACCCCCCGCACCCCTGCCCTAATTCCAATGCTAGATCATCGCCTGTGTACTAAAAATATTTTAAGTCCAGGTCATAGTATTGGTACTTGTACTTGGAATTAATACTGGGTAATTGCAGGGCATCATCAAGAATGCACTTTCACTCAATTGGCCAATTACATTATGTACTAATCTAACAATTCAAATGTTCGACTAAACTGAAATTAACAAATAGAAAAGGAATCAATTCTTGTTTCGTAAATATTCGTCGCCGTTGGTCTCGATTTTATTTTTCTTATTGCCCGATCACCGAATATTGACTGACTATCCAATAATTGATTGAATGCTGATGACTTATACTAATTGAAAAGCTAAATACCTTTGTTCTTTGTGTCCGGGTAGTCAATAACATTCAACGAAAATTATAATAAAGAATGGAAATCAATTGAAAACTGTTCGTTGGTCCTGTGGTCTCTAACATCGAAATGTCGACCAGACTAGCCTATTTGAAAAGCTTTTCTTATAAAAATCGTCTCGAGTGCACACACGTACCTGCATTTGCAGTGTATTAAAAAGCGCTGATCTAATCGTTTTTGCTTTCTTGGTATAATATAAAAGTGGTTACCGATGCTTGATTAGTTATTGCAAAATATGTAACCCAGATAAACATTTACAAGGCAATTGAATTCTGTAGGGTGTCGACCTGTAAGGTATTGATTGTTTACTTTCGAAATAACTGACCAAATTATATTCTAATAATGCACTAATTCTGCTGATCTTACAATATTAAGCAATAGAAAGAAAGTACGTCAGTGTAAGAATGAAGAAAGGTTTTGGAAAAACTGGTGTCGAGTTGTTGAATAGAAGCGATTGAGTAGAGATAAAGAAAGTCGATCGGGACGAGTAAGAGTTTGGAGGAAAAAATTGATAAGATAGAAAAGTTTTTTGTTCAGTGAGCGTACAAAATAACATAAATGAATAAAGGTATATAAAATTGATAAGTACATAAATTTGTAAATACAGTTATAGAAAATTAAAATTTCTTCGCTCGTTACCTTTACATTGGAAGCGGAGTTGATGTTGCAAGTGGGAGGACGAGATATTAAAAAACTAGTGACGCGATGTCTGTGACTTATAAAGTAGGCAGTATTTTACTTAGTTTTAGTGCAGAATTACTCTGCTGGAAATTATGTTTTAAAATTTAGATTATGTTTCTTGTGAGTTCTGTGACTTATAGACTTTCAGAAACTTTATGGTTTTTTTTACTCTATGCAATTTTATTGGCTCTAGGTAGTATATATCAACATGCTGTCTTGTTAGTGCTAAGACAAATGTAAAAAAATTTGGTCAATAGCTGGGGATGCCTATGAGCTGTTATACTTTGCAAACAAATGGTTTGTTAAAACACACCCCCCCCCTCCCGACAAAAATCCCACCCACGCCAATGGATTTTGACGAAAAGTTTTACATTAACGATCCTCAAACGATTGAACAATGTTTGGAAACAGAATCACAGTTTGCCAAAGAAGTAAAGGCGGCCATTTGAATAATAAAATCTTCCATTATTAACCGCCACATTTGAACTTTAAAATGAAGTAATAAAATCGAAGATCTTTAAGTAGGTATTTGGTATGTCATATTAAAAAATTATGTTTACTTCTAAGCCGCAAATAAGTAAAATTTTGTTCTTGTTGTCGGAGTCATGGCTCTCATGAACCTGCTATTTTGTGCTCAAGGAGATAGCTCCGAATGCCCCTGCTTTTTATTAGGAGCATTCTTATCCAACATCTGTTGGCATAATTGAATCATCCATTTTAGTCAAATTTCGCACAACAGCTGATAAAAATGAATTTATGAAATCTATATATAAAACTCTAAAGGAACGTAAAGCCACGAACAGCATAGAAAATCTCTCACTTTAGCCGATGTAGGATTAGTGCAAAGGCAACCAACACCTATATGCAATATAAACGAAAACTTAACCGGTCAATAAATTGAAGAGTGGTAAACATCTCTTATCAGTTTTCACTATTGATGGCATTTTGCATGTTCGACGACGAAAAAATGGCCAAACGGAGCGTATTCTTAGAGAAGATGCTTTTTGATAATCTTGCTGAAGCATTCATGCTGTAATTTTTTTGTCATTTGTAGTTTAGCTCTTGAAATATGGATATTTTTTTTTACATCTTAATGTTTTTAATCATAATGTAAACAATTATTTTCGTACTTCCTATATTACATCTTTTATTTCTCTGTGGTCGGTAGTGTTCAGTGTATTGTTTTTCCTGCTAGATGTGTTTTCTGCTGTCTAAAGGCAAGATTTCATGTGATTCGTTTTTGATTGGATGTGCTCTGATATTGATGTGAACGAATATAATAATGTACGTACTATGATCAAATATTCTTAATCAACAGGATAATGGTATTAAGGTTTTCCATCTTAATGCCAGAAGTTTATTTTGTTATTCATATAGATGAAATTTGTGACCGGCTACTCCAGTATCTACGGATATCAGTGATCTACGGAAATCAGTGATCAATCTGTTGATATTCCAGGTTTTAGAATACATCGTAATGATATATGTGGACGAAAATGTGGAAATGTTGTTATATTTTTTAGGAATGGATTGAAAAGTAACGTTTTGTTTAAGAGTTGTGATGGTAATACGGAGGCCGAATAAATTTTTTGTGAAGTCGGATCTAGTAAACATAATTGACTCTGTTTACAAACCTCCTCAATGTTTTCTTGATAGATTAATATGTGACGACATGACGCGACACACAAGTAGTTGTGTGGCTTTTTGTTCGTCGCTACTCTCTGGGGGATATCTGTTTTCACGTAGTAAATTTCGAAAATGGAATGCCGAAAGTACTTTGTAGGATAGTTGCAGATATATTGAGTAGGCGATTGTTGTAAAATAAAAAAATAAAAAATGAAAATTTAGTCTGACTGATTTATCGGAGACGTTTAGAAGAAGGGTTTAATTCTATACAAATATATTCAATTTTCATAAATACATTTTTAGTCGATTTTTGTAATAGTTCGATTTCTATGAGTTTGTTTTTAAATTAACTTATAACGTTTATAGTTGTGCAATATTAAGTGTGTATACTTTAACACGGAAGATATGCCAGCCTGATCCCACCAGGAATATCAAATAAATCATTTTTGCACCTCAACTGTCTTCTTAGCCTGATCCCACCAGGAATATCAAATAAATTATTTTTGCACCTCGTCTTCTTCTTTCTTTGTCGTATTCTATTACGGCTCATATTTTTCTGCTCTAATACTTCATTTCTTTGCATGTGAGCGGAAGTTTGACAGGATCACATACAGGAGTAGCGGCAGTGCTTAATATACGTTACCTTCCATAATCAAGTAGGCTTGCGAAGCAACGCAACAGGAACGAACCCTAACGCGCGGTTAAAGGTTCCAACACAGTTAGTAAATGGTCCACCGCACCCAACTGCAGTACTACTAATCTCTAAGAATACAAGACCTCATACATATTGTACCGCACCCATGCCATCATTGGTGGTGACTTCAAACTTTCTGGTAGTTTCTAGCTTTAGTGATAGTTTTTGTAATATTTTGACCTCCGTTGATTAACAGCAACATTCTTGCTCTCTGTTGGATGCATTTATTATGACGTCTAATATTAAATTTAAAAATCTACTGTCAATTTCTGGCATCTCAGACCATGATATGATCATGATTGTATGTACATGATATTTCGTTCGATAATGATTATTCAACTCACTAATTTTTCTTATATGATTATAAATCAATTGTGTTAGAGGATTTGCTCTCAGAAACCGAGACAATTGATTGGGATATCGTATGTTACCTTGCTGGTGTAGATTCTCAAATCCACGTAATTAATGAGTATGTTGTCAATCTCCATGAAAATGTTGTTACGTTAAAAGCCAGGGTTATTGATAATCCGGCTTGCCCTTGGTTTTCAGATACTTTAAGAAGACTCATACGGAAGCTAGATCAAACCTACAAACTATGGAAACGATATCAAATTGGAGAATGTTGGAAAACTTATCGTGAGCTAAGAAATAATGTTAATTATATTATTCGTACAGCTAAAGAAAGATACTTTTACCACAAACTAGACATAAACCAACCCGCTAAGATCTTGTGGAGAAATTTGAAATCTTCTGGCATTGTAATGGTTACCGTTGCTGGAGATCTCCTCTGCATCGTGATGAGAGCTCACGGCGGAGTCGAATGATACTGACTGGTCTAATATGGCTGGGCTGCCAAATGCAAATAGCATTGCTCCTTTTACTTTAATAAGGTGAATCATGATGATGTAGCACGTGCTTTACTAAGTTAGAGAGCTGAAATTTTTCATACGGACTTTAAAAAAAGCAGTAATATCAAGTTCGAAAATGTGACAAATCGGGCAACTCCTTCGTGGGGTTGCCATACAAAAATTTTGCCTTTCACTATATATTTGGACACTGCCTAAGAACGTTGACTGAAATTTTGTACACACCGTTTTCTTAAAAATACTAGACACAATTTCAAAAATGGTCTAAATCGGGCAACCCTTTCATGGTGTTGCCATATAAAATTTTGTACGTACTGTAAAAACGAATGATCATAGAAGTTTCTATTGTACTGAAAAGTTCTTCAGAATATGAAATTCTATGAAATTGGTTATAATCATTTTTACTATCCGACGAACCGTTCTAGAAATAAATGTGAAAAACCACTTCAAAAATCAAACCATACGAAATTACGTACCGGGAGTCATCTAGGGTATCATAAGAATTAGTCTTAGACCAATTCCAGCTTTTTTACTTATTAGATTTATAATCATACACAGAGGGAAATATTCTAAAATAGTATCCATATCTATAGGTGATGGCTGCAGTATCTTACCGTTCTTCTCCAAGGGCACTGAAAATATTATGTCCACACAAATTACTAATAACGTTCGGAATAACAACTTATTGAATTGTTGTAAGTCAGGCTTTAGAGCTAAGCATAGCTGCATTACTGCTCTGCTCAAAATTTCAGAGAATATTCGACAGGCCATTGACAGGGATCACATTACGTTTTTGCTTTTATTGGACTTCCCTAAAGCCGTGGATACTGTTAATTATGATCGTTTATGTGTAAAGCTCGTTAAATACTTCAACTTTTCACCATTTTTGATGGACAGATTCCAATCAGTGCATATTAATGGAGTTACTCTAACTTTCTTTCTCTTTTGGCAGGCGTTCTGCAGGGTTCAGTTTTGAAGCCTCTATTATACTCGTTGTACATAAATGATGTATTTGAGGTTATGAAAAACTACATGTCTAATTTATATATGCCGACAATGTACAGCTAGTATTTTCTAGGCTTATTGGTTGCTCCGAAGATGATATTTGTTCCGTTAATGACGATTTTGATGTACTTGCCAAATGGACTGCATCCAATGGACTCAAATTGAATGAAAAATGCTTAATTATAAGTAGACTAGGTACTGACTGTTCGGATTTATCTCCAGTTTATATAAATGGTGTAGTAATTCTTCTTGTTACTTCAGCTAAGAATCTACATATCATATTTAATAATAGATTGACTTGTGGTGACCATATAAATTCTGTCGTTCGGAAAATTTAATATGGGCTTCGAGGCCATTGGGCTTTTAACTTGTACAATCTTTACTTGTACCAATTTTGTTATATAGTTGTGAAATTTACAATGGGCTCGATATTACCTTGGAGAAGAAGCTTTTGGTCTCCTTCAATTCTATCATTAGATATATTTTCAGACCACGTTTCACCTTTTGCTGACACTCTGTTTGGCTGTTCTCCTCAGAGGTATCTCAAATTCAGTACAGTATCCTTACTATATAAGGTCCGGACTATTTATTTAACTTCTTGCAATTCAATAGATTAAGTAGTTACCAGTTAATCTTATGTTCAGGCAACTTTGACAGCTTTAAACGTACTATTATCATTCATTATTTTACTACTAGAGTTTAATTTCCACCACTACTGATCACTGTTTTATCTTTTCTTTTTTTTATTCTTTTTTTCTTACTTCTTATTACTATATTCCCACCTATTTTTATAATTGACAAATACTAATATATTTAAATTCAGTTTTTTTTAATCTGTACAATTTATTAATTTGTTTTCTTTTACTTTCACATTTTTGCTTCTTTTCTGCCTTGATGCTATAGTTTTAAGGTTTTATAATTAATTATTTCCTAACTCGTAACTTAGAGCATGTATCTACTCTTAATGTTCATTGCTTTCAGGAAATACAATAATAATAATAATTAGTGGTCTAGATTACAAATGCAAAAACAAAACATGTCTTTACTTTGGTGAATGGTTTTTGTGGTTTGAATTAATCAAATTGAATCTTTTCGTGGATATACTGATAAGTGATAATCTGAAATGAATTGTAAGAATACTTTATTATTACTTTTTATGTTAATTTTGAATGCAAATATATCTACCTATCAAGTTCCTATTTATGTGGAATTGGCTTATTTATCTAACATAATTAGTAAGTCAGTATTTTCATTATACGATTTATGACGTTAATTGTTTATTGCTCGATTGAATAAAAACACACTACCCAAACCCTTGGAGGCAGGAGTCGGTTGAAGTCAGATATTTTTGGTGCTAACAAACTCCGATATATTCGGAGCCCATTATCTGGAAGTAAAAAAGAAAATACCCCATATCGAAATTTTAACAATATTTATAATATCATTTTTAAAGAAATATGCATATATTTCTATGTAGTGCTAATGATTATTGAGAATATTTTCTCTGTAACACTATATAAACATGTCGTTTCCGTTCCTTAAAAAAACACCTTAAGCGAATATTGTTGTTATCGGTAAGTTATGTTAACTTCTCTTTGTTTCTCGTTATTGATTATATTATTAAATATTACTCAAATTAATATTATGACTATCATGTTGTAGTTCATTATGAAAAATATGATGTATTTATTCACGTGAAATTTGGATCACTAAAATTGGTTGCTCTATTCTACAGATATGACTTTTTGAAAATGGCAATTCACCACCCCCCCCCCCAGACCTTTCCGCCAACGAGCAAAGTCGTGAAAAAAATTTGGTTGAGCTATGTATTTGCATATTTATACAAACTCTGAAAGTTTCATACAAATCGTAGATGGATGGATTTAAAATCAGCCCAAACTGATTGTCTTCGGAATAACTAACTACGTTACCTACACTGAAATGTCAAATTTTAATTTTTCCAAGAAATTGTTATCCGGTTGTATTTTAGGAACACGGCACGGTCTTATTAGGTTGGTGCCAAACGGCATTTTAAAGGCTATACAAACATGTTTAACAGGCAAGGACCAGCTCGAAAATTTAGAAAAACAAAAATTAAACACGAGATAGAGTGAAGTTGTGAAATTGATGAGGGGAGAGGGGGGTGCTAAGGGGTTGAATCTGATTTTTTATAATATTTTCGATGAAACGTGAACTTCATAAAAGTTATAAATAATAAAAAAAAAATCTAAAACTTTATATAAGAAAACATTTTCGACACAACCTCAAATTTTCCGTAAAAATGCCGGAAACCCGATTTCAGATGATGCTGTAAATCAGTTTTACAATCAACATTTTGTACGATAAAGAAATTTTTATTTATTATTTATTTCGTAGTAAACAAAAATTTCAGTAATTAATATGTAAACGTCAATCCAATTCGATCCACTCAAGTGCTCACATGAAAATAATTCCACTCCATTACCGAACTAACGCCGATGAAGATAATTCCAGTCCGGTTCGTGTTCACGGATTTACGGATTATCTCAAAGGCGGAATAATTCTAGCAAATTATAAAGGAAAAGGATCACTGCTTCTGGTTGGAAAACAACTTCCGAAATAACTTCAATATTTTCTACAAAGAAATAATTAAAAACTTTCAATTTCCCAATGTTTAATTAAAAATTAAAAACTTACTTTTATTTCCTTCCGTTTTGAACTCACAACTTATTCGAATCGTCTTCAGCAGCTACCAATAATGCACACGAATTCTGAAGAAATATGGTCGATTTATATATTGAAAAACATTATTGGTTCGTGCTCATGATATATTTAGCCGAGATCAGTGAGTTATTGAGGTTTGCTATGAGCTCTTCCATACATCACTTTCTTAGTACTAGCGTCGATATCTGGATATTTCTTGTCTGTGCTAAAAGTTTATGATATATTGATGACAATTCAAATAGTGGGACTTCCAGCCCCACCCTACCCTACGTTTCAGATATTTTTAGAATATATGCCACAACATATTTAAATTTAAATTTCATTGGTCAACCACCAGATATGTATGCCGTAAATCTTCAATATGATAAATACTCCGAACTTTTAATATACAACATACATTACTCCGATAGTGGACCATTGCACATTTGTTGAATTGGTCGAAGGGTCCCATATGTATTGACATTAAGGCTATTGTTGCAGCATTTCATGAAAGGAAGAAAAATAAAACTTCAAGGCTCTGTAAATCTAGATTGGAGCAGTTAATTCTCGATTTTTGTGATAAAGACGCACTGTGCGAAATTTCATCATCATCTGATCTGATATTAGTTAAAAATATCTAAACTGACTAGACAACCACACTTGCAACATGCCATACACAAATTTACATAAATACTTTAATGCGATCGAGATGCATAGCTAGTCAGCCAGAGCTTTTATTAAAAATAGATTAATGAATCAAACAATTTAGCAGGAAATAGCCAAAAGTATTGATGTTAATCAGTTTCTCACTAAATAAAAAGCGTTCGACTCTGACTTTTATCAGCTCTGGATGCTTAATTCCACGTTCGTTTACCTCCTACTCTCCTTCTTCTAAAACTACTTATTCATTTCATCAAAATCAATTTCCAATTGTTTTTGGTTGTGATATGTAAACTATTCTTAGAGCTAAGGCAACAAAATCTAACCTTGTAAAATTCCTTAAATTTATCATATAATAAAATAGAGTGGCTATTAAGAAAGGTGACCACTCGTAAAAGGTGCTATGGATTTAATCATAAATAGGAGAATTGCTGCCTGAGTCCGAGTGATGCTTTTATTTGAGCTTTTGCAAGTCCGTCAGCGGTGTCAACATTGACTGTGATCATGTACTTTGCACTGACCTTAAAGCAAATACTACTAGGCAGCCTCGCTGTTTCAGTAGTATTAAAACGTAGTAATGACCGCAGAATATTTTGCCGACTATTTGATGGCACAGAACCCCCTAGTTTGTTTACTACCGTCGAGGTGGGGAGCTCAGTGTTCAGTAGTCCCAGTTTATAGCAATTATAATTATCAACTTCTTCATTTGAGCGAAATAGATGAATGGTCTCGCGGGGTATCTCTTCAGGAGCCACTATTCGTTGCCGAAAAGCCAATATCGGCAACGTTCAGAGTTCCAATGGTTAAGTTATTCAGAGCCATTGCAAATGTGTGATCTTCCTTTTGTCGCATAATTTCATTGAGCTCGTAATACTTGAACAGATCCCACAGAGGAGTACCATCTACAGAATTGTAGGGATCTGTCCTATTTGGAGGGCAGATTAGGTTATAATTAAGTATATATGGCGGCGGTATGCAAATCATTTTAATGTTACAATTTTATGAAAGGCTTGCCCAATTTACACTATTATAATCGCTTCTAGAATAATTTAAATCAGTCGTTCGATACTCCGCGTTTATTTAAAAAAAAAATCAAACTATTTCATACCATCAACCCGTGGCCGTGCCCGATAGTGAATTAACTCAATATTGCAATCGAATTTCCTCAAGATCTCATTTCATACCTTTTACCTGGATATTTTAGGAAAGACAAGGGATAACAAAACTCTTTCATACTTTTTAGCTCCTAATTGCCGGCAATAAACCTTTATTCTATCTCAAGCAAGTATTTCTTTCGATACCTTATTTCTTTCTTCTAGGAAGACGTTCGGTCTTGACATGTTCGTTCCTTTGAGCACAGGTCGGGCTTTTACCTGTTACGCTCGCTACACTATTTTATAACTTAGACCTGAGATTGCAAATTTATTTCTCAAGTAAAGGTTTACTGCAAATCGAAATTTTTGCTTGTCAGTCCTGGAAATTCCTGTATAGGGCTGTCCAATTTAAACTGTTATAATCTTAACTCTTCATTCAATTTAAAACTTAACTCATCATTCTAATTTAATTACAGCAATTAGAATTTCAATACGCTAAGTGCAAGCACAAATAGCGTAAAAAACAAAATTTTATATGGCAACAACAAGAAGGGGTTGCCCGATTTAGCCCATTTTTGAAATTATATTAACTGTTTTTTTTTTCAGCTCCCTACGTTGACGCGCTCTAAGGCAGTGTCCAAATATGTAGTGAAAAACTAAATTTTTGTATGGCAACCCTATACGAAGAAGTTTCCCGACTTGTTTCATTTTCGAACTTGATTTTACTTTTTTTTTTAAGAGTCCGTGTGCAAAATTTCCGCTCTTTAAGTGCCCGAGCTCTCGAGTTATCGTGCGAACGGACAGACGGACAGACGGACGGACATGCAAAAATCAAAATAACTTTTAATATTATGCATGGGTGTCCAATCCGTTTTGCTCTACCATCATTACTTCGATGTGTTACAAACGAAATGACCCTTTACCCTTTAGATTTCATCTGGGGTATAAAAAGCTGCTTTGAATAACATTGCTTCGAAAATTATAAGCGGATGAGCAAGATCTTTGCTTTTTTGGAGAATTATAATTCAGAAAAATGAAAAAGTATGAAATTAAAGAAATAAATAGCTATACCATGTAATTCCAACTAGCTAATATTCCTTTGCGAAGAAGAAGAAAAGTATGGAAACAGATGAGCTAATTGTATGCGTTTTAACGAGTCTTTTAAATACATTGACTGCCGACTGTATAGTGACAGAGAAATCATTCCACAGACGGATGCTGTGGACAAGGTAAGAATTTTCCACTGGTCTTATGAAAGCGAGGCCATACCATATTTATATTTCGTTGGGAGATAGTAAATTGAAAAATTTCTCTAGATTAGATTAGATTCGTAGAGGGGTGTGTAGGCGTCAGCCTCGCAATCACCGCGACCTAAAAGATCTATTGTGAGTCCCCGTTGAATTTATTCCCTTTCTAGGTTCAGACTGTTAATAAAGTCTAGGATCCTTCTGGGATTGAGGTTCCGTACGTAGTTAGGTGTAGGAAAAGCATGTTCGAGATGGAGTAGTCTCCGCCTGGTCAATGTTTCGCAGTAGCAGAGCAGGTGCTCCGAGGTTTCATGAGCATCCTGGCAAAAGCGGCAGGATGAAGTCTCAGCCAAGCCCATCTTGTTAAGGTGATACCTCAAGGGGCAATGGCCTGAGAAGAGTTCTGTAATTATTTTGAGCTCTGTTTTCTTGAGGAGTAATAGTTCTTTTGTTTTTCCTCCAGAGGTGTCGATAAACTTTTTTGCCTGACGAAGTCCTTGTAGCGTTTCCCAGTATAGGGATTTTTGTTTGTTCTCCCAGTTATTTAGGGCAGCTTTGAGGTAACACTTTGAGGTGCCACAGAATGGCTCCGGTCCGACAAAGGGAGTTTCCGCTCCTCTTTTGGCTAGGCCATCAGCAATTTCGTTGCCTTTATGGCCCTCATGTCCAGGTACCCACATGAGGATAACTTTGTTTCCTCTTGATAAATCTTTTAAAAACAAAATTTCTCTAAGGTACTCTAGCTTATATATATACAAGGTAAGAATTTTCCACTGGTCTTATGAAAGCGAGGCCATACCATATTTATATTTCGTTGGGAGATAGTAAATTGAAATATTTCTCTAAGGTACTCTAGCTTATTCCCTTTTAACAAATTATACAAAGAAACCAAATTCCCTCGTTTAAGGTAAGAGACAAAAGATCAACGAAACAAACAAGACCGGAAACGTGATACATGGTCAAACCGCATACAGTCAGTTAGAGCAACTTCCATATAGCGGGTACAGGTACTATTCAGTTTTGGAAAGACCAAACATCCAAAGATGGAATAAGGCAAAAAATATGTTTTTACTAGCTTTAGACGAGTGTCGTGTCCCCAGTAAAACACTTGCGTAATCCACATATAAAACTTCATTTAATTAAACTACTTCGAATAATAACACAATTTGAGCTTCTTTACTGATATTATACTTCTAACTTACAACTCATAATCGCCAAAACACAACTGAGCAACCTGATCCACTCGCAAAACCGGGTCACCTGTTAGAATCTTTACAAGCGGAAGCTACTCTGACCTAGTGACCAGTGCAATACCTCGCAATTAATCGCAAAGCATTACATCAGTCACTGCCGTCAGCTGGAGACCCCAAATACTGTTAGTAAACAAACAATAAGCCCAGATGAGAATTTCACTATGCGAAGTGAATTACTTAGCCCTGGCTTAATGCTTAATTACAACAGCAGTGGATGCGACAGTTTTTTAATAAACAATTCGCAATCGCCAAGCATTTAATTGTGCGAAGTAAAATGCTTAGATATTTCAAACTGTTTAATTAGACATACACCTGCTGCTATAGCTAAAGTCATGATGTCACAACTACACCGAATTGAATATAGGGAAACAACAAGAGAACGACTAGATAATACCTTCGCTGAAAGTCACAATATGCGTAAGCCTCATACATTTTTCCAATCGCTTTGTTAATGTTATCACAACACTTCATATTGGGGTATAACACGATCCCACTATTAGTTCACATAGGCAAGGATACGCCATTCAAAAGTACAGATGGTATATCAATGCCATTAAGTGTGCTTACAAAATCGGTCCAAATCTGAGTTGATAAATAAATAAAAGAGCAAAGGACCCAGTATTGATCCTTGGGGTACCCTTCGTACAAGTGGTTGCTGAAGAGAGAGAGAATATTTCACCTTGACTTGTTGACAGCGGTGAGATAAACAACTCTTAATCAAGGAAAGGAAAGGTAGTTAAATTAAAGGAGGATGACAGTTTCTGGAGAAGAATACAATGGTATACGCAATCAAAGGTATTCGAAAAATTCAAAAGAACGAACGCAATCGACTTGCCTCGGTCCATTCTTATGTCTGAAGATATATTCAAAACTGTAGTTTCGCAGCTGTCGGAAGAGCGGAAGGCCGATTGCCAATAAATTAGTAAGTTGCTGGATTCCACACAATGAAGTATATTTGCTTGTGTATAAGATTTTCTAGTACTTTTGACAAAAAGCAAAGTAAGGTTATTGGTTTGTAATCAGCGTGAGATTTAGGAGATGACTTCTTAGTCACAGGCAGTACAGTTCCTACTTTTCACTTACTAGGGAACGTAGATGACATTAAACAAGTGTTATAGTGAAATGTAAGATATACTTACCAATGAACGGAAACATTTTGATGAACCGCAGTAAAAACCTGTCTGGATCGATGACATCAGGCTTAATGGTATCTACTGATGGCCACGGTAAGTTCCACCGAAAAATAATGCGTTAAAAGGATTAGGGTTAACACATCCTTCTAGATCAACAGGAAATATCAGTTGAATAGTTATCGTAGGTATTTTATCAGCGAAAATGAAAAATACATTTGATTTGTTAGGGTTAAGACCGCAGGCATCGTTTGTGTCTTTGTCATATATACCTATACAGCAGAAAGCCTTATATGTTCTAAAGCTCCTATAACAATGATACAGATACTCACGTTTAGACATAACAAATCTTATTTGTTCGTTTTGACAGGGACATCATTTTCAAACAGATTAAAACCTATAGGAAGTTAAACACAGATACTTAATGGTTTACTGAGACAGCGTCAAAAATAATATCGAAGTACATTCGTCTTCGGCGATTATGCTTGTGATATAAATTTAATGTAAATTTAACTGGATATTTGCTTCAGGGCAATTAAATTATCTAGATAATTTGAAGCCTCTCATACACATAAATCGGGGTATTTTGAATGGACATATAATCGAATTAATATTCTAGCGAACAGCAGGCGATGCAGGTGATAAATTTTCGAATTGTCTTTTTTCATTTCTAATTTTGTTTTGATTTGTCACTCTATATCGGTGAATATGTGCTTATACGATTTTATATTTCTAGCTACCACCAGTTCACGCTATTATCAGGGTAATTGTAATTACTTAGCAATTTTTTGGGGGATATAGAATACCCTGAAATTACTCGCACGTTTTTCGGAGAATTTTCCAGAATGCTCAGTGTATTTGGTGACTCACATGTAGTTGAAGTCAGATAATTAAATACCCAGTTATTTTTTCTGTTAGCCCTCCCGCCAACGGATAGAGCGGAAAAAATACAGAAAGATAAATAACTGCAAAATAATTATTTTTGCGCTGGGACTGCAGGAAATGGGTGAAAAGGCGATTTAAAAGAAAGACAGAAAAGCGGTTTTAGGGCCCAGGAACGCAAGAAATTGGTTTTTCTAATAGGAGCCAATGTGTAGAGCGAAAAAGCTCTATGAAGGCAAATAAATGCAAAATCAATATTTTTATTCTAAAACTGCAGGAAATGAGTGAAGAAGCGATTTAAAGGTGAAATTCACAAGATTTCTGAACTCCTGGTTGCATGAAACGGGGTTCGTAGGGTCCAAGAACGCAGAAAATTATTTTTTCTGTTAGGCCTCCCGCCATCGGATAGAGCGGAAAAAATCCACAAAGATAAATAAATGCAAAATCATTATTTTTGCACTGGGGATGCAGGAAATTGGTGAAAAGGCGATTTAAAAGTGAAATTCATAAGATTTCTGAACTCCTGGTTGAAAAAAAGGCGGTTTGTAGGGCCCAGGAACGCAAGAAATTGGTTTTTCTAATAGGCGACAATGGGTAGAGCGAAAAAGGTCTATAAAGGCAAATAAATGCAAAATCAATATTTTTGCTCTAGAACCGCAGGAAATGGATGAAAAAGTATTTTAAAGGTGAAATTCACTAGATTTCTGAACTCCTAGTTGCATGAAATGAGGTTCGTAGGGCCCAAGAACGCAGAAATTTTTTTTTGTTAGCCCTCCCGCCATCGGATAGAGCGGAAAAAATCCAGAAAGATAAATAAATGCAAAATCAATATTTTTGCTGTGGTACTGCAGGAAATGGGTTAAAAAGCGATTTAAAAGTGAAATTCACAAGATTTCTGAGCACCTGGTTGCATGAAAGGCGGCCTAAGAACGCAGGAAAATATTTTTTTCTAATGTGCGTCATCGGGTAGAGCGAAAAAAGTCTATAAAGATAAATAAACGCAAAATCAATATTTTTGCTCTAGAACTGTAGGAAAAGATCCGATGGTACTATCAGAAAAAATAATTTCCTGCGTTCCTAGACCCTACAGACCGCTTATCATGCAATCAGAAATTCAGTACTGTTGAAAATTCTATAACTCGAAAAATACGCATTGTATAGGGAAAATTTTTAATTTGTATTTTTGTTTTCACAAACTCTTCCAGTAGGTATATAAAATTTCTAAAACATTAGTGACGGTCATGTCACACATGTTGTCTATTTGCTATGGAGTGACCCGGAAATTTTTTGCATATGGATTTGAATAATTTTTAATGGAATAAAATAAAGTGTCTCTGAATGCGAACAAACTAGATAAAATGTGAATTAAGTTTAGCTCTGGTGCTAATCAAATCAACATAATGGCGAGCTTTTATATTCTAATAACTTTTTGAGTTTGTCAAACCTATTAACTCTGTATTGCTGATTTTACCAAACTAGTCATCACAATTACCAAAATATAGTGAACACTCATTAATACATATGAGATGGTGAGCTCAGTGCTTAGAGTGGATGTATGTATGTATATTAAAAAAAAAGTGTAAAAATAATAGTTGAAAATTCAACATTCCATGAAGCAATTAATTATCAATTGCTTTCCACGATAAGGCTCTAATGGGTGTAGCGAAGGAAAATTAAAGTTCGCCCTAGCACCCATCAACATCATCACAAGCTCCACGATGAAGATATTGGGGCCGTCGTTTATAAGTTCAAGCTCATTCGTGTGCAACAGTTTTAGAAACACTTGTTTACATTGCTTGACTGAAAATTTACAAAAAGTCAATGGTCTGTGACTTTGCCCTAAAAGTTTTGCCCTTTGAGGTTTTGTAGAGTTGTATTTGTCGTTCAAGCATAAAAGGTTTTTCTACATAATACACACAAACAGCATACTTATGTTTCATCTTAAGCTTAATTTTTTTAATTGAAAACTATACACCTATGCTCATTGCCCAGAAACAGAACAGAACACAACGAAGCGGGTAAGTTAAATAGCGTGCGACTACTTTTCTTTTGAGCCAGCAAGGCCGCTATGAGATAAGACATAAAATAACGCGATAAGAGTGAGAAATTACTTGCGGTGGGTGACACATCATAGGTGAGCCTGATCGCTTTGCTATGCTACTTTTCTAAAGGCGGGAAGCTTCTTAAGATTGTATTGTATTTTATATATAGAGATGTGTTGTGGGGGTCACCTCGCCGGCAGACTCCATCAAGCTTTTCTATCGAAGCTTGCCTGCATTAGTCAGACGAATTTCCCAAAGTCAGTCGGTTGTGTCGTGTTGATGGATTGTCGACAAGAAAATTCGGCTTTTTATTCACGTGAACAAGTTTTGTGTATTGTTTGTGGTTGGTAGTAGTTGCCCAACAGTGTTGTATGTGACTTCGTGCTGGAAGTGATTTCTTCTTCAAGTGAAAGCGCAACAAGTTGCATAAAAAATTTGGTAATTACAATTCACGGTACGTTTTTCAACAAAAGTGAGTATGCTCTCTGCACATAAAATTAATTCCTAGCCAAAAGATAAAATAATTATTTAAGTTTACATAATTCGGTCGGTTGATGTGCGATTCCATTTCGTTTTTTATTTTTTTATTTTTTCGTTATTCATTTTGAATTTTTTTTGGGTCGGATATATTAGGTCCAATTACATATTCGATATTGCTAATAAATTCATTCTGATGTACCTACATTATCTGCTCCTCTCAGCTCGTCGTATGTGACTTCGACAGTGTTTCGATTGTTTTTATTAGCAAAACAGAACGCTTCCATCCTACGCAATCGTTATGTGTGACCTAATACCAACAGCTCTTGATTTTGGTTGGATTGGAATGGTTTGAATGATGTCACGTTGCTTAAGATTCCAAACAATCTTCAAAGTGGCTAGTTTCACAGTTGAAATATTTCTTGAAGTTTTCTTTTTTTTTCAACTTTAGGCGGCACTGCCACCAAATACCAGTTCTATTTGAATCAGTTTGTTTTTGTTATATTTTCCTTGCTGCTGCGGCTGTTTTCGTTTCTTCGTTTCGTTTTTTTTTTTCTTGTTGAAAAAGCTATGTAAACAGAAATTGTGAATAAACTGCAGTTTTTAATCTAAAAATTTGATCTTTATCAAATAAAAACAAAAGGAGTTCAACTGCGAAGCAGATGAAGTATGTTTTACCTAAAATAATGTATATTAAGTGAATATTAATGTTTATAGCGGCGAATACCTACTTATAATTGATTGAATTTTCATTTGTAAAAAAATATTAGAAACATGTCGATTTTTGAATTTCATAAAAATATTTTAAATCTCTGAATTTCCTGAACTTGACATACAAAACAAATTTTTTATTACTAATGGAAAGAATTGGGAAGGAACTTGGCTGTAATTGTACGATGATGATCTTAAGCGAGGTGAATATTTCGTTATCGTATTTATGGATGTTTTGGAATAAATGTCTTATGTAGGGTAAAGTACGGATATAGTTGCCAGCGTTTTCAATATCTACTTCCCAGTTCGTTATATACTTTTATATCTAAACAATTATATGTCCATACAATACTGTTATCTTTGATCTGTATTATATTTGACATTGACTTCCCTAATCTAAATAGTTAATGAAATTGAACAAGAATTATGAAGGTCGTAATTTGGGCATCTATCACGCTGTGGGTGGGTTAGATGCCCTAAGGGAGAATTATTGAAACTGTTATCAATTTATTTAAAAACAAAAAAAAAATCTCTATTTCAAATCTTGCAATATTAACAGAAATATATTATTTAAAAAAATTGTATTTAACAAAAAAAATATAATTTAATTCTTTTAAATTTAGTCTCATAACGAAAAATAAAACTTCAAATCAAAAATAATCAAACTGTATGTATGTAGCATAGCTTGTTGCAGTATAAATATTATAAATTAAACGAAAGAAGATTTCTCGTCTAACAGACTGAAATTTATTGAAAATAATTTCAATAAATTTACAAAAATGTATTTAAGTGTAAAAGAATGATTGACCCAGCGACCCAGCGATCAGAGAGGTCTCATCGGTATGGTTATCTCTGATTAAATAAAAATAAAAAAATTAAATAAACTTGTAAAATATAATGATAATCAGAAAGGCGTTTATCCTCTATAGGCAAGGGTCTATTCGCCACCTAACCTAGGACAAATATGCTTTTTGGTACGGATAGATTCCTTCTTACATTTTAGTAAAATTGTTACGAAGAGAGGTTAGAAAACAATTCAATACATATATCTGTTACATAATTCATGTAAAAAAAGGAAGAAACTTTTTCTCTCTTGTCACGCTTCTTCTCAAACAACAGTCGATACGAGTATGAAAAAAACTTTGAGGTGTAATTTCACGCATTAATTCTCTTTAGTCAATAATCACAAATCGGAGCGCGTCAACTTTCAACTTGTTTCATTTCAGAGAGTACCGGGCCAACTATCCGACCGAGCCATCTATCCTTACTTTACCCCATAGTAAAAAGAATGTTTTCTAAAAGATTCAAAAGTCTTTTAAAATCACTTGTTGGTAAAGTAAAGTAAGATAAATTTTCAAATATATTGAACATATTTATTATTTATTTATTTATTTATTTATATATCCATTGGATCAAACCAAATGAATTTACCTATGTACTAATCAGGCGCGTATCCAGACCTGCAGCCTATCCTTTCATGGATATTTTTCCCCATATTTTTATCTTCATATTGTTATCAGAGTATTCCATAAAAGTGTTTTTTTTTTTTTGTATGGGGTTGGTCTCATTTGTACTTCCTATATTTCACTATTTATATCTTCCTCTTACACTATCGTTGCAGCAGACATTAAAAAAAAGTTTTTTCCTAGCTTGACAACGTCACCCAAAACAATTATCAGGTAAATGTTACATTCATATAAACGTGAAGGCGCAGTGATAGGTTCGTCACCCAAAATTGGACGCATTAACATTAGAGCCTAAAATAGTTTCGTGACAAAACGTCTCCAGGGAGCGATAGGTCTTAACATAATTTACGCTTAATAAGGTACCTGCGGCAAATAAAGCCCGGAGGGTTATAAGGCTCACATTTACGAATTCCTACTAAAATGAATCGCAGGAACATCACACTTTATGCGCACATGCATTAAGTTGACACGAATGCTTTCGAGGGGGCGTTTTACAGGTCGCGCCGCCATCTTGCCAGTAGCGAACGTTACGTCACTGAGAGGAGTATGGCTACTTGGAATTATATTTTCACCTAGACAAAATCATAAGTTCAGTTGTTTAATTTATATTTCCACATGTAGTAACTTGTTTAGTTTGAACGTTAGGTAATGTAGTTTATGATTTCGGTGTTTATTTTCGCCCACCATTGTGTTTATTTGATTAATGAGTAATTTTGTAAAATCTTGTTATAGGTGTAATAAGGCCCACTGAAGTAGAACGTGGGCCTTATTACCCCACCTAACCTAAATTCTCAATGTAACTAATGTTTCTATATAGGATTATGATTGTGACATTATTCTTGTTCCAAAGAATGAAGACCGCTTGGATTTACTCTGTTGTACGTTAAGAAATTTATAACTAAAGCTGTCGGGGCCTTATTCTCCCCTTGGGGGGTAAAAAGGCCCATTTTTATTTATATTCGAAATTATTAAAAATAATTGAATTTTGTTGATTTTCTTAGTTCTAGTAAGATTAAAGGGAATTATTCCTCTGATAAAGATTTTGAAAAAGTTTATTTTTGCTTTGGGCTTTATTATACTGTGGTAGTTTAATTAGGCCCTTGGAAAAGGTTTTATAAAACTGAATTATTTTTTCAAATAACCACATCTGTTATAGTTTCTCTATTTTTTTACTTGTGCAAATAAATAAACTTCACGGAAAACTTCTTCTTGTAGTTCTATATCACCAAATCCTTGATTTATTGCATTTTCAAATTAGGTGGGCCTTATTTGCCGCAGGTACCCTATTGATAGCCCAAAGTATTTTAGAAGGGGGCCCACATATCCTAAGGTGCCCAGGGCCCCCACATGGCTAAAGGAAGCTATGCAGATCAGCCAAGGCACCTGAATCAATGTAACTCTTTGAAACCATGGTCGGCTAGCAATAGTGCATGAAAAATTTAAAGAAAACTTTTCAAATATTTCTATGAAAACTGAATGCTTGTGTACTTGTGGACGAAAAAGTCAATCATCAGAATCAATGCACTCGTAATTCGTTTGGACCGTTGTCGGTGAATAGTTATTCATTAAAAATTCTTAAGAACTACAATCCCTACAATCGTGAAATTTCTGATTAACTCAGGCTTGAATCAGTATCGCTGGGTGGCTATGCGTTGATTGTCTAGAACTAGGGTTCTACTGAAAGAACCCTAAAACAAAATTCGTTAAGTCAGTTCGTTTGTTTCTGTGATTTTGTGATCACTGACCAATTTCTTAGAAGAATAATACTTTTAAAACTCGAAATTATGTGCTTTTCATCTATACGAGTAATCGGCGCATCTAAAATATAAAACCATCGTAATAACCGGGTTGTTAAGCATTACATTACTTTTTCTAAACAATTAAACACAAAAATAAATATCGACGATGGAAATAGTACTATTAGAAGGCTGAAATACAATCAATGAGACACGAAATTGTCGACGCCCAATGGCGTCGTTGTTTGTCGCAGACGTAATAAAATGAATGCGACATGGTCGTTGTAATTTCAAGACAGTTGTGTCGAGTTTTGCGTTTTGTGATGTCTGCCGAAATTTTTTTTTTACATATTTTAAGATAAAGTATATTTGCATATAAAGTTTATACGCAGTTATGCCACAGTTAAAAGGAAGGTACGCGAGTTACCAACAACACGAACTGTCAAACTCGAATGTCGTACTGCGACACGACAATTTTATAAATTTACTCTACTTTTTGTAGACGAATTTATCGCGTCGCGTCATTTGCTTTGCCATAATGTCGCAGCATATATTTGAAAATTATTTTGACGTCGACAATGGCGTGTCGCATTCATTGTATTTCAACCTATACCCACTATTACTACTCTTAAGAAGATAAACACATTGCTTCCAGTACCAACCATATGAAAATCGTCTTGTTAAACTTTTACAACTCGCTCTACAGTCCAGCGACATATTATGTTTTCCACTTTAATTCACCGCAAAGGTGAGGTAGCGCTGGGAAGAGAGGGTTCATGACTGCCGTGACTAAGTGCATCAGTAGTCGACCACCTAACAAATTTTCCAACTTTCATGTAATATATAGCCAGTATGTATCTTCATTATGTGTAGTGTCAGCTGATTATAATTATTATTTAAAATTTCAAAAAGTCGTTGAACACGAAAAATGCAATAGTTATTATCAACGCTTTGATTTTACCACACTTTTCATATTACTTCACATTGTTATATGCTAGTTCGAATGAATCCAAGGATGGTAGTCTCTCCAATGCGAGTTATTCTGAAATGCAGAATATATACACTAATTTGATTTATTTTAATCTTGTCCCATACTTACACATATTTTTTTGCAATTTTTATTTATTTTTATCTTACCCCATACGGCCTGCTCGAACCCCGGACAAGGTGGTTGTTTTCTCTCTTGTATTTATTGATTTGATTTAGAATCGGAAAAATAAAAACTTTTCTAAAAAACCTTCTATTCTATCTGTGTCCAATTCTAAAATCTATTATGAGGTTCGAGTCCTGTATGGGACAAGATTAAAATAAGTAAAAAAAAAAAAAAAACTACCATTTGAAAGCAAATGTGGCCCTAATAGGCTAGAAAAATTAAAAAATATAAAAGAAGAAGACATCTGTCTCGTTAGCTCAGTAGTTAGAGAATTTGTCCGAAAAGCGAAAGGTCCCGGCCTCAAAGTTAGAAGCATGCTAAATGTTAATGTTAAATAAATAAATATTACTGATATGACAGCAAGACTGAAGGTGAAAGATCAGATTCACAACTACTACCATAGATGACACAAGTACCAAAAAAGTATAAAAAATTTTTACGGCTGGGTGGTCCATTCCAGAATGGACCACAACATTTGAAATGATGTATACGTCGAGTGATTCATATTTTTTCGTATCTGAAATGTTGCGGGGTTCGATCAAATGTATACAGAACTGCTATTATAAAAACATTTGTTATCAGCACGCTCTAGAATATGTTATGGTCCATTCCAGAATGCACTGCTCATGTCACAATCCGTATAATCTGCTCTAGTATGCCATGCTACATCTAGTTCTTGTGCCATCTATGCTACTACGTAACGAAACAATACAGTATTGTTTTTTATATGATAAAGAAGATTCTGACTCTGATAGCGAAACTGTAAATGAAATTTTCTCCTAAATCCATAGACATCACTACAGATATATGCTTATAAACATTAGTTTATGTGCCACTACCGATTTCAATAATATATTTCGGAAAAGAAATACAACAATGTCTGTTCTCTTTTAACTTCAATTTTAAAACTCTTACTCTTGCAAACTTGTAATCTAAACATGTAATCATGATTACGGTTACATTTGATCAATTATTAGTAACCAAAAATGATTACTTTTCTGATTAATACCTACTATATATCTGTAATCATGATTAACGATTACATATTGTAATCGTAATCATTAATCATCAATCAGATTACATTTTGCCCAACACTGAAAGTAAGTTTACAAGAATACATTTCTTTTAAAAATCAAATACAGTACGCAGTAAAAAGTTTCACAACTTTAAATTTTTCACCAACTATAAAAGTTGTAAAATTGTGTATCGGAAAGGCTTGTAAAATTAAATTAGAGTGCGTAAGCTCAATTACAAATTAGTTTTAAAATTAAACAAAGGTGTGCTAATTAATTCCATATTTATTATAAAATGAAAGTTGGTATGCTACTTCAATAACTATACTGTAAAAATACATTCTATCTACGTTAAATTAAACATTGGTGGGTAAAATTAGATCTTTCCTATAATTATTAGAATTGTTATTAAAAAAGAAAACTTAGGCCCGTAAACACCAATGAGGATTATCCTATTTCCTGTGTAAAGATTACTTATATCCGAGAAAAACCCTGCTTGCTTTGGACGTAAACACAAACTAATGTAAAACAAAGAATTTCTTGGTTATGTGGCATTATTTTCGGACATTTTCGGTGTATCGAAATAAAGGAGTATTATGTTTTAAAAAAAGAAATTTTGAATAAGCAATGTAATGATGAAAATTAATTTAATTTTCAGTTTTCTTTTCATTATATAAATTTAAAAATTACTTCAGTAGAGAAAAGTTTCAAATTCACTGCATCTCTAACCTAAGTATCGTTTCCATGGAAACGTGCTATTCTTTGTTGTTTTCTGGCTGTCATTGGCGCTTAAATTCAAATTTGGTTAATCCGTCATCTATTCGAAATAATCCTCTAATAGAAATAATATCCACGGGAATTCTCGGATAAAATTTTACACCGGTGTAATACGATGGATTAAATCTCGAGTAATCTTGGTTGGTGTATGTGAATACACTGGTTGGTGTTTACCGTCCTACGCTGTATTTTTAAATATTATTGAAGCCCTTTTTCAATTAAAATAAAAGAAATCTGATGAATTTAATATGAAAAAGATGTTTATTTTTTATTTGCTTTGTTTTTTGTTTTTAGTAAAAACCAAATTTTAGATAAAAAAAACGAGGAAAAGTTATAATTGTTCTAAGAGCTATGTATTGTTTGAGTACCCACGATAAAACCCATGGAATGTGCTCTAAAGATCTTTCAAGTTTATTACGAGAAAAGAAGTCTGAATTTTTTATGGTAACCTTACAAAAAAGATTGTCCGGTTTAATTTATTCACTTGGTAAATGCGTAGCTTCAAAACATTTGAATAATTGCAGCCGCGGCCTACGGGCTCAGTCCTGGCCAAGATCAACTTTGGTAAAACTATTTTTTCTTTATAAATACACAGATGAAACTTGATAAGCAACAATTAGGCTTAATACTACGGTTGTTGGGAGGGAGGAGTTTACATAGCAAATGGTAGTCGCTTTATTCGTCCAGGAAATGCTCTTGATAACGAAGCTGCCACTCGTGCTACCACTGGCGTAACTAACGCCCCCGCAGACCCCGCCACGCGGGGGGCCCACAGTTTCTAGGGGCCCACGAAGGTCTAGAAAATTAAAGTTTTCGTATGAAACTAGAAACCACATAAAATAACAACGCTGGATTAATATGCAGTTAGATTCATTCAATTAAGATTTGGTTTCTGAATAAAAATCATGTTAACTCTGTAATGATTTCATTGTTTCAGCTTCATCTTAAGGTGTTCGTACCATCTTAGGCTTTGAGAAGCTGCAAATACGCTGGCTAGACAGTAGTGATGACACAACAATAAAAAAGTCGAGAATTCTTCTATTTATTCTTTGTATTAAACGGAGAAAAAAGGTACGGAAATATTTGGCTGACTTCCTTAAGCTAGGCGTATACGCTGCTAGCATGCATCAGAGTTCATAGAAAAGAGAGGAGTATTTCGTTGACTTTAGCATATTAGACAAGTAAGAAATGAAGGGGAATTAAAATATGTATAAGATCAAAATTTTCAAGTTGAAAAGTTTTGTAATTTCCTCAATCTCCCAACACTGTTGTACGGTGCGGTGATCAGTGGACTCGGGCTCTTACTTTATGTAATTGAATATTTCCGGCTACTTATGTGGGAAGCTCAGATACTCCTCGCTTTTAATGTGCTTTCTTGAGGATATGTTGGAGCTGCCAGTGGTTTTTTAAGAGGTTTATTGATGAATGTAGAGCACTAAATAAATAAGTTTGGCAATCCAGATCTTGGCAACACTGCTCGTAGTACCCACGAAACCTTTTTATTTTTTTATTCAACTCTGGCTTGGAGTGAGTGGAGTGAAGGCACTGTTGGAAGATCGTGAGAGTTCTCCCATAATATTGGAATTTCTTGCCTGAAAAAAATTAAAGTGAGAGAAGGGAATAATTTCGTCTCCCGTACAAAATTCCCATCATACATCCGAAGCTCAGAAAATATTTCCTTACAATTGACATAAAAAATTAAATTTTCCTGCGCAAGTATGTTAATTTGCGGGGCGGCCCACACATCCTTAGTTACGCCACTGCGTGCTACCGCAGTTTATCCAGCTGGAAAACGTATCAACTTGGTATCCGATTATCTTAGATCAAATTTATGTTCACTACGAGGTGGTGAAGAATGTTTGGCATTCTCCTGCGTTTGGATAATGGATGAAGAGGCAAAAACGACGTATGAAGAGGGCCAAGTGATTATTGATGATCCGCATCAAAATTATGTAATCTCTAAATCTTTAAATGCAATAAAATAACAAAAATATTGAGAAAAGGAAGATATGGGGATTGCAGGCTCTAATTGTACCGACTTTGGAGCAAAGAGCAAGTGTTGAAAAGGAGAGGGGAAGAGCGAGGTAAGTCGTTCTGTTACAATATGTGAGTTACATAAAAATTAACTTACCAACAACAGTAATCCAAGGAATCATATCAAGCGGTTTAATATGTTCGCGCAATCGCTACAAAAATGCTACAATCTGAATGCTCACGGATTCTCCTGTGCTTTCTAAATGTATGACTATATGTAAAGAAGATTTTATTCTCAACACTTTATTGCAATTCACATTAGGACACAAGATAAAACTTGTGTGTAGCAGATGAGTTACAATTTCTCTCAAAGTATAATATATAAAATTACATTCAGTTTGTTTACACGTATAATAGCTTTCAATTTTTAAGATATTTAGCTCTCTATGATTACGAAAGACATGATATTTAAGGGACGCGTACGTTTTAAATAATTTTCCACAATTTTTATTTTTACCCAGACAACTAGAATTCTCATGTGTGAATTATATAAACGAAAATATATTTCCATAAAAAATGTTGTATAATACCTAATTCGTTGAATATTCTCTTCCTTATATCCAATAGAGCTTAACATTTCGGGAATTTTACGTATTTCAGAGGTTTTATGGCGCCAGATACCTAAATTCATTGAATGTTCCATTGATTTCGGGAAATTAAACTGATTTTCCTAATATTTTTAACATTATACCCTAGGCGCATCCATATTTCACAACCTCACATTTAGCAAGCAATGATCTTGCTGCAACAAGGTCTTATTTTCTAATGGTTTTTTTGTGAAAATACAGTTTCAGATATAAATTTAACTCATTTGTGTGTAAAATATATTTTTGCTCGTAAACTTAGTGTTACCAGATTTGTTTTTACATTGTAAAATTCCAAGCACTATACTTCGAAATACGCAAAAATTATTTTTGTATTCAAAACGGTTGAAAAGTAAAGTTTTCATTTAATTTACAACATTCACCTGTAAAAAACTACTACTTTTGGAGCTATAATCCTTAGGGTAGAGTTCAATTTAGTTACTTCAGCTCCGAGCTGCATAAAAAAAAAGCCTCTTTATTTCTGATATATAGTACATAGGTACACTGCAGTTGCCCGGAAAGCGGAAGGACTCAACTTCAAACTCCGGATAATGCTGTTTTTTTTTCTCTTGTATTTATTGATTTAATTTAGAATCGTAAAAATAAAATAATTCTCTTAAAATTCTTCTTTCCATCCGATTCTGAAAATTTTCGAGTTCGACTCCCGTACGGGATAAAAAAAAACAAAAAATAGATAAAAATTGCCTATTGAAATTGGGGATCTGTAAAAGATGTTTTTGTATTTTTATTTATAAACTATCCTTGCGCCAAAAATTGTGGTGATCTAGCTCTCGTTTTGAAGATATAAATTTTAAATTGCTTCCAGATGTTCAAAGACCAAAACTTTTACATATGCGTATTCTATAGACGTATTTGTAACCAAAAATTAATTATACATTTATATATTTTGACATTTATTTTTCACTCTACTATAATATGCTCTGTTTCTAAGGTATAAACGAATTTGAATTTTATCGTTTTCTTCAGAACAAAAACCTGTGTTCTGTGTTTTTTCTAATTCTTTGAAATTAGAGCTTAAATACCGTTTTGACCATACAACTCACCCAGTACGTTAAAACAGTTTTGAAAAGCGTTTAGCACAGGTTGTATTCGTTCTCTAGAAAACGGAAAATTTCAAATTCGTTTATAGCTTTGCAACAGAGTAAATATATGTATTTACAAATGTATCACCTAATATTCTCGTATCAATTTTCTCGTACGACATTTACTCTTATCAATTTTCTCATGAATCCGTTTTCTCGTATTAATTTTCTTGTCAAGTCATTTTCTCGTATCAATTTTTTCGTAAAGCCATTTTCTCGTATCAATTTGCTCGTCAATCAATTTGCTCGTATACAATTATCTCGTATGCAACCTTGTAAACATTTTACTACGAGTATAATTATACTAGTAAGTATAAGAAGTATTTGCTTAATTAAAGAATTTGTATAAGTAAATAAAATGATTTGTTTCTGTTTTAAATTAAATACTCATCGAATAATCCAATGCTTGTTCTTTTAAACTAAACGGCTCTCGCACGAAATTTTTTCGTATTCCAATTTACTCGTGTAAAATTATGTTGTGAATTAAATAGTTCGCGCGTGCGAGAAAATTACGAGAAAATTGATACGAGAAAATGGCTTTACAAGCAAATTGATACGAGCAAATTAACTTACGAGCAAATGTTCCACGAGGAAATTGATACGAGAATATTGGGGGGGAGCCATTTACAAATGTATATACTTCAATTTTTGTTAAAGAAATTTAAATCTGTATCATCTTCGTACGACATTTTTTCAAGCGATTATACGACATTTTAAGCACGCCTAAACGCGTACACAACGGACTGTCCGCAAAGTTTGCATGATCCGCGAAAACGCGTGAACGGACCGTAATGAGTTAATATTTATTATTATTATTTAAAAACGCATACTTACGCATGTACATAAGTAAATCCAAAGTTCTCTATATAGGTACGGCAGTTTAACTCTTGGTATATGGAGTATCACAACGTCACTAGTTGCCAAATTTCCAAGGAAATGTATGGTCATTTTTTTTTTCATTTTTTGCAACCTTTTACTGCAAAATTAACCATTTTAAAAGATTTCCTTTACTTAAATTCTATTAAATATGCACTTACAAACTCAATTCAATTTATTCGCCTACGATTTCTTCAGAGCTATCGAAATTTTGGCAACTGCTGACACAATGAAAAAAGAAAAAGTGTTTCTCTCATACTGAGATGGAACATACCTTCTTACTCTTTATACCATGGGTTTTTGGTATGTTCATCTTTTGAATGCTCAATTTTTGTTTGGCATTTAACCCACAGAGAGAATAGTATCGGGTGCTAAAATATATATTTTTTTCGTTTTAATTTAAGACGTGTTCTTTTCGAATTATTTGTCCTACAATGCAGCTATGTCTTGTAACCATGTGTAGTTTTGCGAAAAAAAAATTTTTTTAGGTAATTACGAGTTTATGCCTTTTGAACAGTCTGCTTAGAAGTTGTGTCATATTTAAGGCAAGAATGCTCATTCCACTTTTATTAGAAGTCAGTGCATCAGAAATATCAAATTTCTTCCGCTGTTTACAAATTATAAAGTACTCAATGCACTCAACTACAATGGATCGAAGGCCGAACCAGCTTTAGAAAATATATAACTAACAACTCACAGTTATTGCCACATCCATTTTTTGCTGCCATTTGCATTTTAAGTACACACGCGCAATTTTGTTGGTGGCATTTATCATAAAATGACGGGTTTATAATGATAATATATCGCCGCTAAAAACAACTTTGAGCCTACTTACATACATATATAGTTCCATTTGACATCACTGATATATATTGATGGTTAATGTTACGTAAGTTCCGTGAAATTAAATGTACATTATTATTATGTATATTTGTTGTACGTTGAATTTATAATAAAATAGCAGGTGTAAAAAGAATAGACGTCTGGAAGGCAACTGTTGAAATAATATTAATGATATTAATATAGTTAATAAAGTTTCAGCTTTGTTAAGTTTACTATATATTTAATGGAGATATTTATCTCAAGATATAAAAGGTAAGATGCCGAAAGCAAAATAAAATTAAGTGCAATTCTTACGTCACGTCTCATAGATGCAGTTATTTTGTGTACAATTAAATCTAAAGAATCAGGCGCCGAAGATCCTAATAAAATGATCAAATGACTATTTTCATAGGGTCCTTAAAAAAAACCATCTAGGACTGATCGTTTTCACAGTATACGTAAAAATCCTAAATTTTTATATGGAAACACCAAGAAAGGGTTGCCAAATTTAGTCCACTGTTGAAATTTTATTTGTTATTACTATAAAAACATCATGTACCAAATTTCAGCACTCTATGTCGGCGCATTCTCAGACATAAATTTTTGTATGGCAATCCCACGAACGGGTTACCCGATTTGTCTCATTTTCGAACTTAATTTTACTTTTTGTGATTTAGTCCGTGTAAAAAATTTCAGCTATCGTAAGGGCCGTAAACACCAACCAGAATAATCCGTATTCACGTGTAATGCACAAAGACCAACCAAAATTGCTCGCGATTTAATCCATCGTATTACACCGGTGTAATATATTATCCGAGATTTTCCGGGGGTAGAATTTCTATTCGACGATTATTCCGAATAGGTGACGGATGAACAAAATTTGAATTTGAGTGATAATTACAGCAGGCAACAAAGAAATAATTACAGCAGGCAACAAAGAATAGCACGTTTCCGTGGCAAGGATATTTCGATTAAATGCACTGATCTTAAATTCTTTCTCTACTAAAATTTTTTTTTAATATTATGTAAAAAAGAATACTAAAAATTAAATTAATTTTGTTCATTATATTGCTTATTCAACATTTCTTATTTTAAAACATAATACTCTTTTATTTCGACATATCGAAAATATCCGAAAGTAATGCCACATAAGCCAAAAACTCATCGTTTTACACGATTTGGTGGTTACGACCAAAGCAAGCAGGACTATTTTCGGATAGGAATAATCTTTACACAGGAAATAAGATTATGCTCGTTGGTGTTTACGGCACTAAGTATGCGCGTTCTGGAGTTATCGTGCCCACAGACAGATAGACGGACGGACGAATAGATGGACATTCAAAAATCAAAATAAATACTGTGCATGGGTGTCCTATCCATTTTGTTCTACCATCATTATAGCGAGGTGTTATAAACGGAATGACAAACTTAGTATACCCTATAGATTTCATCTATGGTATAACAAAATAGTGCATAAGTAGTGAGTGGAAATATTTGGATAACACTAATAGGGATATTGTGAGTGGGTATATAAGTTCTTTAGATTTAATACTATTAAGCAGTAATGTAATGCATTGTTTTGCTATAGTTCAATATTGTTGGCTCATGTGAATATGATGGATTAAGTGAGTATGGTTAGGCAAGTACCAGAAATGCAGCTAAGTTGAAATTAAGAAAAAAAGTGAGTGAAGTGAGTCCATTTCCTAGAAATTTGATTCTGGTACACTCAGAAAAAAATCACCTCGTAAAATTATAAACAAAAAATGTAAAATAATAAAGACATTTCTACACTAACGACAAAGTTAAATTAACATGACAAGCCTATGCTTTAATATGGCAATGTTTAAATATATATTAGATCAATATAAAATTAACAGTTGTTCCTCTTAAAAATGTAATAACGTTAATAGTATATCGTGCCACATCAAATTTACATTGAGAAAGGTATACTTATAAGTTCACAATGTTAAATCAATATTTGTTGTTGTATATTGTGCAATTTCAATATAATCAATATATGAAACTATACTTTCACTCATTAAATTTCATCGGAACACATTTAATTTTTTAAAGATATGCAATGTAATGTTGTTTTAAACACATAGAAGATATGTATTGCATCTTGAATCGGAACTAATTTAATCACTTGTTGATAATTGCTGAGAAATCGTGCGTTAAAATCGGATTTTGGTAATATGCCTCTTGGTTTTATACTTTGTTAGAACCTTCTGTGAAGCATATTGAATAAGTATACACAGTTATATTTTTACAAAAGCGTGTTGTGGACAATTACCACAGTTATTAAAATCTTTAGTATAAAGGATTTATACAAGTGAGAAGCGCTGTTACAGATTTATAGTTTATATTATTTTTTGCGCTAATTAAAATGAGTGAAAATAACTTTCAAGAAACATCGAATAGTGCCATTATAACATTTCCAAGAGATATTTCTGTACCTGCTGTTGAAACGGTAACAAATTTCGGCATAGATTTGTACAATTTTTGAATAGATTTGAAGCTAGAGGATTTATATACAACTATCCAAGGTAAGCATGTCGATAAGATTTTATTAGTGCAAGTTAGAATTATATAAAACTGATACTTGGTGTAAAAATTGATAAAAATAGTAATTGTTTACGAAGTTTTATAATGAGAAATTTGCATTCTTGCTTTCGGATAGATAAGAAAATATCATTCCGAAACACAAAAGCTCATAATTAACTTTTAAGGTATCGAAGAACCTACTAATCCAGTATAAATTACAGGATCTATCAGACCTATTAAATAAGTCAAAAAGGGGAAAAGCGATACAGAGTTTCTATTCCAAAATCGATGACTTGTTTGACTTTCACAGACAAGAAATAATATTTATTATATTAGAGGATATAAACTATAGTGGATGTAAAGTAAGTCCAAGCGAATTTCCGTCTTTGACCAAACAAATTAGGATCCTTTTTCCTAATGAATGTGAAATATGTCTAACATGTTAATTTCATATACAAACTTTAATTTCTAACAAATTTTTTTATCAGGTATACTACTTTGATCCTAGACAAGGAAAACGGAATCCAAGTGCAAAGCTTTATGACAAGTATTCAAAATCAAAACCAGAGCCCGAAAATTCAGTCTGCTATACTGAAATTGATGAAAATATTTCACAAGCGCTAAAAGCTTAACTTAGTAGGAATTGCGATGATTGAGGAGAAGTGAAGGACAATTAAAAAAAAAAACGTTTCGCGTTCGGCACAAGAAATAAAAAAATAAAACGCAAACCAATTCGGAATTTTTAAGATCTTAGCCAAGATATAAAGAGGCTATTAACTGGTAAGGAATATCAAAATTTATCTATTTATTATTATTAACTTAACTTTTCCAAAGAGCACTTACTCTTAGGTAGATGGGATAATTTTAAGGAGAAAATTAATTCTTACTATCACGTATACTTACGGGATAAATCTAGCAAAGAAAGACTTATGGCTACAAAAATAGTGACAAAATTGATACATTAAAAAAAAGAAATTGATATTCTGTATAGTATGTGGATTGTACATATTGTATTCATAGTACATATTATATTAAGTACTATATTATAATATGTATAAAGTGGTATATGATCAGTATCAAATAAACAAAAATTTTCTACCATAATATCGCCTTTTTATTATCATTTCTATACCACGTACGTAAAGTTAGCATCGCAACTGCGTCTGATATAGTTCGGAGCTATCTCATAATTTGTCGTTAATTTGTCGTTAATTTGTCGTGAAAACCATAAATTTGTCGTGTCCTTTTTTCTAAAGGAAACTGATGCGGTGCTAACTTGACGTTAACTTAGCACCACATCCAGTTTCCTTTAGAAAAAAGGACACGACCAATTTATGGTTTTCACGACAAATTAACGACAAATTCCAAGATGTGAAATTTTCCAATCCGATAAGTTTTGGTCGAGTTCCACTGAGTTGCGGTGCTAACTTGACGTCAACTTAGCACCACATCCAGTTTCCTTTAGAAAAAAGGACACGACAAATTTATGGATTTCATGACAAATTAACAACAAATTAACGACAAATTCCAGGATGTGAAATTTTCCAATCCGATAAGTTTTGGCCGAGTTCCAGTGAGTTGCGGTGCTAACTTGATGTCAACTTAGCACCACATCCAATTTCCTTTAGAAAAAAGGACACGACAAATTTATGGTTTTCACGACAAATTAACGACAAATTAACGACAAATTATGAGGTAGCTCCAAACTATATCAGACGAAGTTGCGGTGCTAACTTTACGTACGTTTCTATACCCTAGATGGATCAATTCAATTTTTCTAACTTTTACAACATTTATTGTTTCTCGGCTGGTACTGGTGAAGCAGAGCATCCATATATGTTGCATATATAAATTAACAGGGTTCGATGTTAAAATAACCGATGTTACTATTTAAATTCCTAATATGGTCGCTATAAAATTTACCTTTAGGATTTGTTAAATTATGAAGGAACATGCTATAATAACATGTAAGACACGTACTTTTATAAAGACATAGTCATTTCTTCATAGCCTTCAAATTGTTAAAGTAAAGTGTAAGCTTTTATTTTATACAAAATGCGCGGTTAATTTAATTTTGTGGCAGGCTATAATTGAAATTGAACAGCATTAGTTTCAATGTGTGACAATGTTGATTTTTGAATGAGCAACACTTTACTATTATTGATATTAATTTAATAAGAAACGTTTATGGAGCCATTTTATATCGAAAAAATGTAAAATCATAAACGATTTCACCAATTTTTTCTCTGGGTGTACAAAAGTTACTCATACTAACTTCATTCACATTCGATATATGAAGTGAATATAAGTGATACTATCGCGCAGTATATTTTATTTTGATATGACTATGACTAAAAGTTGTGCGTACATCAAAAATTAGTTTTAATTGAAGGACTAAAACAAAATTGTGATGTGTAGAGGGGAGGTTTTTTAGTTCAAAAGGATCCCAATGTAAAGAAAATATATGAGAAGGAATAGCAGGAAAATTAAACTCTTCCGGTATATTACATTATATTGCTCCTTATAATCTGCATAGAATGTTTAGAGTGATAATAATTCGCAGCTGTGTTAATTTTTACACATAAGATCGCCAAACAGATGTGAAATTTACGTTCGAAGTTAATTTTCAGAACTATTCAATTTACTTTTGAAAAGGAATAATTTTTCTTTTTACATTTTGGAAGTGATAGTGGAAGAAGTGAATGGAGTGAAACACTCACCACATAAGCTGAATCTTGATACAGAGCTACAGAGCAATACTTAGTGTTGTATACCTAGTAGAAAATATATTAAAGACCTAACACACTTACATCTAAACACAGTACGAAGTAATAAATAATAGAAACACTAATACTATTATCACAGATCGTCATCACAGTTAGGAGTAGAGTCAGTTTAGCTTAGATGATCAGTTTTAAGTGTAATCTTCAACATGAATAAACATACTGCTAAGAAGTCGGACTTTTTATTTAACTAACAATACATAACATGGCGCAGTCGGAAATTTTCAACTATAATTAGAAAGTGTAGTGGCTTCAGTGAAATTTTAAAGTGAAGTGTAAAGAATTAAACGTGAGGAAAAATAAATAATGGAAAATCTAAGTCTAAGGGCACCAGGCCCTATGTCATTTGAAGGCAACATAAGCAACACATGGTCAAAGTGCAAGAAACTATTTGAAATATACATATTGGCAATAGATAAACCAAAGTTAGCAAGTGAAACGAAAGTAGCAATGTTGCTAAATTTGATGGGAGAAAAGGCTCTCGAAATTTTTGAAACGTTCGATTTAACAGAGGAAGGCAAAAAAGTTTATAGTAAAGTGATAGCGAAATTCGAAAACTATTGCATGCCAAAAAATTACGTGATCTATGAAAGATTTAAATTTCATAGCAGGCAGCAGCAACAAGGAGAACCGTTTGATAATTTCCTCACCGAGATTTCAAATCAAGCTAGAAAATGTGATTTCTCGAATACTACGGAATCAATAATAGATCAAATGATAAAAGATCGTATTGTTTTGGGCATCAGACATGTAGATGTACAGGAAAAATTATTAAGAACCGAAAAAAAGCGATAGATTTCTGTACAGTAGCTGAAGCCACACACCGACAGGCACAAGAGCTCCAACACCCACATAGTGTAAATGAAGTTCGGCAAAAGTACAAGCAAGCAACGTCGTTCGATCGAAGTAACAAAAACAGCGCACCAGGAAGGTCACATTAGAAAAACAAAAATGCAGCAGCGGCGTTATTGGGCAGGCAGAACTACAATGAATTTGGTTAGTTTAATAAGTCAAGTAGAATCGGTATCAAATGAAAAAGAAAAAGAAAACTTCTTAAAGGAAAATACTGAGACTTTCAAAGGATTGGGGTGTTTTCCAGATAAGTGTCATATTTTTGTTAAAGCTGATGCAGTGCCTATAGCAAAGCCCCCAAAAAGAATCCCTTTGGTTTTAAGAGAAATAGTGAGGGAGAAATTAAACGATATGGAGAAATTAGGCATAATTAAAAAGAGTACTCAACCAGCGGATTGGGTACATCAACTTGTAGTTGTAGAAAAACCTGATAAGACTGCCAGGTTATGGCTCGATCCAAGAGATCTTAATTTATGTACAATAAGAGAGCCCTTTCAGATACCTGAATTAGAAGATATTTCGGGTAAGCTACAAAATATGTCGTTTTACACAGTTCTAGATTTAAAAGATGGAATTTACCAAGTACAACCGGACGAGGAAAGCTCGAATTTATGCACTTTTGCGACCCCAGTTGGCTGTTATCAATTTCTCAGGCTTCCTTTTGGATTAAATTTAGCACCTGAATTATTTCAGAAACTGAACAGCAGGTATTTTGGTGACTTGCCAGGTACATTCGTTTATTTTGATGATATTTTGGTAGGGGGAGAGACAAAAACTGCACATGACTTAAATTTAAAAAGAGTAATAGAAAGAGCAAATACTTTAAATATAAAGTTTAACCCAGCAAAGTTGCAATTTTGTTTAAAAGAGGTGAGATACCTAGGCTATTTATTTTCTAAAGAGGGTCTAGCTATAGATCCAAATCGCTTAGCAGCTATGAACGCGTTAGAAGTGCCATCAGAGAAAAAAGCGCTGCAAAGGTTTTTAGGGCTTATCAATTATTTAAGGCAATTTATACCGAACATGTCGGCTTTAACTGCTCCATTGAGAGAACTGTTAAAAAATAATGTAGAGTACAAATGGCTTCCAGTGCATACGAAGTCGTTTCATAAGTTGAAATCAGCAATTACTAATGCACCAGTACTAAAAAATTTCAGTCCAGAGACTGCGATAGTAATTCAAACAGACGCATCTAAAGAAGGATTAGGTAGTTGTCTTATGCAATATAATCGTCCCGTGGGCTATGCGTCGAAAAGTCTATCTAGGAGTGAAAAGAATTATGCATAGATAGAGAAGGAAATGTTGGCGATTATATTCGCTTGTGTTAAATTTCATGACTATGTTTATGGTCGAATAGTAACTGTTCATACGGATCATAAACCCTTGGTAGCGATCATTGACAAACCGATATCTCAAATTAATTCCAGTCGATTACAAAGAATGCGGTTAAAACTGCTGAAATACGATATAAAGTTACAATATATACCAGGGAAATCAATGTATGTGGCCGATACACTGTCGCGAAGTTTTATAATTGATGAAAGAGATTTCAATGATTCTTTAAATGAGGTAGTGCACAACATTAATTTCTCAGTAAACCGCGAAGATCAAATTAAAAATGCTACTAAGGCTGACACTGAACTAAATCTATTAGGTCAAATGTGTAGAGAAGGTTGGCCAAAAGAGCAGAGAAAAGTTAGCGATGTAATTAAAAAGTACTGGCCACTTAGATATGAAATATATCAAGAAAAGGGTTTAGGTTTTTATAATGAAAGAGTTATAATTCCGAAAAACTTAAGATATGAATTGCTCAATACGTTACATGAGAGTCATATGGGTATGACAAAATCAAAAGAATTCGCGAAAATATCTATGTACTGGCCAGGGATCAACACGGACATTGAGCAATTAATCATGCGATGTCGAACTTGTGAAAAGTTTCAAGCGTCAAATTACAAAATTCCATTAATACCGCATGAGGTCCCAGAACTACCATTCAATAAGGTTGGATGTGATATCTTAGAGTTTCAAAGATGCTCATATCTTGTTTTAATCGATTATATGCCAAAGTGGATTGAATTAAAGAAATTACAAAATAAAACGTCCTTAGAGGTAATTAGCAAATTGAAAGAAATTTTCGTTATGCACGGTATTCCAAAGTTGTTGAATATGTGACAACCAACCATTTGGCTCATATGAATTGAGAAAATTTTCTAGTGAATGGAACATGGAAATTATAACGTCAAGTCCAAACTATCCACGTTCAAACGGACTATCCGAAAGAGCAGTGGGTATTGCCAAGTCGCTGTTAAAGAAATGCATCGATGACGACAAGGATATACAAAGCGGCCTTTTAGCTTATCGCGCAACAGTAATTCTGGCGTTAGGTTACTCTCCAGCGCAACTCCTTATGGGTAGACATTTAAGAACGAAAATTCCAATAACGGAAGAATCTCTTAAACCTAAAATAGCGTCAAATGTGAATTCAAAAATTGTTAAAATTCAAAATCGGTACAAAGAGTATCATGATTCAAGAACGCGTGGCAAGTTTGATCGTTTGTTTTCTAAGGGGGAAAATGTAGTAGTGCAGAGATGTAGAAAGTGGCATCCGGCAAAGATAGTTGACGCACATTCAACACCTAGATCGTATATTATACAAACAGAAGACAATAGAATATTACGAAGAAATTCACTGCACTTAAGGCCTTCAGCTCATGCACCAACATTCAAAGTGGCGGAAGGTAATGCGCCTGAAACAGTAGAACATTCTCAATTGTAACAGCAACTATTAAGTTCTAACAATCTTAATTCAAATAATAGTGAATCGTACGTGTCGGAATCGGGCTCCAGCTTACACTATAAAACATCGTTTGATCGTTTGACATATACGTAATTAAATGACTGATTGTAGGTTAGGTACTCATTACAAATTTTCATTAAGTTGAAACTAAATTGAACTAATTTTACTAATAAGAATTAAGGATTGTTCGTCGCTTAATTATCTTTTTATTGAATTATCGTAATTACTGAATATTGAGTTGCTAAATTATTGAATTATAACTGAAAGGAAATTATTAAATGCTCAGTCAATTATCGTTAATATTTCTAAGGTAGCGTAGGACTTGGATGACTATTCTACAAGGGGAGATGTTGTACACCTAGTAGAAAATATATTAAAGTCCTAACACACTTACATCTAAACACAGTAACGAATAGAAACACTAATACTAATATCACAGATCGTCATCACAGTTAGGAGTAGAGTCAGTTTAGCTTAGATGATCAGTTTTAAGTGGAATCTTCAACATGAATAAACATACTGCTAAGAAGTCGGACTTTTTATTTAACTAACAATACATAACACTTAGTGCTAATCAGGCTGTCGTTTAGTCTACTCGCATTATAGCAGTTGTCAGATCTGCCTAGTACTTTACGACGAACATGAGATATAATATGTTTAATAATAATTTTTTTGTATTTATGATTTGATTTAGAATCGTTAAAAATAAAAGTTCTTAAAATTCCTCTATTTTCCATCTTTAACCAATTCTAACAAGTCTGGGTTCGATTCCCGTTCGGGAAAAATAAATAATATTTTAAGCCTGCAAGAGAATGAAGCATAGAAGAAAATTTAAAAATTTCAATAAATAAAAATAAACTGTTAAGTTGGTAGATACGTATAATGTTTTTTTTTTTCAAAACGTGTTTTGGGACTTGTTCCAGTATTGAAGTAGACGATCGATTTCTGAATTTTTTACCATCCATTATGGACCGAATACTTTTTTCATTATACCAGTCTATAAGGGAATTTGTCCTTTTTTAATTCCTCTCGTTTTCATTAAAACAAAATAAAAATTTTTACACACATGCATTCGATTTTGTAAACAATTCATTATATGAGGTTATATCCATATATACTACTAATTTCTGTAGATTAATACCGGATCAGATATCGAATTAAAGTAGGTAGGCTATTTCTTCGTAGTGTGGCATGTTTAGACCACTTCATATTAGATTTACGTAAGACTAATCCTAAATGGCACGTTCCAAACCAACTCAAAGATTAATTGGTGGTTTAAGTGACTCCAGTAATAATAATAATAAGTGATCCAAGGGAATAAGGTTTCAGTAATCGAAAAGTTATATACAGGGTGTCCCGTAAGTTGACGTCAAGCTGGATAGACCAAATAATAACAGTTACCAGAAAAATAAAAAAAAATCTAAGTCATGTATTTTTCAAATTATAGATGGTTTTTTAGCTCCTGTTGCTACAAATCTTTACTTTTTTTTTTAATTTTATTTTTCTTATGTAATCCCTAATAGTGCTTATGTAACCTGTTGCTTTAAATTCTAAGCCAACTGTTCCAGCTTGGAAGAAAATGTCACATTTTGCCGAACCAAGAATAGAAAATTAATATTTCATCCAACTTTAACTGACTGTAATGAAAAAAAAATGTACTACGCCAGATTGGCAAGTAACTTTAAAAGTTGACGCATTTAATAAGGATTCTAAAATGGTAAGGAAAAAAAAATTTTTTTCTTCAAGAAAGCCAGTTTCGAAAAATATCTTTTCACCTACTAAAACTGATTCTAGTGTACCCAAAGCTTGCCGTAAGACCGTAACTTTAAGATTCTAGTTTGACAATTGAAAATTGACAATGTTCTTAGTCTTAACCCTAGTAAATCCGAGCGCATTGCATTCTATCCACGACGAATTGATCTGTCTGTATTGCCAGAAATTCTACTTAATGGCATCAATATCCCATATGTTAGTAGGACTCGAAATCTTGGAGTGTACCTTAATTGCCGGATGAGCTGCTGTGATCTCATAAGTGTCATACTATCTAAAATGTATGCAGTCCTTCATCGTCTTTGGCTATATGCTAACATCCTGCCACTAAGCTTACGTATGACTTTGGTCAAACTACTTTTGCTCCCTCATTTCACTAATGGATGCCTTATTTTCCCAGCCTTAGATTCTGTGTGCTCTAGAAAACTTAAAGTGGCATTCAATTATTTTGTTAGGTTTATTAACGGGCTGCGCAGATATGATCGTGTATCCTATTACAGTCTCTCATTTCTGGGCTGTTCTCTGGAGACATATTTGAAGTGTAGGAGCCTGGTATTGCAATTGGCCGAGCCTCCTTATCTAGCTTGTTATCTGCAACCGTTACATTCCACTAGGGGTTGCAAGTTACCGCTGGAGCGTTGTCGTACTACTAATCTCACTGGTTCTTATTTTGTTCAGGTTATTCGCCTCTGGAACGGTTTACCTTCCCGGGTTCAATGCGCGGGCTCTGTTGGCACTTTCAGGCGACTTCTTCTCAGTTGTGCGCGATTTAGCTGCTCTCCATTTAAGCCCGGGGTCTATATTCATTCATTTGCATGTAATTTTTCTCAATTTTTCTTACTTTCTTGTAATTCATATATTCTTTTAATATATGTTTTTCTTTCTTTTTTAGGATTTCTTTGTTCCTATTAGGAATATTTTTTTTTTCAACTTTTCTTAATGTTATTAAATTTAACTTTGTAATTTTCATATGCACATATTTTTTTTTATGTTTAGTTCTAATTATTTTAAGGTAGTCTATAAGTATTCCAGTCCCGTTATTATACCTTATTTTTTTATATATATATAGGATACTATTAAAAGATTTTAATCTTATTGTATCTTGGGCCGTAATAATGAATAATTGAATTGAATTGAAGCAGATCCCTTTTCTGAGTTTAGGCTTATTCATAACCTATCTGTTATTTTGCTGTGAAAATATGACTCATGTGCATCTGAAAGTGCATCAGAATTTTCATTTTTTACTAGTATTCAGTTGAAGTGTGTGGATAATCAATTTTTTTAATAATATAATATAACAATATTGCTATTTTTGTTTAGTAAAAACATGACCTCATAATTCATATAGATTCAAAATTAAACGGAGCGCAAGCATAAAACTGAAATTTTTAGTAAAGCCCTTATCTTGATTTGCTCTGTATTCCCCATAAGCGCTCCATGAGTGCTACCCTACAAGCGCTTCCTAAGGATCTGCATCTGAGCGTTTTGCTCTTCGAGCTTCCAAAGAAGCGTTCTTGCATTCGTCTTTTAGCGTTTTCATTTCCCACTGGGTATGACTCAGTTGGGGCTCTCATGTGGTAATGAGGGAGGGAGTGTTTTATGGCTTGTGAAATATTCTCGAGGATTTTGACTCAGTTAATGAATAGCTAAGACTGTGTAGGGAATAAATTAGTGTGTGAGTGGTAACGAATAGAAAAACCCATACGGAGTATTTATACTCATATGTGCCTTTTTATAATTATTTTACAGGACTCACAGGCACGCTGCTTTTCTTATCTCCCACATTTACATATAAAAAAAAAAAAAAAAACGGGCAGTTAAGATTACAAAACCAATTTTTTATAACAAAGTGTTCAACATTTATCTTTTCTCTCAATATTGTGTGGTAATTCACTAATTTAGCCTTGAACATGTTATTTTCATGCTGTGTTCCTAACATAAGATTCCAAGTTTACTAGCAGTACCTACCCACTGGGAAAAAGAGCACTCTCAGAAACCTCCTGAATCGCTTCCCTGGAAGCTCGCAGGCTTCTTTACCCTATCACAGTTCATTGCTTTTTAACATAGGCATGTCCGCAGAGGCAAGCGCTACAATGCTGTTCTTAAGCAGCGCTCTAGGAGGTATGATAAATGATGGGCTAAGAAGTTTTTTGAAGGTGTCTTTTCAAAAGCTTTAATGAACTTGCTTGGCGCTAGCCCATGATTATTTGTAGTGTTAAATTTTATTAAGTTGATTAAATAACCCAATATTTTCAATTTTATTGTCACTTTGTAATACTTCGTACAATTGTGGAAAGATCCACAGTTTAGATTAGTGGAAAATTAGATGATTAGATCTGTTGGAGCTCATAAAATATTCTTCTAAATTGCTTTCAAGTGATGGCTATAGAAGCTCTTGCGTGACTTTCTTGCGTCTTGAAAATTCTTCAGAGTTGAAATTGTGTAACATCTGTTTCGTGGGATTGAAATGTGTACAAGCAAGAGACCTTATTGAGAATCGTACTCGCATTACTGTATTTGCTGTTTCAACAGCTAGTCATCTTGGTTTACGTGATAAAACATAAAGTTAGTGTACACTTGTTCAATCTTCGAGTCAATAACCGCTTCAGCTATGTCACCCAAAAAACCATCTCGAGGTCAGCATTCTGCTGAGCGGATAGTGCAACCGTAACATCAGCACAGACTCGAGCTAAATCAGCATTAAGGGAGCCGATCGTTAGCAACGAATCTGGTGTTGCTAAATTAAATTTGCCTAACATCAGTGAAGTCAATCTCATCACAAAGCTTATATCTTTACTTGAAAGAAAATTGCAGCAACTTGAAAATCGTTTATCTTCACAAATGCAAGATTTATTCTCTAACCTTGAACTGCAAGTAAACACATTAGTTGCGAAGTGCTCCAGTCTAGAAAGTAGGTGTAACCAACTTGAACGGGATAACGATGATCTTCGTCGTATACAACGTCTCAATGATATGGTGGTGACAGGCATACCTAACTCTAAGGAAATTAAACCGTCTGAAATTCTAAATAAAATGTGTGCTAAAATAGGCCCCACTATATCATGTTATACTGAGGTTTTTCTTCCAAATTACAATCTCGATCATAAAAGGGCAACATCATTAATCGTTAAATTCCCTAACGCCAGCGAACGTCGTTCATTCATGGAAAAATTCAGTAGCCATGGTGGTTTGAAGCTGAATACCATCGATAGCGGTTTCACTACAGATAGTCGGATCTATTCTTTCAAGAGTTTATCGCCTAAAAACAACGAAATTCTGCAAACGGCTCACATTAAACCAGATGAATCTCGTCCCGCTCTTAAATTGACCTATTTGGAACAGCTGAGTGAAATTATTTCAAATTAACGTCATCAGGGCTTGCTGTTATCATTGATGCATACACATCGACATTTCTCTATGATTTATCTTGATTTTATTTTTGTTTATTTTGTTTTTCATTTCTTTTTTTCTTAACTGGACTAAATTATCTATTGAGCTTCTATGTTAATGTAACTTTTCTTTTTGAATTTTTAGTTTTTAGTATCTTTAAATCTTTTATTTTCAGCCTGGTTGTCAAATGCTTACTAGTTACCTCTTTATCCTTATTCTGCCTGGAGTTGACTTACTCATGCATGTTGCTTCTATTGAGAATTCCATTTCTGCTCGATCTCTGTGAATCCTCGTGTGAGTTCATAAGTTCACTTAAAGTATCAATAATATGACAAGTTTGGACAGTGTTAGAGCGATGCTTAACTTATTTTCATCCAGATCGAATGGTTTAAACATATGTCATCTAAATGCGCGTAGTTTAAGAGCTAAGATGTTTGAAATGCATCAAATATTTCGCGACACAAAATTGCACGCTCTATTAGTTTCTGAAAGTTGGCTAAACGAGCATATTCCTTCCAGTATGGTAAACATCCCAGGATTTAAACTTTATCGTAACGATCGAAAAGATCGTGTTGGGGGCGGTGTGGCGGTCTACGTAAAGGATGAACTTAAATCTAGAGTTATAAAACACTCTAGCATTAACGAAATTGAATTTATTTGTGTGGAAGTTGGCTGCGGCTCAGACAAGTTACTATTGGCTTGTATCTACTGTCCTCCCAACAAATTCTGCGCCGAGAACACTACAGAGCTCGAAGAGGTATTCACCCAAATCTCCCATCAGTATTCTAACGTAATCTTGGGTGGAGATTTTAATGTAAATATACTACGTAGAGATCAAAACGTGGACTCATTTTTACACCTTTTCGAGTCACTCCATCTTAACGTGGTAAATTCTACTGAGGCCACCTATTTTAACTGCAACAATCCTTCACTCTTGGATATGTTCTTCAGCTCTGACGTAAACAAAGTCTTAATCTTCAATCAACTAAGTCCGCTTAGTATTTTCGATCATGACTTCATCTTCCTATCCTACGAGTTCCATTTCACTATTCAGCCCAGAGCTCTAAAGTATCGCAACTACAACGGAATTAATGTTGAGAGTTTACTCGAAGAGGCATCAGGGCTTCACTGGGAGCTTATTAAAAATTATAACTCTGTAGATGATCAATTAGAAATGTTTTATGCATTGGTTAATTATTTACATGATAAATTCGCACCTGAGCGGACCAAGCGCATAAAAGATGTCGGATGTCCGTGGTATTCTCCTGAAATTGAGATCATGATTGCTGAAAGAGAATATCTTTTCCGTCGTTACAAGTTGTTCAAAACTTCTCAGAGTCGTGCTATGTATAAATCCGTAAGAAACCTAGTAAACGAGAAAATCAGAAGTGCAAAAAAGGCTTATTTTAGCAGAATACTCGACCCTTCTCTAACATCAACGAAACTATGGTCTAATCTGCGTAAATGGGGTATTCATGGTAGCTATAAATCAACGTGTTGCATAGATCCAAACGCTCTTAATAACTTTTTCACAACGTCTACGCTCGCTACTCCAATAGTTGCTCATGCAGCTCCTTTAAACTTTGTAGAACAATCAGTAAACTTCAGCTTCCGATGTGTAACAGTTTCAGAGATGTTAGAAGCCATTGATGATATCAAATCTGATGCCACTGGTGATGACAGTATCCCACCTAGATTTATTAAGCTTCTCCTTCCAGTTATATGTAGCTCTTTGCTATACATACATATTCAATTCTTGCCTCACGTACTCTCAATTTCCTCGTAAGTGGAAAAATTCTGTAAATTCTGGCAAAGAACTCTGCTCCTAACGGTCCGAGCGACTTTCGTTCTATAAGTATACTATGCTTCCTAGGGAAGGTTTTGGAGAGGGTAATGGCCACGCAAATAATTAATTTTATCGATCCGAATGACATGCTCTTCAGATGGCAGTCTGGTTTTCGCACTGGGCATAGCTGCGAGACTGCTTTACTTAAAGTCACTACAGATATTCGAGGCGTGCTAGACAATAATCATCTGTCTATATTAGTTCTGCTTGATTTTACTAAAGCATTCGACAGCGTTGACCACACACTTCTTCTACACAAGCTACATGACAAATTCTTTTTCTCCCGAACTGCAATTAGAATGATCAGCGAATTTTTATCCAATCGCTTCCAACAAGTCCTAGTTGATGGAGTTAAATCTAACTCCCTTCCCATCGATTCTGCAGTTCTACAAGGCTCCATTATAGGTCCTCTACTCTTTTCATTGTTTATAAATGATCTTCCGCATGTGGTAATGGATGCGAGTTTGCATATATACGCTGATGACGTGCAGCTCTATCTGTTTAGACCTATTGGATTGCAGGAGGACTGTGTTGCTCGCATTAATGGCGATCTACATCGAATATCCCCTTGGGCTGAATCTAACCGGCTCTTTCTCAATCCGAAGAAGTCGACCTGCATAGCCTTCTATAGTGGGGTACTAGACACGGAGTTATTGCCTCCCATACTGCCGAATAATGAGATTATACCTTTCTCCGAAAAGGTTACTAGCCTTGGAGTTTCCCTTAACAGCAAACTAACCTGCTGCGCTCAAGTTTGTAGTATAGTCCGAAAAATCTATGGCGGCCTCCGCAGGTTATGGCTCTCAGGGAGGTTATTGTCAGTTGGTCTGCGACTCAAACTGGTCAAGGCTCTGCTTGTTCCTCATTTTGTTTACTGCAGTACTATCTTCTCTTCCCTCGATGCAGCCTGTAATCGTAAGCTTAATGTAGCATTCAACGATTGTGTCCATTTTGTTTATGGACTACGTCGCTTTGATCATGTATCACAATATATTCCCTCAGTTCTAGGGTGTTCATTGAATGCTTATCGTGATATCACTGCCCTAAGTTTCTTACATCGTCTAATAAACACACGTTCACCATTGTACTTATTAATCGCACCGCCACTTCAGCCTACTTATACCCCGATTTCGCACACTAGCTGGGCAACGCTCTTACTTTGTCCACATTGCACGTAAATGGAACTTTCTTCCCAATGATATCAGAACGATTAGCTCGACGAGGATTTTCAGAGAGAAATTAATTCAATATTTAGTATCCACTGAAGTGGTTTGAGGTCGCGAATGCATGAGCTGGGTCCGCTCCTAAAATAACTGCAGGTTGATTTTTATCATATCTTCATCTTTATATTCCTTTTCTTTTCTTTTTCTTATTCTTCATCTTTATATATTAGTTAGATAATTGTAAGCACATAGTTGTAAGATAGCTTAATTTTTTTTCTTTTTATTTAATTCTCTCCATTTTATATCTCGTATGCAAAATTAAAAGATATCTTGTTGTATACATTAAATAAATTATTGAATTGAATTGAATTGAATAGTCTATTTCTTTATTTATTTTATACACAATTGAGTGCAGAGAAAGCTGTTTCTACTGAAGCATTAGAGAATGGTAAACTTAATAAACTTAGAATTAGCTAGAGATATGTTATCAAATTGCAATCTAGTAGCAGAATTGTTTTTTTATTGAGACCTCAGCCCAAAATTGTTCAGTTGTATTATGTTGCGAATATTGGTGAAGATGAATCAAGCTCAATTCATCAATTGTGGAATCAATACTGCCTATGCTAACAACATTTTTAAATTTTACGATAATATCTGATATATCCGCCTTCACTTGCCAATAACTGTAACCGGAGAAAACATACGAAGTCTTTCCAGCCATACTATATTTTTCGGAGTTCTACACTGGAATTGTTCGTATAAAATTACTAAGAAAGCAGAACACCTTTTTTTGATTACTTTTAGTTTCTGTTGATTACGTAGGTTTTATGTATTGCGTAAAAATTGGTTTACCGCAAATTGAAATCTTGCATTTTCAAAATCTCGCATATAAAAGTCACCATATTCATTTTGATTTATTCTTTTCATTAACCACAAAATAAACTAAAATGAATTAGCAATGAATTAATGTCAGAATATACGCCTAAAAGTACGACAAATTAATCAACTGCTTCCGAGGTTTTGACAAAAATTTTATACTGTGGTAAATGGATATTCTACACCTAATTAGAGCAATACCAGTGCTTAAATTCGAAATAATATATCGAATTTGTAATGTGAAGTGTCATTTCTAGTTCATTTTTCGTAATGCAAGTCGTGCTGCGCAGAATAATAACACAAAAAAAGCAGTGGTAAACTTCATTTCTCACTTTGTCGTATATTCTGATATTAAAGTATGACAAAAGATCAGACTCACCCCTGGATCACTTTTCCAAAGCTCAGCAATCCTTGCATTTCGTAGAATGAATAGACAATGACATTTCATATTACAAATTACAAATATTCTTTCAAATTTAAGAACTTTTATTGCTTTAAGTTGGTGTAGAATATCCAGTTGCCATAGTTTATAAATTTTTTCACAACCGCGGAGAAGTTAACTAATTTGTCGTACTTTTAGGCGTATATCGGTCGTTTATTCATTTCAAATTCATTTTAGTTTATTTTGTGGTTGATAAAATGGATAAATCAAATGAATATAAAAGTATGCCAAAGGACATTGACAGAGTATGGACCAAATGCTGCTCAGAAGTGGGAGTACCTCCAAGAAGTTTCTTGCATTAATGTATAAATAAAAAAAAAATAAAAAAATATCAGTTCGAGAGAAAATAAATTACCGTATTTTTTAAGAGTTTTTTTAAGAGTCTTGCGTCATAGTGCGTATTTTTGTATTTATCGTATTTGCTTTATTTGTTATTTTTTTATTTATTCAGGGTGCTCCCAAACCTAGGGGGGTTGGGTGCGGAACTTAATTGTGGGGCGACAGACAAAGTCCGAATTTTGATTTTTCTCCTTAGCGAAGGGGGAGGGGAAAATGACTCTTGACTCCCTGGACAGACTTTGATACGCTTCGGCTTATAGATTAGTGTTGGCCTGTGGACCAAAATGCGCTAAGTGTTCATTCTGAGCAGCAGTTGTTCCATCTCTCATACAAAAACTGTCAATGTCCTTTGAGGTGAAATGTCAAAATATGTGACAAAAATATATGCCTAAGCTACGACAAAAGATCAGAGTCACCCCAGGTTTATATCTAGGTTTTCTTATCTAGTTGTATGTTGTCTGTGGCAATACCATGCTGCTGTACCCAACGTCGCCGTAACCCAGAGTTGGAAATAAATGCATATTTGTCATCGTAGTATGAGTTTCACAGTTCTAATTGGAAATGCTTTGTTTTCCTAACATCACATAATTACTTTCCCCCGAAGTGATTTATATATATGAAGAAACTAATGTTTTTATTAAATTTTTGAGAGGGTGTTGCTTTTGCAGCTTAACTCTTTACAATTCATACTGTCTTTCAGTCAATATAATTACTCTGGAATCGGACAAAGCTTGTTAATTTTTGTAGTATGTCCAGGGGGTGATTCTGACCTTTTATCGCACTTTATGCCTAGTACGCTGTTCAAGCGAAAATTTCGCTTGTATTTCTGGGTATATAATTCTACACGGAAAAAAGTTGTGGAGAAAATGTTAAATCACAAATTCAATAACATTAAACTGACTGAAGTAAAATACGTAAAATCACAAATTAAATATATGTGCCAAAGCGCCAAACATCGAAGGGTATATCTGTCAACTTTTCCGTGCGAAATATATGTCTGGTTATATAAATCGCTGCGAAAAAATGCCTCCACTTTATATTAGCGCCATCTGCATTTAATGATCTAAACATTGATTTTTTCTTTCGAACAGCATACTTTACGAAATCTCAAACCGAAATTTTCATGGCACTTTTCACCAACATTTTATTATATAGAATTTGTATAGGAAACGAAATTTTCGCTTGAACAGCGTACTAGGCTTTAATGTCAAAATATACGCCTAAATGACATGAACTTTTCTACTGATTTTTTCGTGTTTTTTTTTTCAGTTCAGCAAGCCTTGTATTACGAAGAATGAACTGAAAATGATACTTCACATTACAAATTCAAAATATTATTTCGAATTTAAGCACTTGTACTGCTTTAATTAGGTCTACAATATCCATTTATTATAGTATAAAATTTTCTCACAACCTCTGAAGCAGCTGACTAATTTGTCGAACTTTTAGAATTGAATAAATAACTAATAAGAAAACGGCATATGGGGTGAAAACCTAAGCCAATCGGCGAAATGTTTAGTGTGCTGTGTTTGTATTCGTTTCGTCATGGCAGTAATGAAGGCATGACATTTTGAAGTGGGACATTTTTTATAATCCAAATTGCTATGCAAAATAAATAAATTTTTAGCACTCCCTTATTTTCAGTTAATATTTCTTGGCATTGCCTTTGTATGACTGACATAATTTAGGCAGCAATTACAATTCAATTAAAAAAAAACAACAACATTAGAAAATGTAAATTTTTTTGCCATGGCTTAATTAGTAAAGCTATTGGGGTTACCTGAAGCTGAGACAACTTCTTCAGTCATGGAATGCTCAAGGAATTTTTTTCTTTGTCAATTCCTTGAGGTATTTAATATGCTAGAGACAAGAAATTCGAACAGAAAAACTCTACTTCTCGATTGACAAAAAAGTGCCGTTTTATTCGAAAAATCTATTTATGTCAATATTTCTTGAAGAAATAAGTACTGATATACTTATTTCTGTAAGGAATTGTGACTTTGGTGGAATAATTGAAAAATTGATGGTAAAGGCGATTTTGCAAGAGGTGAATCAATTTTAAAATGACAAATGGACGAATAAAAATTATTTTAAGTGTATCTTCATTTTTCCATTTGGAATTATCAATTTCTTCACTTTCTTTATTATTTCTTTATTGTCAAAAATATCACACAATTGACAAATCCAAATTGTCAAAAATTCCTTGAGCTAATGTCAATTTTACTTCAAGAAATAAGCCTAGTACGCTGTTCAAGCGAAAATTTCGTTTCCTATACAAAATCTATGTAAAAATATGTGGGCGAAAAGTGCCACGAAAATTTCGGTTTGGGATTTCGTAAAGTAGTATGCTGTTCGAAAGAAAAAATCAATGTTTAGATCATGGAATGCAGATGGCGCTAATATGAAGTGGAGACATTTTTCCTCAGCGATTTATATATCCAGACATATATTTCGCATGGAAAATATGACAGATATACCCTTTGATGTTTGGCGCTTTGGCACATATATGTAATTTGTGATTTTACGTGTTTACTTCAGACAGTTTAATGTTATTTAATTAGTAATTTTACATTTTCTCCAAAAATTTTTTCCGTGTAGAATTATATGCCCATAATGCAGGCGAAATTTTCGCTTGAACAGCGTACTAGGCAAGTGGAAAATTCCTTGACTGAATTCCTTGGCTCTAGCATACCGGACTTAAGCTTTGACAAATATATTAAAATCACCCCCAGAACGCAATATTTTTTTTTTATTTAATTTCTTATAGGCTTCATTTGCAAAGCAACTTACTTTGAATATTTTTAATCGTTTTTTTTTTATATCTTTCCCATTTTTTAAATAAACACACCTCTCTAGCACCTACATAAAAATATCGCTGCCATTTTGTTAATCCGTAAATTCCATGTCGGCCTTATTGTATTTCGACCTTAAGCCTATTGAAGAAATTTCACAACGATGCGTTAAACTTTTGGCATCGAAGTTGGCACATAATGCCATGGATATTTTTCCACCAGTAATTTGGCAGTTACTAATGTAAATTGCTGGAATTTACACAATTTTATTTTATATGAATTTATATTCTCTTGAAAGTCTTTTTTTTTAATTTTACTCCAATAATAATAGCGTGGGATCTTAAAAACACTTAAAAATCTGTTACCACGGGTGGAGGCCGGATAAAACAACATAATAAAGTTCCCAGGATTCGAGGTACTTATAATTTTCAAAAATAGTAAGTCATAATATTGAATATTTTTGGACGATTCATGACAAAATGACATATCTTTGCAGAAGTGCAAGTACTTATTTCGCAAAGGATCATTGATTCAATAATTTTGACCAGATAAGTTTAAACAATCTGAACTCATCTTTCGATATATTTTATTTCCATATGTGGTTAGTAGTGAATTCTGTTTTGTGATTAAATTGAAATAGAATAGAATGATAAAAAGGAGAACTACCCGGAATTCGCAATTCTATAACTTATTTAAAAAAAATAAAATCAGGGGCTCTGGAAAAAGAAACGTTCTTGGTTTTTACGGCGAACTTTCTTCAAGTTGCAATTTTGAACTTAAAATCATATAGCAATAGCGCTAAAATCTATCTTAGACATAATTGTAGCTTCTATCAAATAATTTTCCTCTCAATGAAACTACTCCTACTAGTAAAATATTTTTGATTTTGAAAAAAAAATAATAATGCGTCTTGTTGAACCCATATTATTATATCTTGAATAACTCCCAATTGGTCCCAGTTCGTAAGTTGAGACAATCTGAGATCGCCTAAACCTAAAGATTTTACTCGTAATTTGAATAGTTTCCTCTTGCTTCATTATTCTCCAACAGTTTGATGAAGTTGTAACTTTGTGGCGTGTTGTACTTTCGGGGAGAAAAATAAACGAATTTCTATTCCATCATACAGCCGGTAAAGACAGTAAATTAGGAATATCTCGTTTCTTTTAAAGACATTTCAAAGACTTCTTTAGATTATATTAGATTATATAAGTAGACTTAAAAAAAAATGAGAAATAATTCAAGCACTCCCGTTTATTCAAAGGTAAGGTCCTTGGAAATTGTTCTGCATAAAGTATTACGTATACCTTCCTCAATATTGTGGGGCTTTTCGCCAACTTCAATACAGTGACAATTTGTAATCGACATACAGTATCAGACATGGTAGGGCGCTATAATTTCAAATCGATTAGCTCAATATTGGGAACTCAAAATTTTCTGTTCAAGGCTGCCTGAATGGTGGGTACTTCATAAACTATCAGCAGTGCTTTGGTTAATAGTTGCCATCGTTATCCTGGTTCATCTAGATAGAGAAGGAACAAAAATTTAAACATTGACCGGTTGTGCTTTAGTGGGAAAATCTGCAGTGAATACATAATTTAGTTCTCTTCACACTGAACATACATAGTTATCATATTATAATATTAGTGCTTGCAATCTCCCAGGACCGGGCTAGGCAATAGGACTCCTCTGCTTGTAATTGCAGTACTTTCGAGAGAGAAAACTGGAAAGCTACATATCAAAGTGTATAAGGGATTCGGTTTTACTCAGAGCGTTTTGACATATGTAAGGTATATCGTCTGCACCAGCACTCCAGTGTGCTTTATGCGGATGGGAAATCCTCATGAGAAATTTCATTGGAAAGCGGTGCGGATAGCGGAAGTCTAATTAATCTCACTTCCTAACAAACATATTAAAAGGAATATTTATGTGTGTATGTGTGAAAACAAAAACTCGTAAAAAAAACAATCTCAGTTAGTCTAGAAATGTCGATTTAATCCTTGGTAGTGCCCTATTTGAGGTAATTCTCTTCTTGGTCCTCGGTCCAAAATATGGTACTAGGAAATGTCGAGAAATAGTATTTATGTGAATAATTTAGCCTTGCCAAAAGGAGATGAATATACAAAATTATTTTGGAATAGTTAAGAACAAACAAGTGAGTAGTTAATAGGTACGTGAAACATCTCCCATTTCAAGTATTACGAAATATTCAAATTGAGCAAAAACGATCATTTTTTTTTTTTATAAAACAGAATACTCAAAATGCACTCAATTCAGTATTTTCATGATAGTATCTATAAATGACGTTTCAAATAGGATTTTGATTTTACCAAATTCTACTAATTGAGAAGCTTTCAGCAGGCTCTCTCTAACTAAAATTCCATAAAAACAAATTTAGAATTATGAAAAATCGATCGCATTTTCTATAACTACAGTATATTTTCAAATTAAGCGGGTCACCCCGTGTGACGGCATGTTTATTTAGCTTTTTTTGGGGATTTTGTTTTGACGAACAATAAAAATATAGAAGTTTCAATCTATGAGAATGTGGCTATCAAATGAACTAGAATCATTTAAAAATATTGAAAATTGAATAACTGTCAAGTTTTTGAAAATTAATTTTCAAATTTCGTTATTTTTTCGATTATTTTGTTACGAAACAAAAAAAAACAGTTCGAAATTTTTGCATTATTCACTCGATGACTAACATGTACGGAATCTACCGTTGAAATTTCAAAGCAATCGGTCAAACCGTTTTTCAGATATCATGGAGACCAGTTAGAAAAACGCAGTTTTGAGAAAACCGCGTTTAAAAGTTCAAATACGATTATCACCAATAAAATTAGAACACTTTGAACCGAAGCTCAAGAGAAGGGGTCCGATGTTCGAGCGCGCGCTCCAAATATATGCCCGATTCAACGCTGTAACTTTCAAACAGCTCCGAATATCGGAAAATCACTTTACCACATATTCTGTACCACATTTGGATGCAATTTATGAAAAAAAAAAAAATGTTTTTTTGAATTAGTCACACGGGGTAACCCCTTAATAGCCGAAGTCTTTTCCTGATGCGGATCTGAACACCGACATTTATAACATGGACCGATTGATCTTCTATTTCATATGGGCCCACTTTTGTTGTTAGGGGTATGATAACTATCTTAATTTCAAGTTTTATTTTCGATTTAACATTCATATTACAAGTTCAATAAATTTCAAATATATTCAAAATTAATATATTTTTTTGAAACTTATTTCCTATAAGAACAAATATCCCTTAAACGCGATTTTTAAGGAAATAAAATTAAACAATTTTTGTTTGCCTAACCCTGAAACGGGGGATCAGAGGAAAGATTACAAATATTGTATTGCCATCTATTTATATTATATATATTCATTTGGAAAATCCACCGAATTGAAACTGGACTATAGTGGATTTCATATAGAACTTATTATTTGAAGTTCAGCGAAATACAGTATCCATGGAATACTAACCCGTTTTGAAATATAAACAAAAGATTTGAAATATTTTAGCGGAATACGATAACAGAAAAATGAAAGAACAGTATTCCCCCAAGAATAATTTAAGATTTACATAAAGAAATTTTAATTAATATAGTAAGGATAATTAGAATGAAGTAATCACATATTATACATCTTGTACATCTTGTAGCATTCCAGGGTTAAACCAAAAAGAGACATCTGTAAAAAAGTGATCCCATGATAATATAGGCGAATTTAGTAGTTTCAGCGGTCTATGTTATAAATGTCAGTGCTGCTCAAGAACGTGTATCAACTACGAGTACCATGGTTTGAGACACATTCGACAGACAGAAAACAGAGAGAGGAGAGAGAATATTGTGTTCTCTGTACCATACTCTCTTATACATTCGAACAAAAATGGCGGAACGTGGTTCGTAATGTGAATACCTTATATCTTTGTACCGTGTGAAACATCGACATACCTATATCTTAGGTGGTCTGATCACATTTCAGTGTCATCAGAATAACCTTAGGCTTAGTAGTGTTAATATTGTAATTTAGTGAATCTATTCTCGGAACTTTAATGTCGGATGTCTTTTAGAAATTATTATTATTGCTACTTTTACGACAATAACGATTTGTATTAGAATTCTATCTACGAGTATAACACGTACTTCAACTCAACTTGAGATCACCTCCATAAAACTGTCAAATTCAGCACCACCATAAAATTTCGTGAGTCTTCGTACATAAAACAATGTGAATTTTGAACAGCATACCATCTTTCCTCCTTCCCTTTTATTTTTAGTCACACGCTCAACCTAATAATTTATAATTTCTTTTCCTTTTCTACTATAACTATGCAAAAGCATCTATTTAACTTTGGCAACATCATTAATATAGAGAAAAAAAAATTAGGTCTTCGAATACTTCCACCAATTAGAAGATGTAAATGGGTCGGCAATGAATAAGAGATCAGGGTTTTCACAATTGAGCAAACCTTTTAAGAAAACGTTTTTCGTAGCTGTCCTCGTCCAGAGTTCTTAGCCAAACGCTCTAATATTTGTTTGCATTTTTAAATTTTTCATTATTGTCAAATTTTAACCGGACCTCGTAATTTTTACACACTTAACCCTTTGACATGGTGGAGACCACATTTTTGAATTGGAGAGTGGTTTCCATGAAGTTCAACCGATTACTGGTTGACGTGAATATTACAATAATCCAGTATAAAAAAAAAACTGCCAACATTGGTCAATGAAATATTTAAATGAATTGCTTAACCTTTCAAATGTTTATAAATATTTAGTAGGCACAATTGTTCTACATGTTTTGCTCGCCAAAATGGTTGGCAACTAAATCGAATCAAAATAAATTTTCAATTTATCGACGTTATTGTTTCCATAACTTTTGTCATTTAGAAAAAGTCTAAGTTCATCTTCGTAATTAATAAAAATTGATAATAATGTAATATCGATAAGAATAGTCGAAGAATAAACAATTATGAAAAATACCACCGTTGTAATGTTCACATCTTTCCGATCATATAAGAGGCGGTGTTTAATTGGGATTGTGATGAGCTAGAACCATCTAGCAGAATAAAGCAACCTTAGTAGTTCTTAAAACTCTTTGTCAACTATGTACTTCTCCTAATTCTTTCGATGGGATAGAATTGGAACTTGGTACATTCTCACAGCAATATTGAATGCAGCCAACTTCTATATCGGTCATAAAATTTTTACAGTAGTTGTTGAATGTGTTATGATTAAAGACAGGCTGTCTGGGTTAATGCGGTTCCTCTTTTGCATATCTTCTGTTTATCTATGGCATGTTTAGGGACACAAATATCTTAAGATCGATTTGGTTTCAAAAGGAAAAGTGCCGATATTTTTATTTGAATATAAAAGGTAAGCAGTGACATGAATATGAATACATATAATAATAATAATAATAATGCATTTATTTGGAACAGTACTAAGATAACAAGATCTTTAAATGTACATTACATGTAGGCATTCAACGTGGAAAAAAAAGTTAAAGCAAGAGTCTTATATATATGTACTAACAAATGAAGAAATGAGTAAAATTAAAATAATGCTAAGTGAAAAGAAAATAGAAAAAAAAAGAAAATTAAGAGAAAAAAAACATAATAAATTTAGAAAAATAAAAATAAAGATAACTAAATAATGCAATTCAATAAAAACTAAGGTGGTAAATATTTACATAGCAAGGTCATCCAAAACGAGCTGATCTGATTTTTATACTATATCAATTGATTTTAATTGTCTACTGAAAGTCCCCCTGGTCCTAGTAAGTTGCATATCATGTGGTAACAGATTCCATTTGCGAACACATTGGACAAAGTAGGAACGCTGCCCGTATTGAGATCTACATCGCGGTATTAGGAGATTCTTATGTCTATTCGACTGCAAGAAACTCAGCTTTTCAAATAGGTATCCGGGCTGCTGGCTGAAAATGAGCCGATGTAAAAACTTTAGCCTATATTGAGTTAAATAGGCTTCTAATGGGCAATCAAGCAAAGAAGTAATATATGGGGAGATATGACTACCTCGAGATAGTTTATATATAAAGCGAAGTACATCATTATAAGCCACTAGGAGCCTTCTTCGGCAGATGGAGTCAAGCGAGGAAAATATTATACAGCCATAAGTAAAGTAGGGAAGAATTAGGTATTTGACAAGCTTTTTCCGAACATGGAGTGCTAGTAGTTCTGAATTTAGCCATAGTCTTCTTAAGCAGCCATATATTTTACCTAAGGTAGCACTGATGTGGTCACAACAAGAAAATTTTGAATTGAGTTCAAAGCCCAGACTTTTAGCAGAATCAACGTAGACAAGTCGCGTTTTATTGAGAAATATGGCTGGTAAAGATAGAGAATCGATTTTATTCCTATAAACTGCCAGGCATGTAGATTTGTCAGGATTTAAGTCTAATTTATTGAGCAAAGACCAGTTATAAATAATAGATGCATCCATGACGGCATCAGGAAGGTCATTTATGTAAAGACTGAATAATAATGGACCCAATATAGATCCCTGAGGAACACCGCGGTGTAAGAATGCTATATCTGAGATCTGGTCATGTACTCTTACCACTTGGCTGCGCCTATTTAAAAGGCTGCAAATTAGTTTAGCTGCTGATGATGAAAAAGAGAATTGGCGAGAGAGCTTTTGCAGCAAATGACGATGGTCAATAGAGGCAAACGCTTTGCTGAAATCTAGTAGTGCTAATATTGATAGATGATCATTATCTAAAGCCTCGTGAATATCAGATGTTACTTTAAGCATCGCAGTTTCACAGCTATGATTACAGCGGAAACCTGATTGGCAGTTGGTTAAGAGACCCTTGTGGTCTATATATTCCGTGATTTGCGAATAGAGCACCTTTTCAAATACTTTGGCAAAGAAACAGAGAAGACTAATTGGACGGTAATTACTCGGCAGAGAACTATTCGACTTTTTTGGAATGGGTACCACTAGAGCTTTTTTCCATTGAGTAGGAAACTGACATGTCATGAGGCAGTAGTTGAAGATATGAGCTAGTATCCTAGCTATATCTAGTCCAATCAATTTAACAGAGCGGGGAGGTAGCTCATCTGGTCCCGTTGCATTAGATTTTATAGAGGACATAGTCAGTAAAACTTCTCTTTCATCAATGTTTCGAAAAGCAAAGCCATCAGAATAAAAGTCTTCAGCAGAAATATCAGTGAGTGAAGCTTGTGAAAAAGTATTAGGTGCTGACGAATTTCCTGCGAAGTAATTATTCAATGCATTTGGATCTAGACATACTTTTGTGGATTCACGTCCATGTATCCCAAAACTTCGAATGTTTGCCCATAGTTTCTTTGGTGGTAATTTCACGTCTAGTTTACTATTAAAATAAGCTTGCTTTGAATATCTTATCAGTACACTGGTTCTATTACGAACTTTCTTGTACATCCTACGAACTTCATCAGAGCGCGTAGCTTTATAGCGTCTATAAAGGAAATCACGTTCCGCCAGTAGACTGTGAATTTGAGGAGTCAACCATGAGCAACCTTTATTTTTGATAATACAAATTCGCTGTGGGACATATTTATTGTATAGATTTAAAAGTGTGACTTCAAAAGTAGCTACCTTGTCATCTACAGATACTGAGTTATATATGTTTTCCCATGTTGTTTGTCGGCATTCAGATACAAGCTGTTCAAGATTTATATTTTTGAAGTCGCGATACGAGAAAGAAGTCACTCTAGGGACAGGTTTCGATTTAAGGTCATAGGTCATGAATAGAAAATCATGATCAAATTCACTTGGTGGACTAATTTGATTATGAAATAGAACCTTGTCAATATCGGTTGTAAGTACATGGTCGAGCTGAGATGGGTTAGCAGTATTAAAATAAGTTGGCAGGCTATTAACCATTTTTAAGTTGAGCGTTCTGTATAAGTAATGTAAATTCTCAGTAGTAGAACAAGAACTAAGATTATTTACATTCATATCACCGCAAACGACTACATTATCACTTTTTAGGATCTGCTGTAACACTGAGTCTTTGAAACGCATAGCAGTTTCATCATTAAAAACATTTGGCGGACAATAGGTGGTTATTAGGAGACACTTTTCGAAACCGGAGTCAACCTCAACACTTAAGAATTCGAATTTATCTTCTGCAGCAGAAGATTGTGTAACCGTCGCCTTTAAGGAATTATGAACATAGATCGCAACGCCTCCCCCAATTCTGCCAACACGATCATTTCGTAATACAGTGTAACCTGGCAAAGATATCGATTGTGAGGCTAGATCGCTAGTAAGCCAGGTCTCACATACTAATAATGCATGGACAGTAGTACCGGAGAAAATTTCCTGCAGCAGACCGACTTTATTCCTAAGACTTCTTGCATTGAAACAGCATATGTTAAACCCATTCGCGCGAGAACTGAAGATATTAAAAAGCGTTCTTACTTTCACCAATGGAGAGATACTATCGGCCATTATTCCTAATGTACGAAAACCAGAAGAACCTTAGCAGACGTGAGTATAGATCATCAGTTTCAGCGATCGTTTTGCGGATGACACAAGCATTACAAAGATTTAATAAAAAGAGATAAAAAAAGAATAAAGAAGAGATAGAGAAAGATAAGCAAAAAAGAAAACAAAAACATATCAAGGTTCCTATTTCGCATTACTACTACCAGCTCCCTCAGAGTCCGCTTCAGCGATGATTGCCTGCAGAGCATCCAGTGTTGTAACTTTGATTGGTGTCTCCTCTTTTTTTACACGAACAAAGACTTTACCATTACGAGTAAAAGCTGCGTGTAAATGACCCTCTCTGTTAGATTTTAAAGCATTTCGCAGAATTTTATAGTTACATTGTGTAAGGCTTTCGAATACATTAATCTTATTATCGGAGAGAAATCCGCAGTCTATACTACTCAACGTGACGGTGCCGGACCTCTTAAATTTGTAAATAAACTCCCTTTGGTTAGCATGGCTAGGAAACTTTACAACAATTGGTACGATCGAACCACGCTTATTTTGTTTGAGAGCTGATGGCTTTGGTCTAAATGCTGTCACATTAGCTGGGAGTATATAATCTACTTTAGCTGAAACTTGATTCAGTATTTGCCTTGGGTTTTCATTCTGGACATGAGGAATACCGGTAATAATAACATCAGTGCATCTGCTAATGCGACGAATATCATTCATTTCATGACGAGTTTCAGCGAGCTCTACTTTCAGCCGTTCCACTTCATCACTCAGTCTAGTTAGCTCTGCCTGTGTTGATGTGACTAAAGCATCAATTTTGTGGGAGATGTGTTCCTCAAATTCTTCTAGCTTTTCGGAAAATGCAGCCATTAAATTTTTTACAAGCCTTCTCTCGAGCAATTCCATGCAATCAGCGGAGCAAATGGAACTAGACCTGCCTGTTGTAAGAGAGCCATTTTCATTATTTTGGCTCTTATGACTCTTAGATGCCCCTCGTGTTAGTATTGGAGTATTTGTATCATGCACAGTTACCTTCGAATTTGATTTAGAGTTTGCGGATTTGCTCATGATGAGAGACTTTTTTCACTTTTACACTTAATATAAAAGGAATCAATTCAAATCTTTCTAATATTTTTGCGGAAACAATGTTTTATGTTGGATCACTATTGCACTAAAATTGGAAAAGAAAACTCGAGGAATAAAACAAACTATGAAGGAGCTTTTCAAAACACGTCTATCCACTAGCAAACATCTCACTACTATCTGACCAAATTTTACTCATATCTGACCAAATTTTACACCGCTTTTCCGTTTTCATACTATTGCTTTTTTGCCGAAAATGTTCAAGATGTTTTTGCATAATTGCTGCCCTATTTCGGCAATAAACCCTCAAATCTTATTCTTCAGCTTTGGTATCGTTCGTTATTTCTATATTTAGACTAATCAGACGTTCTACAAAAAAGAGCAAGAGCATGATATATGTTTCGAAAACATTGTTTGCAATAACTGAATTATATCTCTCGTTGTATGGCAGACGGCGGCGCGTCGTCTGCAAATCATTCCATAAAAGTTTGTTATCATCCCAGAATAATAAATATCATTGGGAGCTAGCTAACATGCCTCCAATAATATTTTCGTAAAAATACACCTCAATCACACTCGCCGGCCCAAAATCAGCACCAAACAGCGACTCATTTTGAATGCATTGTTTATTTTTGAAGCACAAGTAAATCTTAAGAGTCTCAAATTTACAGCTTTGTTTGCTTTTGTAGCCACTAAATTTAAAATGTGTATCGTCAAAAACTCATTATCAGTTTCTGCGCTCTCCAATATCCAACTTTCAAATACATGACGCTGTTACACTTGCCGGCTGGCATGCGAATGCGATCGTTTATTAAAATTAACTGAAAAGTGCTTCTTGAAATGTCCGATCGCTGTGACCGGGTATGCGGCTATGTTTTTAGGACAGATGAACACGTAGAAGTGAACCTTTAGACAAATATCAATTAATCAAAAATTTGTCAAACTATACACTGGGTCAAAGTAATCATTCCTTACTGGGGGACTGCAGGTCATCTGTGATAAGTTGTATATCCACAACAAGGTATTCCTTCAGTGGGTTCCTGGCCAAATAGGGATAATAAGGAATGAATGGGCTGATTTTTTAGCTAGAGCTGGCTCTGATTCTTTGTTCCTCGGACCGGAACCCAACTTAGTCGTTGCCACCTCGATCATCGTGTCTTACATCAAATCGAATGTCCGTGGGAAGCATCAGCAGAGATGCGAGGGCCTGAGCATTTGTAGGTGCACAAAACTGTTTCTTGATTTTCCCATTAGGAATACATTTGATTTTTTCATGGGGGCTCAGAAGGAAACAATGTAGAACTGTAGTTGAAATCATTACTGCGTACAGCCCGCTTCACGCTCATCTAAAAAGGATGGGAGTTTTTGACAGCCTTTAGTGTCTGTCCTGCATGGAAGGAGAGCCTGAGACAATCGAACACTTTTTGTTTTCTTCTCCACCCTTCGCCCGGAACATGCTGAATACTCTAGGTTCTTCGGTCCTATCTGTAGAGAAGTTGAAAAACCTTCCTCACAAAGACCTGATGCGCTTCATTAAGAAGACAAGAAGGTTTTGGTAATAGGGCTTCTAGCAGGACAGCACAATGAGCCCCTTTGGCTTCCGTGATTGGAATCTCTCGTCCCCTGCCTTTAATAAAAACAAAAAATCATTCCTTAACATCATCTCCAAGATTTTTTTCCAAAAATTCTAAGCAAATCCAAAATCTAAGCAGTGGAATTTCATTGCTTGATGGTGGAAAGAAGAAAATGTGAGGTTAGAATTAATATATCATATTATCATATTATGAGGTAAGCGAATACAATATGCCCACCTTCAGGTCTTTTTTTTTTTAAAAACAAGATAATGTTAAATAAGAAACGGCAATAATATATCATGATAAAGTACAACATGTTTAGAACCAACAAAAAAAATAATTGCCGCGGAAAATTGTTTTGAAATATTTTTTTTTAATAAAAAAAAAAAAAAGAAAAAATATCTAAACGGCCATATTGCCAACTGTTGATAAAGATATATATTTATGAAAAATTCTGTAATCATAAAAAAAATGATTTCTTAGAAGTGAAATATTTATTTTGATTACAGTACATTACATAAGTAAAAATATAAGAATTGTTGTCATTATTATTCGCATAATGAACAATTAAAAATGCCTTTGTTTTCCTTGGTTTGGTTAAACCCACACAATTCGCATACTCTGAATGTTTTCATTTCTCGCTTTTCCAGCCATAGCTGTAATAGTTTACATTACTTAATTGTATGAAAGTAAATAGTTAACATGCTGACAAACAAGCAAAAACGTGCTAGTCATATGCCCATATGTATATGCAATCTCCGCATGGCACATGAAGTAAAACTTAAGTTGAGTTATTTTTTTTATCTAATGTTTAACTGTAAACCAATAACTTTTTACCACAATCTAAGCTTGAATACCGATTTATGGAAAACAAGATATTGCAATACAATAGGACTTTTTTTCTTACTTACTCTATAGTAAAAAAATTTACTTCGTAAATAAAAGAACTGCGTCGTAAAAAAAAAGAGGAAAACTCAACTCTAAATTCTATTCAAAACGCTTCGCCATCCTCTGATGCATCGGGTGCTCCATTAGCATTTCACTCAGCAGGCACGCCAGGCCGACCAAGGTTACCAAATTTCTGGAAACATGAACCAGAGCTCTGGTTTACTCACATTGAAGCGCTTTTCTATACATAAGTACAGCATTCATTCTGATGTAGAACGTTATTTCACTACATTTCAGGAACCAGAAATACTGACGTTAATTAAGTTGGGACCGCCATTTCATGGTAGAAAAGTTTTGAATACATCAAAATTTATTGCTCAATTAGGACTAATTTAATGCCACTTCCCCGAATTTAATGCTCTAGTACTTGTTAAAAAATCCATGGATAATCCAATTTTATTAAAAGTTAGGACCACCACTACTGAGAATAGGTTTAATAGTATTGTTATAACAGTGTACACTGCATAATATTTTAGGGCTCAATTAGGGCCAATTTAATGTCTTTTCTCCGAAAGTAAGAAATCAATTGAGGCCAAGAAACCATAAAAGTAAAAGTTTTAAAAACAAAATGCTCCATCGATGTTAACCTACACGCTACCAATATTTTAATAATACTGTGTTTTTCGGTCGGATTAAATCTGTAATCAACAAATAATACTGGAAGGGAATTGAATACTCTTAATCTTTTCCGAACTGATAAAGGTTATAAGGCGTTATCCACAGAAATGTAGAGAAAATATAATTTATTTGACTATTTTTCTATAGTAAAGGTAAGAGGTGTTATTTTGATATTCAAAGAAATAGCCATCCTTTAAGATAAATGATCGGATCTTTATTTCATTGTAAAGAGGAAAGTATGCCGTTAATAATGGAAAATAACATCAGCCAAATGACCACCACGACCACGCCTACAGGACCATATCCTTTTTATGAAATTTTCCATTACCAAATCGCAAAGTGGCTGCCCTATGTCCTCGATAGCCTCACGAATTCCATCTTTGAGGTCTTGAATCGACGCTGGGCTGTTGGCGTAGACCTTCTCTTTCACGTGGCCTCAAAGGAAGATGTCGCAAGGTATTAAGTCACAAGATCTCGGGGCCAATTGTGATCACCTCTTCGAGAGGTAACACGGTCCGGAAACTTTTCCCGTAAAAGATCAATGGTTTCGTTGCTTGTATGGCACGTGGCGCCGTCTTGTTGAAAGTAAACGTTGTCCAGATCAATACCATCCAATTCCGGCCATAAAAAATCATTAATCATCTGTCGATAGCGCAATCCATTCACCGGAACTGTTGCTCCAGCCTCATTTTCGAAAAAGTAAGGTCCAATGACCCCGCGGGACCATAAACCGCACCAAACAGTCACACGTTGAGGATAGAGACGCTTCTCAACAATCACTCTTGGGTTTTCCGAGCCCCAGATGCGACAATTTTGCTTGTTGACGAAGCCATCGAGGTGGAAATGGGCCTCATCACTCAAGATGAGTTTTCGATGGAATTCCGGATCATTTTCATGCATTTCAAGGACCCAATCAGCAAACACTCGACGTTGTTGATGATCGGCCGGTTTGAGTTCTTGTGTTAATTGAACTTTATAAGCCTTAAGACCCAATTCTTTATGCAAAATACGGTGTAATGACGTTTGTGGAATGCCTAATTCCAAAGAACGACGAGGAATGGACAAACCTGGGTTTTCTTCAACACTTTCGGCGACAGCAGCAATATTCTCGGCTGTTCTTGAGCGACGTGCACGGGTTTTATTCTTCACATCACTAACTTGTCCCGACAGCTCGAATTTTTCTACCAATTTCTGTATTGCGGTCCGACAAGGTGCCTCACGACGACCCAAAAATGTTCGAGTTTTACGAACCGTCTCTGCCACATTTTCATCTTTTTTATAGTGAATTTTAATAATTTCAGTGCGTTGTTGAATCGTGTATCGTTCCATTTTTATTAATGGCGTAGTTTCTTCTTGTCAAATGTCAAAAAATGACAGCTCCAAAAGTGACATCTACCGAAATAGCGGGCTAATTAAAATAACACCTCTTATTGGAGAACCCTTTATTTATTATGCCTAATCTCCAACAAACCAACTAAGAAACCATGAATCAGCGGTTAACTATTGCTGAGTGCAACACAGCGAAATGTAGATGTTAAATTGGTGTCCAGCTTAGAAATTGACCTTCCAACAAGGCATTGAATAGAATTTCACTACGCTAAATTTTGGTTACCACACTTCCTGTTTTCTCTACGAGTATACTCCATTGTGCTGCTGAGTTTCATAATGTAAAACATGAAGAAGATTAGTTTTTGAACCCTGATAAACGCTTTTCACTATTTGTCAAAATACAAAAGAATTTACGTTAAATTTATGTGGAGATACTAATTACATTTATTCTCTGCAATTTATTAAGTTTTTGTAGCTTTATACAGTGGTCACTGCAAACTAAATTTGTTTGTCATAAATTACCGTGTATCGTAAGAGTTTAAAATTCTAATCATAGTTAACCGTTGATTGGTTGCAGATAGCCATTAAAAACTACGATTTTTGGGGTCTTAAAAAACATTTTCCATTTTAAAGTTGGTGGTCCTAACTTTTAATAAAGTTGGATTATCCATGAATATTTTTTTTAAGTACTAGAGCATTAAATTCGGGGAAGTGGCATTAAATTAGCGCTAATTGAGCCCTAAATTTTGACGTATTCAAAACTTTTCTACCATGAAATGGCGGTCCCAACTTAATTGACGTGAAGTACTGAGTCAAGTAACTGATATCATACGCTCCCCACCAAAAGAGGATAAGTATCAAGTATTCAAAATTCAACTTATCTCTCGTTTTTCAGTTTCTAGAGAGAAAAGGCTAAATACATTGTGTTAACGGAGTTGCATCTGGCAGACAAAAACCCGAGTCAACTATTACGCGAAATGTTCAATTTAGCACCACCATATACACCCGAGACTTTTATCCATTCATTATGGATTCAGCGTTTGCCAACCAGTGTAAGGTGTATTTTATCAGCAAGCAAAGTGGTTGAATTAACGAAGTTGGCAGAAATAGCTGATCGAATATTGAGACGCAGTTCTCCCCCAGAAACAGTGGATGCTATTAACACCCCCCCCCCCCCATTACAATTTCGAAAAAATACACACCGGCATGAAACAACAGATTGCCAGTCTTGAACAACCACTACATAAAATAATTGCAGCGTTAAAAATTCAAATGCTGCCTACACAACCGTCACAATCAAGATCGTGTAATAGATTACAAGAATTTTCTCGCTCAGACACTTCATAAAATACCAATCGAGAGATCTGTTTCTAACATCGCCGCTTCGCTGAACAAGCTCGCAGGTGCACGCAGCCTTTCAGCTTCAAGATAAATCCGAAACTATCAAAAAAAAAAAAAAACAACAAAAACTGAATAAGATGTCTTTGTCAGATGCACGTCATGACAGCTTCTATGTAAATAGCCTCTCAATCGAACGTCGTCTTTATATTAAAGACAAGCATTCTAATCGGCAATTTTAAATCGATTTCGGCTCATCAGTGTCTGTGATTCCAACTTCCATGGTTGATAAAATTCTTTCTTCAAACGCACTTGTCCTTTACGCTGTAAACTCAACCGAAATCAAAACATTCAGTCAACACACTCTTAAACTCGACTTGGGCTTGCGTCAACAATTTTTGTGAAGTTTTACCATAGCCAATCTAAAATTTCTAATTATAGGAGTTGATTTTATGTCACATTTTGGGTTAATAATTGACCTAAAAAAACAACAACTCCTGAATCCATCAACCAAATTAACAATACAAAGAGAAATGCTCCACGCATTTAACCTCGGCATTTCCTCCGTTCAGGATCAATCATCCTACCTGGATCTTTTACAACAATTCAAACATACCACAAAGGACAACAGCCAAACATGGAAACCAGTATCCACACTATGTCATCGGATTACGACTACAGGTCCACCAGTTGCTGAGCGTCCACGTCGCTTAGCAGATGACAAACTTAAAGCAGCTCGCGATAAATTTGATTTCATGTTGAAACAAAGACTCTTTCGTCCTTCCAACAGCCCATGGGCTTCACCACTCCATCTCGTTCAGAAGAAAATGGGATGTTGGAGAGCTTGTGGTAACTACCACAAACTAAACGCACAAACTTAGCCTGATCGATACCCAATAGCGCACGTACAGTATGTTGCAGAACGTTTACATGGCAAGACCATTTGTAGTACATTGGATTTGAGCCGAGCTTATCATCAAGTTCCTATGGCAGAGGAAGACATGGCCAAAACTGCAACAATTACATCTTTAGGCCTTTTCGAGTTTGTTGTGATGCCTTTCGGACTAAGAAATGCCACACAAAACTTTCCAGATGCTAATGGACAACATCTTCAGGAGCTTTACTATATCTACTGTTATATAGATGATATACTTATTATGTCAGAAACACAGCAACAACATCGCGAAAACATGCAAACAGTTTTACAAAGACTCCATCAGAATGGTTTAAAAATCAACAACAATAAGTGTCATCTCGAAAAACAAGAGGTAATTTATTTGGGCTTGTTTATAAACGCTAATGGCTGCAAACCACGTCCTGATCGAATAACACCAATTACCGGAAACCTTAGTTGAGCTTCATCGTTTCTTAGGTCCCACTTAACGAACTACTACATGACACAAAAAAGAACGATAAACGTCCGATTCCTTGGACTGCTGAAACAGAGACTGCGTTTGAAATGTGCAAGAAAAAACTGACTCAAGCAACAACTTTAGCTCATCTGACACCGAACTCAAGCCTAGCACTCTCTACAGATGCATCGGCTGTAGCTGTCGGAGCGGTTTTGGAACAAAAGGGTGAAGGAGATTCCTCTTGGAGACCACTCGGGTTTTTTTTCTACGAAGCTTTTAAAGGCTGAAAATAGCTATAGTGTTTACGACAGAGAACTCCTGGCGATATACTCCGCTATTTTTTAGTCACAAGCTGCAAGGTCGAAGTTTTGTTATCAAAACGGACCATAAACCAATAATATTTGCCTTTCAACAAAAATTAGATAAAGCTTCACCCAGGCAGCTAAGACATCTAGATTTTGTTTCTCAGTTTTCAACGGAAATTGTGGATATGCCTGGGAGCGAAAACTATGTTGCTGATGCCCGTTCTCGTTTGAATTCGATCAAGAAGAAGAACAAACTAAGGATTACGAGTTGAACAATTTGCTTAATAATTCAACATCGCTGCGCCTGCAAAGACTTGTCATCGATTCTTCTGCATATGTTTACTGCGATATATCCTCAGGCCTCAACAGACCTTACATTCCAGCGGTTTTACGTAAAAAAGGTTTCGCTAATGTTCACGAATTATCTCATTCTGGCGGAAAGACCTCCTTACAACAGCTCAAACAGAAGTTTGTCTGGTATAACATGAGAAGGGATGTGTTACAGTGGGCAAGTACATGTTCCGTTTTCCAATGGGCTAAAATGCAGAGACACTTAGCCATGTTTATCTTGTCAAAGGTACGTAGTTATAGATATTGTCCAAATATGATCGACAGGTTTTCACGATGATCAGAAGTGTTCCCAATCAAGGAGATAACAGCGAATACAATTGCGACCCCCTTTTACGAAAATTGGATCGCACGCTACGGGACTCCAAAAACAATACTAACCAGGGTTTACAGTTTGAGTCTGCACTCTTCAAAGCTCTAGCATCACTTATAAGAGCAAAATAAGTACACACGACCCCCTATCATCCGGCATCTAATGGTTTAGTGGAGCGAATACAAAGATGGGTAAATTGTTCCTATTACATGGTACTGTGCAGTATAGTCCTTGTGACATAATCTAACCTAAGCTATCCTGTCCCTGTTATATACTAATAATTAAAAATTTGTGTTAACAATAAAATCAAATCAAATCAGGACTCATTACACTCGTTGTTTTTATAGCATTTGCTTCACATTCCGTTCGAATCATTGCAACATCCGAATCCTCATTTCGTCAAATCAATCGCTTATCTCATTATTACAGCCTTCGCGGATGGCAGTTATTCAGGATCTAAATATTTTCAGTATTGCCTGTCTGATACAAAGTCAAAATTTACTATTTTTCTTCTATTGTGTCGAGGCATTAATTGCTCTTAAAACAAGTGAACGACATCCTCTTCTAACTTCTGAGGTACTTCTACTTTGATGACTACAAATCAATTAATCAATTTTAACTGCACGATGCTAGAGCTTTATACATATATACTGAAGAAACTTGTCTTTGTCTAACTGCGTATTTTGAAGTCATAGAACTCTTTTAGAACATTCGTCTACAATTGTAATTTATAAGTTGCCGCGGACGACTTCACTTGGGGGTCTCTTCGACAAAGCTTCTTAGTGTATTGGATGTTGTATTGTATGGCTGTTTGGAGACCTCAATTTATGCATACTTGCTCACTCATTGTGGTCATATACATAGTCTGGGCTTATTACTTGAAACAATCCAACCAACGCAACGGTCAAACAGCATTATTAACTCAAACAAATTATTCGTGTGACATGGTGTCGTATGGAAAAATTCATTATAGAAATTTTGTTTTTATCATTGTGGTGATGTGCTTTCATTCGAATTTAAGACCTATGAAACCATGCGATCTTTTAAAACACTGACTACTCTTCTTGCAAATAATCTTACTCATCAAAATATCGCTAAAAATAGTAGAAACCATTCGATATGCACTTAGATAACAACTCTTCACTTAGTGAGAGAAATGAGAAAAATATTTCTTTTTGGATGAATTTAGTATCAAATTTCTTAGTGAAATTTTAGAAAGAAACTTCATAATTTATACATGATTCAATACTACTCTATAAACTATACTATACATGTGTATGTATTTTACGCATATTATAATGTGTAGAGAAATACAATTGCTAAAACGACTTCAGATAAACTCTGAGAGTAGGGCATGGGAACACTTTCGAGAGTTCCTCTATAACCGGTTTCCAAATTTTTAATTACATATTTTCTTTATATAGCGGTCACGGAACATTCTATTTGGTTGGTATACAGATATGTTTGTAACCGTTGCCAATATCAATGGCCATTCACTCTTATCCGCAAGTTAATCTCCTAGCAGTCAGCTTGTCTATCGAGTAGTGACTAAAAAGAAGCTTTATGGCATTCCATGGTGTGTTTATATTTGAGTCGATTGACCACTTTGGATTACATAATCTTTTCGAGGCTTTCAAAGTGACCTTAAAAATTATATAAAAAATCAAACAGTGAGTTACGTTGTATATGTGTATGCACATATGAATGTATATGCAGTTGACTCATAGTTGAGTAAATTACTCTGATCCAAACTTTACAATTAACATTAAGTTTTACCTACCAATTTTCTTTTTTTTTTTTAATGAATATTAAGTGATAGTTCACTTTCCGTATTTATATAGTAAGTGAAATTTTAGAAAATGTTTAGCGACAAAGTATGCGTATTAAGAAATAGTTGAATAGTCTGTTATTCACATTGATAATAATAATAATAAGTGAATGAGTTAGCAAAGATCGTGAGAAGCTGGAAAAAGAACCTCTTTGTTTGCTTGTGCCCGAATAGTACGGGCAAATAAAGGAAAACACGTCCTCATTTTAACGCCTTTCATTGTACAAAAATTCTAAAGATACCGATGTGTGTATATATACATATTACATTAGCTCCGAAGGCTGAAAAAAATATTAAACAGTTGCCCTTGCTCGAGCCAAATATTTTATCTGCTTACTACTTCCATAAAGAAATATCTAATTTCTTGTGTTGATACTATCAAAATAATAATCACATTTCGCAGATAAGCATATTTGGCTTAATCGACAATCTGAATAATAATCTGTCTGTATTGACTGCTGAACATTCTAAAAATTTATCATTTTTCCGACGAAGAACTAAGGCGATAAGCTTGCAGGTGTAGGACTGAGTAATTGGGGACAAAAACAAAAAGAAGTTTTTCAAATATTTTAAATCAATATTTTTTTTTTTTTATTGTATAATTATTGTTATATAAAAGCATGGTACGTATATTTAAATAATAAATAAACCATAGATTAGAATAAATGAGAAGCTCATTGCGCAAACTCAAAATGGAAACAAAATATTTCAGACAATTTTCACCCATGTACTACTCTCGTACATACAGTTTTGGACCCGACCATTTACTATTTGGATGAAACTTTCAGAGTTTGAATGGAATACCATGGCCCATTTCCCCGCTATGAGTGTTAGAAATTTCGTGATTTTATACGTTGAAACATAATTTTTCAAAAACCATTTCCGATTTCTTGAATCCAAATGGTTAAATACTTTATATTTTAGATTAACAAATACAGTAATATCGTACAAATTTTGTTGTTGATCATAATACCGCTTTTTTTTTTTTTTATAAAAAACAATTTAGGACCTCCTAACCTAATTTTTAAAGGTGCCATTTATAGCCAATGTAACACTGTATGGGAGCATGATACCAAGGAGGATGTAGTTTTTTTCTATTCTATGTGCCAAAAATTACGGAGGTCCACGATTTTTTTTCGGAGATATTATTATAATACTGTTTGACATTTAGATCCGAAAAAACAGTTGCTTCTTTATCAAGATATGATTTTTTTATGACGTTTTATCATAAACACACGAAATTTCTCACCCTCGAGCCGAGGACCGGTGGTTGGGAGGGGGGGGGGGGGGAAGTATTTTTTTCAAAATAACCTTAAAGCCAGAGTCTCCCCTTTCGTGGTTCAAAACTGATAACTCTTCTCTTCATTTTTCTTCTAATCTCCCCAATTTTTTCGCTGTAACTTACCCTTTTAAAGACGAATAAACGTGACATAAATATGGTCAGTCCATTTCAAAAGCAGATTAAAAATGAAGTGTTAATACTCTTACTATAGAAAATAATATATATTATACTTTTATACTAACGCTATGCAAAGATGATGAGGAAGGTTCATATATTATAATATCATCAGATTTCGTGCTGTAATGTTGGTGACAAACTCTTTTTTATTAGCCCACTCGAATACTTGGGACAAACTATGATTCATATAAAGTACTCACTTGGACAAATAAAATATTGTATGTATTGTATGGGCTATGGCAGGGGGAGAAGGGGCGGTCCACATCAAGCGTTTGGGAGATACAAGGTGATTACGAAATTATGCTAGTCTTTCCCAAAACATCTTGTATCTTAAAAAGCACAGAGTATACGATCACTGTCTAAAGCTAGTTGTATGCGCAAATTCATGGCTTTGCCAACGACTGCTCAACCAACCCCGTACTCATCCTCTCAGGAGTTATTATTACTATGAGCTAATGACTCTTTAAAGAGGAGAGTCCAAAGTTTACAGTTTTTATAAAAAAAAGTTATGCTAACGACTTTTTTTTTGCAAAAGAGGTCAAGATAATAAAATCAGAAATTTTTAGTTTAGACCACAATTACTCCTGGGAGAAGAGGAGTACGGAGTTGTTGGCAAAACCATGAAGCTTTAGACGGTGACTGTATATCTGATACAGGGTGATATGTGAAAAACTAGTATAGTTTCCTAATCACCCTTTATCTGTCAAATGGTTGATGTGGACTCCCCACGCCCCTCTGCAAAGAATGTGTTGTTCATCTAGGTGTATGCTATCACCTCCTGTTCTATGAACCACCTAGACGGAAACACCCTGTATAGATACATGTTTTCTTCATTCATCATTTCTAAAACTTTAACAATTTAATTCTAACATAGTCTACGTATTTCATAAAACTTGTAATAAAGCCATTTAATGAAACCAACAATTAAGTATATGATCATAAAAGACATCTTATAAAAATAAAAGGACCCACACTATAATAAGCTTTCAGGACCTAATTTTAAAATCGTATAAAGCCCTATTGGTTTTATCTGGATTACTCTTTGTGACAATTTGCATTCCTCTATAAAACCTTTCATGAAACTATCAATGAAAGAAAAAAGCATTATTTAAACTCATCCACCTGTCCGGATAATATTATCCAAACTATCCATAAAGCTGTTCTTTAAACTTTTTTAAGATAAAATAAGATTCAATTTAAATGCGTAATTACCTTTATAGAACCAAATAGATTTATAGTTTCCAATTTTAATAATTTAATAAAATTTTTTATGTGTAAATATAATAAATTTTAAGGGTAGTTTTATTTTAACATTTTAATATAGCAAATTTTACGGCGAATGAAATTTTACTGATTATATCATATGGGATAAGCCGACAAATAATAACGCGCCTCAAAAATAATTTAAATTAGGAAAAATTTACAAATATTTGCAAATTTTTTTTTTTTCATTTTATTTAATTTTGATATTATTTCTAATATGTTCGGAATTAGCAAAAAAAATTTAGAAAATGTTATTTTCTAGTACTCTTAAACTCCTGAAAATAATGAATTTGAATATAATTCATCTTAAGCATAAAATGGAAATTTTACATTAAAGTCTATTCGCTACTTGTACAAACGTAATAAAACTGTTTGATCTTAGCATGGCGATTGAGGCACTTCATCCTATTTTAAATTCATTTGGTTTTAAGCAAAACCTTTGTGAGTCCTCATAGATTGGTGCAATGCCATTCGATATTAAATAAAACCATTTAGTTTTATATAAACGCATTATAAAATATATTGCACTATGACACTTGTATATGTATGTATGTATGCATGCATACTTACAATCGAATATTCGATTTAGTTCTGACTTTTACCGTACTTTTATTCTATTTAAATTGGCTGTTTAAAAAGAAAAAATAAACTTGTTTGACTTTGATTTCGTTGTTAATAAAACCGTTCGGTCTTACTTAAATCTATTTGATTTCAGTTAAAGCCGTTTTATGTCCATTTAGACTCAAGTAATGCTAATTGCTCTTGCTTAAATATATTTGATTTTATATTATCCCTGATAAATCTTGTTTTGACTTATTGTTTAATTTCTACGTGGCGTTTCAAGAAGAAGTGCCTCAATCAAAAATCCTCCAAGCTTCTAAATAACGCATTTTAACCCCCTTGTTATAGATTTTTTTCTTATCTTGATTCGTTCTATTAACCCTTGCTCTTTGCTCATCGTTAACTGAAACACCTTGCATATCATTACTATATTTTTACACGACTCCAAATTCCTTTTTAAAAATACTCTGAGAAGCAGGTTTATTTCTTTATAGATTTTTATAAATAAAAAACTAAAAAACTCAAAAATATTTTGAATATCGTTTATTACAAAACTTTAAATATACAGAACAGTAGTAATTGCGCTTTATGTCTTTTCAAAATTACCTTATATTTATTTACATTCAATATTACTAATACCTATATTTTATTACTTGAAAAATTGAGAAGCACAATTTTTTCCGGGGCATGTTTAATTTAAATTCATTCGTCTCTTATTTTGGGAATTTCAAAAATTTTAAAAATATTTGAATTTTAAACATAATGTAATTATATAACCGGCGTTCTCAGATTTTCCTTAAACTTGTGTATTCACTTCTAAATCAAATTAATAAATACAAGAAGAAAAAACAACCGCCTCGTCCGGGGTTTGAAACCGGGACCTTCCGCTTGCCGGGCGACTGCTTTTACCACTGAGCTAACGAGACAGATGATTTTCCCTCTTGCATTCATCAATTTGTTACTAGCCTACTAAGCCATGATTTGCTTTCAGCTGGAATTAACCAGTAACGATGAAAGCGCACAAATTAAATTGCAAATTCAATTTTTATTTATTTTTTCCCGGACGGGAATCGAACCTACACTTGTTAGCTTCAAACCCCGGACGAGGCGGTTGTTTTTTATTCTTGTATTTATTAATTTGATTTAGAATCGTTAAAAATAAAAGTTCTTAAAAATTCTTCTTTATCCATCATTGACTAATTCTAACAAGTGTAGGTTCGATTCCCGTCCGGGAAAAAATAAATAAATTATGTATTCACGATTTTACAATAATTATTTTTAACTTTTCGTTTAAAAAACCACTTCGGTTTACTTTTTGCCACTTTTGACCGCATTCCGACGTATTTAATACTAACCTTTTAATTATTTTACTCTCTGCACATGAACATTAATCTTCCAAACATGGCATTGTACAAAATTTGAAAACTTTGGCGAAGGCACCTCGAAAAACCCAGTAGCTTATACAGAATATTTCAGCATTTTTGTAAGCCTGTTAATCCTATAAAGAATTTTTTGAAATAATTTTCAAATACATTCTTAAAACCTCTATGCATAATAGTTTTATGATAGTGGTCTACATAACCCAATAGACTCTCTAGACCAAATTGTCTCTTAAATTGGATTTAAAGTAGCTCTCTGAGCTTTTTAATATAACGTTTATTAGTCTTATTTTTCAGTTTTATCAAGGATTTATACAATAGTTTTCGAGGATCCTATAAAACCATAATAAAATTCAGAGGTAATTATTTGCTATTTTGCTGCTTAATGGTTTTGTTTTAGTTGAAGTACTGACAACGATAAAACTTCTATAATTACAAATAGACTTAAATGCTAAATAATTTTATTACTACTTTCCAGGCGGTTTTTAAAACACTCAACAAAATCAAATGGTCTCGGAGACAAATTGGTATAATTTACGATTTTCATAAAACCATTTAGCAAGCTCATAACCTTAATAAAACAATTATAAAACCTGAACAAGACAAAAAGCATTTAAATAATTACTTGGTGGCTTGGAGGGGGTGGGTTGGTTGATTCACTTAAATGTTCCTCTCATGCCATTTAAAAAGACCCAAAGAATAAGCATCTTCTGCACTCTTGTAACAATATGGTGTGATACAACTTAGCTTGTAGGTATCATACGACTATATTGTGATGTAGTGGATAGAAAAACTGTAACTGTCACTTCTGCCCTCCCTTACACATGTGTCAAAGTCTTGCTGGATCCAATAAAAATACATCTACAATATAAAAATATTTTTCATGTAAGTTCATATATTTTGCCCTACTTTCTTTCAATCCCATTACAATTTTGCCGATGGCAGTACCCTTGATTTCGTCTACTGCATTGACACTTTCACGAACTGCGGAGGGAATGCCACATCTCTCAAACGAAATTGCATGATTAGATCAATGAATAACGATCCTGACAATATCCTCGCTTAGAGCAAAGCGAATCGCGTCGAATTCAATGCATCTAAGACCCAAAGCTTTTTCATTTCTTTAACAAGATCACCGCTTAACCACTCCCATTTCATTTGATGGAGCATTAATTTCCGATTTACCGTCACCAAGCCTTCTTGGCATTAATATATCAAGTAAATTAAGCTAGTCACACTGCAATCTTCTCTGTTGCCGAAAAAGCATCCAATTGCCTTGGATTTTTGAAAAGGTGTAAGAAATATTTCAGCCCGTCAAGCGCTTCTCTATAAGTCCTATATCAGACATACAATAGAGAAAAATTCTCGCATCTGGGCCGGGACTACTCGTACAGCATTAGCTTAATTGGAAATTGCCCAAAAGAGAGTCTTCAAGCTAATTGGCGATTTGGAAATAACTTGTTATATCGACTCACTTGAGCACAGCCCTTATTCGCTCCATTATCTCTACATGCATCGTCAATATTCCGATGAAATATCTAGTCTGATCCCTTGTAGATTAATTCCGTGCACATTCTTTCACACTTCAAATTACTTTTGGCCGTACAGTAAAACTCTGTGATGATTTCTTATCCCGAACGGTGCGAATATGGAATAGTTTACCATCTTTTGTTTTTCCTCGGGCTCACAATGCGAACATTCAAGACTGATATACATAAGCGTCTCTGCCACTTTCCTCATGTCCCCTAGTCCTTCCCACATCTCTTTTTTACCGTGCTGTGTTTTGCATCACAGGGTATGCCCTGAGCTTGGATTAATAATACATAAAAAAAAAAAAAAAACAAATTAAATAAAAAATAATGTTGCTGACCCTATAATATTTTGAGCTAGAAATGCAAAATTAAGAGCAACGATTTTTTAAATTGAGCATTCACACTACAAACTGTCTAGTTTATAGTAAAAAACTGTCTAATGCGTCAATCAACTGAATATATTCTCACTGTAATAGATCGTTTTGATTGATCTCGTTGTAATTATGCACAAATAATAAATGTGCAGTAATTACAAAGCATGCCAACATTTAAATTTAATTTACATTTAATTTCTTTAATCGTAAGGAATTAAAAGTAATTTATCACATGCACATCAGTTAGTGTACTTCAACTCTTACACAACTCAAATAAAAATGGAACGACAAAATTGAGAAAAAAGAATCTGAAAGCTAAATTAACTTCGAGATCCGAGCAAAAAGTATAAAAAAAAATTAAACGATTATAGACCTTCTACCTTTGAAAGTATTTAGTTTCAACTTGAAATATGCGGTCTATTTACTTCTCAGACTGGTGATATCAGCACATATCTTTCACATATGTTTACTCTCCGTTGATAATGAATTGAAGACACATTAGCCCCTATCTAGCTCAGTTGAGTCAAATTGCACTTTGTAAATCTTTTATTGCGGTCCTAAGTTTGTTTGCTTCGTTAATTTACAAATGACGATATCGCTTCAAATGAATTGTTATAATAGTAACAACGTTTTTTATAGCTAGGTATGATGAATTTTCATCCCCATTTCTAGTTCTCTTTAAATTTTATTAGACCGTCTTGTTCAATTTTAAATGTGGCGCGCTAAAATAGACTTCAAATGAATAACAAAATATTTTGAAGATTGAAAATTGTGTAAGACGATAACTCTGATTTGGGTCCTTTCTGAACTATCATATGGCTGCCTCAAATTTACCGAAACATGGTGGAGTTTGCTATTGTACTTTCAACATTAAGTATTTGATGACGGAGAGAAATTCAATTTATGTAGATTACTCGTTACTGTAGCGCACACTGACTCACACTCTCAAGATTTTATTTTGTGCACATGTATGCAGATTTTAGGCGTGAACGACGTATTATTTCGTCGATAAATATTTGCAAAGAATCCAAAACTAAGGCGGAAGACTTTCATACATTTTAGAAGAATTTCGTTACACAAATTTTGAACCTGTCATGTTTTTTTAACGTTCTTTCCTGTCTGGCAGCTTAAATTTATTCGCGTTAACGTTTTCATAATTTTTTCAGATTTTGCAATTTTCCAAATCCAAATTGGTTTCAATTTTAATATTCAATTTCATTCCCGCGTCGGTCTTTCAGGGATAAAACAAGTTTAAAAGTGTGTCATATTCGCTTTTTTTTATTTAATATTGTTAAAAATGTTGGATAGCTTTATAACTAATAGCTTAGCAATGGTGTGGCTAACCACAGTCAATTTCACGTGCCGGGAATAAGTGATCATCTAGCAATTGTAGCATCCTTTAATGTAGCAACACCATCTCCAGCATGTTCTAGTAACATTACCTATCGCGACTTTAAGTCAATTAACCTAGAGGAATTACACCATGCAGCTAGTGACATTTTCTGGGATTATTTATACTGTGCAAGTAATGTAAATGATCAGGTTACTTACCTCACTAATAACTTATGTTACCTTTTCGAAGCATTTGTACATATTAAAACTTGTAGTATTAAAAACTCTTACTCACCTTGGTTTACTAGGGAAATCGAATTGTTTATAATTGAACGCGATTATGCATATAAATACTGGAGAAGATTCGGAGGTACATTACTCCGGAAAAACTATACCTTCTTGAGAAATAGAGTCAGACCTATCGTTGGCCTCTCGCGAGCTATGGAAGAACATTAAAGCAATGAACGTAACCAAAATAGACAAGCTCAATACTCGCCTGAACTTGGATGAGCTAAACGACTATTTCTGCAGTTGTGCAGGCGCTGTATTTAATAATTTCGTTCCTGCATTATACTCTACAGGTTATTATGATGAGGATTTTTCATTTGTGAATGTGACCGAGCGGGAAGTCATTTGGGCTCGTAAGTTCAATCAAATCTAATGCTCTCGGTCTAGATAACATTAATTCTCAAATAAATCCTTCCATTTGTAGTCATTCCAAATACTCACATCTTCAACACAACTATTACAACAGGACGTTTCTTAATGCTATGGAAATTAGCAAAATTCATACCTGTGAAAAAACATCCTAAGACAAATCTACCATCTGATTATAGACCTATTAGTATTTTGCCAGTTTTATCAAAAGTTCTTGAAAGGCTTCTTTTTGACCAGCTTATAGGTTATATTGAAGTGCATGGAACTCTTAAGCTCTGCCCAATCTGAACTTCGTGCCAAGCACAGTATAGTCTCAGCTTTGCTAAATTTAGTTGAAGATATTAGGAATAACACAGAGGATAATAAGGCAACAATTCTATGTCTGCTTGATTTCACTAAAGCTTTTGATTCGATAGATTTTAATATATTGTGCAATAAACTCAAAACTAAATAAAAGCTTTCAAGCCCCACGCTAAAGCTTATGTACTCATATCTATCGGGCAGGCAACAGGACGTTGTAAATAGAATGAAATATTCCCAGCAACAAAAAATTAAACTTGGGGGTACCGCAAGGGTCAATTTTTGGTCCTCTGCTGTTTTGTCTCTACATAAATGACCTGGTGAAAGTTTCTATGCAGTGTTCCCTTAAACTTTATGCTGATGATCCGCAAAAATGATTAATCTTACTCTAAATCCTGCTAAGTCTATAGTTATTTTTAAACATCACATCGATACGTCTCATCTGCCTTGTAGTATATGTCTCTTAATGATGTGCATATTCTATTCGCTGACTCAGTTCGGCATCTCGGGTTATATTTTATACATCGCTTAATTGGAAAAAGCACGCAAATGTTCAGGTTGGAAAAATTTATGGTATTTTTAAGGGCTTATGGCGGCATGCATCCTACACTGCTAGAGATACAAAGTTTCGTCTTGTAAAGGCTCTGTTACTACCAAATATAACTTATCGCTGTGAAGTTTTTGGCAACTTGAATAGTATATGTCGTAATTGGATAAATGTTGCATATAAATCATGTGCAATGTATATCTATGGGCTTTGCCAACGGAACATATTTCTGAATACTCCAAAAGTATACTGGGTTGCTCACTTGATAATTATATTCGATTTAGAATTGCGCCTATATGATGTTCAGGATAGTAAATATAAATATAATCATAATTATCTATTTGTATTGAATTTACCTTGGAATAGGCGCAAGTTAATGAAAGAAATCCGTGTAGAAAAAGAAAATGGCAGTTTTATGTTAAACGAACAGACTGATTTAAGTCCGCTTTTGTTGAATTAACATAGTTCTATCATTTCAATATTTGCTTGTATGTAATTTTCATTTTGGTATGTATTGGTAATGATACTTCGTTCGATGGCCTCAAAACATGTATATGTATTAATTAGTCCTCTGATGATGATTTTTGAGATCGAAACGCATTAGGCATAAATTAAATTAAATTAAATTTAAATAAATAAATCATTTTATATATTTTCTGTGAAACTTAATAAGTGTTTTAGTTTTCCTTAATTTAACTGCAAGTTAATGAGCTTGATCTCACTTGTACTCATTTAATAAAGAATTATTTATTTATTTATTTAAAAAAAAAATTATTAAATTTCTCGTCAGCTCACCCCCACAACATGAAATTCAATGTAGGCCTTTCATTTGCAAAAAGGGTGATATCTTTAAGTGACAAAAGGTTTCACAACACAAATTACAGAGAAATTCATCAAATCTTGGCCTCAAACAACTACCCCATCAGCATCATAGACAAAATAATAAAACAGGTCAAACATGTTCTAGGTAGTAATAACAAAACAACAGACAATACAGGAAGCCAAAACATACAAACCCCGATTTACAAAAAACTCACATACACGCCACATATAAGCAACAAAATAATTCCTTCTCTACAAAACAATAATACCAACATCAGACTGGGGCTCCAGCCCCAAAACAAATTAAGACAAATGTTGTACACTGCCACCAAACCAAATATTGTAAAACCAACGAAGGGCGCCATATACAAAATAAAATGCAAGACGAATAATTGCAACAAGGTCTACATTGGAGAAACAGGAAGAGACATAGAAACATGCATGCGTGAACACAGAAATGATTTTATTAGGACATCTAAACTTACACAGAATAACAGCCAACAACGGAAGGATGAGCGGAACTATGGGACGGCCTGTCTTTCGCATACAATTAAAAACAGACACACTTTTGATTTTGAAAATCCCAAAATCCTACACAGAGAGCCAAATTGGAAAAAGAGGAAAAATATAGAAGCTCTCTACATACAATCAAGAAAACCTAACGCAACAAATTTCAAGGTCGACACACAATACATTTACTCACAATATAAACACTTAATAAATACATGCATGCTCTCTATGGATGGCCTATCCCACTAGTGGAACAAAATTGGTACCTGTTCAGCTAAGTTTTTTAGTTCATATCTTCGCATTTTTAGTTTGTTAGTCCCGGTCTTGGTTTTTTTAGTTTGTCCTTCTCTTTGACTGTTGTTTCTATTTATTATCTATTTTTAGTTAATTTTTTTAAAATGTTTGACTCTGCTAATAATTATAAGATGGTTATTGAGTATGTGATATTCTTTTTGAAGTGCGGTTTTCGGTCTCTCTATCGTTTTCGTTTTCAAACTTGTTTTTTTCTTTTTAATCTGTGACATAAGGTTTTCAATAACCCATTTTTAAGTAACCAATTTTTAGGTAATCACTTACATTAATAAGAAATTGTTTGTAAAATTAACTCTTTGATTTGTATCTTTTGTTAGCCTTGATAATGGTCTAAACCAAAGACCGAAATATCGGAATATTTTCTGGTAAATAAAAAATGGCTTAAACAACCATATGATGTTTTCATAAAATAAATTGGATCACCGGGTCGTATAATCCCATACACTCCATATCTAAAAGGAATCTAAGGCCCACAAAACATCTTTTTTCTCATTAAAAAAAAATTATATATTTTCACGAAATATAATTGCATGAAACCCACTGCTGATACAAAAGTAGCTTGGATTACTTTGTAACACCATAATTTCTACGAATTTTTTTTACTCTCATTGGATAAAAAGCTAATAAATTGTATAGCAATTTGTTAGAATTTTATTTTCTTGTAGGAATTATAGTGTAGGTTTAATGCTGTTTAAAAGGAAACTGCAGTATTTCTCCATTTTACCTTCTGATATTTTGATCGACGACAAGTCTGAGAGGTATACAAACATATGTTAATAAGACTCCTACTCTATGGCTTGTATTGTATTCTGGGGATTACACCCTAGTTCATCCACAGCTCATTGATACACAAACAACAAAAGCGAAAATAATTTAGTGACTAACAAAGACGTATTTTATGTACACCAAACAGGCACATGTATATATTAATAAAAATAGGTGCTGTTATACAGATGTTGAGATAAAATGTAATGTCTAACGATAAGAAACGAAAAATCTAACATCTGAACATGTGCACCTACTATTTTGCAATAATGAACATAGTATACTTTTATTTTTTATTAACTGATAACTTAAATATTCAAAAATAAGAATTATATGCCGACTGGAAAAGAAAAAATCACTTAGAGATTTTTATTTGTTGACTATGAAGATAAAAATCACCTCATGATTTTTATTCTTTATAAAAATATAAATAAAAAAAAAATCTCAATGTGATTTTTATTTGTGGTCAGGAGAAATAAAAATCAACGAATTATTTTTATTCGTGATGGGAAAAATATTAATCATCTCATAATGATTACTGATAACATAGGCAAGTGCCACACCAGACTACTGATATGCTGATTATCAGCAGCACTAATATCTTAATGAGGCATGCTGCATTGTAAGAGGTAGTGATGTACTGATGTGATACTGATCTGCTGATAATCAGCAAGTGATTTGCATGTTGCTGATATTTACTGAAATCAGTCGATATTTTATTTTCAAACTTATTAGTTATCCATTATAATCGACGGGTTAATTTAAAATATTTAAAATGACTGAACGAGATTTTGTTTTAAAATTAATGGAAAGCGTTGAAAAACGAAGGTGCCTGTGGAGATGAACGATTCGGTCGTTTTGACCGGGTCAGTACACTGACTGACTATTTCAAAATCAGACTCAAAATTAGACTCAAGGAGAAAAGAAACTAATTGTCTTGACTTATTTGTTGAAGTTATATTTTCGAACCGATCTTAAACTTTCTTTTTATTTACAGGGCTAATTTACAGGGCTATGCATGCAGTTAGATCTTTAAGTAATATTTTTTTACATTGAAATAAAATTTTTGCATCTAGTTCACGTTGTATATATTCCACCCACAACTCTTTTTCGGCAGCGTAAGAACAAGAAAATGTTGCTACTAGGCATCCAGAAAGGTATCCCTTCTGAATAATTTTTTAAGGCTAGTACTCCCTCAACTGCCGCCAAATCGTAGTTTTGGTATTTACCTCCTTTCTGAGCATGCACAAAACTTCAAAAGGGTGGGTGCCAATTCAGTGCAAGTATTTGAGGAACATGATGTTTGTAGTTTATAATATTATTATATGTTTTCTTTCTCTACCTGCAACGATCGACTTGGGGCTTAAAGTCAATTAATTTAGAGTGTGTTAAGTAAAAGTGCTTAAGTAAAAGGTATTTCTATAACTAAAGAATGAAATAAATTGAAACAAATACAAATTTCTGTAGCACTGAAGACTGATTTACTCATTCAGAGAATGCAGCAATTTTCATTTGCTAAAGGCTTGCTTTGACGCCAACCGGATTACCTTGCCATACCATATTTCAGCAGTTGAGCAGTTACAAAGATACAATTTTTATTGTTATTGCTTAATGATATATCAGTCGCGTATGGCTGCAACTAAGCGTTCCTCTGACATAAACAATTCGATGAGATAAGTAATTTTAGGGTATTAGATGATTATTCCGAACTGACTTAAATGACCCAAATGACCGAATCTTTTCCATGAGTCACTTATACCAAAGACTTATATGACCTGTGTCGTCAAAACGACCGGTTTTTTGCCCATCACTAACTGCACACTATTGCAAAAGACATAAATTAGAAAAAGCATTGAGAGAAATTTCATTGGAAATTGGAAAAGAAAGCTTTCTTATGTAATTTATTTAATTTTATTAACATACAAGATTTCTTTTACGGCTTCACGCAATAGTCCTATTGCATGCTCTTAAAAATTAATTCGCCATTCGGTTGCGAATAATTTGCGGTTTTGTTAGTCCACCCTTTCTGTTATTGGTAAAGGGATATCTATTCCCTGGTATTCCAAAGGAATCGGTATCGGTGTATTATCTGCTACTAATGCAAAATTTCCTTCTTGCAATCTTACGAGTATAAAGTTATGAGTATACTGACTTCAAATTCAAGAGCACATGAAGGTCGATAATTGAAAATTCGTTTTGTATTAGTTAACGATCTTTGTGGAAATGTTCGTAGAAAGTTTTCTTTTAATGGGAATGGCTCATCTCCTACAAATATGTATTGAAAGTATTCAGTTTCATTTGGTAATGAAGCAAGCTTTGGAATATTCAGACTATTATTTTGGAAGCACCGATTCAATGTTGAATGATGAAAGATGCCACCATCACTATTTCGTCCTAGTTCGCCTATATCAATAGTGGTAAATATAGCATCAGCATCTGCTGTAGCCATTAGAACAACGGAATAGAACCCTTTGTTGTTGTAGTAAATGGAGCCTCTCTTCGGAATTTTTTTATTCTAATGTGTTGTCCATCTACAGATCCAATACAATTTGGCAAATTCCACAAGTCCTTATATCGTTCAATAATTCGCAACCAATGATCTGTCGTAGGCGATAGCACATACTTTCCATATAGCGATTCCCAGATAGATGACTGCGTCCTGTAGTTAGATACCTGCCAAATTCCTGATTATTGTTTAAAATTTACATAGTTTTTTGAAAATGTCGGTTTTACTTAACAAAAAATTTTTGTAAAGACAAATGGAAAAATATTCGCACAGGTTTTATGAGAAGCTTAAACGATTACACACCCAGCGGCTCAGAAACTTCTACATGACGCAATACAATTTCTCGTATCATACTATATAAAACACGGAGATGAAAGTGAAAATTTTTCTACAGTTATTGAAAACAGCCTACAAAAGGAAGCAGAGATTTAAATGCTACCTGTGGGGTTGCAGAAGTGGAACAGCAGTCATTAGATAATATCATCAGCTCTAATCTTTCTCACGAAGAAGTATCAAACATAAATACTGAACAGGAAGATATAGAAATTGTCGATCCGCCGCGAAAAAAAAAATAGGAAAACCCAGAACTCGCAAAATAATACCCATAAGGAAATAATAAATTATTTGAAGCAACGCAAAAGGAATTAGCAAAGACAATTAAAGAAGGAACATCCTTAATTTTCTTTTTTAAAGGACTACCTATCAGAAGATATTTTGACATTATCGGCTGATAATTAAAGGAGCTTTAAGGTCGGTGTTCTGGAAAAGTTGAAAAAGTCGATTTTTTTTAATATTTCGAAAGTACTATATATTAAGAATTTATTGTAAAAATTTTAGACCGAAATTCGAAATTTTGAGGAAATTATAGCACATATATGTGAGCGCTTCGTGGTAGCGCGTGCTAAGCAAACGGCTGGATCCTCTATTGTTTACGCATTACCTTTATACCTACTTGGAGCGTCGGATACCTTTTGTGTATACTAACAGTTTTACTTGTTTCCTGAAATACATTTATTTTGGAGTTAAGTTATATCGAAATTCAACATGAACAGTCAGTGTAAGTGTACGTTCCTTACTTTTTGCGTAAACATCTTCGAAGAGCGTAAAAATGGATTGGAAAGGAAACTTCAAACGTGTTTTACTCGAAGCGACGTTTTTACGGTCGGCCGGGGTAATAAACAATTTTCTATCCAACCGATTGGGCTGAAATTTGGTTATGTTATTCTACTCATCAATAGCTCTCGCAGGAACTAGGATCTTTTTTTTTCTTTCATCCCTAACTTTCCATATTACAGCCCGATTTCCACTAAAAAAAAGACACTTTTTTTTCGAAGTCCACCATTTTGTTATTTTTTAACAAAATTGTTTAGTTCTAGTTCCAACCAGAATTACAAACTTACAGAACATATTGCCTTTTTTGTAAAAGACGTCCTGAAGCGGCGAAATCACCACGGGCAACCACCTATTTTTTTTTTTTGAGACGCTCAATTCAGTGCTACAAAATTATATAAATAAATAATTGAAAAACAAAAAACAATATTTTTTGAACACTCTTAGATAATATTAATAATATATTAAAATTTCAAATCGATTGAATTTGATTTTTCCCTAAAAAAAAGCATTAAAAAACGTGCAAGTGACCAGACTACGACCTTAAGAAAAAAACTCTTGAAATAATAGAAGAACTACATGCTGATGAGAATAAATCTCAAAATGCAGCATTCATACTCGATACCTCCTCTTTTACCTGCTACGAATACAATTTCCTTCCGGGTTTAACCAGTGAATTAAATGCAGACAGGGGATGATTTGATAACTTATTGCCGCCCTAGGCCTATGGAAGATTGCCGCCCATCTACTCCCAAATAACCCAGCACTAATATATGTAGTTTGTAGTCTAGCAAAATTAAAATGTTGCGCCTGAACTTGGAGTAAACTAGCAAAGATCTAGTTCGATGATCCAAAATTTTCATAATTTATTGTAATCTCCATACGTGTAAGTTTCTTTTTCGGGGTGCTATGGACACATTTTTGAATTTTTAAACGTTGACGTGGGGTTCACAGAGGGCATAACCTACTGATGTGATGTCCTCGCAATATATCAGCTGCTGATTATTTTAAAACATCACCACATCACCACATCAGTAGTCTAGTGTGGCACTTGCCTTAAGAGAATAAAAATCTTTTATGAAGATTTAACAGGGACTGAAACCCTATGTAAATAAAGTTTAACCGTTTCGTTCGGACTTTTAAAGTAAAACTCATATCTAAGCTCTTTGATTTTACGATAAAGCTTATAACCGTTACGATCGCCGTTTTTTATATACCACGTTTTCTTTTGACCAATTATTTTGACCAATCTCTATATATTTTAGAAATTGTTATTTTAGTTGGACTAGAGTTTATTTGAAATGAATTACAGTTTAATTTAATTTACTAAAAGTCTGTTTTATTTTAAGTTTGGCTTAAAGTTGAATTTTATTGGCTTTAGGTTGAATTTCTTTGGATTAAGGTTGAATTTCTTTGGCTTAAAGTTCAATTTTATTGGCTTAAAGTTGAATTTTATTGGCTCAAAGTTGAATTTTATTGGCTTAAAGTTGAATTTCTTAGGCGAAAGATTTAATTCAATTGGTCAAAAAGTTTAATTCAAATGAGAAATGGTATATCTTACCCCCAGCTCCAATATCTGCTTCATTTATGTATGGCACAATTTTAATTGATTTCACTTGAAATATAGCTCCTACTCTAACGTGCTGCTTTATATTTTAATGTGCTTATTGATTAGCTCCTTGTTGAACAAAATTACATCTGATTTGAAATAAATGCTCCACTCCTGGAGTTTTATGCTAGCTCCATTTCAAGCTATTAATATAAGGACTAAATCCTAAAGCTTTAAATTAAAGATTTATTGAAAACCTTAAATTTGACTGGTTTATATCTCTGCTCCGTATATGGAGCATATTAGTGGAGCTAAAAACAATTTTTCTCTTCAAAAAGGCGCTGATTCAGAGTTTTCACTCCAACTGGAGCAAAATACTTTCTTTTTTAATTTTTCTGCTCTTACTTGGAGCAAAGCTTAGTGCATCACTTTTTTCGGACCAATATTTTAAGCCTTTGACTTTGCATGTCAAAAATTCGGTTTCCAAAAATGTAAAAAAAAATAAATCAATTTAAAGTAAAAGCGCAAGATCTACAAAATTAAATCTAAAGAACTTTTAGAACAATTAGTTTTATAGTATGAAAATATTTTAGATATTTTAGAAAATATAAATTTTCTAATTTTTCTGTCCGCAAAAGTGAAAGCTTTACATTTCCGGAGTCAAATCTAGAAATATAAAGGCCTTTAGTCGACTTAATAAACTTTATTTAAATATTTATCTTAGATGATACTAAGTACTTAAGTTTAATATCTTAAACACATACACATTGCTCGACAGGTGATCTTGGCAGTTCAGGGACAAGCGGATGCGTCTTGTCTTGTATCTAGTGAAATATTTTCTAAATAGCATAAATGACTTGGCTGCTTAGCCGATTTAGATGCATTTTTTATATCATCTAAGCTTCATAGGTTCTATAACAAGGAAGTTATGAGGTATTTCGTGGAAAATTAGCATATTTTATTTAAATAGCTATAATTCCTCTAGGTGATTTTCTTTTATCAGCTCACATAAATTAATTAAGCGGTATACAAAGCACCTTGATCTAAAACACCCTGTGTATATATAGATACTCTTAAAAAATGTAAATAAATGTAAAAGTATAAAATTCATATTTACAATGTTAGCTAAAAGTTTACAAGCAGTCACCTATCAATAAAAGAGCAAATTAATCAAAATGAAAGAAGATATTTGTTAGACCAAAGTATAAAGCTTACTTTAATTAATCAATGCTCAATTGAGCCCAATTAAATTTATTTCTTATACAGTATTTTGAACAGAGCCAGTTCAAGCGTGTATCAATTATCTCCAATTTAGAAACATTAGTGAAAATGTCCACAAGTAGAATTTACCTATGTATTTGTACTCTAACCAAACATGACTACATATGTATGCTAATCCTTACATACAAAATGATACAATTTAGAATTAATTTTAGAAATTCCAAGAATGATACTGTGATTAAAAGTTTTCATGTACATAATTATACAAAAAAATGATAAGCTCTTTTCGCCTATAACTATAAACCGTATGAATACAAATTTAATATGTATATAAACATGAATGGAATTAGTATTCTGATTATGAATTGCAGAACTTTTGAAGTGCTATTGATTTTGTTATCGCGTAAAAAAAATATATGTGAAATGCACTTAATCTCGAATTACTAGTTAATATCTGGTAAATCATTTGAATGCTGTCGAATTGTCGACGGAAGTCAAGTTTTCGGAAAAATATTAGTCATTATAAGTAATCAACCGAAATATGAAGAATTTACATTGAGCTTGTTGAAAATCAGTGGATGTAAACAGAAATTAATAAGTCAAATTAGAAATAAGATCTCAATATTTGATCAGATAAAAATGCTTCGAAATTATTGTGCGACGGGTTGTCTTCTAGCATTTGACACTGACACATGATAGGAATGCATATGTATGTATGTATGTATGTATCTATTGGCATGTAAACTTTTCTGGAACAGTTAGCCAGTTATATCTAGAGTTCTATACATATGATGATCATGTTGATAAAATTCAACAAAAATCAACAGCATTAAAAACAAAGTCTAGCAGAGCTGTTTGCATTAATTTCCGACAGCTTGGATAAATTTTAATTTAATTTAGTATGTGCTGCTGCTATCTTCGACTTACTCTTAGATAATTTACATTTTTCGGGAAGTAACGGTGAACTTTTATTGTATTAATTACTAGCTCTTGTGTGGTTTATACATATTTATATTAGGCATATATATAGTACACACTTTGATGTCAAGGTAGCTTAGTAGTTGGCAATTAAGTCAAATGACTTTGATTCAAATCTGTGATGATATGACTTGGATTTAGACTGCTCAAGTAGAAAAATAGCTACTTACAAAATATTAAAACTGAGGAAACGGAAAGCTTTTTAAGGGGTAACGCCACTGTAACAGCTAAAAAAAAGGTTTTTTCACGAATTTTTTTCTCGTGAAATTAAAGGTGTTTGAAAAAAACCTTTTAAAGGTATTATCGGGCATACATTGAACTTTATTGATAAATTTTTTGACAGCGAAAAAAAAACAAAATGGCGGCTCCACAGCCATCTTCCCGGGACATGTTTTGCTTGCAGGGCTCCGCGGTACGCAGCACCACTGGTGCACATTTGAATCTAGACCAAAACAAAAAAAACTCATTAATCTAGTGGCTTATAGCTAGAGAATGCCGTACGGATTTTTAAAAATATTAATTTTTGTAGATTTGGCGTGCGTTTTAAAAAACAAGTTTGATTTCTGACGAAAAAAATGGAAGGTTTTTGTTAATAAAAAATCAACAAATAAAAGTTATTGAAAATCCCGTACGGCATTCTCTAGATAATGTTAATGTTCATATCTGGTCAAAATTTCAAGTCGAAAATATGAAAATTGTTCGAGTCATGCTGCGTGCCATTTTGAAAAACTCTGTTTTGAGAAAAACCAGTTTAAAGTTTTGAGAATAGTTTTTTGTTGGAAAAAATAAAAAAAACTGAAGTTAAAAAATAAAAGTTTTCCGATAAATAAGTTAAAGTTGCAAATGTAAAAAAGGTCAGTTGTGTTCAATTCAGCTTTTTCAGTCAGCTTTAGAAGAAAGCTGGCGATAAAGCTGGCTGAAAAGCTCCAATTGTGCTTCAGGCTGCAGGTAGTCGTTTCGGAGCAAGTTTGACGCGCTTGGTGGCGACCTCCATTTTCAAAGGAAAAAAAAATTTTTTTCTGGCACTGGACCTTTTTTTTTTTCTTATTGTAGAGGGTTTAAACTATTTTTTAAGCCAATAAAAACAAAATCGATTTTTCAAAAAATTAACAGTGGCGTTACCCCTTAATACATATTGTCAAAATTTTATTTCCAACTGAAACAATAACCTTAACCCTAGTCCTATAGGATAGATATATCTATATTTGTTGCTGCTGTTACCAACGTTCTAAAGCAACGGCGATAGCTTGAAGTAACATGGATTGAAGCCCGGGGCCTTGAAAAGACAGGAGCCTGCGAGTTACGTTAGTAAACCGGAATAACTTAGAAAATAAATATGCTGATCCAAACAATTATAATTTAGAATGCATAAAGCAAAGCACAGAATTCATGAATAAAATACATATACGACCACGATTCGTCTAGACAGAGTTCCGTTCTCACAAATGAAAAAAAGTAATACGATATGCAACTTACCTGAAAAGACACAAAGCAGCAGAAATTAACGCAACTTACCTGAAAAGACAATAAGTAGCAGATATTAACTGTGAGAACAGTCGAATCAGTATTCTTATTTTAAAATATATAATTCTTAAAAAGCTAGAAGAAAATATCAGAGTTAAGAGAAAGTCAGTCTGAAGACCGAAATCGAGTAGTTGAGATCCCTCTAAAGAGTGGATGTCGGACAAGTATTTTTATTGATTTCTATTGTATTTTAATTAGAATCAAAGCTCTAAGTGTATTGTAAATTTAGTTCTTTAATGAATTTGTATTAGAACTAAAGTTCTAAGTGTGTAATCTAAAATTCACAATTTAATAAAATTGTGCGTAATTTTATTTTACTTTGTTTACTTTGTTTTTTTTTTTCTCAAGGAAGAATAGTAAATAAATAACTTACGTAATACGGGCTTTTGAATTTTTTTACATAAAAAAAATAACCCCCTTTCTGACAAAGAAAAAAAGTTCACATTTATCTGGTACTTCTTTCAAAAACATTTCGAAGTATATTCCTGTAAAAATTAGCATTAACATGATGAATTCTATATAACAGAATATGATATTCTTTTCGGAATATATACCATATCACACATTTAGTTCGTATTCTTAGCGTTATCTGACAGTATATGCTTTTACACCTTTAACCACAATTCTCTACTTTGTCAAAAGTTCTGATAACGTAGCGCAATTTTCCATCGTTGGTTTGGGTTGGTTGGTCTTGGGTTCGATTCCATCTTTCAACCTTTGTTTTATTTAATAAAAAAAAACAAAAACGATTATTAAAAAAACAAAAACTAAGTATTATTGAATAATGATAATTATAATTAAGTTGAAAAACTCTTTATGCAAACGAAAAATCTTTAAAAAAGAAATTTCATTGCAAAAAGAGGGCGTTTCATATAAACCTTGGCGTATACGGCAGGCAGGAACCAAGCCGTACTGACGATTATACGGTTCCTGCTTATGTGAAACGCCCTCTTTTTGCAATGAAATTTCTTTTTTAAAGATTTTTCGTTTGCATAAAGAGTTTTTTCAACTTAATTCAACTTAATTAAAACTGAGTCAATTTCATATTGACTTATTTCGCTATGAATTTTCACAGCAGAACTCAATTTTCATAGCAAAACTCTATAATTATAATTGACTATTAATTTTTAATATTCCCATAATTCTTACACGTAACAAGTTGAAAGAAAATCTTTTTGAAGTTTGTCATCTTAAATTTTCGCTGTTTTGAATAGTCTTTATTTGCTTCTAAAAATGAAACGTAGTAACACTACTTAATAGTGGTTTGAGCGTTTATAGCTAAACTAGCGACATGCAGTAATAAAAATGGGTTCCATCAGCAATAATAAAGTCTTTCAATTATTATTATAGAAAAATATCAATTATCATATAAGTGAAATATCATGCCCTTGATTTGTTTATAAATCGGCGTAAATAACGCTCATATCTGACTACTACATTAAGGGATTAGTCTACTTTGCGCGCTACAAAAAAAGGCTATTTTTATTAAAATGTTTTTTTTTTTTTGGAAATTTTTATTATAGGTATTGATATAAAAGTTGTTGAACTTAATAAACACACTTTCGAAATGCAGGAAAAGAATTTTTAATTTTTTATTTTAAACACTTTTTATACAATATATAAACGTAACGTTTCAAAAAGTAGGCAACTGAGTTGCGTGAGCCATATTTCTGGAACGAAATATCTGAAATAAAAAAATCACATGGAATTAGATTAAGTATAAAGTAGTAATTAATTCGGTCCGAACTGCAATCATTAATTTAATACATAATTAGCAAAATAGCGGACTTATTTTAAAAAAATCAAAAAATTGGCTCTTTTTTTTCAGTGATTTTTGCTATAAAAGAAATAGTAAAAATTGAAATTTTGAGATGATCGTAATTCAGGACGAACTAATTCCATGTGATTTTTTTATATAAGATAACTCGTTCCAGAGTCTACTATTTGAAACGTTACGTGTGTCTATCATTTTTGTGTATAAAAAGTGTTTAAAATAAAAAATTTAAATATTTTTTCCTATATTTCGAAAGTTTATTTATTAAGCCCAACAACTTTTATATGCTATATACCTATACCTACAAAAAAAAATTAGTAAAAATAGCTTTTTTTTTTTTTGTAGCGCGCAAAGTAGACTAATCCCTTAAAGAAACATTAGAAAAAATTAATAGTTCAAACGTTACTAGCTGTTCGTTAAAACCATTTTTTATGGCTCGCAATAAATTATTGAAAAACTGTAAAAAAAAGTAAAAAAAAAAAAATCAAATTAAAAACGAAAGCAAAATAAAACTGTACAATACATAGAAGACATAAGCGGAGAAAAAAGAAAAAAAAACAAGAATTCAGTAGGGAGGAAGTCCATTAATTGCCAAAAAATGAAAAAACGAAACAACATTTAATCAAAAATAGAATAATAGAGACAAAAAATAAGAAATAAGATAACAAATAAAGATAATAAGGATAACTTAAAAAGTATAATAATAAAAAAAAGATAGGAAAAAAAAGTAAAATAAAATAAAAATACAAAATAACAAATAAGCATGAAGGCAAGGAGGAAGGAAGCAGAAAAATAAGGGTGAACTAGATCTAGCTAATGTAAAATGGAAAAATTATTGAAATGATTTATTACGACCAAGAGGTTGCGTTTAAAAATCGTAAAGCTGACAAGAAGCATATCTGTATCGTTATATAGGACATTGTGGGCCTTTTAAATCCTAGCCAAAGGGGATTGGAAGCGCAAGTTAGTGCGGAGATCATCGATATGGAAAGTAAGCGGCTGGCGGGTGAGGCGACTAGGAAAGCTGATTTTTAAGACAGATAATAGGTGAGATGAGTCAATAGAACCATATAAAATCTTAAACAGAAACATTTCGTCAAGATAGGAACGACGTGCTTCTAATGATAACATGGAGTATCTGACCAGTCTGTCATCATAATCCACATATGAGCCTGTAAGTTTAAAAAGCAAGTACCTAGTAAATCTACGTTGAATACTCTCTATTTTGGGTCTGTATGTCGTATAGATAGGGTTCTAGATTGGGGAAGCGTACTCCAGTATAGATCTAACCAAGGTATTATACATAGTAATCTGCGAAGAAAGCTGTTTAAATAGCCTAGCTTACCTTAACAGAAACTCCAAGGTTTTAAAAAAGATTTGTTGATAATATGATTAATATGCGAGTCAAAGAGAAGTTTGCTATCAAATTGTACTCCTAAATCATTGATTTCTGAGACGCGCATGATAGAGACGGTGTCCAGTTTATTGTCCCAGTATGACGTGGTTTACTTTCTTAAGAAGGACATGCATTTGCATTTATCCACATTCAAGGATAGTTGATTTTTATTACGCCAAGAGAGCAGTTTCATTTTGCAGGTATTGGCAATTGGATGGATCATTTATAGCTCGACAAATTTTGGTGTCATCAGCATATATTAAGGAAGCAGAGGATAACTCGTTAGGGAGATCATTAATATATAATAAGAAGAAAAGTGGGCCAAGATTCGATCCTTTAGGTATACCCGAGTTTTGCTTGTATGAATTTGACGTAAATCCGTTTATTACAACCGTAACATGATGATTCGAGAGATGTGACTCCAACCAGAGGGTACTGTTAGAATCAAAGCCCAATCCTCTTATATTATCTATGATTACTTTGTGATTTATTCTATCAAATGCCTTAGATATATGATCCGCATAGAAAACATCCAGCTGTTTAGCTTCATCAAGAGCCAGTGCAACAGAGTCGGTGAATATCGAGAGATTAGTTACCGTAGATCGGTCTGATAGAAAGCTTTGTTGTTGAGAGCTGATGTAGGGTTTTAGTTGCTGTATTAGGGCATTATAAACGATTCTTTCAATGATCAAGGCTAGGGCATTGGAAGTAGAAATGGAGCGGTAATTCTTTACCAGCCCTTTATCGTCTGTTCTGAAAGCAGGGTGAACAACGTGTGCTTTAGAACACCAGGAACAGTATGGCTGGAAACAGATGAATTGATAAACATGGATATAGGATGTAATAGGACCAGAGAGCAGTTTTTATAAAATATGTTGGGAATACCATCTGGACCCGCTTTTTTATTTTCGTCCAACGATGCAAGACTTATTTCAACATCACTATGATGTTAGAGGAATAATTAGATGAGTATGAGATGAGGAATAATTAGATGAGTATCAAATTTTTTAGTTACCGACGAAAGAAAAACATTAAAAATGTTAACGAGCTTGACAAAGCTGCAATACGTAGAGCAATCTTACATTCTAAGGATAGGATAGAATATCCTACCCTCCTTAAACTGCAAGAAAGTTTTGAGAAAAAAATATAATATGAAGGCTCCCAAATTACATTTAGCATAGAGAAATTGGCTTCAAATTAAGAAATTAATGAAAAGAAAAAAAACGACATACATACATACATTGTTTTTGCTCGAATGAATTTTTTTCAAACCAACCCTTAGTAAGGATGCAGTGAGATTTAATCAGGGACAATTCCTTTTTCATACTTCTTAAAAAATGAGAAATTTTTTCGTAGGCACCCCATAGAATACAAAATTTTTTCAGCGATTTTGATGTAAGTTTATGGAAGTAGCTAATCATCTTGGTGTGGGGCGGGGAATTTTACTTTCTCTACGACCTTCAGATTTGCTTGTTCCCACCCATGTTCTTAGGTTCACTTCAGTCTAATTACCGCGGTCATTAATTAGCTCAAATGAGATTAGGCAGGCTGCTGTGAATGTGAAAACCAGTAATGTCAGCTTTGAACAATCCTTTTTTTTCTTATTCTTGAAGATTCTTGAAGCATTATGAGCAGCATTTATCTGTTCTCCGCCTTCATACTCTTCTCAGGTACTGAACGAGAACAATCCTCAGCCTAACATTATTTCTGCTATTTATTTGAATTTAGTCTGAAGTCTGGATTGAGAGAATAGTTTTTGATAGGATATGGAACCCTTTCTATGGTGTAGATATATAAACATCAAATTGAATCAGTACAGAGAAAATTCACCAGACTTATTTTATATAAAACATAAGGACTCTATCTTAACTATTTCACTCACCTCAACAAATTTCGTATTCCTTCTTTGGAAAAACGTCATCTTTTCTTAAATGAAATGTTTTTATTTAAATTAATACACAACCTTATTATTTTCCCTGAATTAATCCATAATATTAACTACCTTGTTCCATCTAGAGTCACCAGGTGCCCATCAACATTTCAAATTACTATCGCCATGACCAATTTACGATACAAGTCTCCTTCTTATAGGATACAAAAAACATCCTTGAACTTGACATCCTCCGTCTTAGTCCCTGTGCCTTTAAAAGAATTATTAGAAATGAGATTCAGACTCCCCTCTCTGAATAACGAATGAACATTGACACCCATTGAATATTTTCTTCTCTAATCCTTTATAATTTTATTTATTTATTTATTTATTTATTTATTTCATTTCAGTCTACAGAATAATATACAACAGACTAGTAAGGTTAACTTAGATACACAGATTTAAATTTAATTAAGTTTAATATAAGTTAGGAATGATCTATACAATTTTCAATCATAAATAATGATACTTTGAATTCTTGACGAGGCAATGAAAAATCTACATATTTGTTAAATATATTAAAAATTCGTACACATTTATTAATGCATTCATTTGAACCATAGTTTTCTATGAGAGGAAGCATAAAGTAAATCACGTGATCTTAAGGACCTTGGTGTGGCATATATGTTCAATAGTAAGAGAAGGTTGGGACAATTTATAAATGAAGAGAGAATATCTTTAATGAATAAAACACATTGAACGTCACCCCTGTAGCAAAGCTTAGGCAAACCTAACAATAAACGTCTTGACTCATAACTTGGTATATTAATACCCCAGATATTGATCTTATAACATACAAAGCGAGTAAATGCTCTTTGCACTGACTCTAGCCTATTAATATGGCTTTTATAATAAGGAGACCAAATTACACATGCATACTCTAAAACAGGTCTAACAAAACTTGTAAATAAGAGTTTAAGTGTGCTTGTGTCCCTAAATTCTTTCGAATTTCTTTTAATAAAACCCATTAACTTAAAGGCTTTATGGCAAGTATATTCAATATGTCTGATAAATGCTAATTTGCTATCAAAAATTACTCCCAAATCAGTAATTTCATCGACTCGAAATAAACTGACATTATTAATTGAGTAATTGAAGAGAATGGGGTGAGCAGACCTAGAAAAAGACATAACTTTGCACTTAGCTGAATTTAAATTTATGTTGTTAGTGGAGCACCAAATTATTAGCTTATCAATATCATTTTGTAGTTGGACACAAGAGCTTATACCCGAAACTTTCAAGAATAATTTCAAATCATCCGCATATATAAGACAACGAGCAAGTGAAAAATTCAACGTTACATCGTTCACAAATAGAATAAAGAAAATTGGAGCACACTGTCTTCCTTGTGGAACACCCGAGGATGCATTTATCACTCTAGATAAAGTGTTTTCAATTTTTACTATTTGCTTACGATTCGACAAGTAAGATACTATCCACTTCAGAAAATTTGAGTGAAAACCTAAGGCACTTAGTTTCATTATTAAGGACTGAATGCAGACCCGATCAAAGGCTTTAGATGTGTGTGTAGATGTGTAGATACAGTCAACCTGACACCCTTCCTCAATGGAATTAATGGAAAAATTAGAAAATAATGACAGATTTGTTATTGTAGATTTTCCTTTTTGAAAACCATGCTGTTCTGCACAAACGAGCTCCTTGCATAAAAAGGTAATTTTTCCAGCTATAATGCTATCCAATAACTTTGGAATGATATTCATAAGAGCAACAGGTCTATAATTTTCAATCTTGTGTTTAGCACCACTTTTAAAAATGGGCTTAATAATTGAGGTTTTCCATGAGTCTGTAAATACTCCAGTATTTAAAGATAAATTGAACAAATAAGTTAGACCAGGGACTAGTGATTTCATGCATGATTTAATTAAAATGGCTGAAATAAGATCTGAGGTTATAATCTAGCCTCATTTCCATAATAGCTTTATTCAAGTCATCCTCCTCTAAGCATATTGAGCCTAGGTTTAGCTGGGAATAAATAGAATCCTGGAGAATAATGTTATTTATATCTGCATTATTGATATACACAGATTCGAAGTAGTCTGCAAACAGATTACAGGTACTTTGGATATTGTATGCTTTAATATCATCATATTCCATTACATTTGGAAAGGGTGATGACTTTTAATGTATGACCAAAATGCACGGCTGTTCTTTTTAATATTAGATTCCATTGGCCAAAATATTGATTGTAAAGAAATCTATTTAGAAAAGCAAATTCCTTACTTAATCCTTTGAACTTTTCAAAATAAACCCGATCACCAGACAACCTAAATTGTTTATGTGATTTATTTTTGGCGTTTTTTAAACGTAATAGCGACTTATGAAACCATGCTGGGTGTGTAGATTTATATCTTTCTTTTTTATTTAATTTTAATTTGATTTTTTTTTTACAGTTTTTGAATATTTCTTTTTTCTCTTTTGCAATTGTTATTTTACTTAAAAACTTTTTTTTCCATAATTATAGCTGAGACAACTTACATCTAGATGTGCAAAACCTAAAAAAAACGCGGTCCAACTAAAACGAGCTAATGGCCCTCTAATAGAAAGCTCTACACATTCTCTCTCTCTCTCTCTCTGTTGCTGTATTATGGCACATAAATTCTTCGCAATGATAGCTTTCCTTGGTTGAATAAAAAGTTACAGAGCTTACAGAAAGTGATCCGGCTTATGGAGATATTCTTATCTAGTTGTAAGTTGTCTCAGGTTATTATTAGTAGTTTAACATTCTAGATAAACTTTTTATCTTTACAATTGCAACATTTTAGTCTTTCCTGATGAAATATGTTAACAATATAATAATTTAACCGGTAGCTTTTATTTGTGACTTTACTCTGTAAGCTATCGCTGTAAAGTCATAACTAAATAAATCCCTTGTTCCTGTTCTATTTCATTTAACTGTCGGATAGAAATTCTTTTCTTCAAATTCATCCTATGGGGTAGATCAGTTACACGTTAAAGTATTTTTCTACCTTCTGGCGCTGGAATATTTACGAATTTTTCTTTGGCATCGCAAGCAAATGAGGATCGTGGTCCTTTGAGATCCAAGTTTCATCTTTAGTCTCTGTTTCTGTAGAATCGGGTTTATTTTCCCCTATCAGAATTTATTTTAAGTGAAAGTAGTATATTTCTTATAGAAAAGATAGAGCACTGTATGGATTTTAGCATGACACCCGCTAATTTGTGTATGTATATTAAACAAACCATTTCAAGGTCAAGCAATGAATTCTAAAGAATGTTAGTCCAGTTAATATTGCCCAGAATTTCAATGTATAGTGAAACATTAGTAAAGAAGAAAAGAAATCGAAACACAGAACAAGTAATATTATTTATTCTAGGCCGCGATAATGTTATGGTTTTGTTTTGAGTTTTGATGCTTTTGATTCATGAGCATGACCCATGGTCATGGCATGGGTATCTGAATCCGGTTTGTAGAATAAACTACTAGATCGCGTGTTGGAATAAAAGTCCTGTACTTCATTGTGACTTTTAGAAGAATTTAGGTATATATATTATATGTAGGTACATAAGTGCAAAAGTAAAAAAAATAATACATAAGGTACAAATCAGTGGTAATTCAGGTAAAAATTACAATCGTAAACAATCCCGTTCAAAGCTACTCTTTTTGTTTAATTATGTATTCTGAATCACTTTCGAGAGTCTTGATTTCTTTGTAAAATGATCTTGATGACAATTTAAATACGAATATGGATCATATTCCATGGTAAATCGGTAAAAATTTGCACTTACCCAACCCGACCATCACCACCAATTTCTTTCCTCTTTTTTTTTTTTTTTAGACTAGACTCGAACAAATCACATGCGATACGCATTTAATTTAATTTTAAATAATACAAATTTCATTCTTTAATCTTGAAATTAAATAATTTAAAATTTTTCCATAAAAAAAAATATTTTTTTTTTTTTAGAATAACCTCGTCCTACTGAAAGTTTACTCTAAATGATGCAATGCCTCCAGCAGCGCTAACAACCGAAATCCTTTTAATATCCGAGAAGGGGGATTTAGTTAGTGAAATGTGTTTGACAAAATCAACAGAAGAAAATTGTGTTAATCAGAGAAACAGTACAATAAAATCAAATAATAATGGATTACAAGTGAAAGATGTGAAAACAGAAAACAAGAATAGTGCTGGAGAGGAGGATACAGATTTTCAGGCTGAAATAAGGTGGCCAGATTTAATTGCTCAAACCTTTATACATGCAGGCTGTTTGTATGGTTTTTACTTGCTGTTTTTTGTGAAGCCACAATCATTCATTTGGTGTAAGTAAATTCTTGACATATGATATTAATAATTTTTTTCGGCTACTTTTATAATCGGTTTTATTACATATCTTATTATATATTGCCTGGCTTCCAGTGGTGGAGAGCGCTGCGAGACGGTCGCGAGGGCTTAAAAAAATCCCTTAAGTTACGTGATTTCTTAAAGGCTAATTTTTTGTGTGGCAGCAGAGAATTATGATTCACGATCAATGCTAAAAATGGCAGACAATTTGGCTGTCACGAAAGTGGTGGCAGACGGCAACAAATATGCGGAAAAATGTGTATAGCTTATACATAATACCACGATAACTAAAGAATGCTAACTTAGAATGCTGAAATTTTCCACACGGTCTTTTTTAGAAAAAAAAAAAAAAGTAAATTTAATTTCGAAAATGGGACCAATCTGGCAACTCTTCGTAACAGACGGAGTGCTGTCGACAAAAATATTTACGTCAGTTCATAAACAAAATTTTCCATCTTATCTTAACATCCATGATAACTTATTCGGAAGTCTGCCTGGCTTGTAGTGGTGGATGTCGATGCGACATGGCCGCGAAGGATTCAAAAACTCGGTGAACTTAAGTACTTGATTTCATAAAGGTTGATTTTTAGTGTGGCAGCAGAGAATTATATTTCATGATCAATTGTAAAAATGGCAGACAATTTGGTTGTTGGTCAGAAAGTGGTGGCAGACGGGAACAAAGACCTGGAAAATGTGTATAACTTATACATAACACCACGATAACTCGAGAACATTTTACTTGCAGTGCTGAAATTATGCACACGGGGTTTTTTAGAAAAAGAAAATTTGGTTTCAAAAATGGGATCAATCGGGCAACTCTTTCGTAGGATTGCCATATAAAAATGTCTAATTTTACTATGTCTGAGAACGCGTTAACGCAGGGAGCTTTAATTTGATAAGTGGTTTTTTCATAGCAATAACAAATATATGTTCAGAAATAGACTAAGTCAGGCAACCCGTTCTAGGTGCTGCCATATAAAAATTTCATTTTTCACTATAAATTTGAACACTACCTGAGATCGCATCAACGTACATCACTGAAATTTTTCACACAGCGTCTTTACAAAAATAGTAAAAACGAATTTAAAAATTAAATAAATCCGGCAACCTGCCTTCTTAATGTTGCCGTATAAAACTAAGAAAGGATTGCCGATTTGGTGGTCCACTTTTGAACTTGTATTTTCTATTTTTATGAAAACGCTGTGTGCTAGAATTCAGTGACGTACGTCGACGCGTTCTCAGGTATTGTTCAAATATATAGTGAAAAACCTAGAAATGGGTTTCCTGATTTAGTCTATTTTAGAGTATGTCTTTACTATTGCTATGAAAACACCACGTACCAAATGTCAGCTCTCTGCGTTCTGCGTTAACGCGTTCTCAGGCAGTGTTCAAGTATATAGTGAAAAATGAAATTTTTATATGGCAATCCTACAAAGGGTGTGCGCGATTGGTCCCATTCGTACCATTATCGTGCTATGACGTCCGTTGTACACATTTTTCCGCGCCTTTGTTGCCATCTGTCACCACTTTCCCACCTAATCTAATGTGTCTGGAATTTTTACCATTGATCATGAAATATAATTCTCTTGGTGTGGCAACCAAAAATAATCAGCCTTTATGAAATCACTTAAGTTAACCGTTTTTTTTAGGCCTTCGAGGCCATCTCTTAGAGCAGCCCTGAAACTCTGGAAGCCAGGCAGACTTCCGAATAAGTTATCAACGATGTTAAGAGAGTACGATAAGATCGACCATTTTGTTATGAAATTGTGTAAGTATTTTTGTCGCCAGCTCTTAGTCTATAACCCTACGAGTTACAAAAATTGCGTTTTTAACTATATATACATATTAGGGCACTGCCTAAGAGCGCGTAGACGTAGAGATCTCAAATTTAGTACGTGATGTTTTCATAGGAATAGATAATACTTTTCTTTAATGGCAATGCCCTTTGAAAGCTGTTTTACCATTTGGAATATACATAACGGTAGAAACTAATAAATTTCCCTCTGCTTATCTTGATAGCTCAGTTTTCGTCGTGCGGACTGTAAAGCATAAAGAAGTAAAATTAGCAGCAGTCCGACATATTAAAGTTTTGCTTTTCGTTAAACAGCCAGGCAAAATACTATCAAACTTTGTCGTTCCGTTCAGCAAAGGAAATTATGAATTCCTCTTTTCAATCTCGAACGATTGTTAATTTCAAAATCGTCATAATAAACAATGTACGGAATAAATAACTTTCCTTCAAAATTTTGGCATTTTAATTTCCAAACTGATCCCTAACAATATTTCGTATTATTATATCTGATCTCAATTCATCAGCTTTAGATATTCTATCGTCTGAAACATTGGAGAGCTCCAGAAATGCTTTCCCATTATCTTTAATAGCTAGTGTTAAACAGTCATCGATAATAAATTTACGTGGTTCGAAATATAAAACCAAAGATTTAAAATATATAGTTTAACATAGTTCGTCGGACGAGTATTGATTTGTTGTATACGCCAAATTGGAGGTTTTTGACCTAAAAGGAGATTTATAGATTTTTGATTGTATTCTTTCCGAATCTGTGATCGGTTTTTTCTTAACTCTGAAGGTTTCTGAGATAATCAGCAGCACTTTTGTCGCATATTCCTAAAAATCAGCACTTGTAAGTTTTTACGACAATATTTTCTTGTAAATTGCACAAAATTTATCCAATTTTATTATGTCGTACGTGCATAGAAAAGTAGCAAAAATCAATCAACATACGACAATACAATAAAAAATATTTTAGACTTGGTTTGTCGTACGTGCTTACAATTTGTCTTACAAGGAGAGGGTCCCTACTCGTCATCACCGATTTCGTCCAAATTCACAGTATATGTTGGGCCTGACTAGAAATGAAAGTGACGCAAATGGGAACTCTAGATAGTCAAGCGAAACTGAAATAATGCATAATGTAGGGGAGTCTGGGGTTAAAAGTAACACCTTTCAGAAAAACTTTGATAATTATCATCTTGTGGGTATATTCGCAACATTTATTTTCGCTACAATTATATATAATCTGTTACCTTTTATATACAAAGAAAAAAAACCAGAAGTCATTATCCCAATTAGTTTCGGAGTATTTTCCAAAATAAGATTGCGAGGTTTGCTAAATTATTTTCAATTCAAATTAATTAGCTGCATATACTGTAAAGCTTCCATCCCTTATCTCTCGGTAAAATTCCAACCGATTTTCAAAATTATTTTTGCTAAATTCATTGTGAGTCTTTTATGATTTTTTGAAACTAATACAATACTTGTACGGCAGTGGGTTACAGAGTAGTAACCCACCACCATATATTATTATATCTGTGTAGAATATTCGTACAAAATCTCATCAAAATCGAATGATAAGTTCAATATCAAAAGGTCATTCCTGTATACCAATGGTAAAAGTTTCTTATTTCCCGAATTCAGGTGTTCTGAGGGAGGTAAGGTAAATATTATCCGATTTGCAAAATTCCTTTTGCTAGTTTTTTTGTGATTCTTCTGATCTTTTTAGCATATTTTCCCTACCCGTCTGATTAAGTTGCGAAATTTAATTTTTGACGGCCAACATTTTGTCTGAAAAAATCATTTCGAAATGTTTTTCTACAACTTATCGATTAATCCAATACTTTTGTCTTTTAATGGATGCGCTTTTATTAAGAGATTATCTCTACAACATTTCAGGAAGATCGGATGTCATTTACCTATTTAAAAAAAAATAAAATTTATAAAAGTTTTGCATACCCACTTTTCGCCATCTACCGGCGATCTTTGCAAACGCACGGAAATGCCACTTACAGAATCGTCAATCTACATATCTCGTCTGTGGTTGGCATTTTAGCCGAATGAATTTGACGCTTTTGTTCAAATTCCATTGCAATTTAACCGCGACAAGTCCCGCGAAAATTTGCAAATTTGAGCATTTCCCCCGGCCGCTCTACATTATGCATTATTTTGGTTTCGCTTGGTTATCTGGAGCTTCTACTTGCGTCACTTTCATTTCTAGTCAAGCCTTACTTATACTGTGAATTTGGACCAAATCGACGATGACGAGTACGGACCCTCTCCTTGTTAGTAAACCAAAAAGTATAAAAACATTAGCGATGGTACATTATCCTGTAACTCTTAAATTCATTCAAAGTCAACCATCAGACTTTAAAAGGTACTGTAACAAATCTACCTTTTATGAAAATCAAATTTTTAAGATAAGAAAGATCTGATTTAATCTTCAATTTAAAACTATAATGGAAGAGATCTTGGATATAAAACCACATCTTTACTAAAAAAACAACAAAGAAAACTTTGGGAACAGCGAAAAATTTGATTATATAAAAATTAAAAATATAATTTAAAAATGAAAGTAAGTCTATTTGAAAAGAAAAAATTACCGATATTAACAGCTTATTAGCTTTATACCAGCAGTAGACAAAGAGTATTATAGAGCTCTTTTACAAATAAATAAAATACATCGCCTTGCTTAACTAATTTCAACAAATTTAATTTAATTTAATTTATGCCATACAAACTAGAGTTCAGTTTATTATTTTTCTTGTTTCATCCTCCATAAGGAATTTTTTTCGTTATGTTTTTATCATAAATCAATTTGTTTATTTGATTCTTATTAGTACTGTATCTGGTAATGATTATTACAAAGTACTAACAGTATTACAAAACAAATTAAAGTGATTCCACTTAAACAAAAATAATATAATAAGCTCTGATATGTTTTGACGAATTTTTATACCCTAGCAAGTGGTCAGCAACCTTTGTGGATTTATGAGCCATTTTTTTCCCGATGTGATAAATAATTTTTTTTAAAGAGCTAAATATAAGTACATACATCGGTAGTATGTATTACAAAAATTAATATAACCGTAATCTGCTGTGAAACATGTGAAATCAAAACATTCTATTGAACAACTCTTTTTATAACTTAATTTCATTAGGTTATACATATAGCTTTGCTTAAAATACAAATTAAATGTAAAAACTAATATAAACGCAAATATTTAATATTAGTGAGAATTTTTGGGATTGTGTACAGACACAAAGTTTTTCCAAATTTTATGAATATTCAGAAGTTTTTAATTTCATGCAACTTTCGAGGCTGTCGTCATTAAGCGAAGTTCTTAATTTATTTTTAATAATCGTCATATTTGAAAATAATTGTTCACAGTAGTAAGTAGATCCGAAAATTGTGAAGATGCCAAATGCATGTTTTCACTTGATTATAAAAATGAGGATAGACAGTTCCATGTTCAAATATAATGTCTTCCTCCTTCCTACATTTTGAAAGATCCGTCCGACAGCCAATTTTCATTTCTCTCTAGTAAAATTTTCTAGTTCTGACTGCAAATTTGTGAACTTTTCTGTCCAAATATATCTTTGTTTTTCAAATCTAACAACTGTAACTCAAATTGAGCTCTATCAGTAGATGGGAATGGAGTAAAATTCAACTCGCACACCTTCGCCACTAGTGGCTTAGAGTAGAGTTTCTGGCATTTTTACAATGGCGGTGACAAAAAAATTTACTGTTAATATTACAACCTGAATACGACGATACGATTAAGAAGATGGAACTGGGCTCTATTATTGAATCCGTTCGAGTCGAAACAAAAAGAGCTTAAAAAATCGCACTTGATTATAAATTTTTTTAGAAGGTACCTACCTAAGATTCTCGCGAATTCATTTTAGTCTCCTTGATTTCAGTTAATTTTTTCACACAAAATGTTAAATTAATTCGATTGGATTCTTTTATCGGATCATTTGAATTAGTTTGAACGAGAAAATTAATAGAAGTTAAAGATAACTGAAATTAATTTGTTTCAAATTAAGGAATTTTATTATTTTTTTAAGGTCCTTTTGATTCGAACAAATTGGAAGTGGTAATAAACAAATATTTCGCTGAAACTACCCGCATTGCATGATGGTTTTTTTCAGAAAATTTATAAGGCTCACTACTAAAAGGCGCTGATTTCCAAAGCTCACGATTGTTCTTCCAGTGTCCTGGTAACGCTTCTGTTTCTAATCACTTTGGTTTTGAGTGTGGAGAGTAAGGTTAGCTAAACTGGGTTTACAAGCATGCGATCTGCCGCGAATTTTGATGTGTGAGCAGGATTATTATATTTGTTTGGCAATTGCAATATTACAGTTCATTTTTCAGTATTAACTATTAAAATACTCAAGAGCCTCAGGTTGCCGACCATTCTAGCTAGATGATAAAATCATAGGTCATAATAAATCTGTCATTCCGTTTGTAACGTACAGAAATAATAGCAGAGCAAAATAGATTGGACACCCACCCATTCATAAAATTAAAATTTATTTTGATTTCTGCATGTTCGTCTGTCTGCCGATAACTGGTGGACGCGTCTACTAAGGGTGCTAAAATGTTGTATACAGGCTTTTTTTAAAAACAAATAAATTAAAGTTCGAAAATGAGACAAATCGGGCAATCCTTTCGTTGTATTGCCATACAAAACTTTGGGGTTTCATTATATATTTAGAGACTGCCTGAGAATGCGTCGACGTAGAGAATTGAAATTTTTTGCACAGAGTTTTCATAAAAATAGTAAATGAAATTTTAAAAATTAACTAAATTGGGCAACCCTTTATTGGTGTTGCCATACGGAATTTTTAATATTCACTTTATTTAACTTTTATGCTCATCCAGGGTATAACATTATTGGTCTTATACCAATTATAACTTTTTCTCTTGTTATAACTATATATTTGTGTTAAAAACTGAAGCTTTGTTGTAATCTCATGTTTTTTTTTGTTTTTTTTTTTCAAAAATAAGAGGCAATTTTCATAAAATTATTTAAATCTTTTGCGGTACGATACGAATATGCAATTTCAAACATTTATTCAATATTGGAGTAGCGTACGTGCTCTTATTTTGTCGTATATGTGTGTAGAGAAAAAATATCCTTTGATAAATTGGTGTATACGAAAAACTCATATTGAATTAAATTAATTGTAACTCCTAAACCACTTTAGTGGGAAACCTAATTCAAGCAGTGATCAATTTTTTGATCATCTTACCTCAAGGAATCGCATGGTATACTGGAAGGTATCTTGATCTGAATCACCCTGTACTTACACTATTTTCTTCAAATAAATGAACTTGTTTGCCGATATTTGCCATAATGAAATGTTTTAGTATTTAAACCTGTTAACAGCAATATTACACTTCGACCGTTTTCCCGAAACTAAAACACGGAATGAATGTTGTCAAAAATGAAGTCTGAATGAACAAGTTTGTTTCGTGATATCTAAAGATTAGTCAGTTGAATTTTAAAGTTAAATTAGATGATTTAAAAAACGGTTTATTTAAGTTAATAAATTATTTTTTGATTCTTAACCCATTCAGGCGAGATCCGCAATAAAAACAATATGTTTTGCTTAAAAGTTGTTCATTGATATATAAGAAATAAAACTGTCTGAATTTTTTTTTTTTGAAAACTCTACATTACTATTGTTATTTAATCTGCTCACGAGCACTCTAAATTATGCTTATAAGTATGTAAAAAATAAAAACGAACTTATGGAACTTCTAATAATATTTTCAGAACAATTCAACGCGATTAACAATAAAATATAATTAAAAAAAAAAAAAAAAAACAGAAAACTAATGAAAATTAACAAAACATACCATAACTAAAAATAACAAAGGTCTAGTATTTTATTCATCACGTGTTAACTAAAATTATATATAACTAAAGTATTTCAGTTGTGTTGAAATTGGTAGAAACAGTTACGGTCTTTTGTCATACATAAATGAACTTGACATTTTTCACAATACCAATTCGATCGAAACTTACAATCCTTCCATTTACATCTTGTACCCTACTTTTTTTTATCGTCCGAATTTCTTTCGATGGTCGCGTATCTGGTAACAACTGCGTATTCTTGAAAAGATATGCTTGCGCGACCCCGTTTGCGTGGCACTGATTGTTTAACATAAACTAAGGCCTCAGCTACCCGAGACCGGAATGCAAGTAAGTTCATAATATTCCTTGCTGGAATACCATTTTTTAGCAGTAAAATTTGTATTAAATTCAGCTTTTTACAAAACTAAAATCAATAAAATAACTTACAATTCTTAGCGTCCATTTTTCTTTTTATCTAATAAAGATCCTGTAATAACTGATCATTTGGTCCATAAGATCAACTCCTTCCATACATTCGTTATAATTTTTGACGATCTGTGGGCGATCGATTTCAAGGTAATTAGATGCTTTTTTGTCCCAACGGAGAGCTTTGTCTGGAACCCCCTTTGAAACATAATTTGATGATAGAAAAACGGGCTTGTTTTCGTACCATTTCACACAGAGAACATTTCCATCCCAGCTGACAACCTCATCTGAAAATCTGGGTTCCTTCTATTTTATGTCACTACCTTTGATAAGAGTTGGTTTCGCAAATCTGGCGACTCTTATGGTTCCAGCTGCATATATACCCTTTTGTTTTAATATTTCAAATAACTGATAAGTTGAAAAGTAATTATCAAAATATAATTTGTGTTCGGAGGAGTTGATTATCTCTGCCCGATGAAGTACGATTGTGGTTCCTAATCCAAAATCAAGTAACTTTTGCGTATCTAAATTTGTACGTTTTCTCTGATAGCAAATGAAGTTATACGCTAATCTACTCTTTCCATAAATAACAAAATTCTTAATGCCCCATGGGCATGGTTTCCCTTTGACATATTGTTTTATGTTCAGTTTTCTTCTATATGGTATCATCGGTACATCTATTGAAAGGTTTTCTTCTATATCAAGAGATAGACATCTTTTGCGCACGGCGTCTACCAGTGGACCAACGCGGACAATCCTTAGATATTATCAGTAAATAAGCCAATTCGAATCCAATTTTCCCAACACATTTTACTCGTAGAAATTTCAATTTCAATTTCAAAAATTTCGAATGCTATGTGAAGACCGAACACTTTTTTCATCTGATTGTTATCAGTAATTTTCCAATTCTGAACTTGATTTTGTAAAGCATAAATGTTTGTGAATTCAACTGTATTTTCAAACATTTCTAAAGGAATGTATTTATGAAAATATTCCAAAGGTATTGGGTTAAAATCTTCGTCAATAATGTGCTCTTTAGGTATGTAGCCAATGTCTAGTGGAGTAAATTGTCTGGTGGCATATTTCTCGTCTACATCAGACTGAAACTCATTAAAAATAATTTCAATGAATTTCTAAAATGCATTGAGAATTCAGAGAAATCGAACTTTTCGACCCAACGATCAGAAAGGTCTCATCAGTATGGTTATCACTAATCGCCTACCATAGAAGTTTGATGATAGGGTCACCCAATTGCCCATATAAATACTTTTTATCAAAAGCAAGTGTGAATTATATATGTAGTTGCAACAATTTCTCCTTGCAATTTTCAAATTGAGTGATTATTCCCCATAGTCGCCATACGGCACTTGGATAAACCAAGAAAAACTTATAGGTGGATTATTTCTCGTCTACAGCACACCGATTTTTTTTTTTTTTCATTTCAAAGCATTGGCTTAAGATTCAATGCAAGTTTCAGTAATGTTGTGGCTTGAAAAATCCTCTATATTTACCGTTTTATCCCAGGAGGCCGGAATGGACGAAATCATAGGTCTATCTCACTTGACCACTTCCACTAATTCGTTCTCGGCACTATTCTCTTACCTGCTATGGTATTACTTTTATACATCCTACTCTGGTTTTTTCTTTTCAAACATGTGAAAATATCTAAATGTTCGCAGTCGTCTAGTGAATCTTTTTCTATGTCGCTATCTTCAATATCAGATGAGTCCAGCAAGGCAAGCATTTCTTCTTCCATAAGTCTATTTGAATTTTCCATTTTCGTAGCAAATCAGAGTAAAAAGCATAGCAATTAAGGAGAAAAGTATTAATGTCCCGTTATAACGTACATTTCGCTTGAGGACTGTTGTACGGACGGTATAACGTACATTAAATGAAAGTACGTTTGGCTGCCAAAATAAAATACCCAAACCTTTAAAAATGAAGAGAAATGGTTATAAGAACCTTAAATTCAACAAAACTTACCAAATTTAATATGTGTAGTGTTACTCTCAATTTTTTTTTTTTTAAACTTTGCGCACTGAAACTAAAACCGACCAAAGGAGCTAAAATTTTTGATGGTTAATATTTAGTTGTATACATCACAAGAAGGTGTCGCTCTATTTTAGTTGAAGTATTACAAGAATTCGGTTTATAGGTTAGCTACAAATTGGTTTTTTGATTTTTTATAAATAGTTTCTAATTTTATAGAATACATTAAAGTGAATGTACGGTATACCGTACAAGGCGCTGAATGGGTTAAATAGTTCAAAACACTTAAGTTGCTAGGGGAATTAAATTTTTCCTGCTCCTTTCAAAAAATATTCAAATTTTGCAATAAAGTTATAGTTGTGTCTTCTACTCTTTGATTATCAATATTTAATGTGTTTTCATCCAGAAATAAAACACTTATAATGAAAAGGTTTTAATTTTACTTTAATGAATAATTACTTAGAAACGGCAACACTTAAAAGTGTACATCATCTAAATCAGATTAGATGCTGCATGTGATCATGACTTAAAGAACCATACATTGAATTAAATGAACAATATATATGAACCAACGAAAGGAAAAACATACTATACATATTCATGTTTTAATAAAAATGCTAAACTATATTTTTCTGTGTATGGGAGTGATGACTATTAAGATGTTATGAAAAAGCGGGTACAAAATATACAGGGTGGGCCAAAAGTCACCATGGGGTTTAAAAATAACTAACTTTTTCGTTTGTACATTGCTCCACACCCTGTTGACCGTTTCTCTTCATTCCTTTTTTACATGATAGCCAACTGTCTGTTCTTCATAGGTAAGCATGTTTCCCCACCCCACCTTACCCCTCCTTTTTTTCATCCTACCATATGTTACCAATTTAATTTTTAAACCCCATGGTGACTTTTGGCCCACCCTGTACAATGCAATGTAATCTTAAAATGTCTTCCAATGCTTGATAAATATTTGCTACTTCACATAATAAATATGGCATTTAGAGGAATTATGAATTATCCAATATGGTGTATGTATGACTTACGGTAAAGGTCCTTGAAGCAAGTTAAGGTTATAAATTTCTAGACCTTTTTGTAGCAGACATAAGACAGTGCGTCAAGACATTAAATGATTCCAAAGAGTTCAAGACTCAAAAAGATGTGAACGTCTAAAGGCAAATGCTGATTTCGTTTCAGATCACACAATGAAAATTTTCGAGCAGTATAACAATTTTGACGAATCACACTCAAAAGACTCAAAGGGTCAACATCAGAAACAAATTTTGTGAACGTAACAAACCTATGAATAGGTCAAACTAAAAGAAATTATTCTAAACTCGGGCTTATCCGGTAATTCACTGTTAACCTTCGGCATACAAGTGGAAGATAATTCCTCACCTATCCAATGTGGTGTGTGGAGTCAATCGGATCGGTCGTTGCCCTGTGTTGCAGTTTTGGTTTAATCGATTCCATTTAGTCTGTTTAATTTATATATAGTCCAAACAAGTGATAGTATTTTTCCAACAATATTAATTTTAATCAGAAAATCATAAATTCATAATTATTTAAAATCCGTCGCGACCGTTGCTTTAATTAATCAGAAAGAACTAATTATAATGGCCAAGTGAAGGGCTTTTTTAACTTATCATAAGCCTACTACGGGTGCTTCCAGCTTCGGTCATTGAACTGCACAGTCTGATTTTTTGAACGCAGCAATATAGGCATAACACTATTGCTGTTTTTTTTTTAACTCGATATGTCGTTGACCACTGCTGGTGGCGCCCAAATATCTGTGTTGCTGTGTGTCGGTTTTTTCTTCTGTTTTTTGTTTTGCTTTTGAGCATACAGAATTTTATTTTAGAATTCTGCAATATCCGCGGATTAAGAGCAAATCGGTGTTTTCGCTGTACCGACACCTTCACTCAAAAAATCTGGCAGTTCTTGCGCTAAGTGAAACCAAGGTCGTTTCTGATGCTGATATTAAGTAATCAGTATCACGTCCCTAGTTACAGCTTCGTGCCTCTTTTTTCTCAGCATAGAGGGATCGCAGTTTATATTCGGAATGATGTGGCCTTTATCATTCCTCAAGATTTTCCTTCTGCCAATCCAGAGTTTAATTATATCTGGATTAGGTTCAAACTTCACAAACACGTCATATACTTCTGTTTCCTTTATCGCAGCCCAAATATGTCTGATGACGATGCGGTATCCGTATTTGACAATATCTCTAACAATATTGATCATTTGCTTTCTGTCTCCCCCTCTTCCGAAATCGTCCTGGCAGGCGATTTTAATGTTCATAACATACCGTGGCTCAGACATTATTTTACTACAAATGCTGTGGGCCATTTCGTTGAACTTTTCTGTGCAACAACTAGTGTGGATGCATCAACGCGAGATCCTGATGCAGCTGGAGATAGAGCTAGCTTACTGGATTTGGTTCTAACATCTCATCCTGACAAATATTTCATTTCAGTCGGTTCTACTCTCGGTAATTCAAACCATTGCCTAATCAACGCTCAATTTACCACCTAAAACCTGTGCCACCCTACTTCTCCACCTACAAGTAGGCTTCTTTGGCACTATAAGAATGCTGATTGAGAAAGTCTCAATCAGTATCTTAGAGAAATTGATTGGTCAGTCTGTTTTGCTTCCAGGGATGTTGATGAATGCACATTAGAACTTAATAACATTCTAAATCTTGGCATGCATGAATACATTCCGTATACCTACAGCAGATATCAACAATATCAATATCGGTCTGGGTTTAACGATAAGTGCAACCAAGCCATAAAAGCGAAATAGTCTACCTTTAGCGCCTATCAACTGCATCCATGTCCAGAACTGAAACAAGTCTACACGGAACACCTGCACCTGCTGACCAGAGTGTTAGACAAAGAATCTTGACAAGTCACAAAGGCAGCAAAGGTTTCTGGTCTCTGAATAAAACCATCAGGAACAACTTCAGCAGTTCCTCTATACCTTCACTACTTAATAATGGCGAAGTGATTCTGGACTCCGTGGATAAGGCTAATATTTTGGATGCTAGATTCGCTTCAAATTCTTGTCTTCCACCCACTTCACAGACATCTGTTTGGCATATCTCGTGTGGATGTGTACAAGAGCCAATACACATTCGTACGAGAGATGTGTTCAAGGTGCTTAAGGGGATCCACGTCTCCAAAGCCCCAGGACCTGATGCGCCTCGTCCTTGGCTAAGCCTCTACGCAAACTATTCTACTTGTAATATTCGACAGGAAAACTTCCAACTGATTGGAAACTAGCTCACGTTCAACCTATTCCAAAGAAAGGAAGAGATAGCGATCCCTCAAATTATCGACCAATTGCGACCACTTCGATTCTTTCAAAGGTTTTGAATCTATCATTAACTACAAGTTTATGAAGTATCTAGAAACTTATCATCTCATGAACAATTTTCAATATGGATCCCAAGCTGGACGCTTATCTTAAAACTTGCTGGCCTTTCTTACGGAAGTTTAGAACCGCAGTCTTCTTAATTTTGGTGAGTCCAAAATCGTTACCCTGGATATTTTGAAGGCCCTTGATAGAGTCTGGCATCCAGCCTTTTACCCAAATATAAAGCACTTGGTCTCTCCCCTCCTCTTCTATTATGGATTAAAAGTTTCCTATTCAGTCTCAAAATACGTATTGTGTTAGATGGCGTTACATCTGAACCTCATCCCATAAATGCCGGTGTACCTCAGGGCTCTATTATCTCTCCATATTTCTTCTTAATTTTCATTAATGATTTGCTTTCTCTTACTTTCAATCCCAGCCATAGCTTCGCTGACGACAGTACCCTTGATTTCGCTTACTCCTTCTACACTCTTGCTGACTCCAGGAGAAATAACGCATGTGTCAAATGAGATTGCATGATTAGAACATTGAATAACGATTTCAATAATATCCTCGCCTGGTTAAACTGGGCAGATGCCATCTTCTCGAAATGTCTTGGATTTCTGAAAAGGTGTAAGAAATATTCCAGCCCGTCAAATCTAGCGCTTCTCTACAAGTCCTACATTAGACCTAGAACTGAATACAATTCCCATATATGGGCTGTGGCTGGTAGCTTCATTAGACATTGTCCAGAAGAGAACCTTCAAGTTCATTGGCGATGTGGCAATAACTTGTCATATCGATTCACTCGAGCATCGCCGCAATGTTGATGCATTCCGATCCTTTATCGCTACATGCATGGTCAATGTTCTGATGAAATATCTAGTCTAATCCCTTATAGAATGATTCCTATCCGCAATATCCTCATTTTATTGGTTATTTACCGTGTAAATTTTATTGAGATATCTCTATGACATCATACCTAAAATTCGATCCAACACGTACTGTCTGTAATCTATTCGAACTGGGATACTACCTTTTTTGCAGGTAGGGTTATGTCCGATCGGAAATGGGTTCACTCTTCACCTCAGCTCATATCCACCTACAATTCGAAGAAGAAAGAAGAAGAAATTTTTTTCTCTGGATCTTCTAGGGTGGTAACTCTGGTGTATGTGTCCCAAGTGCACGAAAAAGGGGTTTCCGGCGACAAAAATGTCCCGAGAAAGTTTCCTGAATCAGAAAAAATGTACACCACCCGATGATACTTGGCGAGACATTTAATTTGATATGCAACATGCCATATTGGAACCACCGCCCTCTCGGGGGACTTACCCGCACCCTAAAAGTATTCAGGGAAAAAATGAGTTCTACGAATTGTAGCTGGAAATGTGCTGAGGTGAACAGTTAAACCTGTTTTCCGATCGGACCTAACCGTACTGAGTTAAAGCCGATCTATGGTGCGAAGAAACTAGTACCTCAGTTCGAATAAAAAAGGAATTAGTACTTAATGAACTGCATGAAGTAAACGGAGGTGGAAAGCTATCTTTGTATTTCATAAAATCTCCCGGCTGGGATTTATTACCGAAGTTTCATATGCCATGAGGGTAACTAGTGACTTCAGTTTTAATCCAACCTTCAAAAAGAAAAAAAAAAGTTTGGTTCGCTTACCGAATTCTGCCAGCTCTGCAAATTGGGAGTACTGGGAAGGAATGTATAAAGAAAAAATAGAGAAATAAAAGCTTCACGAACTGAAAAATACAAAAAACTTTGCAATAGTATACCCACATATGTATGTACACGAAATAAGGAACAATTTGTTAGAAAAATTCACGCATTTGCCACTCGGTTTCTAGTGCTGGGCGACGGGTTGTAATTACTGTTTTTGAGACCCGCTGAATCATTCGTTACAATATTTTTCGGAGACGTTTTGACCATTATGTTTTGTTTTGTATAGTAGCTTGGTAATTCAGTAATTTGAATCTCTTTTGAGGGCGAGTATATGGCTTTCTGTGGGCCGTTTCCCAAGGTCTGTTCTTGTTCAAAATTCTGCGTCTAGCATCGTCACTAATTAAAAAAAATGGATTCTTCTTATTTCGTGCTAGAGGTTTAAATTATTTTCCTAGTTAGTTCTTGCCGACAAATCGTATTACTCTAGTGCAAGATTGGACAAGAGAGAGAGTTCAGTTTTTTGTTTGTTTTGTTTTTGTAAATCAAGCTTCCGAGAGACTAGCTAGCTTCAGAAAAGCTATCAAATCTCTTCTACGTAACACGTATATAAATATATGTAATGAATGTGAATGAATGGTACTCGGATGTAGTTTGCAACCCAAAACTATTCTTCGAAAGTTAAACTGCTCACTCGGGGGCTTACAACAGTATACCTAATAACAATTTCATTCTCCTTCAAATTAAAATTTGATTACGATGTCGATAATCCATGTGTGAGGAAGAACGAGGAAGACTTATATGCAGTTTTAACAACATTTACCAGTTATTGGCGATGACCAAATATAGATGACGAATGAAATCGCATTGATGACGCAATGACAATGGAAACAGTATTTGCATTAAGTTCTACACACATTCGGTTCTGGCCACTGGGGTACAAAAAAAACGGCACATCTTGAATTCCAGTATCGCTTTCTATCTAGCCTATGATACTTGGCAACTATGTATGTAGGTCTCGTAATATAATAATTGACTCTTAAAAAAAAACATCCAACAGCATCAAGAGTTTAAAAAAGAAATCACATACCCACATATGTTATAGGAAGCATTTACTCTCATTCTAGCTAAGGACAGAAATATATCACATAACACTGGGGTTTTCCACACTAATTCAATTTACCGTTTTCACTTGAAAATTCACAGCAATCAGAATTCTGCACGACATCAACATACTGTGTCTCAATCACAACCGACGCGTTACAAAAGTAGGTTTCTGCCTGTTCCCTTTTGCCCTATTCCTCGGCTGAGTTCAATATACGGTTTCCCTTTTAAACACATTTGCTCCAAAAACCTCGCCTGTGCTTTTCTAGTCTGTGCTGTTCTAGCTTTTGCTTTGTTGTGTTCAATATGCACCCAGCCTTAGTCGCTGTCTGCATAGTTTTAGGGCACTAGATGTTCACCCCATAAGAAAGTATGTATCTTAGTATGCCACGAAAGGTCGATGAGGTCGTTTTTAGATTTAGATCCCACTCCCCCCCCCTCCCCCGAAAAGCTTTTGACTTGATTCAAATGCCCATTTAGCTTTGTTGGGATGGTAATAATCAAAGGTGGAGATTACACCTAAGCTTATAAGGCAGGGGACGAGAGAGAGATCTTTTTTTTAAGGCAGGGGACGAGAGATCCCACGCACGTAGGCCAAAGCGGCCCATTGTGCTGTCCTGCTAGAAACAACCCATCGCCAAAACCTTCCAGTCCTCTTAATGAAGCGCATCCGGTTTTGGTGAGAAAGATTTTCAGTTCATCTACAGATAGGTGGCCAGACCCTAGCATATCCAACCTGGTCCGTGCGAAGACCGGACACGCACACATAAAGTGTTCGGTTGTTTCAGGCTCTGCTTTCAGGTAGTCCAGACAGTCAGGGCCGTCAACAACTCCCATCCTTGTTAGATGAGCGTAACGCGAGCTGTGACTGGTGATGATGTTAACCACAGTTTTACATTGTTTCCGTCCGAGCCCCATGAAAAAATCAGAGATATTCCTATTGTGCCCTACTAAGCTTGCTATCTATAATTACTCGTAAAAATATTTTGCTTCTTTTGAATATTATAGTGTACGTCCATTTAACCCAAGAGCTGGGACCTAGAGGCTCCTTTTCTTGGTAAAAGAGATAAACACCGTATTACCTGGGTTTATTGATAATCCCATATTCTGGTACCATCCAAGCATAATATTGGCGTTAAACCTACCGATAGGAGTCATTGGTATGCCTTGGCTGATATTAGTATGAAGAGATTTGACAACCTAAGGGTGTCCATGCTGAATGTCTGACAAAGTGCGCCTTATACGTTCCCAATTATGAATCATTCAATCTAAACTTGTAAAATATTATATATTTTTTCATTAGCTAAAATAAGTAAATATGATTAGAAGTAACATTATTCCATTTATTTATTTATTTATTTATTCATTCCGCCTACCGATTTACAAAATCTCACAGACCAACAATAGGAAAAATAGTTCTTAACAAAAAAAAACAAAAAAAAAAGAACAAAAACATGCACTAAGCTTAAAATATAACTATATACATAGTAAGGTTGAATTATAGATAAAAATAATAAGTAAATTAGGTAATCAAACAAAAGAAAATTACAGAGTGAAAACAACTATAAAATAATTGGCAATTCCGCGATAATCATAATAAAAATATACAATGAAACAAAACAGCTAAGAGAAAGAAGCGATGAAACAGCTCACAGATTTCTTAATTGAGCATCTATTTTCATTAAAGTCAATCATGCAACTACAAAGATTAAACTGTCGAACAGAACGAGCAATTGGACCATTAATGCAGTAATTTGATCTATGAAGCGATTCATGTAAAATGGAGAAGAACCTCAAATTTCTACAGGGAGTGTAAAAGTAAATATGCTCAAGCAGGGAAGGAGAGATTATTCTGTAATCTAGCAGATCCTTTATAAACATGACATTACGGGTCTTCCGTCTAATAGATAATTTTTGCAAGTCAATTAATTGGCATCTTGCTTTGTACGGAGGTAGATCCTCCCTCCAGCTTAGCTTCCTCAAAGCAACCCTAGTAAATCTCCTCTGCACAGTCTCCACTCTGTTACTGTGAACAGCATAGTAGGGATCCCAAAGAACAGAACAGTATTCAAGGATAGGTCTGACCAAGGAGATATATAGGACTTTAAGAGTATAGGGATCAGAAAATTCAGCAGCACGGCGCCTAACAAAGCCAAGACGAGAATTTGCCTTACTCACAATGAAATCGATGTGCTGGGAGAAAGTCATACGAGAATCTACTATAACACCGAGATCAGTAGCGAAATTACATTTAGAAACAGGAGAACCATTAATAAATAAGTCAAATAAAACTGGTAAATTCAGAGATAAACCATTTAGGTAGCACCAACGAGCGAATCTATCAACATCCTTTTTAAGGCTGGCAACATCGCAAGCATTATCAACATTGATAAATATTTTTAAATCATCGGCAAACCCAAGGCATGATGAAAAATTGAAAATATTAAAAACATCATTAATAAAATTTTTAAAAAGAATGGGGCCTAAATGGCTGCCCTGTGGAACGTCAGATGGAACGCGGATAAAACGAGATGTCACATCATTTATCACAACCATTTGCCTACGATCAAACAGATAAGCAGAACCCGTTATTGGAAAGTATTAGAAATGTTAAGGGCTGTGACGCGTGAAGTGGGATGTGTACTGAATTCAGTTTAAGATTTTTGTCGATATATTTTTGGAAAATTAGTAATTTTTTTTTCAATGTGCTTGGTTCAATAAAATACTAAAGCAATGTTACAATTTCCACCCCTGTAGAAGTTAGATACCATATTACATATTTTCACAGTGTTGTGTATAGTTGAAGTTGGTAGTTAGTCAATATTTTGATAGATGCTAAAACTATGAATTAGTAATAAGTTACGGCAATTACATTTGTTCAATCATCCTTTTGACTCGATCTAAGTCTACAACGACACATTATAATAATTAAATACTAAAGTTAGTCGCAGAAATTTTATTAAGAATAACAGAAAATGTCCACTCCTGTGGTGGAAGAGAAATAAACATCATTCAAACATCCTTCCGTTCTACTAATCGAATTTATTTGTGAATTGGATGAGCAAAGTGGAAGTTAAAAATCAGTGATGATGCTTAGGTTATTAGCAGACCTCCTTTTAATACTACTCTACACTCGATAGGATTACGGCCAGCACTATCAATAGCTGTGTTCTTTTGTATCTGCAGAACAGGGCAGAACAAAAGATACACACAAGAACTCCTCATAAATTTTCATAGAAAATTTATAAATGAAGCGAACAGTACAAATAGTTCGCTTCAATCGACAGAACAATTTGTATTCTCCAGTATATAAGAGTTCTAGAACAAGGTACACAAAAGAACACAGCCTATATCCACTATGACTATTATTCGGGCTGAACCTAGAGGAGTACATCGGCTATTCTAAAACCTTATCCTGGAAACCAAAATATATGAAGGAAACAAAGTCTAGCCGAGGGGTCACCCATTGAAGAATATAGGCAAATCTTACAGCGAACTCTGCCGACTGTGCAAAGGAAACCTCGAAGCATGTTATCTGTGTGTCGCTTGCAGCATTAAGGTTGCAGATCACAGGAGAAACACTTACCTCTCCAAATAAAGTTCACAATCAATCTAACCCCAAGGGCTATAATCGAGCTAAAAGATTCGATTTTGCCTAACCACTTTAGGGGAGAACACAATAGATCAACTCTGGTCGCCGTGTCCGCTGGTCCTGGTGGCCTAATCGCCCCTATTCAGAACCTAATCTGACCTGAATCTTGTTTTTTCTACGGAAATTTATTGAATATTGATCAGAAGTTATTTACCACAATTATCCAGTGTATTATGTAATAGCCATTCGTTAATCAGTAGTACTACGTTGGGCACAATTTATGTAAAATGTAATCAGTAAAAATAACATAAAAATCGTTATATGAAGTAATGAGGAGAAAATATTTTTGACAACAGATGTAGCTGCCTTCATAATTAACATATTTAAAATTAATAAGAAGATTGTTGTTTTTGTTTCCATTTTAAAACTCAATTTGAAAAGTTTGCTTTTAAATATTTAACTATACAAACAATTTTCCCTCTTACAACTAAATTCTTTTCTTTTCAGTTCTAGTCTTAATTTTAACTTCAGGATTTGGAATTACTGCCGGTGCACACCGGCTTTGGTCACATAAATCCTACAGAGCAAAACTACCTCTTCGTTTATTGCTTATATTCCTGTTTACTATAGCAGGTCAGGTATGTTTCAAAATAAATATTAAATTTAAAATTCCCATAGATAAAACTATTGTAATTATTTTTTTAAACTCGGTCTTTTAAAAACTTAATATTGGTAAGTAATATTTTATTGATTTGAAGAATTTACCGGTTGAATAGAAAAGTCTAAAGGAAAATAGATAGTTACTGAAATTTTTTATCAATCAAGCATTTTATAATAAAAATATTTTCCCTTTCAAGGTCAAAGATTTTAAGTTTAAAACTTTCAAATAAATCAAAACTATTTAATGTAGAACTTCTGAAATGTAATGAGTTCAAGTTATCGAATAAAAATAAATAATATCAATTTTAATTGTAAGGACTGCTGGGTTTTTAAATAAGAATTACAAATTACTGTATTTTCAACAAGAGGAAAACTTACATTTGGTGTAAGACCATTAATCTTATACCCTAGATGAAAATAAAAATTAAATAAAGTGAAAATCCAAAGTTTTCTATAGCAATAAATGGTTGCCCGAATTAGTCCATTTTTGAAGTTGTAAAGGGTTTTCCAATAAGAGGTGTTATTTTAATTAGCCCGCTATTTCGGTAGATGTCACTTTTGGAACTGTCATTTTTGACATTTGACAAGTAGAAACTACGCCATTAATAAAAATGGTACGATACACGATTCAATAACGCGTTGAAATTATTAAAATTCACTATAAAAATGGTGAAAATGTGGCAGAGACGGTTCGTAAAACTCGAACATTTTTGGGTCGTCGTGAAGCACCTTGTCGAACCGCAATACAGAAATTGGTAGAAAAATTCGAGCTGTCGGGACAAGTTAGTGATGTGATGAATAAAACCCGTGCACGTCGCTCAAGAACAGCCGAGAATATTGCTGCTGTAACCGAAAGTGGAAGAAAACCCAGGTTTGTTCATTCTTCGTCGTTCTTTGGAATTAGGCATTCCACAAACGTCATTACACCGTATTTTGCATAAAAATTTGGGTCTTAAGGATTATAAAGTTCAGTTAACACAAGAACTCAAGCCGGCCGATCATCAACAACGTCGAGTCTTTGCTGATTGGGTCCTTGAAATGCATGAAAATGATCCGGAATTCCATCGAAAACTCATCTTGAGTGATGAGGCCCATTTCCACCTCGATGGCTTCGTCAACAAGCAAAATGGTCGCATCTGGGGCTCGGAGAATAGAATAGAATAGAATAGAATAGAATAAGTTTATTCGTGGTAAAGTACTATAAGAATACAATTTTTTTTAGTACAAAAACAAAGCGGCAAAAAGAATAAATAAAAACAAGTAAATATTAATATAAAAGTACGAGAAATGAAATTAAAATATAAAAAAAACACAGTTTAAATAAATTAGAAATTAGAAATTCAAAAATTAAAATATAAATTCGAAAAAATATGTGCTACTATCAACGCAAAATAACATACTAAAATATTACCCTAAAACGTCAGATTATAAATACAAATTTGTAACAACTAATAACTAGAAAACACAGAGCCAAGACCACCTAAAACATACCCAAAAGTCTATCCCACGACGGTGCTGCAGCGCGTTATTCGCTCCATAAACCCTCGAGTCGAGCTCGTACGCTGAATTTCGGATGGTAAATTATTCCAAGCTCGAACAGCACGAACAAAGTAAGAATTTTCCATTACTGAATATTGAAAATTTGGTTTCAGCAAGTCAAACCGCCTTGAGGAGTTTAAAAATGCCAAATTATTAAACAAATAGTTTGGCTCTTTAGAGTAGATGAGCTTATGAAGAGATGCCAGAAGCCTACGTAAAAGATATATGTAGCTTTAAGGAGCAACCAAGTAGATGATTACGATGTTGCGAGATATGATCGAATCTCCTTAAGCAGAAGACGAATCTTGTGCAGTCGTTGAACGCCACATTTAGCTTAGTGGAACAGGATGAACACAAGTGAGGGTAAAGGAGACTGCCATAGGAAAAGTACGGGAGAATCAAAGATTTGATTAGCATCGAACGTGTGTTCGTAGACAAGGTTCCCGAAGACAACCACAGCCGACGAAGCCCACCATAAATCCTACCAGTCATATTTTTGACATGATCACAGCATTCCAGAATGCAATTGAGGAGGATTCCAAGATTTTTTACACGACTCGAAAATTGTAAAACTGTGTTATTTAAAAATACAGGTGGAAGATCAGATACCTCAACTACTCTGCGATAGAAAGCAATGCACTGCGACTTTCCAGCATTAAGCAATAAAAGATTGTTATCAGCCCAGTGTGCAATACTGCGCAAGTCAGAATTCAGTCTATCAATGCAATCCTCCGCCAGTCCTATTGGTCGACTGAGATACACCTGCACATCGAACCCAAGAGTTATTGTTGAAAAGCCTCTCTATCCTTATCGTGTGACTGTTTGGTACGGTTTATGGTCCCGCGGGGTCATTGGATCTTACTTTTTCGAAAATGAGGCTGGAGCAACAGTTACGGTGAATGGATTGCGCTATCGACAGATGATTAATGATTTTTTATGACCGGAATTGGATGGTATTGATCTGGACAACGTTTACTTTCAACAAGACGGCGCTACGTGCCATACAAGCAACGAAACCCTTGATCTTTTACGGGAAAAGTTTCTGGACCGTGTTATCTCTCGAAGAGGTGATGACAATTGGCCACCGAGATCTTGTGACTTAACACCCTGCGACTTCTTCCTTTGGGGCCACGTGAAAGAGAAGGTCTACGCCAACAGCCCAGCGTCGATTCAAGACTTCAAAGATGGAATTCGAGGACATAGGGCAGCCACTTTGCGATTTGGTTATGGAAAATTTCATGAAAAGGATATGGTCCTGTAGGCGTGGTCGTGGTGGTCATTTGGCTGATGTTATTTTTCATTATTAACGGCATACCTTCCTCTTTATAATGAAATAAAGATCCGATCATTTATCTCAAAAAATGGCATTTTTCTTTGAATATCAAAATAACACCTCTTATTGCAAAACCCTTTATTTGCAATTTTTATGAAAACGTAGTGTACAAAATTTGAGCTCTCCACTTCGACACGCTCTCAAGCAGTGTCCAAACACAACAATTTTTGTATGGCAACCCTACGAAGAAGTCACCCGATTTGTCCCATTTTCGAACTCGAATATCCTTTTTTTTTAAAGGCCGTGTGCAAAATCAAAATAACTTTTAGTATTATCCTTTACCATAGTTATTTTTTTGTATTACAAACGGAATGACAAACATAGTAGGTATATCCTATAGATTTTATCTAGGGTATAAAAACTGAAATACTTACACAATATTTATGTACATAACATAATCTATATACATGGTATAGGGAGTCTTTGCTCTATACACAAGATTCCTCGCTCAATGTGGAGCAAAAAATTGTATAGAAGGATGGTTAGGAAATGTATCCTACAAAGATGACTAATACCTGATGATGGTAGTAAATTGTCCAGACTTTCCAAGAAATATGCAATGATTTCTTCACTCCCTTCTTTTCGAAACAATGGATCGTCAAAGTAAAAACAAATTGGAAAAAAATTCCAAATGTTTATAAATTTTAACGATTTTTCCGTCAAAAATGCATATGGTGTATGAGCACCGTAAGATTTGGAGACTTCGGAATGTTACCTTTCATTTGATTTGATTTCTTTTTACCTACCCACATGCAACCGTTTCTGAGATAAACATATTTTTATGAGAATAATTTTATTAGTTTTGCTCTTACTATCAAGTAAACCTCATTTTGCACATACATAGTGTGTATAAAAAAGGCACATGGTGATTAGGACAAGAAGTATCCAAAATCACATCTTTATTTAAAAAGACCTGTCCTAACCATCCTGACCATTCGCCAAGCCGAAACTACAAACACGAAATTTGGAATACAGATTTCTTTTAGCATAAAGGGGTGAAAAAGAAGTTAAAGCTTGTATGAAAAAACAATTATTATTGCGCCTATTTACTTGACATATGTTTGACCTCTCCTTTTGCCCATAATTTCCGATATATTTTTCGACAGAATTTTGGATTAAGTTATTGGAAGAGTCTTGTTCGTTAATATTCCCAGTTTCTGCAACATTTGACGGAATTAAAAATTCTAGTTTTCCTGTCAATAATAGGTTTTTTTTTGCGAAGAAGATTTTTCGTCTAACAGACTGAAATTTATTGAAAATAATTTCAATAAATTTACAAAATGCATTTAAGTGCAAAAAAAAAGTGATTGAACTTTTCGATCCAGCGATCAGAGAGGTCTCATCGGTATGGTTATCTCCGATCGCCTACCATAGAAGTTCAATGATGGAGGTCACACCAATTGCCCATATAAATACTTTTTATAAAAAGTAAGTGTGAATTATATGGTGAAAAGATTTCTCATTGCACTTTTCAAATTGGGTGATTGTTTTGTTTTGTTTTTTAGTTAACCACTTGCTTCATTGTCCTTGCTTGGAGAATTGACTTACAATGGCCTTGATAATTTGAAACTAGAAAAACATAAAAATTGAGATTGTATTATTTTGGGTGTCTGGTAACAGGATGTAGTCTTTGAAGCTTATCTTTCCAATTCTATAGAGGAGATAATACGATTGTCTTAATCGTTAATGGAACTTGTAGGCAATATGGGAAATCTTCCGATCACTCTACATAGAAGAAGACCCACAGAAGAAATATGGATTGAAAATACTCGACGATATCATGAGCTATGGAATCTACCTCATTGCGTTTCTTCTATTAATGGCAAACATATTCAAGTGAAAAAAATTTCCTAACACAGGATTTAGAAATTCCAATTTTGAAGGCTTATTCTCAGTTTTGCTTATGTCTTGCGCTGATGCTGAAGAATTCTTTACTATAATTGTGGTCGGTGCTTTAGGACGAAACAGTAATGGGGCAGTATTTAGGAATTCTCAAGTAAAGTAAATTGTAGAAAAACAAAAGGATTAGAACTACTAGAAGCTTCAACCTCACCTTCTCTTTATATTATTACGCTGGAGATTACGACTTCCCATTATCACCATATTCGATGAGTCAATACCCTGAGAAGGTTTTAAATGGACAAATAAGAATATTGAATTATTGCCTGTCACGTGTGCGGAAATCAGTAGAATATGCATTTGGTATGCTGTCATTTAAGTTTCGCGTATTTGAGACTGCAATATGTTGCGATGACGGCTCAACCGGCCTATGTTTTACACAATTTCATTCGATTACGTGAAGGAGTATTCACACCGCCAAACAAAATTCCGTACCAGAGTGAAGCTAGGAGACTCAGGGATTTTATAGTGGACTATTTTGTAACTCCAGAAGGTGCAATACCAATTCAATGGAAATACGCTTAGTTACGAACATAACTTATCACATAACCTAACTAATTTTTCGACAATGATTTTTTTTTTTTTTACTAAATTAGAACTTGAATTAAAACATAAAAGTTTTCCCATTACCTGTATCAGAATTCAGACATCTCTTTTGCTACGTCACTCCAAGCTTTCCGAATATTTTCTCTTTTTCTATATTCCAATAAGTTAAAATTCCACAAAGAATTGTGTCTTTCAATTGCTTCTGAAAACATTATATGAAAAGCGGAGTCGGTGTTTTTGATTTTTGCAGTTTTTCGAAACTTTACGTTAGAAACGGAAAGTTGAAATAAATACTGAATTACGTGAAAAGTCTTCTAGCGAATTACGCCAAGAGGTATACTACCGTGCCGCTTGAAGATATTCTCTTTATAATATTTGTCTGTGATTCTTTCGTATGCCAGTACAGGTGATATTTCAATGAATTTGACTTAATATAATTTGAATCCAGTCTCTTTATGATAAAGACTCTTTGTGACATAAATCTTCTGGTGATATTTATAATCTCGATGTGCGACCGGCTTTAAAAATATATAAATTTCACGAACACTGTTGATAACCTCATAGTGTATCCATTTGAGTTCAAAAGTCTGCAGTTCCTCCTGAAGGTTTGCTTTGCAATAATAATTAAAAACTTTCAAAGGCAATCGTACAAAGTGACCGGAGTAAACCTAAAGGAGGATTGTTTCTCGGATGAGCAGCTCTACGTGGCCTGTTACAGTGTGAGTTTCGCTAGAAGTGTGGTGAACTTCGCACAGGAAGGCGTTACCGTGAACGTAGTCTGTAAAGAGGTCCTAGCCTAAATAAGTATTTTTTTTTATTTGTGAGAAAGAGCCTTTATAAAATTTAATACATTTTTTTTTTTTTTTTAAGTTGTTATCCTCACTAATTAAGACACAGTGGCAAGATTCTAACATTAATATCCAAATTACTATTTAGTCGCATTAGAGTTCCTATCGTCTAGAATGTGTAATACGAATTCCACGCGGACGGAGCTAGTTTAGAACAGTACTGTCGTTTGATAAATTTCAAGAGTAGTACGCTGCCAAAGCGGAGCACTTCCGATCATATTAAATTAAAATTTTATAATTTTTGTTAATGTTAACAATTTTTAAATGAAAATTTTTTAAATGTTTTTCGTTTTATTATATTATACACAGAGGCGTTGCAAGCTCTGAGTGCGCCCTGTATTAAAATTCCCTGGCGCCTCTTTTTGTAAAATAAACAAAAACAATCGCATAAATATACTTGAAAATTATAAAAGTAACAACACATATTAAGAGGTTACATGGGTTTTGAAGGCTAATAAAAGCATATTTTCTCATTTTTTTTTTATATATAAATTTATTTTATCTATTTTTTTTTCTTTTAATTACTTTATTCAAAATTTTAAGCATATAAAAGAGAAACATTTAATGAATGTGTTATAAAATTTGCATTCTAAAATTTCGAAAATTCAGCCGGTGGGACTGGTTTCCGGAATCCCCTAAAAAAAATTGTCCCCGTGGTGGTCAGGATAATATAAAAAGCCTTATCTCAAATTCAAGCAACAATTTTTTTCTATTAGTAGATAAGTATAGCTCGTGACTGAACGAAGGATTTTAAAAAAAATCTGAATTTCAATTTCTGACAGAGTTGTATGCAAGAAAGTACCATCATTCGAAAACCTTCGTTCAGCCACTAGTCAATCCTATTTTGAATAAGTGTGAAAAATTTCAATAAGGTTGGTGCATTCGTTTTTGAGAAATCGTGTCCACCGAGTTCAAAAATAGAGTTTTTAAGAAAACCCGATTAAAGTAGGAGTAAAACTTACATAGAATCGTCGATTCCATCTCCATAAAGCAAAGATCATGCTGCAGATGCAATATCCATGGCATATTAAAAAAATATATTTAAAATAGATGAGCCTTAGAAAGTGAGAGAATCGAGCGAGAGAGACAAACAAACAATAGTTAAAGCTGCCTCAATATACTTATGTCCAAAGCCCCTCTCTCCTAGGCTTTTACTCTGATTGACTTGAAACTTTGGGAAAATCTTTTAGACATATTGTACTATTCGATAAAAAAAATTAAAAAAATATGCTTTTTTTTAACCTTCGAAACCCATATAGCCCCTTAAAATCTAAACTTTAAAAAAATTCTTATTTTAATGTTGAAATACGTATTTTTCTCGAATATTTTAATCTCTTAAGCTCTTCTTTTCTATGAGATATTCAAGAATTCAGAGAAAGTTACTACAATCATTGATCTCTTTTTTTAACATATTTAAAAAAAAGGGGGTAATCAATTTGACTACTTTTTTTTATGAATTGTAACTCATGTCTCCGGTATTTCTTAACCAATTCAGATAACCTTTTTTTATTTATGTGAAAGTGATAAAAATGTGGTCAAGATCTGATGTTCTTTTTGACACGTTGTAGATATAATGTTTTTTTTTACAAACAGCACAACGAACGTCTACGAATATATAACCCATTTCGCTACACCCTTTGGGAAATTACATTTTTCTGTAAATAAATGACAAATTTTATACAATAAGAAAATCTTTGTTGGCATTACTAGTTTATACGCTGACCACTACATATTATTCCCATTATTACGAACAACCCGTTATTATTTATTAGTATGTTTATTTCATATAAAAACTAGTCGCTGTTATTACCAGAGTAAGATAGATTGATAGATTTTCGCATTATCGTCTGTCCGTCCGTCCGTCTTTTTGTCCGTCCTTCTGTCGGTCCATCCATCAGTCCTTACGGTAATTGCGTCTTCAAATTTTTCCACACAGCCTTTTTTAAAAACATTGTAAATCGAAATTGGGACAAATCGGGTAACCCTTTCTTCGTATTTCCATACGACCATTGTTGGTTTTCACTTATATTGTGAAAACGATCTGTTCTATACGTTTTTATTGTCCTGAAAAGATCTTCCTTAAGATTGGCTCATTTTTACTGTCCGACGAATCATTCTAGAAATAGATATGCGAAAAACTACTTTAACAATCAAACTTGCACCGGGACCATACGAAATTGTATCCCGGCATTCATCCAGATTATCATAAGCTGACCAATTCTACCTTTTTTTCTTGTTTTTATTATAATATATAAACGTTTTTGCTAAAACAATTTTTTTTATACGCTATATAATTTACAGTTTTTACGTTAAAGGTATTTCTGGTTTTAGGTTTAATCAGATTGACCTGAAAAAAGCCTCTTTCCGGTCTTGCGGAGAATATGGAAGGCAACTAGTAAATTTTTCTAAATTGGGACTTTCACGTTAAAAATTGAGTTCCAGTATTCTTCAAATAATAGTAACTTTGGTATAAATTTCTCTATTTGGATAAGATGCCATTCTTCGTCTAAGGGTATGTGCACAACGAGGCGAAGCGAGGCTATATCAAGACTTAAAGAAATAAAATGATTGTACGCTGTACCATTAGTATTAATAGTAACCCTGTGGCAACGCGCGATGTGGCGAGACACCTCGAGGTGAAGCGCGCTTATTTTAATAACTGACTTTTTTCTTTGATATTATTGAAGGGTTTTTTTACTCATTCTCATATACTAGAAGAATCTAGGAGGATCAGTGTGTAAATCTTCATTATATGTGAATGATGCAATTCTCGAAATTCTAATCGCTTGTTTTTGTGACCCCATATACAAGCGAAATTGCAGAAAGGACTGGACAAACAGAAAATGATTAATTTTATATCTTTAGAATGGAAATTTTGGCAGTTTTTTTAGCTTATATTGAAATCTTTTCTTAATATAATCCTATACTCATTCTCATATATTGGAAGAATCTATCAGGAACAGTCCGTAAATCTTCATATACAGGGTGTTTCCCCTTAGGAGGTCCATAGAGCGGGAGGTGATAGTACTCACCTAGACGAACCAAAAATTGTATGGCAGGGGGGGGCCAATATCAACCGTTTAGGAGTTACAGGGTGATTCATAAAAAAAGCTAGGTTTACACAAAACACCCCGTATCTTAAAAACTAGATGGCGTATGGTCACAGTTAAGAGCTTACTGTATGCAGAACTTCATGGCCTTTCCAACGACAGCTCAACCAGCCCCGTATCACTCTCCCCTCAGAAGTTATGAAGGTCTAAACTAAAAATTTCGGATTTTCTTTCCTTTTTTTTAATTTGACCTCTATTATTTTTGCAAAAAGTCGTTAAAATAACTTTTTTTTTATAAAAACTGTAAACTGTGGAGCCTCCTCTTTAATTTGACCTATTACACCCTATGTGTTAACTGTAGCCGTTAAACAGTTGTTTACTCATAACCTATTCAGGTCACACCGAATTTTGTAAAATGACGTGCTAAGGGAACAAATTATCGTTGAGAGAAGGTTTGAAAATAGGTTTTATAATAGGTTTAGAGCTAATAACTCTTAAAGGGCTGCAGATAGCACATTGGGTGTAATAGGTCATATTAAAGAGGAGAGTCTACAGCTTACAGTTTTTATAAAAAAAAGTTATGTTAACGACCTTTTTGCAAAAATAATAGAGGTCAAATTACAAAAAAAGGAAAGAAAATCCGAAATTTTTTAGACCTTCATAACTTCTGAGGGGAGAGGGGTACGGGGCTGGTTGAGCTGTCGTTGGAAAGGCCATGAAGTTCTGCATATAGTGAGCCCTTAACTGTGACCATACGCCCTGTAGTTTTTAAGATACAGGGTGTTTTGTGAGAACCTAGCTTTTTTATGAATCACCCTGTAACTCCTAAACGGTTGATATTACCCCCCCCCCTGCCATACAATTTTTGGTTCGTCTAGGTGAGTACTATCACTTCCCGCTCTATGGACCTCCTAAGGGGAAACACCCTGTAGATGATGAAATTATCGGTTGGCAAGTAAAACAGCGAAAATTACATTATGTGAAAAATGCAATATAGTTGCATTACTTAACAAACACAAAGTTTCTTCTTCAGAATCTGATTATATAATTTATACTCTCACTTCACGATTTACCAAGAAACTGAACGCCTTGTTGTGAACACTACACCTCACCTCGCTTAACAGCCTAGCCTCGCCTCGCATCGCTTTGTTATGCACGAACCCTAACGCATCGATATCTCTCCGATAAATAAGTGTTGAGAAAACTGCGATTAAATCTATTCAGTTTAAATTTAAACAACTTGAATAGATTTATGCAACTGAATTTAGTACTGTGTCCCCAAAGTGTATACAATGTAATATTTCTTTGCATTAGGTAATAATAGAAATCACGATATTGTTTTCATATTTCTTGTATCTCTTGTTCTGGAAGTAGTTTTTTATTAATTAATTCCTCCATTTTAGGACCTAAAGAAGTCAACATTCCATAAAAAATGTTCAACAGATTTGGATTTGAACGTGATCTTAAGGTTTTTTGAGAAAGGAGAAGAGCGATTAAAATTTTAAATTAAATTCCATATTTGCACAATTACATCACTGCAACGACAGCCAATATAAAAGCAAAATATTACACAAACCTTAGAATATAGAGAGTACAGGAAGTGTGATGAGCTTAATTTGGCATAGTCAAATTCTGGTTGTGTTAGTATCTGTTGCTCCTGTAGTGAAAGCTCAGTACAGCCGTGTAGTAGAATCAATATAGAGAGCGGAGCAACAAGATATTTGATTGAAAATACTGCAGTTGCTCCCACCGAAAATGCTCTTAGTCATGCTCTTAGTCGCTGCCACTGCGTCAAGATACCCAGGGAGTTTATCAGTTATCACAAACGTAAATAAATCTTCATTAAACAAATATTTCATCGTTTTTCTTATTAATTTCAAATTAATTTAATATAAAAATGTGTGGAAAGTTTTCAAATTGTTGCAAATTAGGAAACTTCGCTTGACAGCCAAAAATACATTTGTCTCTTTTTCCAATATAATTCTAACCTACTTCACGATACCCTGAAAAAAATTCACACTCACATACGAATTTTACTGGCATCAACACTTCCTGCTGTCTCTATATTCTAAGGCACAAGCCAATGCAATGAAACGAATGAAAATGACACAAAAATGGCATTGCACATTTGAAATTAAGTTATTCTCCTTCTTTTCAATAGGAGATTTATTCTGATCTGATTGAACTTGGTATATTTCAACGTAGTACCACTACCAAACCATCATTTCAATCTGACTCGTTAATAGATTTTAACCATATATGTACATACATAGCTACTCAACTCAGTCCTCCCTCCTAAGTAAATAAACTTGGTTTCCTATCAAATTGAGGTGTTTTAAAAATTAAATTGCCTAGCTAATACTAAAAACAGAGTACTTTTTATAAAAGAATAGCACCGCAGTACGCTATTCGATTTTGGAGTACAAATACTCCGAATGGAGTACAAACGACAGAACATACTAGAAAATTTAGTACGGGAGAAGTCGGTAGTGTGGCATATCTTCTCTGATTGCCTACCACCGAAACTAAATTATTCCAGGATATTTCACAACTCATATAGACACGTATTTAGTATCCATATACGAATTATATGATAGCATATTTTATATTCGTTACTTATTCCCACCTTATTGCTACCAAAAACCAGGACCTCTGAAAAAAAGCACAATTTAAGCGCTTTCCTTGACACTGATATTCACTGATCTATTGAGAAAAATAAGAAAAGGCGCAAGTAAGTAACTCAAGAGTTTCTTTCTAGAGCCTTCACTTGGAAGCTCTATAGAAGATTATTTGATGAGCTCCAGCAGAAGTGCAACAAAGTGTGATGTCATCTAATTTTTCACGAATCTAAACTGTGAATTTTTCCAATATTATGTGCAGTAACGGATTTTTCATTTTCAATGTGAAGTTCAGAGTAATTAGAATTGATCTGCTGAAGTTCTTATTTAATCAAATTAGTAAGATTTAATACTACAAATAATAATGAGCAAGCGCAAGCACCTTACTAATGTTATCAGGAAGTCATCATCTTATGAGGTTAAGAGGAAGAAGCACTGCGATGATTATTCAAAAAGCTCATTAGAGCTTTTGAAAGACACCGTCAAAATCTTCTTTGCCCATCAGTTAACATACCTCCTCGAGTGCTTCTTATGAAGAACAGTGAAGTGCTTGTCTCTGCCCTTCAGGACGTTTGTTAGACCTCTCCTTTTGGGTTGGAGGAAATATCCGTTTTTTTATATATGCATGTTGTTGGAAGTAATTTTACAAGATTAATTTCTAAGCTTATTTGTTTATGTTTTAAATTTGATTAGTGATAAAATCCGGAAACTCAACATAAACTATCGTCAGTGTTTCTCCACAATAACAAGCAGTTTCTCACTGCCCACTTACATAATGTAATTAATTTAATTTACTCACAAGAAACAACCTCGTGCTCTACAACTTGCAATTGCGCTAAAGCTAATTTAAACAGCGGAGCGGATTCTTTTACCATAGGCTTTTGCTTTGGACTCTAGACTTTTGATTTTTGTTTAATCGGTGTGCGATAGATTCTATAAAATTGCATTGGAAAAACATGCTTAAGCGATCTGAAAACAAACCTATTTTTGCTTTAAGCAAGCTTTGCTTAGTTGAATATAATACGACTGACCTAAGACAGAAATTCTTTTGAAATTGCTTGAAACTGAAAAACATTTCGTAAGAAAGAAATTCATCTGAAAATAATTTCCAAGATGATTCACAAATGCTATAAAACTTGTCTAGCTTGTTTCTATTGACGACTTCTTTCCGACTACTGGTACGAAAAAAATTATTTTTTTTTTTGCATTTAATGCATTTAAAAAAAAACAAAAAGCTGGAAAATTATTTTCAAGTTAATTTTAATTTCAAATCTTGGAATAATGTCCATAGGTGACGTGACGTATAATAGTATCAAATCCAGCCTACTCCGTATTGCGGCATTTTGAGTAAATTGAAGAAATAATATACCCAGAAAACAAATAACTATTAGGCCGCATATTACGGAGTAGGTATGCTGACTTTTCAAGGCAAAAAAGTGGAAAAGGCCGAATTTGCAACAAACTGACACAAAACGCTGTTTCTGCACAGATTTTTACATTAGCTCCGGATGTTTCCGTTTTACATCAACGTCCGTAATTCCTGTGATCGAATAGAGATGAGGGAAGTGCTCTCGATTTTACTCTTCGCCTAAATTATCCTTGAAAAAAACCTTTTATATCCTAGATGAAATCTACAGGGTATATTAAGTTTATCGTTCTGTGTGTAACGCACAGAAATTATGCTATTTTGATTTTTGCATGTCGGTCTGTCCGTTCGTCCTCACGATAACTCGAGAACACGTTCAGCTGAAATTTTGCACACAGGCTTTAAGGCTAGGTCATTGTACTAAATTGGACAGCTCGGTGCATAATTCGCAAGATGGGATGGGGCGTTTTTGAATAATTTGCAAATTAATTAATTTTTGCAGTTAATAAGCAGAAAATAACGTTTTATGATTTTTAAAATTCTGCTTATATCTACGACAATTTGACGCAATAGATTGCTTTACCTGCATTTTACCCGTTAAGAAAGCAATCTATTGCATCAAATTTTCATAAAAATAAGTAGAATTTTAAAAATCGGAAAACTTTATTTTTTGCTTATTAATTTCAAAAAGCTTATGGTAAAAATTTATTTAATTTAGTTCAAACTTGTGGCAGCCCCGTGAAGAAAAGTAAGTTTAAGTTCGAAAATGTGACAAATCGGGTAACTCCTTCATAGGGTTGCCATTCAAAAATTTCGTCTTTTACTAAATATTTGGACACTACCCGCGAACGCCTCAACTTTGAGAGCTGAAATTTTGTACATAGTGTTGTCACAAAAATAAAGGGTTTTCCAATAAGAGGTGTTATTTTAATTAGCCCGCTATTTCGGTAAATGTCACTTTTGGTGCTGTCATTTTTTGACATTTGACAAGTAGAAACTACGCCATTAATAAAAATGGAACGATACATGATTCAACAACGCATTGAAATTATTAAAATTCACTATAAAAATGGTGAAAATGTGACAGAGACGGTTCGTAAAACTCGAACATTTTTGGGTCGTCGTGAAGCACCTTGTCGGACCGCAATACAGAAATTGGCAGAAAAATTCGAGCTGTCGGGACAAGTTAGTGATATGAAGAATAAAACCCGTGCACGTCGCTCAAGAACAGCCGAGAATATTGCTGCTGTAGCCGAAAGTGTTGCAGAAAACCCAGGTTTGTCCATTCCTCGTCGTTCCTTGGAATTAGGCATTCCACAAACGTCATTACACCGTATTTTGCATAAAGATTTGGGTCTTAAGGCTTATAAAGTTCAGTTAACACAAGAACTCAAGCCGGCCGATCATCAACAACGTCGAGTCTTTGCTGATTGGGTCCTTGAAATGCATGAAAATGATCCGGAATTCCATCGAAAACTCATCTTAAGTGATGAGGCCCATTTCCACCTCGATGGCTTCGTCAACAAGCAAAATTGTCGCATCTGGGGCTCGGAAAACCCAAGAGTTATTGTTGAAAAGCCTCTCTATCCTCAACGTGTGACTGTTTGGTGCGGTTTATGGTCCCGCGGGGTCATTGGACCTTACTTTTTCGAAAATGAGGCTGGAGCAACAGTTACGGTGAATGGATTGCGCTATCGACAGATGATTAATGATTTTTGATTGCCGGAATTGGATGGTATTGATCTGGACAACGTTTACTTTCAACAAGACGGCGCTACGTGCCATACAAGCAACGAAACCATTGATCTTTTACGGGAAAAGTTTCCGGACCGTGTTATCTCTCGAAGAGGTGATCACAATTGGCCACCGAGATCTTGTGACTTAACACCTTGCGACTTCTTCCTTTGGGGCCACGTGAAATAGAAGGTTTGCGCCAACAGGCCAGCGTCGATTCAAGACCTCAAAGATGGAATTCGTGAGGCTATCGAGGACATAGGGCAGCCACTTTGCGATTTGGTTATGGAAAATTTCATGAAAAGGATATGCTCCTGTAGGCGTGGTCGTGGTGGTCATTTGGCTGATGTTATTTTCCATTATTAACTGCATACCTTCCTCTTTATAATGAAATAAAGATCCGATCATTTATCTGAAAAAATGACACATTTTTCTTTGAATATCAAAATAACACCTCTTATTGGAAAACCCTTTAGTAAATATAATTTCAAAAATGGACTAAATCGGACAAGCCCTTCTTGGTGTTGCTATATAAAAATTTGATATTCTGAGTTCTTCAAAATATGAAATCTTATAAAATTGGTTATAATAATTTTTTTGTCCGACCGACCGTTATAGAAATATATGCGAAAAACCAAATCAAAAATCGAACTTGCACAGATGGGTGACCATTCGAAATGACATACGAGTATTCATCTAGGGTAGTGCTGATATTCAGCCGGTTCGGCCGAAGCGGTTATTAAAAAAATCAGAGTTTTGCGAACCGGTTTTTAAACAACTCAAATTACTAAAATCAAACTTTTATAGTGTTATGAAATATATATATTTCTAAGAAGTTTATAATAAGGAGCGTGAGGGACATTAATAAAATAACATTTTATTGTATATTTCCGTTTGCCAGATGAATTGTTAAAGTTTTCAAAATAAAAGCTTATCGAGCTATGTAAATAAATAAAGCTCTGGAGCCGGAAAAAAAACTATAACTAATCTTACGATACCCTAGACTAGATGAATGCCCGTATGTATTTTGGTAAGTTTCTGTGCAAGTTTGATTATTAACTGGTTTTTGCATCTATTTCTAGAACAGCTGGTCAGACAACAAATATGATTACAACCAATTTCATTTGAATTTATATTCTAAAAAACTTTTCAGTACAATAAAAACGTCAAGGAATGATCGTTTTAAGAGTATACGTACAAAACCTCAATTTTTGTATGACAACTCCATTTCTGAAATTATATTTACAATTTTTGTGAAAACTCCTTGTACAAAATTTCTCTAAGTATACGCCTTCTCGAGTTATCGTGAGGACGGACTGACGGACGGACGAACAGTCGGACGGACGCATGGACGGACATTCAAAAATCAAAATAACTTTGAATTTTAAGCATGGTTGTCCAATCCATTATACACTACCATCATTATTTCGATGTGTTACAAACGAACTGACAAAATTGGTATAGGTACCCTAAAGATTTCATTTAGGATATAAATATAAAAGAAAATTAAAAATATTAAAACAAACTAAAAGAAGAATTTACAAACGTAAGAGAGAGTCCCATTCCAAGAACGGGGAACTTTAGCTAATTTTAAATATAATAAAGTATTTCGTGGGGTAAAAATAGCATTCAAATTTACAAAAATCAAAAAACTTCGTGTAGAATCCATTTTTAACTTGACGTCATAACCTTAGTAATAAAGACGCCATCATAGCATTGCTAGATCTGGAATTTTATTTTTTGTTGTATACTAGGCTTTGTGACAGTGCCCAACCGGCCTTTTAGGGCAGCATTAAAGTATTTTTTGGAAGGCGTTTGGACGTTTTCCCGGCATTCATTGACATGCTCGTTCATCAGACATGACTTCTCCATGGTTTTTTATGTGAAACTTGAGAAAAAAATTATCGCACATAAATCGTAAAATAAAGTAATAGTAATAGAATTTCATATTCTGACAAACTTTTCGGTACTGTAAAAACGTCTAGGACTGATGTTTTTTCAGAGTATACGTAAAAAAACCAAAAATTTTATATCGCAACACCAAGAAAAGGTTGCCCGATTTAGTCCATTTTCGAAATTTTATTTATTATTGCTATGGAAATACCATATACCAAATTACAGCTCTTTACGTCGACGAGTTCTCAGGCTATTACTATTAATTTATTTCACGTGTTTTTTTAACAAGCTCATGCGAGCAGCTGATGCATAATTCACCATACGCGATGCAGCTGAAGATTTTTTTTTCAACTCACTATGATTGTCAACTGATTATAAAACCAAGTTTCTGCCGGCATACTTCTACCTAAAAAAGTCTTTTTTTACCACTTTCGTAGCCACCCACACCCAAACCCACTAAGAGCAGCTGATGGTCGCTTCACTGATTAGACTGCTTCATTTTCTATTTATGGGTCAACTTCTGTTGATAGGGGTGTGAGAATTATCTTAATTTCAAGTTTTACTTTCGTTTTAATATTCATATTAAACAAATTACAGATGCATTCGAAATTAACTGAAAACCACTGAACTGAAACTAGACTACGGTAGATTTTGTATAGAACTTATTATTTGTAGTTCAGCTGAAAAAAGTAGTTAAACCAAAAAGGGACTACTATAGAAAAGTGATCCCATAATAATGTCAAATAATTTAAGCAATTTTAATAGTGTCTTCTGCACTAACTTATTTTCCTTCTAATAACTTTCTTTGTTGTATTTCATATATTGAATGATGCCTAATAAAGAATAAAGCAGCTCTCACCACATTATTCGATTTATGTGCGGTCATTTTTTTCTCAAGTTTCATATAAAAAACCATGGAGAAGTCATGTCTGATGAACGAGCATGTCAATTAATGCCGGGAAAACGTCCAAACGTCTTGCAAAAAATACTTTAATGCTGCCCTAAAAGGCCGGTTGGGCACTGTCACAAAGCCTAGTATATAACAAAAAATAAAATCCCAGATCTGGCAATGCTATGATGGCGTCTTTATTACTAAGGTTATGACTTCAAGTTAAAATGGATTCTAGTAGTGATTTTTCGATTTTTGTAAATTCGAATGCTATTTTTACCCCACTAAATACTTTATTATATTTAAAACTAGCTAAAGTTGACCGTTCTTGGAATGGGATTCTCTCTTAAGTTTGTAAATTCTTCTTTTAGTTTATTTTTATATTTTTAATTTTCTTTTATATCTATATCCTAAATGAAATCTTTAGGGTACCTATACCAAGTTTTTCATTTCGTTTGTAGAAATAATGATAGTAGAGCAAAATGGATTGGACACCCATGCATAAATTAAAAGTTATTTTGATTTTTGAATGTCCGTCTGTCCGTCCGTCTGTCCTTCCGTCTGTCCGTCCGTCTGTCCGTCCGTCTGTCCGTCCGTCTGTCCGTCCGTCTGTCCGTCCGTCCCTTCTTTAATCAAATTTCAATGCCTTGTTTTTCAAAGCATGATCTAATTTTAGGGATTTATAATTTACGCCCTCAGTCTGATACTGAACAAATGTTCATGTATCGCGACTTCAATAACGTCAGCTCTCAGAGTTTGCTCGATGAAGCGAAGGGCATGAACTGGAATTTGGTTTTCTCATTGGCATCTGTTTATGATAAACTCCTGCATCTAACGAGGTTAATATCGTATCTTCATGATAAATATGTACCATTAAAAAGACGGCGTATTCTAAACCCCCAATGTCCTTGGTTTACTTATAGAATTAGAGAACTCATTTTACGGCGTGATATCGCATATCGTAGATGGAAGCGTTTCCGTACTCCTCATGGTTGGGAGAATTTTCGGATCCTACGTAATATGGTAAATATAGAAATAACTCGGTCAAAGCTTCAATATCATAATTCTAAATTTAACACTTCTTTGCCTAAAAAACAATTGTGGCGGAATCTTTCGGAAATTGGGGTTGGTAAGTCAAAAAATAACATTATAGAAGCTGATGCGAATGACTTAAATCGTGTTTTTACGTCCGATAGTGGGATTCCCAATGAAGGTTCAAATTTTAATATTCTAAGTGACCATACCATTTTTGATGGGTTCTCCTTTACTTCTGCTACTGAAATTGAAGTGTTTTCTGCAGTAATGTCCATCGGATCTAATGCTGTTGGCCTTGATGGTTTGCATCCCAGAATTATGAAACTGCTACTGCCAATATTACTTCCCTGTCTTACATATGTCTTTAATACTATTATTATGAGATCAATTTTTCCAGTGTCATGGAAGTTTTCGAAAGTTTTACCCATTCATAAACAACTCTTGGTGTGGCAGAATATCGCCCAATATCTATTCTTCCATTTTGTGCTAAAGCTTTTGAAAAAATTTTGCATAAGCAAATTACTAATTATTTAGGGAATAATAATCTGTTATCAAAGTTACAGTCAGGTTTCAGATCTAAGCGTAGCTGCATTACCGCACTATTGAAAATAACAGACGACATTAGAATCTCTATAGATAATGACAATTTAACGGTATTAACCCTTTGGACTTTTCAAAGGCTTTCGATCGAGTCAACCACGCCTTATTAATCCAAAAACTTCGTTCATTTTTTTCATTTTCTAGCTCTGCATGTAAATTGATCTGGTCATATTTGAATGGTCGCTTTCAGAGGGTTGTTTGTAATCAAACTACATCTGATTTCCTTCCTGTACACAATGGAGTTCCACAAGGATCCATTCTTGGACCATTACTTTTTGCCATATTCATAAATGATCTTCCATTAGTTCTGCGAAATTGTAACTATCATCTGTATGCAGACGATGTCCAACTTTATATTTCTAGACCCCTCGGAAGATGCTGTGTGCCATATGAATGAAGATCTTGGTCTCTTATCTAAATGGGCTCAAGCTAATGGCCTCCTTTTAAACGCACCCAAGAGTAATGCTATTATTATCTATAGAACTGAATTAGATACGTCCTCTTTTCCAAACGTGATGCTTGATCATATCGTCAAACCTTTTAAAGATTCTATAAAAAACCTGGGCTTGATATTTAATACGACTTTAACACACCCCTGCAAACTCGTATCATGCTTGTAAAAACACTTATTATTCCTTTGTTATTGTACGGTTGCGAAGTATTTTGTAAATTAGACTCTGCTTCATCACGTAAACTCAATGTTGCTTTCAATTCTGCAGTATGTGTTTTCTTTGCGAAGATATGATCATATTACAGTGTATTCAAAATCGATTTTTGGATGTACTTTTGACAATTATATTAAATTTCGTATATTAATTTTTTTAAGGAACCTTATGATAAGTAAGGAACCATACTACTTGTACTGTAAACTCATATTCTCCCAATCTAGCAGAACATGTTCATTAATCATGCCACGATTTATTTTTCTCCCGAGTGAGCGCCAATTTTTCGTCTAGTCCATTAGACTCTGGAATTCTCTTCCATCTGAGCTCAGAAGGATTATCAGCAATCGCAACTTTCGTATAAATTTGTTAGTGAATTTTTCATAGTCAATGTATATGTAATTAATTTTGTACCCTATTTTTTTTTTTTTTTTTTTTTTTTTTTTACTTTTTCGTAATTTATAATAGTATTGGACTTATTTGCTTTATTTTATTAATCAATTTTCTTAATTTCTTAATTATAATTTTTGTTACTATTATTTTAGTTTTATAATTTTTTTTTTTGCCTATTTATTTATCTCTAATTTTTCCTCTTTTTTTTCTATACTTTGTTCACCTACACCTTAATATAAGATTTATCTTACAAGTGTAGAGTTTATGAATAAATGCAATTTGAATTTGAATTTGAATCTGTCCGTCCGTCCATCTATCCGTCCATCTGTCTGTCCGTCCGTCTGTCTGTCTGTCCGTCCGTCTGTCTGTCTGTCCCTCCGTCTGTCTGTCCGTCCGTTCGTCCGTCTCTCCGTCCCTCCGTCTATCCGTCCCTTCGTCTATCCGTCCGTCCCTCCGTATATCCGTCCGTCCGTCTGTCCGTATATTTAAAGAGCTGAAATTTTGAACATGGGCTTTTAAAAGTAAAATCTGCTAACTCCTTCGTAGGGTTGCTGTTCAAAAATTTCAATTTTCACTACATATTTGGATACTGCCTGAGACACACGACCACGTAGAGTGTTGAAATTTTGTACATAGTGTTTTAATAAAAATAGTAAATAAAATTTCACAAATGGACTAAATAGGTCAACCGTTTCTTGGTATTGCCATATGTAGGGTTTTTACGTATCCTGTGAAAACGATCAGTCCCAAACGGTTTTAATGTACTGAAAAGTTCTTTAGAATATGAAATCCTACAAAATTGATTATATGCATTTTTGCTAGTCGACGAACGGTTCTAGAGATATTATATAAAAACCACTTCAGAAATCAAACTTGCGCAGATGGGTGACCTTACCAAATTACAAACGAGCATTCATCTAGTGTAGAATAAGAATTGGTCATACCGGAGAGGGTCCCTACTCATCATCACCGATTTCGTCCAAAATCACTGCATATGTTGGGCTTGACTAGAAATGAAAGTGATACAAGTGAGTTGCAAAATCCTTTTGCTTGTTTTTTGTGATTTTTTTCTGATTTTTTGAATATATTTTCCCTCCCCTTTCGAAGGCCAAAATTCTGTCTGAAAAATTCATTCCGAAATGTTTTTCTACAACTTATCGATTAATCCATTTTTTTTTTTTTTTTTTTTTATGAATGCGTTTTACTAAGAGATTATCTGTACAAAATTTCAAAAAATTAAATCTATAAAAATTTTGCATACTCACTTTTCGCCATCTACCGGCGATTTTTGAAAACGCACGGAAATGCCACTTACAGAATAAAAAATCGACATATATTCTCTATGCTTGGCATTTTACCTGAATGAATTTGGCACTTTCGTTCAAGTTCTGTTGCAATTTAATCGCGACAACTCCCGCGAAAATTTGTAAATTTTAGTATTTTCCAAAGGTAAGCTTACAAAACCTCGGGCCCTACATTATGTATTATTTCGGTTTCAGTTGGCCATCTGGAGCTCCCACTTGCGTCACTTTCATTTCTAGTAAAGCCCTACTTATACTGTTAATTTGGAAGAAATTGATGATGATAAGGACCCTCTCTCTCCCTTTTAGACCAATTCAAGCTTTTTTACTTGTTTTATTTAATTTTAATTTTTCAATATTTTCATTTACTGTGATTCGAACTCGTTGCAAATAGTCTAGGCCTTTTACAAGATTTTAAAGCTTTTTATCATTAAAAAAATACGAAATAAACTTATAAAAGATCTGATGTTAATGATAGATATTTAGAAGAACTGCCACTGTTTTGATAAGGTTTACAAGGTCGAGCAGTGACAGTAAACAAAGCACACAGAATAATTCGGAGGTGCATAAGAGCACTGGGGCTAATGAAAGAAAATAAGGGAACTTAAGAATGTTGGTAACATAATCCAATCAGATAAACATTACTATTGTTAGTTGAGAATAAATGTGTTCCTTTGCCAAGAGATATGTTGATTCAAGCTATTATAGACAACATGAAAAAAATGTAAACGTAATTATTTGGTATCAATTATGACATTTTATGTATTGAATCCTACTATATGGAAAGGAAATGTTTAACTTTCGCCTTGTCTAGAAGGCGAGAAGGAATTAGAGATCTTATCCATCTTTGAAAATGATTTTCGACAGTTGGTTGATTACCAAACCCACATATTCCTGAAATAATTCAAGGAGCTAGGATGTCTCAAAAGTTGTTTCAGTTAGTTTGGCCGAAGTTGAACGAGCATTCAGTGTGATTAACTGAAAAAAGAAATTCCCTGTAGATTGAAAATATTTCACATTTCATTTTATGACAACAAATATGCTTGGAAAACCTTTAACAGATTGGGATGGAACACGATTTGTAAAGTCGTGGTTACAACGTGGCCAACCTAATAATAAGTAGAAGAGCGAAATTTGATAAAACTTATTTTGAAAACCAATAAAATATATGGTGCCGATTGTAATACTAGTAATCTAAATCTTATCCTGAAAATTCTTGTTCTTAAATACAAATATCCCAATGAGCTCACTCATTGAATTTTGTTAGTTTTGTAAGCCTTTTGATGTATTTTTGTTAAAGGTTTACTTTTTTAATAACACTCTATACATATATCCAACGTTATAACATATTTATTTTTCGCGGACGGGAATCGAACCTACACTTGTTACAATCGGTAAATGATGAAGAACAGAAGAATTTTAAGAAGTTCTATTTTTAACGATTCTAAATCAAATCATAAATACAAGAGGAAAAAAAACCAGCCTCGTTCGGGATTTGAAACCGGAACCGCGACTGCTCTTACCACTCAGCTAACGAGACAGATGATTTGCCCTCTTGCATTTATTAATTTGTAACTAGCCTACTAAGCCTCGTTTGCTTTCAGCTGGCATTAACCAGTAACGATGAAAACGCACAAATAAATTGTAAATTCAATTTTTATTTATTTTTCCCGGAGGGGGATTCGGCTAGTTACAAATTAATAAATGCAAGAGGAAAAATCATCTGTCTCGTTAACTCAATGGCAAGAGCAGTCGCCCGGCAAGCAGAAGGTTCCGGTTTCAAATCCCGGACGAGGCGGTTGTTTTTTCCTCTTGTATTTATGATTTGGTTTAGAATCGTTAAAAATAAAAGTTCTAAAAGTCTTCTGTTCTCCGTTATAACGTAGCTTTTTAAGGTTGAAGTTTTTTCAATATAAATATTCTTGTATTGAATTGTAATTTATTTTGTTTAATGCTCGAATAAGTATTTTATGCCCTAGACACACAGCGCTCTTAATGAAGAAATAACTAACCACTCATTAGTCTATAATGATTCATTATAAACTGCAGACACACAGCCATTTCTTTAATTAAATTACTTACGACATTAAAGAAGCGATATGGATGGAATCAACGCGATATTAATTTTAATTTTTATTTATTTTTATTTGATTTCATTTAACGATTGAGAAATGGAAAAAGCATTTTATTAAAATATATTTTGACATAATTACTTTGTGATTGGCATTTCTTCTTCTTATTTTTAAAATCAGCAGATGCACAGCGGAGCTCCATACTTAAATTATATGCTAAATCTAGCACATTTTTCCTTATTATAGCTATAATGAAGGAAGAAAACACTTCATTAGTGTACTTCATTATCATCTGCTTTTCGAGCCATAATGACGTATACCATGGGTGGCCAAACTTTTGAAGTGCGGGGTCTACATTATAATTCAGAATATCGTAGCGGTCTACCGTCAGCAACGGTTTTAAATAAAACGCAAAAAGTTTTCCTAAAAAAATCTGTACATGCTTCCGAATAGTCCAAATTTGAAAAATACTTTGATATGTCGGACCAACTATAATTTCTTCCTCTGTCAATGTTAATGCCTTCATTAAAAGGGAACACTATGAAACTGATGACTTCGAGCCGAGCTCCAAAAACTTCTTTCGAACTTCTCGTGTAAATTCTCCAACTGCTCGACGAAAATTTAGAATTCCCGAGGCAGGGAAATGCCGGCGATTTACAAAAGAATTTCCTTTTTATTTTTACGATACCAGTGTCGCTGTTTTTAATTTTGTGCCTGGCTTCGTAAAAACCGATTGCTGTGTGCAGATAAGCCAGTTTTGAACTCATGTTCTTTTATTTTTTAGATTTTATTTCCAACCGGAAAGTGTATGTAGTTTTAAAATGCTTTTTTTTTGTGTAGTACTACACCTCCCGAGTTACAAATAGAACAAACACATTTATCCTTGAACATAAAAGTAAATAACTCCTCTGATAATGGTAACCTTTTTCCGCACTCGACAAACTTGCCCGCTCATTTTAGTCGCTATTATTATCACCACGTAACAAAACCATCGTCAAAGCTAAATACTCGTACTAGCTGAGTACACTAACTGAGAACACAAAGGCGCATTCTTTATTAATACAGGAGATAAAGAGAGAGAGATATCGAGAGAAATGAAGAGCGTGTGATGGGTAAGTGAGGCGAAGACTTGGCACCATGTTGGCGAGGGGTGGGTTATCCGTTACTCAGGCCACGTGAGGCGTCGCAATTATCTGAAAATGCAATTTATTGTAACATTTTTTCAATTGATTTTACTCTCGCGGGCTACTAAAAACGTCTACGCGATCGACCGGTAGACCGCGGTCGACGTCTTGGCCACCCCTGACGTATACTATGTAACACACGGCATTTTAATGAATAGTTAGTACTAAAGATTCATTACATCGTGCTGTGTGTCTAAGGTATTACATACCTACCCTAGTATAATGAAATAACTGGATAAGCGAACCGGTTGTTAAAAAAATTGAATATCAGCACTGATCTAGGGTATCATTAGAATTGGTCTTGTCCAATTTTAGCTGTTTTACTTGTTTTTTATGATGAACAGATTTATTTTTCGTCTGAGCGCGGTAACCAGGAGACGAACGCCGTGAATCAGTGTCATTGAAGTTCAATAAACCATACTTTCAAAAAAAAAACTCGATACTATTCAGAATAAATTCCCTGTGTCTGGCCTTTAAAATGGTTTTATGGAAATTTCCTCTAGAAGTGGTCATTTCTTCAAGTCAGATAGAAATAATTCTGAATAGTATCGAGTATTAAAAGTGTGCTTCAAAATGGTTGAATACACACACTCAGCCAGAGAGGGGGCGGAAGAATGAAACATATGTATAAAGAATTATATAGAATTTTTAGAAAACATTATTATTTTAGACAGAAAAAACTTTATTCGCGCGTTGATTTTGAAAAATAAAGCTATTTTAAATTTGAAAAATATCATCAAGGGTCTTCTAGGCATCACAAATTGATTCCTGTAAAGGGTGCGCTAAAGACTTTGATTGATATCGGCGAAGAATGTATTTCTTTAAAATCTCTTCAATTTGTTCCGTAATGTTTCACTTAAAGAGACTCAACATTTTCCAGCTTTTCTGGCTTAATTCGAATGCTAAACAAAATTTTCTTTGTGGGCGAAACTGTGTTACTTTCATGTTTGGATTCGTCACTTGCACCCCAACACGGCAATCTGACTTTTATTGTGTCTCCCCTTACCTAAAATTCCTCTGTTTCTTGTTCGCATTCAAATAAATCGTTGGCTTTTACTAAACTGAAAGTGCTGCTGGCCTGGAGGCTTCAATATACGACTCAATTCCATTTTTCAATGCAGAACATACCAATCTTGATGTGCAAGTTGAATTACTTACCATATTCCTGGAAGATGTTTAAATATTCTTCGGGTATCATTATGTCCTCCTTCCTTTTAACTTTCTTTTAAATCTGTTCAAATACCCTGTCGAGTGGTATATAAAGGCTTTCACAGAACAACGCGAAACCGCGAGAGCGAATTTTTGCGGGAAATAATGAACCAATGACATCCAACGAAGCAAGAACGAATTTGTTCCGTCTCCCGTCGTTCATATAAAAACTTTTTGATGATATTCATATTTCTTTCTTGTGAGAACTAAGCGAATGATGGGAAAAACGGTACATGCTGCGAACCAAAAATAAAACGTTCCAATCCCGCGTTTGATACCTAGAAATTACGCTTCAGTGCAAGTGGCTCCATATCCTGCCATAGTTTCGAGTCCTGCAAAAATTTCGCTCCCGTTCTCGCTCCCTCGGTCCCGGGTTGGTATGTGAAGGCCTTACGTGTGACGAGATACCGGGAAAATTGATTCTATCCTTGAAATGGTTTTAGATGCTTCAAAAGATACACAATATCTGCAAATATCGATGATCGTGATATTTTTATTCTCGGCTGCACACCTATCGCAAATTAATCTCAGAATTCTAGTAGACACAGATATTTCCATATTTTTAAGGCGATGAAGTACTGCTGAGCTGTATTGATTTCTGGTCCAGACGTATAAGAATACTTTATCTTTTGTTAATGATGATTTGGACGAGCTTTGCACAACACGGAAGAGAAGTGGATATTGTTGTTGGCTATAGTATGCCGCCTGATCCTAAACTTTCGGGAGGATCATATTTTTTTGACAATTAAATGTCTTACTTTGAATGTATTCATTTTCTTCTCTGGTTAAACTAAAGAAAGCAGATGCACGTTTCTTATGGACCCGTTACAAATTTTGTAGTTAATTTACTTTTGTTTTAACCAATGTTAACGTGCTTATATCCTCTGAACCTACAAACACCTTAGGAAAGTCTGAAAATGATATTTTAAATAAAAATTATTGATCTGAACACACAAAAAAAAATAAAAAAAAAATTTAAAAATAATATTTAATAACGTTCTAATAAAGCAGTTAATAAAAACACAATTCTTAATCGTCTCAAACTCGATTTCTTTTATTTTTCCTACCACTTGTTTTTTTTCTTTTCTTTATTGTTTATGTATGATTTATATTTATCCATCACACTATCGTCTGATCGCACTAGAGGGATGACCTGCAAGAGAAAGTATGGGATTGAGTATAACGATACTCAGTAGGTTTGCCTATGCTACACATTCAAGCTACTACTTTCGGTCTTGGATCAAAAGTCGAACGGACCTTTACGATTGATCCACCATTCATTCATAATAACGGCATAATTCAACGTTATTGTACAAATAGGACAGATCTTTTACAAGAATGAGTACGGATCAGGTTCCTTAGACAATAGCGGCATGATTCAATGCTATCATCTAATTAAGTTCATATCCTGTGAGATCGAGTATGGACCAGGATCTATTAGCAATATTAACGATTGAGTACGGACTAGGATCACTCAACAAACCGGCATAAGTCAGCGCTATGTAGTATGAGAGATCGAGTACGGACCAAGATCCGAGGATTAATAAGCAAACAAAGGGGAGTGCTTTAATTATTCCGTATAACCCCGTGAATAATCAAAAGCACTCCCATTTTACTCCATTCCCGAGTTTATTGATCTGTCGCCTCACCGTTGCTGTCCAAATCTAACCCTCAGCAGCAGTTTTCTTTTTATCTCTACTCCCTCCTTGGGCCGTACACTCTGTACTTTTTAGAATACATAGTATTTTGTGAAGTTTTCTTAATCACACCCTGTAACTCTGAAACGGTTGCGATGATCCCCCCCCCCCCCTCCGGGCCAGTGCCATACAATTTTTTGTTTGAGTATGTGACTAATATCACCTCCTGTCCAATGGACCACAATGGCCGAAACACCCTGTATTAATAGTACTACATGTATACATTTTTTTGGAAGAATGTTCACGTTTCCGCCGCTTTAATTCGTTACACAGCAGTCTTACAAAAACGTGTTTATACAAAAAATTTAGGGAATGTTGTCTTGTTCAAATTTGTATTTATACATTTTTGTCGTAGGATCAACCGTTGAGGAATTATTTTGAAAACAAAAACAATTTGTTGTATATTTAATCCAAGATGGCGAACCGCGCGCGGATCCCCCCCCCCCCCATGGGTGAAAACTTTGATTTTTTATCGGGGCCCGGAACTAAATAACATTTATAGAAATCACAACTACCTCACCTTTTGTTGGGCAAAAACCCCTACTGACTGGACTATAAGTAGGAGTTGTCCCATTGTTGAACGCAGAAAACTTTTTATCAGTTTTAGTTTTGCAAATATACAAAGAAAAATTCATTTGAAAAGCTTATAACGAGAATATTTTGTATTTGCACCCTAATAATATCGGACACAGATTTACTATCAACAAGCATTCGAGAGAACACAAAAAACTCATGAATAAATGCCTTTTTCAGTTCTTATGGAATATAACTCAATTCAAGCCTTTGCTTCATCCACTAATTTTACCCCGAACAAAAATCTGTCAAGAAGAAAATTAAACTTTCATGCAATATTCTGTAAGCTGGTCGCTGGTTATTTGGCAACTGTTGACAAACCAAAAAGGGTTTAGCAGGAACTTCGTTCGTTAGTAAACAAAAAAACAAGTTTGTTCATAAACTAATGTGGTCCAGTAATGCAATATTATGCAAAAGTGTCTAGGGCCTACGAGGACATTGTTGATGTCAATATTACAACGTCCGTTTTTAGAGTGTTGTTCATAGTTACGGAAAGGTGGCACTAGAGTTCATCATGAATTTTAGAGTTCACTAAAATGATCCTTAATATCCGGCCTTCTCTTTTCACTGATTCCAAGAATTAATTTTTCTCTGCACTTGTGTTTGCTGCGAAACTTCTCTCAGCATTGATATTCTAATGGTGATGCAGCTATTTATCGCTTATTAATAGCGATTTCGATAGAACTGCAGTAGAAAGCTAGTGTTGCACTTTTGTAGCAGTGCAGCACTAAAAATATCCGATAAAAGTGGTCCCTTTTTTAACAGAAATCAAACAAGAGTTTTGCATTGAACTTTTCCTATTTTGATTTTATTTTGTGTTACCAACACATATTAAAGTTAAATTGTAATAAAAGTACAAAGAATCCCAGCAAACATTACAATACGATATCGAATCTAACACGATTTGTTAAAATGAAGTAAGACTTCGATCTCGAAGTCGTTTTCGATTCGATATCGACCCGAAAAAAAACGGAATGTTAAATCGAATCGTAGAAACGATTCGATTCAGAGTCGTTTTATCGAAATTATCTCGAATGTATTTGTATCTTGAATGTATTTTGGTTGCCTAATATACTCGAGTTTTCATTGAAAAAATGAATCGATATCGAAACCTCTGAAAAAAAGTACCACTATCGTCGAGAGTCGGTCAGAAATGAAGAAAATTTTCTGAAATGCGTATGAATTTCGAAACGGAATACATTCTCAGAACTTACAGTTTCTCTACTTGACTCTTCAGAGTAGGTATATTTAGTTAAAATAGAAAAATTATCGAAAAATCAGATCAGCCAAATTATTTTAAGTCAAACTCGAAGTATTCTCAAATGATGGATTTTATTTACTTCCCCCTGCAAACAATTTGAAACGAAACCGATGCGAAAGCAAATCGAAAAAGCCAAATATTATTTCGAGATGAAATCCGATAGCAAATCGTGTTCAGTACAGAAAATGATGAAAAAGGAACGCTATATCGAATGGGTTTGACGATTCGATAGTGAGTTATTCTCTCGAATCAATTTCGAATCAATCTAGAAGATCTTGCATGTGTTAGTCTACGCTTTGATTTTTTCTGATATATCGAGTCGTTTTTAATCGCATGGGTAAAACTGAAATAACACGATTTTCAGTCGTTTTAGAATAAAACGGGAAAAACGGAAATAACTGTAATTATAATTAATAAAAAGAAATTATTGAATATATCTTTAATTTAAGAGAAAATATATTAATTAAATGGAAAATATAATACAAAATTAAGGTAAAATAAAAAAAAAATCATAATTCATTGGATTTTTTGTGAGTTTTTCTCCATCTGAAAGAGAAATGACATTGGTTTAAAAAATTAAATATTTGCCTTTTTACTTATAGAAACTTTTATTTTAACTTATTACAACTCTTCTTTTACACTTACCTTTAATTTTTAAAACACTTTTTAACTTTTTATAACTTTTCTGCACCAATTAAAAAAAATTTTTACTGCAACACGCTTGAAAATGCACTAGTCAAAAGCAAAACATATCACAGAAAGAAATTTAATCGGCGGTGATTTGTGGACACGATACCAAGAAAAATGAAGAACCCAATGCAAGAAAAAACGATATTCTCGCGAAAATCTCGAAATGAGAGAGGAAAAAATAGTTAGTCATCAACACAATACGAAGAAAAACAAAAAACCCAGGCCAAGATGCGAGAAAGAACGACATTTTCGAGAAGATCTCGAAGAAATTTCGAAACCACAAATGGAAAAACAGTATGCCATAAACACAATACGGTGAAAATAAAGAGCTCTAGCCAAGATTCGAGAAAATATGCGATTATAAAAAAGGTCCCAACGGATTCTCGAAACGAGAAATATAAAAAACAATTTATTCGCTTTTTCTAAGAGAAGTTATGAATTCTCGAAATGAAGTCGTTTCGATAAAGCGACTCCTCGAGAAATTGTTTGCAGAGCACAACTATTTCTTTCCTACTCTTTACTTCTTCGAGAAATTGTTTGCTTGGATATGGCAGAAATAAGTTCGAAGGGTTTCGGTACTCCGTTGCGAGAAAGAGTGTATCACTGCTGGAAAAAGTGTAACATAATTTGGTCCCATCGAAATCGCACATGTCGAGAAACATTGCTGGTCCCAAATAAATAGTTTCCACTTCATTCTTTTGCCAACATCGAAATCTTTTAAAACCTTAAAATTGCTCATCTTCCATAAAATCTATACTTACCAAAATTTCTTGCTGTTAGTGGTAGGGGGGGGGGGGGTGTGTGGAGGCGGCTATTGAAGGGGTGGGTTAGATAATTGATGAATAAACAATTTAAGAAGAGGTTAGGTAAGGTATGGTCTAGTTAATGAAGGGTGCTGAGACTCCTGTATCCTTGAATGACAGATTAACTTACCCACGGATCTACCGAAGCTACAAAAAGTTCTAATATAACTAATTTCAAATTGTATTTCACGTGAATGAGTCAAATTAGTTAAAATCCTATTTTCAACATAGTAAATGACAATTATGACTGCTTCTACGTTCAAACTCCCCAAAAGTAGCACTGCAAAAATAATACTTAATTCATTTAAATGATAACAAAATATTTTGATAAGTCTATAATTCCTTGAAAATCTAAAATCTAAAATTAATAATTTATTGTCATAGTTCGTAAGTGATAGGATGAAATATTTCTGACGATAAGATTCTTTATTTTAGTTAAAAAATTATAATAAATTAATTGAAATTTTAAATTTAGAGAGACGCTTACACTTGGGCTCTTGATCACAGGGTACACCATAAGTATTCTGAAACTGATGCAGATCCTCACAATGCAAAGCGTGGATTTTTTTTCGCACACGTCGGATGGCTCTTTTTGACACCACATCCAAAAGTTGTTGAGAAGCGTAATGTTATTGATATGTCCGACTTGGAGGAAGACAGCGTAGTTATGTGGCAAAAAAAGATATATATTCCACTCTTTGCCCTATTTACCATTGGACTTCCTGTGTTAGTTCCTTGGTATTTTTGGAATGAAGATTTGTGGACATCCTTCTGGGTGAACTTCAATTGTCGTTTTTGCATAACACTTAACATTGCCTTTTTCGTAAATAGTGTAGCTCACATGTGGGGAAAAAGGCCATATGATAAGTAAGTAAATATTTTCAAATTTGTTTTTTCTATTTTTTGTTTTTTGTTTTTTTAAAGAACCATCAGCCCAGTCGAGAATATTTCAGTAGCAATAGCAGCTTTGGGAGAAGGTTGGCACAATTATCACCATGTTTTTCCTTGGGATTACAAGACCGGTGAATTTGGCGAATATAAGTTTAACTTAACTACCGGTTTCATAGATACATTCGCCAAAATTGGATGGGCTCATTCCCGTGAGTTTTCTCTTAAAAATATGCTTTTATAAATGAGTGTTATTAATTTGAATTATTTACTGTTTTTTTTATTTTTTTTAGGTAAAAGTGTTTCGCCAAATATGATTGCTCGGCGTGCTGCGAAATATGGTGATGGAACTCATTTTCTTAGTGACACAGCAGCTCACGAAGGACAGTGTTGGGGATATGGTGACAATGATATTCCTCAGGAAGATAAAGATGATTTAGAGGCAATGAGCGATTGAGTTTACAAAAAAAAAAAAAAAATTCACTTTAAGTAATATACAGACAATTTTATGTTTGTTTTAAAACAGTCGTTCAAATTTTTTATATGTGGTAGATTAAAATCTGTTTACTTGCTATATACTTGCGCGCCTGTTTAAACCTTTATCGCCTATATATAACAAATAAATGTATTTTGTTTTTGTATCGCATTCGCCTAAGGTATGATTACAATTTGTACGTACCTATTTAATAATTATATTATAAGAATAATTACTACATAGTTACAAACCAAATACAATCCTGTAAATTAAAGATTATTTTTGTCATAAATGTCATAAATTAAAAGTATAAGTGAATGAGAAATTTATACGAAAGCGCTTGTATTCGTAATGTCTTTTTATACACTACCTACCTTTAAAATAACATCACCACGCTTTGTCGAAAATCGTTTTATTATTTTTATTATTATTTTATTTATTAGTGCCCTACTGTCTATCCCTGCGATAAGTATCATCTCGCAAAGAAAATACTAACAGATGTCAGCCGGCAATCGTAATCCTCGAATCAAAAGCTGAGGACGAGAAGTGACTTTTTTTTCTTGTAATTATACTTAATTGAAAATAATTAGTGTAATTTCCATTTCATCGAAATCGTAGAGCTTACATATTATAATATACTTAATACTCTGAAGATTTTATCGATTTGATAACAGTGTAGAATAGATTAGATAAAAACATCCGGGAGATACAGGACTATGAACCCTGTGGAAGATATAAGACTCGGAAAATAAAAGTAAAAATAAAAAATAAAAAAATCAATTGCTTATATTATAAGTCAAGTTAAATATTCTTTTGCGCTTATTTAAGCTCTCTGACTTTCAAGATTTCTCAAATAGGCTATATTTTGACAGTCTTCAAGACATGATTTAACTAATTTAAGCTATGATCGGGCATTGAAGTTAAAAAGTAGCTATAGGAAAATTTGTGTAAAAGATACAAAATTGAATTGCATTGGATTTTATTACTTTAAATAAGTTCCCGCTGTACCTTTTCTTCCTATAATTAAATTTTTTTGCTTAAGCATTTTGTTAAAATATATTGCAGAAACTATTTTAACTGCAAACGTATAAGCTAAAGCCTACACAAATAGCTTAAGACATTTTTAACGCGGCCATGGAATTTATATTTTCCCTATTTATGTAAATTTTAATAGGATTTTTCCCCCAGTAAAACTCCATTATATTTGAAACATTTCTAATGAGAGAAACAATAATTATTTCAAGTTTCTGATAAAATATGGGGTAGTTAGGAAAACTATTGAATACACAGAAAAATAGTGATCGCGACTGCTAATCATGTAATCTATCAAAATGTCACTAAATTTTGAAAATTTCTAGTTATTTTACCTTAATCAATTCAACTATTACAGGAGCAAATTGATTTTTCGACAGATATAAGTATCACATTTAATTTTTGAGGGTGAAGAAAGCTTAGAAATACAAAATTGGTTTCGGGGAAATTGTAAATATCATAATTTTCAGAGGGATAAAAAATTCAGTGTTTTGTTGTTAACACTGGCAAATGTTCAGTTTTCGATGGATCGGTGTGACAAAATATTAATAAACTGCATATACTTCTTCGAACGCATTCCTGAGGCAACACATCTTTATTTCTTACAAATGAAGGCTTCTCTAGAAAATATAGTGATAAAAGAATACAGAATGTATGGATATTGTTACGTCTTATTAGATGTATACACAATTTACATTAAATAATGAGCGGCAAGATAAATAGCTACTTTTCACAACTTTGTGGTGTTCTATCGCCACTTAGAACATCAAGCGGGAAACGCAATTCGGCGTTCATCAGTGCTTCAAAACGCCTTGGCGGAAAACGGGGTTAACTTTGAAAAAAAAAGGAGTGAAATAACGTATTTCTTGGAAAGATTGTTCAGTTAGTCACCATTTTCTATAATTCTTTTATGGGAAGTAAAAGTGTTACAGGATGTTAAGAGGAAATATACCAAAATCATTAACACACTCTCCCTCCTAAAAGACTCTTAAAAGGCTCATAAAAGACCCATTTTGGTCTTTCATAACTCGATGTCCTCGCTCCTTCTTGAAGTTTCAACCATCAGCTATAAACCGCTGTGTATAGCTTTCTCTTTCAATTTCAGGATGAAAATTTCGTTAGCATCCAGATATCGCCGGAGTTCTTTTATTAATATAATATAAATTCTAGTAAAACTTGGCACCAGATAAAATAGACATCTTACACTTCTGGCTTTATCTTACTGCTGTGTTTTCAACATAAAGCTACATTACATTTCATTCAAACACCATAATTTCCTGGGCTGGGTTGCAATTTTTTGCAAAAATTAAAGGTAACGCTTTAAAAATTTTCTTTCCAATAATTTCTTTTCAAACCGATACTAAAAGAAATTTCCGAGGAGCGCTAATTGGGTAGGGTTCAGTGACGTAAATAGCCTTTGCAGGACCCAATGCAAACAAAAATGCTTATGAAATCGAACGTAGAACGAAGAAAAATTGAAGCCCTAGCAGTGTCAAAGTAGTAAGCAAAATCAAGAGTGCTGTGATAGGCAAAACTATGGATAGGCTTAAAAGTAAGGAAAATCAGATCAGCACGGAAAATTAAGAAGAGAGATGGAGAGATAACAGAGCCCTGAGGCACACCGGCATTTATAGCGTGAGGTTCTGGTGAAAAACTATATAGTACAACCGGTATTAGGCGATCAGATAAAACGCTTTCAATCTATAATAAAAGAAGAAGGGAGAGTAGGTGCTTTAAGTTTAACTAAGAGGGCTGAATGCCAGACTCTATCAAAGACCCTTGAAATATCTAGGGTAACGATTTTGACCATCACAATTGTGAGGAGTAGGGTTTCAATGTTCCTTAAGATAGCCAGCAAGTCTCTAGACGAGTGTCCAGTCCGGAAGACATATCGGCGATTATTGATGAGTTATTTGGTTTCTAGATACTTCATTAATTTGGAATTAATAAAAGATTGAAAAACCTTTGAAAGAATCGAAGTGATTGTAGTTGGTCGTTAATTTGAGGCATCGATACACTCTTCTTTCTTGAGAATGGGTTCAACATGAGCTAGTTTCCAACCAGTTGGAAATTTTCTTGTCGAATAAGACAAGTAGAATAGTTTGCGCAGCCATAGATGAAGCACACCTTTTAATTAACAGGGGTGAGAAGCTATCAGGATCTACGGCTTTAGAGTAACTTATAGACGCTATAAGGATGTTGAACACACCTCACCTACGAACGTGTATTGGATCTTGTATACATCCCCACGGGAGATACAAAATAGATGTCTGTGAAGTGAATAGAAAACGAAAATTTTAGGCAAATCTACCATCCAAAATATTAGCTTTATCCAGGGAGTCAACAACCACTTCACCATTGTTAAGTAGTGGAGCTATAGAGTAATTCGTGAAATTGTTCCTGATGGTTTTGGCAAGGGACCAGAAGTCTTTGCTACCAAGATTCTTAGTCCAATATTTCTGTTAAAAAGAAATTTTCTATCTCCGGAAAATGAACTTGGAGACTGCACCTTGTCGACTTGTGTCAATTCTGGACATGAATACAATTGATACGCCGACTCGTGCGCTTTTATTACTTTTGTAGTAATAAGAAAGGCATTCATGCATTCAAAGACTTAAAATGTCACTAAGTTCTAATGTGCATTCATCAATATCGCTCGAAGCAAAACAGACCGACCAATCAATATCTCTAAGATATTGATTGAACATTTTCCAATCAGCATTTATATTTTCTTTTTGTTAATGTGTGAGCTAAGCATTCTAGTAAAACTATTGCATTTTATGAAATAAAAGAAAACATATTCCATGTAATAACTCACTACACCAATATACAATGATTTGTTTACCGTGGTGTAGTTTCGATAAATTTCTCCAGTTAAGAGTTGTAATTCGAAGACTCATCAATTGGGAGCTGTTTTTAATTAAAATAAACCTTCCATTGCTTTTATCCGAATAAGCTCTGTCCTGCTTCAAACAGTTATCAGCACTTCCTTTTTCCTCTATAGGTTTTAACAAAAACGACTTAAAGTGGAGCGAGGCCTGAGACGCTAGCCATAAGAGCTGCGTTCTTATCAAATTGAACGCTTCTAAAAAGTTTTAATGTTTTTAACATAAAGGACAGTAGAATAGATTTTGTTAGGAAAACTTCAGAAGATCTATTGCAATTTTTTTTAGTGGTCTTCAGGGAGGGGCGCGCGCCCCCCGCGCCACCTAGCTGGATCCGCCACTGCTTGCACCCTTAGAGGATTTGTTGTCGTTTGTTCTTGTTTTCTATTTTTTCGTTTGTTCTTCGGGCGCGAATATTAATCTCGCGGGTGTTAGGAACGAAACCGTTCGACTAGTCGAAAAAATATTTCAAAATAAGCTATGCCAATAGTAGAGTTAATATATGTATAACCCTATATTTGCTTTAAATTATATATTTACAAGAAAATTTAATCTGATATTAATTACCCCGGCTATGATAATTCTTCCAACATACGACCTTTCAACAATATATCCGGCTTTTGTAAGCTTTCGATCACAAAAAAATGCAAACATTTCTTAAATTCCTTAAATTTTTTGAGAATAATTTATCTAGAGTTTCCCTTCATTTTATTATTAATTAAATTTTGAAATTATATTACATTTGGGTATACAATTTTCGAGGTACAGAAATAGAGCAAATTTCAATTTCACCGTAGTATTAAAATTTCAACTCTCAGACTTTGTTTTCTTTGTGTACCTTGATAATTAAAAATTTAATTAAATGCTAAATGGAGGGAAACACTACAGAACTTTTGTGATGTTCTCATTAAGTGAGGGGAGAAATTTTTTTTTTATTTTTTAGCGCGGATTTTAATGCAGTCTCTTTTAGAAATTTTTTTTTATGTTCTCTATTTCATTTGATTAGACTATAAATTTTGATTTATTAGAGCGATCGCCCCGATCGTGCTCCTGCTGTATCCGCCATTGTCCCACACGGGTATTCTTGATGCAATATGCAAACCGATTTTTTAGGGAATAGGTGAAAAGATGAGTCTTTTCCCCACTTCCCTAAAAAAAGCGGCTTGCATACTGCTTCAAGAATACTCATATGGGATGGCCCAATGATAGTGCTCTATGCATAGTATCATGTTTAGTCCCTGCCGCTGTAATGTAATAATAATCAGCAATAAGTGCGCACTTTACTGTGCGAAGTAATGTGTTCCGCTATTGCTTGCTACTCAACTACCGGTAAGCCTGCCAGCCACTTGTTTCCGTCTGCTTGCAGATTGTGCCAGAACAGTGACTATGTTATAAAAATATATAGCCCAAAATGTACGAAAAAAGAAACGTTGCCCTCCTTATCTTCTAGGTTTCTGATGTTAAAATTTTAATATTATTAGGATTAGTAGGTATTGAGTCATAGATAACAGGAAAACTGCCCCTGCCTCATAGTTGTTAAAAAACAATTTTTGTTTATGTTAATTTCTAAGACATCTCTTATAAATAAAACAACTCTTAGGCCTGTAAACATCAACGAGAATAATCCTATGTAAAGATTATTCCTATCTGAGAATAGAAGCATGCTAAATGTTAAAGTTTAATTAAATAAAAATATTACTGACATGACAGCAAGATTGCAGGTGAAAGATCAGATTCACTAACTACTACCATAGATGGCACAAGTACCAAAAAAGTATACAAAATTTATACGGCTGGGTGATCTATTCCGGAATGGACCACAATATTTAAAATGATTTATACGTCGAGTGATTCATATTTTTTCGTATCTGAAGTTTTGCGGAGTTCGATGAAATGTATACAAAACTGCTATTATAAAAACATTTGTTATCGGCACGCTCTAGAATATGTTATGATCCATTCCAGAATGCACTAGCCATTTCACAATCTGTATAATCTGCTCTAGTATGCCATGTTACATCTAGTTCTTGTGCCATCTATGCTACTACCTAAAGAAACAATACAGTATTGTTTTTATATTAATTGATTTATTGATTATTATTAATTGATTATTATTAATTGATAATAATACCCTTTACAAATCCATAGACATCACTACAGATATAGTATATGCTTATAAACATTGGCTTATGTGCCACTACCGATTTCAATAATATATTTCGGAAAAGAAATACAACAATGACTGTTCTCTTTTAACTACATACAATTTTAGAACTCTTACTCTTGCAAATTTGTAATCTAAACATGTAATCATGATTACGGTTACATTTGATCAATTATTAGTAACCAAAAATGATTACTTTTCTGATTAATACCTACTATATATCTGTAATCATGATAAACGATTACATATTGTAATCGTAATCATTAATCATCAATCAGATTACATTTTGCCCAACACTGAAAGTAAGTTTACAAGAATACATTTCTTTTAAATATCAAATACAGTACGCAGTAAAAAGTACTTTAAATTTTTTACCAACTATAAAAGTTGTATGTATCGGAAGGGCTTGTAAAATTAAATTAGAGTGCGTAAGCTCAATTACAAATTAGTTTTAAAATTAAACAGAGGTGTGCTAATTAATTCCATATATATTATAAAATGAAAGTTGGTATGCTACTTCAATAATTATACTGTAAAAATACAATCTATCTATGTTGGTCGGTAAAATTAGATCTTTTCCTTAATTATTAGAATTATTATTGAAAAAAAAAAAAAAAACAAAACTTAAGGCCGTAAACACCAATGAGGATTATCCTATTTCCTGTGTAAAGATTATTTCTATCCGAGAATAACCCTGCTTGCTTTGGGCGTAAACACAAACTCGTGTAAAACAGTGTATTTTTTGCTTATGTGTGTTTAAAAAAAAAAGAATATTTGAATAAGCAATGTAATGAAGAAAATTAATTTCGTTTTTAGTTTTCTCTTCGTTATACCTATAAATTTAAAAATTACTTCAGTAGAGAAAAAATTCAAATTCAGTGCAACTCTAACCTAAGTATCATTTCCATGGAAACGTCCTATTCACTTGCGCTTAAATTCAAATTTTGCTCATCCATCACCTATTCGAAATAATCTTCGAATAGAAATTATATCCTCGGGAAATCTCGGATAAAATTTTACACCGGTGTAATACGATGGATTAAATCTCGGGTAATTTTGGTTGATGTTTGTGAATTACATGTGAATATGGATTATTCTGTTTGGTGTTTACGTTTGTTTGAATATTATTGAAATTTGAAAATACAGTAATATGTGTACTGTCATTTATCTATACTGTAAGGGATGGATAATTGTGGCTTACACCGGTTCTATCAAATTCACGCATAATAACGATTAAGGAATAATAACAATAGTATACATATGAGAAATATTCATTCGTTTAATTTGACTCCAAGGCCCTTTTAGATAGGACATAAACTTCTAATTTCTGAAATTTAATTCACAAAACCATACGGCCGTCCTTAAACTACAATGCTAAACTAATTGAAAATGAAAAGTTAGTAATTATTAGATATTTTTGTGTTAAGTTATATTCTCTTTTTGTTTTATAGTTAATTAATTGTTAGTAATTGAATATAGAATGGTACTTGTTAAAATTTCGACGTCCATGTGCTGCGTTTTCGCTATCCAATCGGGAGGCGGCGTCCCGTATTAATTGGCTGCTGAGCGTCTAATTACGTTCTAACTTTTTTTCTAGCAAGCGGATTCAAGCTTTTCCACTTCCCTTTCCTTGGAATTTTTCTTCCATTAATTTTATTTTAAACTGAAATTTCAACTTTTTATTTTATTTTCATTCTTTTCGCAACTTCTCCACCGTTAACGTCTCGAACCAGAAGGAGGGCTTCATCCGCCATGTCCAGGGCCCCTATTCTGCAATCTCACTCACTTATGACTGTATGAAAGAAGTCACTCACTTCGATCTCACTCACCCACCATTTAGGTATTCTAGAAAACAAATGGAATGCGATGTACACTGTAAAATAAAATAATCCACCACATTCGTGGTGAATATTTTTGATGTGACTTTATATTTGGTATAGAGCCTAAACTACTATCCATAAAGCCAAATAGTCTTCTAGGAATTTACAGCTTGGTTCCTTAGCTTCCCAAAGGCTACACTTTCTATATACCTTACTTAACAAAATAATAAAATAGTTTTAATTACAAAATAATCTTACCATTTTACGTTCACTAATAATTGCATGTGTGTATGTGCAGCAGGAGTCCGAATCTGTAGGCAGCCCACGGCATGCCATGACGGCACAGCGGCATTACAATGATTAGGGGCCCCTATTCTGCAATCTCACTCACTCCACTCACTTACCCGATTCCACGTGTTTCTTTATTCTGGAACGCAAGTGAGTGAAATATTTGTGGCAAAGTGAGTGAGATATTACTTACTGGGTATACGGTACTCGACACGGTCATTTGTGTTTGATTTGAATAGCCCCTCCGCCTTAAACTGCTATACATACAGAAAAATGGTGTTCTGATAATATTAAGCTTGCTTTCTTATCTTTCGAACCGTAAAAAAATTTTCATACCTTTCCTAACAAAATTATTTAAAAAAATTTATCTTAGCCAAATGACTACGATTTATCAAACAAAAATTCTCAGCTGAGTAATCATTGTAATGCCGCTGTGCCGTCATGGCATGCCGTGGGCTGCCTACAGATTCGGACTCCTGCTGCACATACACACATGCAATTATTAGTGAACGTAAAATGGTAAGATTATTTTGTAATTAAAACTATTTTATTATTTTGTTAAGTAAGGTATATAGAAAGTGTAGCCTTTGGGAAGCTAAGGAACCAAGCTGTAAATTCCTAGAAGACTATTTGGCTTTATGGATAGTAGTTTAGGCTCTATACCAAATATAAAGTCACATCAAAAATATTCACCACGAATGTGGTGGATTATTTTATTTTACAGTGTACATCGCATTCCATTTGTTTTCTAGAATACGTAAATGGTGGGTGAGTGAGATCGAAGTGAGTGACTTCTCTCATACAGTCATAAGTGAGTGAGATTGCAGAATAGGGGCCCAGGTCCGTAGAAAAATTGTTCCACATACTTTTTAGATGGGAATTTTAATTTTGAGATTCGTAGGGTTTTCACTATCGACCTTAGTGCTAGAACACATAGCTAATTTGTCTTATTAGTTGAGATGTGCATGTGGCGCATTCTGGTTTCTTTTAATTAATTGACATCGTTAATTACATTTGTTTCTTTTATTTTTATAAAACTATTCATTATTTAATTTTTGAATGTTGATGTTCTGTCGATGATTAGGTTCATTTTATTAATTGCGATTACAATTCATTTATTATCTATAAGGATCTTGAATAGTTAATGTGGAACTGAATTTAAATTACATATACTAAGTCATACGTTACAATACAAGTACATATATTTGTTTATCGGTTACAATAAAATTGTGAGTGTATTTGTTACTTACGGGTCAGTCTAGCTTTCTAATTTGATCGAACATTAAATTTGAACACAAAAATAATTAAATAAACCGGCACGCCGGCGGATGTGTGCCTGTATTCGAGTCGCGCGTGTGTGTGTGGATGCCTGTTTCGCTGATTTTGGCGCAGCATCCCCTTCACCACTCAACTACCTCTCGTAGCATTCGGTTATGTCGGTTGGTATTACACTATCGCCGTAAAGGCTTGTACCATTTCATGAAGTGACTAAAAGTTTCAGACACATCATGTAAAAAGTCATTAAGGCAAACTGTTACACTATCTGCCTACATTTCTTGAAGTACCTAGACTTTTCATGATGTGCTGAATTACATCAAGTGTATACGACATATGCATATGTAATGAATGTCACGATGATCTTGTTAATTACCATATCAATGAGAATTATGATGAGTTTGTTACCGAATATATAAAATCTTTCTATTCTTATTTATTTCCTTTTGTACCTATGAATTTTACACAGTGGTATCACTTGAAGTGAAGTGACTACCATAATAAAGGCCGCTATACATGCTCAAACAAAGCATATGAATTTTGTATGGCCAAGTAGTACGATTTGCATGACTGTATGTAGCGAAAGTAGGAACTTAGGTTGACACTGAAGTTTGGCATAAATGAAATCTGCCGAAACTATTGCGTATTCTACCTCAACTCAAGCTCCGACTTTTGCTATACATGCTCATGATAATAGTGCGGCTAGCTTTTGTATGCCAAACCGTACAATTTGCTTGAGCTTGTGTAGCAGCCTTTGCCTTATTGATATTATGCTAATTGACTAGCACTAATGCATCAGCAACTGGAATCAGCATTCTATTAGTACAGTGTCAACACCAATGCTGATATCATCAAAAAAGCTAAACGAGTTTAACTTTTATGACGCATTCACACAGAGTGGAGTACACTGAGCTTTGAGTCCAGAGCGAAGCTGTTCACAATACAGCGCAGAATGAATTTCGAACTTTGAAATTAAACGTAACAAATCACCATAACGACGTCAAATCAACAACGAACTCAAAAATTAATATAACAAAATGCCATATCGACGCCAAATATGCTTGTCATTGTCAAAACAATAAAATCGGAAAAGGATACACCTGTTGTATCATCAGCTTGCTTCGAAACTAGATAAAAATTAACAAAGTTTTTTGGTTTTTAAATCATGAAGTTTGCAAAACAGACCTCTTTTTTTCTTTTAGTAGCATTCATAAAAAGTATTAAATCAGAAAATAACATTATAACATGTTAGTTATAATAAAAAGAAGTATGGAGCTTTTCCCACGCCATCTACATGCTAGTAGTTCGAAATTCCAGTTTGTAAGCTTTCGGAAATGCCAGCGTGAAATTAGAGGCGCCTATTGTTGAATCCGCCGGGAGAACTGCGTTTGCGAATTTGCCAATTTGTGATTATTGAAAACTTTCGGAGTAAAAAAATCAAGTTTCCCTTGTTTATTGAAAACAAGTGAATCGAATCCTGATACATGAATGTGGCGATTTTGCCGGTGGATTGAAAAATTGCATTGTGAAGGGAAAGTGAATCTTACTTGCGGCGGGAATCATTAAGGAGCGTTTACAATGGCAGAATAGAGTGGAGTCACCAGATTGCATTTTCTCTCCTTTACGCAAGCTTGCACTCTCATATAAGTTCTTCGCGCTACCCACCAGAGTGGATTTCACAAAGTAGCGTCAAATTGGAACAATTCCCAATCTCGAAAGATTTTACCATTTGTTTCGAAATACTAGTTTCGAACAGTTGTTGCACTGATAATTACAAACTTTAACGAACGAAAATTAATAAGTTAAAATAAAAAAAACCAAAAATAAATATTTTTTATGAGAAATTAAAAATGTATTTAGTATTTTTATGATACAATTTCAACAAAATAAAGTCAATTAAGAATTAAAATTTTCTTATGTTCGAATTGGCTTTTCGATGGAATATAGATGGCAGTCGCTCATTTCGAATGTGTCCGTAATAAATGTTAATTTGTATTTTGTAATAATTCAAATCGTTCATAGCTCATTCTGGTGTAATTATAGAAATATTTTCTGTAACTTAACACCATTTGTGATCTGTTTTGAAATATGTTTCAAATGTAATCACATGATAATCTGTCACACAATTTACATATGATTTCGAAAATCTGAATGAAGCTCACTCTGCATTGTGCATGCACGCTACTCTGGTAAAAGCTCACTCCACTCTACTCTGTCATTGTAAACTCTCCTTTAATCCGTCGTATTGAGCAATACGGGCAAGAATAGAATCTATTTTCATTCAGTTCCACTTTGCGCTACTCTCAGCCAAAAAGAGATAGCCATATGCACTCCTGCGTGCGAAAAAAAGGATGCCAGTTGTCACTCTACGCTATTCTATTACACTCTGCATTGTGAATGCGGCATAATGCACGCAATAATTGAGTAGAAAACATTGCAGCAACTGCAATAAAGTGAAGTGAAACTGAAGATAGGGCAATAAGGCCCACAGTGTACTCCAGTGGGCCTTATTAGACCTATGACAAGTATATGTAAAATTGCTTATTAATCAAATAAACATAATGCTAGGGGAAAATAAACACCGAAATCATAAACTACATTACCTAACGTTCAAACTAAACAAGTTACTACATGTGGAAATAGAAATTAAACAATAGAACTTATGATTTTGTCCACGTGAAAGCTATAATTCCAAGCAGCCGTACTCCTCTCAGTGACGTACCGTTAGTTACTGGCAAGATGACGGCGCGAGCTGCCGAACCCCCGTTCGACGGCGCTGCGTTCGTGTTGACTTAATGCATGTATGTGTGCATAAAGGCCAGAACACAATGTGGCGCGGTAGCTCGTAGCTGGCGCGGTAGCCAGACCTGTCAAAATTTGAAAGCACGTAAAGTCTACATATGATGGAGTTCCAATGTGTAGCTGGCGCTGGCGCGTGGAGCTGGCGCTGTAGCTCATTTTTGCCAAATTTTAATTTTTGGCGCGTGCCAAATCTGACAGTCGTTGGAAATTAATATTTTTATTGAAAAGTTCGTCATCATTCTCCTTTATATAGTTAAATGTTTTTTCGTAGAGTCCGGAAGTCATCCTCTGTTGATATAGAAGTCTAACCTACCACTTTCTGCGTTTTTTGTCTTTAAATATTTAAAAGTGGAAAAGCACAATTGCCCTACACATTCTAAAATGGCCATTTCTTGTAATTTTTCCATATTAAATAATATATTCAAATTCCATAGATCAAAGTAAAAGTAAATAATGAGGTATTTCACTGTCCGTACCATTGGCTACAAGCTGCATATTGTAACCAATGTTAGCTACATGGCGTGTGCCAGTGCAAGCTACAGCACCAGCTACCGCGCCACATTGTGTTCCGGTCTTAAAGTATCAGGTTGCTGCGATTCATTTTTCTAGGAATTTTTAAATTTTGTCCTTATTACCCTCTGGGCTTTATTTGCTGCAGGTACCTAAAGGCCAAAACACAACAAAGTCGCCGTAAATTGGTGTCTGTCAAAGATTCGAATATATGGAAGTCCCATATACTTAACACATTGAAAGCGACGCGACAAGTTGTCAACAAAAAATTTGTTAAAATCTCTAAATTAGTCGCCAGACATTTCTGTGCGGACAGTGAATAATTGACATTCATATAATGTGGATTTGGTTATTTTTATGAAACGTAGGAAATTAAAAGATAATAGTAAATAAATTAATTATTAAAAACTCGAATAAAATTAATTCCATTAATTAGTTTAAGAAATTATTGGTTTTGAAGAGCAATAAATAGAAAAAATGAGGGAAAAAATTATGCTGTGTAATAAGCGTCATCCCATATATAAAAATCTCTTCTTACATAGTCTTCTTTTTAATTTTTTCTTTATGCTTTGCAATTTTAAGTAAGCCGCATAAGTTGTACTAAAGATTTTTGTTGCGTCGCGTTCACTGTGTTTTAAATGCGACATTGTCGCCAACTAAGTTGCTAACATTGCTGTGTCGCTCTCACTGTGTTTTGGGCTTTAGGCGAAAAACCTGAAATTTTTTGAACTTCGTACTATATGTAGAAGGGCGACCATTGAAAATATCAAATAATTTGTTAATTTTTACGAAAAATACCTCTGTTGCGGGCACTTTTGATTTTATTTCGTTTGAGATTTTGTTTGATTATATGGCAGTCAAACGAACAAATTTTTTTTTTTTTAAATTGGTTTGGATTAAGGGCGTTTCAGTTAATTCCCATGTCTTTATAAAATCTTCGATTTGTTGATCCTTTATTGCAGCCTATATCGCTTAACTTTCAGACCCAATTCGAAACACCTTTTAAAACATTCGCCATTTGATATAACCACCAATTTTGACCAGTACTTACTTGCTTACTTTTATATACATTTCATCAAATATCAATATCACCTCTCTAGTTTTATCACCATCAATCATGATCCCGATGATTAAACTTGTTACCTGAGCCCATTTATTAAGAGAACTAGGATAAGGTAAATAACATTGTAAAATTTTTCTTATATAATTATATAAAGATGTGCCAAGATAAAACAAACATTTTCTTTGTCAGTATACCCATTTTTATTTTTCAACAGTATTTTGCGAAATGTTTTAGAATTTTCACTTGTAAGTATTTCTAATATTTACTTCTTCATATTGTTTTATTTTAGGCTAATTGATATTTTGAGAGGAGTTTTTTTCTTCACATAAGTTTTCAATTTTCTTTTTAATTTCACGAATTGTTTTCCCTTTTTTTTCTCTAGTTGCTTTACGATCTGGGTCGGATAAAATTTTATTATCTTATTCAAAGAGCATAACATTGGTTACAATTTGCCGCAAAAGATTCATTTTCAGCTGATATGTTCTTTGAAAACTGATTTGATTCATTAAATTTAAGGACTTATTTTAATTTTAAAAGTGTATTTTAGAAAATTTGAATCGGGCTTGAAATCAAATTATAAAGGAAATTACGCAACTCGCAATCGTAAAAAAGTCTTTGGCAATAACTTGTCATATAAACTCACTCGAGCACCGCCGCAATGTCGGAGGCTTGCTTTTCGCTCCTCTATCGCTACATGCATCGTCAATGTCTGATCCTTTATAGATTGATTCCTACACACAATATTTGCGTTGTGCGACGCGCACACTTTTTCATTACTTCGGTCGTACAGTAAAACTCCGTGATGCATTTGTATCCCGAACTGTGAGAATGTGGAATAGTCAACCATTTTCTGTCTTTTCTCTGGCTTACAATCTGCGATGGTTCATGAGTGATATACATCAGTACCTCCGCCTTTTCTGCTATGTTGCCTACTATAACAAAAAAAAAGATAATTTCCAATTTAAACAGCGTCTTTCTAGACAATAAATTCCACTTCAACAATTAATCAATTAAAATATCTGAACTGGATGAGCTATTTAAAAGTGAAATTCAAGCAAAAAATATTGTTTTCTTCGTACAAAAACAAATGAATAAAATTTTGTTTACTTGGAGTTTAAATAGAAAATTGAATTACGTAATTTTGTCATACAAAATCAAACAAGTAAAGCCACTTTATATCACTGGTTTGCGTGCTTATGCATATTAATCTTTGGCACAAAAAATTTCCAGTATTTATTCTTTAATTAAATTCTTTTTCCAAGAACATATGCAGTTGCAAGTTATATAATTACAGGTAAGTCGTTTTTATTTTTAATGATAATAATGACGAGTAATTAATACATGTATATGTAGATATATATATAGATGGCGGACGAACAGTTTGGCATGCAATAATTGCCAGCAATAAGTTTCCTAGCTGACTTTATTTACTTCTACAATTGTTCAAGTTAATGGTCGATAAACAATATACCAGCTGACGATCCGATATATTTTTTTTTACAACTATAAAAGTTTAAATTTCATACGTCTACTATCCCCTTCCTGATTGGAAAAGACCAACTAGCTGCCAGTCTCTTTATCAAAAACATACACAATCTCCAAGTCCCGGTCTATTCACTCATATTCGATATAACGGTCACAAACTGCCAACGCACTTCTGGCACTAGATCTGCCTGGCAAATTTCCTCATAATCCTCAGAATTCTCCATTTCGACCCCAATGCTTTACATCCATTCCTACATCCACCTCCATAGAGGATCAAGACAATAGGAATAATCACAAACAAACGACGATACGAGGAGAGGGACAATGACGACAAAAGAAAAGTGCACACGGAAACCCTGTGCAAAATCCAAGTGAGCAGATCCTTCTATACTGACGCATCTAAGATTAAAGCAGCAGTTGGCTTTGTGGTCATCTTGAAAGACGACAATATTCAATTCAATTTCAATTTATTCGTTCTAATAAGGCATTTTACTATTAATATATAGGCCCCTATTGCTGAATCCGCCGGATTAACGACTCTGGCCGCAAGTAAGATTCACTTATGGCCGGTTTCACAGTCCAGACTTAAGCCAGAGCTTAGCTAAGCCATGGTTGTGGCTTAAGTCCAGAACTTAAGCCTACTCGGTTTCACAGTACTCAGTAAGCTGAGGCTTAGTTAAGTCGCGGATGAAAATTTTTAAGTTGTCAGCACTGCGGTAATTGTGAATTTTTTTAAAGGAAAATTCCCATTGTGGATTAAACACTAAACGAAAAGAAGAAGAACTTTTTATTTACCAGTTTGTTGTGGTTTTTATCTGGACGAATATCAAATTCAAAAACAATTGTTGCAGAATGTTTCGACAACGTAAACCATCAAAGCCGAATGTTTCTACAGTCGGAACCGAAAATAAAAATCAACGTCATCCTATTTCTCGAAATATTGCGTGCGCCTTCTTATAATTTTTTCATGGGTCACACTTTGCGATATTAAATTACTTATTTCTTCGTCGCTTATATTCTCTGCAACTTTTTGGTTTCTTCCTAAAATGTCAAATGGAATACTGACACTAGCTGCCAGACAGTACTCAAAACTGCTAATTAAATAACTATTTTTCGCTTATATCAGTGAAGCCGGACCTTTATGTTGAGCTCATACAATAACCAAAGGGTAAGCCAGCAAAGAAAGCAATCAATTTTTTCTTGGCAGACAGCAATGACTCCTTCCAATATAAAATCACCCATGTCTCGACCTGATGTAGGGAATGCTTAAATTTTTTCTAAGGCGTTAGAAATTTCTTAATTTTACGATGAAATGCCATTTCAAAAAATCATATCTGGAGAATTTAGCGAATGATTTTACTGACTTAAGTTCCAAATGAAGCTTAATACTTTATATTTTTCACAAAAAAGTATAGTAGTACCGTACGAAATTTTTATTGTTAATAATAGTATTTTTTTTAATAGTAATATTTACTATTGAGAACCTTTAACCTTTAAAACTTTTTTGTCTATATTTTCATTTTAAAGTTAAAAGCAAATTGCGATGGTGTTCAGCTTCGTTGTGGAGATATAAATTTTTAAAGTGACCACGTATACACAACCCTTCCACGCAAAAGCAATCCCTTTATATTATTTTGGACTAATTTTGTAACAAATCATTTTTGATTTAGATGAAACTTTCATACTTTATATGAAATACAAAAATAGCACACCCGTATTTTTTGGTTTCCCCTACCATATACCCTACCACCAGGACGTTTAGGAATTTCGTGATTTTAAGATGAAATGTGATTTAAGCATACATTTATCAAACATATAAAATGCAATCACCAAATCAATGAATTAAAAAAATTGATAAATATCATGAATATCTCGCGCGCTACCTGGGTTGTATGTAATCTGTAGCAGTATATAAATTAAGTATCGGAAATATTCTCAAAACTTACTTGAAATTTTCAAGTCTCCTCGCTCCAATTTTACTTTTTCTTACTTTATTTACTTTCGCACTATTACGCATTACACTATTACATATTAAATAGGAACGATCGTACCGTTTTGGTTTGCTCGTCAGAAAGCCAAGTCAAACAAAGTTTTTCTCCTATACAATGAAGAAATTTCTATAGTTCAGTTTGAGCGCCATCTACTATGGGTTAGTAAAAACGAGAATAGGAATTTGTATCCAAGAAATTACTTGTAATTCACTTTACACATAAAAAACTTAAACTTTTATGTCAGAATATATCATATAGTAAATATATCACTCTAAGTAATAATACAAAAGGGTGCATGAAAACGTATTCAGAGATATGTATGTAAATTCGCCTGTAAAAATTAGGATTTTTTCTCAAGAAAAGGGTTATGGTCGAGAGTGCTTTTCAAGGAAATAAAGCAGAATATTTAAAAACTATCTCCAATAATTTCTCAACAGCAATTGATATATGTGCTTTCGATTTAATTTTATTAATTTTCAAACGCTGTATCACATTTTGAGAATCACCGAAATTTAGCTAATCTGGTAAATACAATGTTTTAAAAAGCTTACAACCTTTTATAAAATCCTTATATCAAAAATTTATTCCCAACAATTTCTCCATAAGATAACATTAGTTTTTAATTATTACAATTTAAAGAACATAATCGCATGAAGTAAGTTATAGCCGTGTTCAAAAATTAGGTTTCTTCGCAATTTCGAGAGGAGGCGCCTTAAGCCTTGACTGTAAAACCGTAATATATATGAAGCCTTGGCTTAAGCCATCGCTGTGGCTTAATCCTTAACTGTGAAACCGGTTATTACTATTCACGATGCGATTACTTAATCCGCCGGCAGAACTACCACATTGAGTAAAACGAAATAAGTAAGGATATTGCTCCTACAGTGCGATCTACATGAATTTCATTGGTAAAGGGTTTTCCAATAAGAGGTGTTATTTTAATTAGCCCGCTGTTTCGGTAGATGTCGTTTTTTGACAAGTAGAAACTACGCCATTAATTAAAATGGAACGATACACGATTCAACAACGCATTGAAATTATTAAAATTCACTATAAAAATGCTGAAAATGTGGCAGAGACGGTTCGTAAAACTCGAACATTTTTGGGTCGTCGTGAAGCACATTGTTGGACCGCAATACAGAAATTGGTAGAAAAATTCGAGCTGTCGGGACAAGATAGTGATGTGAAGAATAAAACCCGTGCACGTCGCTCAAGAACAGCTGAGAATATTGCTGCTGTAGCCGAAAGTGTTGAAGAAAATGGAACGATACACGATTCAACAACGCATTGAAATTATTAAAATTCACTATAAAAATGCTGAAAATGTGGCAGAGACGGTTCGTAAAACTCGAACATTTTTGGGTCGTCGTGAAGCACATTGTTGGACCGCAATACGGAAATTGGTAGAAAAATTCGAGCTGTCGGGACAAGATAGTGATGTGAAGAATAAAACCCGTGCACGTCGCTCAAGAACAGCCGAGAATATTGCTGCTGTAGCCGAAAGTGTTGAAGAAAACCCACGTTTGTCCATTCCTCGTCGTTCTTTGGAATTAGGCATTCCACAAACGTCATTACACCGTATTTAGCATAAAGATTTGGGTCTTAAGGCTTATAAAGTTCAGTTAACACAAGAACTCGAAGAGGTGATCACAATTGGCCACCGAGATCTTGTGACTTAACACCTTGCGACTTCTTCCTTTGGGGCCACGTGAAAGAGAAGGTCTACGCCAACAGCCCAGCGTCGATTCAAGACATCAAAGATGGAACTCGTGAGGCTATCGAGGACATAGGGCAGCCACTTTGCGATTTGGTTATGGAAAATTTCATGAAAACGATATGGTCCTGTAGGCGTGGTCGTGGTGGTCATTTGGCTGATGTTATTTTCCATTATTAACGGCATACCTTCCTCTTTATAATGAAATAAAGATCCGATCATTTGTCTCAAAAAATGGCGTTTTTCTTTGCATATCAAAATAACACCTCTTATTGGAAAACCCTGTATATACCTATACTTGTGCATGTGTCCGTTCAATGTACCGCCTTCTAGGTTTAGTCTGTTAATAAAGTCCAAACCCATTCTGGGATTGAGATAGTTTAGTGGAGGAATAGCCTGTTCGAGGTGACGTAATCTACACCTAACCAAAGCTTTACAGCTACTCCGAGGTTTCATGAGCATCCTGATTGAAGCAGCAGCATGAAGTCTCATTCAAGCCCATCTTGTTTAGGTGATGCCTTCTTAGGAGTAGGAGTTCTTTTGTTTTTTTACCACCGTAGGATATGTCCCTATATCTTCAGAAAATAGTATTAAACATATAAATAGTAACTATGTTAACAAAAAAAAGTTGGGCAACAATAGTTTTACTTGCACCAATGGTAAACATATCGAACTGTGAACATAAACCAAACGAACATCGGAATCAACCAAAGGTTAGGATTCTTTGTAAACTTAATCCCCAATATATTTAGAAAATACTCTTAAACGTTAAAATATGAACTTTATTAAAAAAAAAAAAAAAAACAATATATTTCACGCAATGATTTGATTTGAATCGACCAAAGGATTTTGACCATACTTCTGCTGGCACCATATAATATTCCCAATATCTTCAGAGGATCCTTTTCAACAGTAGAATAATAATTTTAACAAAAAAAAGGTGGGCAACAACACATATTTGCAATACAATATCCAAAAACGGTAACACAGCAAAGCAAGGCGCAAAGTACATTAAGTTGCACCGAATTGGGAGTCTGTAAAAGAAAAAAACTCAATTATTAAATTATCAAGCTCTATTATTTTTTAAAGTATACGTCTAGCAATTAAATATGTAAATAAACACTAAAATATGTTACCTTTCCTGATATCTTCACATACTTGGTATAGAGAATACAAAATATTCTCGTTAAAATTTTGACACATTCCAGCTGATTTAATTTGTGTTCGCGTAAACAATTATATTCGTACACGCTAGTAATTATATGTATGAGTTTGCTGCCATAATAGCAAAATTTACTGCCATAAAATATACTTCTGGCTAGAACTTTTTATGGCTAATTATGGCAGTAAAAATTTCCCCTTCGTCAGGGAATTTGACATTTAAGTCAGTAAAAATTTGCTGGATTATCTTTTGTCCTTATCGTTCTAAAGTATTTTCAAATAAGGGAAAACTACTTATTCTGTTTTCTAGCAATGTTCGAGTAATGTAAATTAGCCATTGCGGTACCTCACTGTGCAAGTTTGATTGTTGACGTGGTTTTTCAAATATATTTCTAGAACGATTCGTCGGACAGAAAAATTAGTATAACCAATTTTGTAGGATTTCATATTCCGAAGAAGTTTTCAGTACAATAAAAATGTCTAGATTTGATCGTTTACACAGTATACATAAAATTCCGAAATTTTTATGTGGCAACACCAAGAAGGGGCTGCCAGATTTATCCCACTTTTAACATGGTATTTAATATTTTTATAAGAACACTGCGTACAAAGTTTCAGCTCACTACGTTGATGCGTTCTCAAGCAGTGTCCAAATATACAGGGTGTTTCTTCTTAGGCTGCGGTTACATTGTGAGAGATTTCGGGCGAATTTTCATCGCGCGAAAACAGACGATACCAGGCGACCAAGTCATCGCTTGTTATCTCATGATGACCTTGTTACATTTAGAAGCGACAAAAAATTAGTTTAGTTCGTTGCTTTATGTACAATACAATGGATGTAAATAGTGAATACGCTTTAATTGAAAATAGTGCTTTATTAAAGTATTTATTTTTTTTTTTAACAAAACGATCGTATTGGGTACACCCCATGTTTGCTTTAAGGGATGAAAAGGAGGATTCCACAAACTTTTTGAAGATTTAAAACAAGATTCAAACAAATTTTATGAATATTTTAGAATGAAACCTAGAACATTCTACTATATTTTAAATAAAATAAGAGCAAAATTAACTAAAAAGTCAAACTTTCGGAAATGCATTGCACCAACAGAAAAACTAGCCATAACTTTAAGGTACGTAAAAAATAATTCATTCAATTGAAAATAATAATCTGAAACAAATACTATCCTTTAAAAAATGATATTTTTTTAACATACTCGTAATGTATTTAAACAAGTAAAAAAGCTAGAATTGGTCTAAGACCAATTCTTAGGATACCCTAGATGAATGCCCGTATTAAATTTCGTATGGTCACCGATCTATTCAAGTATTGATTTTGAAGTTGTTTTTCGCATATATTTCTAGAACGGTTTGTCGCACAGACAAAATGATTATAACCAATTTTATAGGATTTCGTATTCTGCAGAAGTTTTTAGTACCATAAAAATGTCTTGGACTGATCGTTTTCAAAGTATACGTAAAAAACCGAAATTTTTATATGGCAACACCAAGAAAGAGTTGCCCGATTTAGTCCATTTTTGACATTTTATTTGCTAATGTAGTAAAAACATCATGTGCGAAATTTCAGCTCTCTACGTCGACGCGTTCTCAGGCAGTGACCAAATATATAGCGGAAAACGAAATTTTTATATGGCAACCCCACGAAGGAGTTGCCCGATTTGGCTCATTTTCGAACTTAATTTTACTTTTTTTTTTTAAAGTCTGTGTACAAAATTTCAGCTCTCTAAGTATACGCGTTCTAAAGTTATCGTGCGCACAGACGGACGGACGGACGAACGGACGGACGGACGGACGGACATGCAAAAATCGAAATAACTTTTAATATTATGAATGGGTGTCCAATCCATTTTGCTCTACCATCATTATTTCGAGGTGTTACAAACGGAATGACAAACTTAGTATACCCCTTAGATTTCATCTAGGGTATAAAAATGAAGAAATAACTAGTAAGTTTCATAAAAACTAAAATATTTTACAAGAGAATGATCCTGCTGTTCTTCAGTAGCGGGAAATGACACAGGGTTTGATGGTCTGTTTTCATGTTCATAATTATTTGAAAACGTAAATTCTCCAGACTTTTCATTAGAGGAGTCTTGTGGTGAAAGCAGAGCCGTAGGTGTTGATTCCATTGAACTGCGATGTGAAGGAGTTACCGTTTCAGATATGTGCTCAATTCGTTCGTACTCTTCACAGAAAATTTTCTGTATCTTTGTTCGTACGGTCATCTTTCTATTACGGCGTAATTCTTTAAAATATGGGATTAAACTCATCGCAAAATGGTAATCATCATCCTGAGCTAAGGAAGAGTTTAGTTTATATTGTTTAAATTTATTTTGTTCTAATAACAAAAGCTTTTCGAGAGTAGTATTATTTGTAGCATGTGTTGATTTTCGGGTTCGTATGTTCTTTGTCCGTATATTTTCTTTATTTGCTGACAAATTCTTGCATAGATCATTTTGTGGTGTCGAATCTTCTACAACTGAATCCTCTAAAAAATTGTTTTCGTTGGATGTGCTTGCAATTGGTAATTCTTTATTTGGTGCTTGTTGGGTTACCACCACTTCATCCTCTTGCAGATGAGGAATGTTTCCAGAATCTTCTCTTGGAAGGAACTGGTCTGAAAGAAATAACATATCATCATAGTATGCCCATTTTGTCTTAATAGAGTATCCTCCGGCGTCGCCTGATCGTTTTGATGATATTTTCATAAATTTCCGTCTAAAAGTGTCTCGCAGATTTTTTCATTTCAATTTTGCTGCGTTGCCTTAAATAGGATGTATAAATAGATATATGAATTAAGTAATATACAATAATTATATATATATACTGCGCACATGCATAAGGTGTCTCTATAATTTGAATAAATTTACCTCTTTTTGTGATTTACCAATTGTTCATAAAGTTATCATAAAATACATATTATACGCGATATGAAACATTTTCTTCGATTTTTAGTAACATAATTTTCTTATCACTTGTATTTCAGATTTCTCTCTACGGGCTGCGGTTTTCGGTCACTTGCCTTTTCTTTCAGAATGTCTAACTCTACAATACGAATTATTGTATATGAAACCTTTAAAGAAATTTGGGAAAATCTTTACGAAACGCACATTTTCCAACAGTGGAATATTTTAGGAATATAAGTGAGGAATTTTGGACGAAGTGGAATTTTCCTAATTGTATAGGTAGCATTGATGGCAAGCACATAAAAATTAAATGTCCTCAGAAAAGTGGATCTATGTTCTATAACTATAAGATTTATTTTTCTATAGTTCTTCAAGGCATAGCTGATGCTAATTACAAATTTATATGTATTAATGTAGAAGGATATGGCAAACAAAGTGATGGTGGTTTATTTATTGCATCATCCGTTTACCAACAGCTTGAAGCAGGTACGTTCAATGTTCCAAATGAACATCTTTTGCCCAATACCAGTGTGAGCATTCCGTACGTACTTCTTGGGGATGCGGAGTATCCTGTCAAAGATTATTTAATGAAGCCATATCCAGCCGAAAAAATCACAGAAGAAGAAGACAATTTCAATCGTAGGCTTTCGCGTGCGAGAAAAACTATAAAGTGCGCCTTTGGCATTTTAACGGCAAAGTGGAGAATTTTTAAAACCGAAATTCAACTTAATGCAGACAAAGTAGATGATTTGTTGTTTGCTCCATAATATAATCATAGATATGGAAGGAGTACATGAGAGTAACTTACTCGAAATACAAACGACAGCAGAATGTTCAAATAATAGTGGTGCAGAAAAAAGATTTAATCGTAGTGGAATAAGGAGAGAATTCACAACTTTTTTTAACAGTGAAGCTGCAGCTATTTAATTATTACTGTTAACGTTAAATACCTATATATTAAACCGATGTCTCTTTCGTCTCTTTTCGTCGGCAGTGTAGCCATGATTATAATACTTTAAGGCTGTGAATTAATCTCGCGATGTCTCGCGATGTCCCGAGACAAAAATTCGCCCGAAATCTCTCACAATGTAACCACAGCCTAAGGAGGTCATTAGAACAGGAGGTGATAGTACTCACCTAGACAAACCTAAAGTTGAATGGAAGGGGGGGGGGGCATATCAACCATTTATGAGTTACAGGGTGATTGAGAAAAAAAGTTATTTTATCACAAAACACCCTGTATCTTAAAAAGTACACGGCTTATAGTCACAGTTAAGAACTCGTTGTATGCAGAACTTCATGGTCTTTCCAACGACTGCTCAATCAGCCTCGCCCCATTCCTCTCAAGAGTTATGGTTGTTAAAAATTTTGGATTTTCTTACCTTTTTTTTTACTTTGATATCTATTATTTTTGCAGAAGGTCGTTGACGTAACTTTTTTTTTCCAAAAACTGTAAACTGTAGGCTTTCCTCTTTGATCTATTTGACCTATAACATCCTATGTAGTATCTGTAGATGTTAAACAGTTATTAGCTCATAACCTATTCATTTCACACCAAAATTAGACGATATTTTTTTTAAATGACGTCCTTTCAGCCAATAAAGGAACAAATTATCGTTGAGAATAGGTTTGCGAATAAGTGAAGAGGTAATAACTCTTAAATTCTACAGATAGCACATATGGTATAAAGGTCAAATTAAAGAGGGGAGTTTACTGCTTACAGCTTTTTAAAACAAAAGTTATATTAATGACCTTTTATTATTTTTGGATGTCAAAATAAAAAAAAAGGTTAGAAAATCCGAAATTTTTAGTTTAGACCACAATAATTTTTGAAATAAGAGGAAGTTGATCAGTCGTTGGAAAGGCCAGGATGTTCTACATACAATGAGCTCCAAACTGTGACCGAATGCGCTGTACTTTGTAAGATATAGGGTGTTTTGCGAAAAACTGGCTTTTTTCTTAGTCGCCCTGTAACTCCTAAACGGTTGATATGGTCCCCCTGCCATACAATTTTTGGGTTGGCTAGATGAGTACTATCACCTTCTGCTCTATGGACCTCCAAACTGGAAACACGCTGTATAGTGAAAACGAAATTTTTGTACGGCAACTCTACGAGTTACCCGATTCGTCCCATTTTCGAACTTACTTTTACTTTTTTTAAAAAAATCCCGTAGGAAAAATTTCAAGTCTGTAAGTGGACGTGCTCTCGAGGTATGGTATGGTGAGGGCAGACAGACAGACAAACATGGAAAAATCAAAATAACCTTTGGTATTATGAGTGAGTGTGCAATCTCTGCATTGTTTGCTCTACTATTATTATTTCTGTGCGTTACAAATGGAATGAAAAATTTTGTATACCCTTTAGATTTCATCTATAGGGTATAAAATCTCATTACTTTTGAAACATCGGAGTCGGTATCTGGATCTTTATTACCTGTGCCTATATTATTATACATATATATAATAACCGGCAAAGTCCGAGTCGGACTCGCGCACGAAGGATTCCGTACCATCGTACAAAATTTAACACTATGTACTTTTTATTTATTTTTTCAAATGCGAGTAGGCTCACATAATGCCTACTAAAATAATGCAGTAATTTGAAAAAAAATACCTACTTATGATAATAATAATGAATTAGAATAAAACGAGGAAATAAACTGCCGAAAAAATCACGTTTCTTATATGGGGGCCCCCTTAAATTTTTATTTTATTTATTATTTGTTGTTATAGCGGCAATAGAGATACACAGTCAGTGAAAATTTCAACTGTCTAACTGTTACGGTTAAAGAGACGGTGACGCACGGACAGCGAGGTCTTAGTAAATGTGTTCCCGTTGTTACCCTTTGGGTACGGAACCCCAAAAATGATATAAATTGTAAACCAAAGTTTTGTATGGCAACATCATGAAGCGGATAGGATGGCCCAAAATTGACGTATGCGTAAGTAAAGTTACTTACGTAAGGTAAAAGTGTGAAAATAATAGCTCTTACGAATAATTACGTTTATTTAAGACAAAAATGTCAAGCATCCGTAGATAAACCTCAATTTCGTACAATTTCGTAAATTGCTTACGTCAATTTTAGGCCAGCCTGTTGCCCGACGTAGTCCATTTTTATACCCTAGATGAAATCTATAGGATATACTCAGGTTATATGAAGCACAACGCGTACATGATCGCTGAGAGAGGCTCTGCTCGCTGACTTTTGAAAGCACATCATCGAAGTGTATACAAAACAGAAGCGAGTAATCATTGCTTGTTGTTTCTACAGAATTTTTCAGTTACCAAAAAGAGCATAAACTACGCAAACGAATTATTCTAAACACTGGTTATGGCTCCATTTGTTTTTTTTTCTAAAGAAGATAGGCAAATCCAACGGCGAGCTATGCCGACTGTGTGAAAAGAAAGACAAAACCTCGAAACATATTATATGTGAGTGTCCCACGATGGCAGCTTCAAGATTTTAAATCATGGGAGAAGCATCTATCACTCCAAATAAAGTTAGCAAACCAACCTCCGAGGCCCTAAGGCAATAATAAAACTCGTAAAGAGACTAGATTTAGCCTAACCGCTTTATAGAAGGACACAATATACGTAGATCAACTTTAGTCGCGGTGTCAAAAGTGTCTAGTGGGTTCGTAGCCGATAGTCTTAACCTTAACATCATGCTCTAAAATCACATTGTCATCTAATATCCAAAAAATGAATAAAAGGGAAACCATGGCACATTCAATAATAATTTATGCCGGTTGACAATTAATTATTTGAAGGAATCTCAATCAGCAAAATTCATGAATTTCCTACATCATTATCAATGTACTCTGTGTACATAAATGCAACGTGCATTTTTTGCACTTGCTCTATCCGAGCCATATATCGGTCGCTTTAAGTGGGTCAGCCAACTAAAGCCGTGAGCCCAATAAGTGTGGTCTTTATTCATTTTCTCATACTACACATTTTTATGCATTTAATTTGCTATATGGTGCGTTTCTTGTTTATGGGACAACATTTCCAATACATTACTTTTGTTTATGGTTTTTCTTAATTTATGGGTATATGTACAAATATAAAATGTAATTAAAAATATACGAAATATTCAGAAGATGTGATGCAATGAGCTGTGTCCTGGAAGCTTTACCGTTTTTTATTCCGATAAGGAATAAATAAACTTTTAAGATTACCATTATGTTGAAGTTGATGAGAATGGAATTAGATTAAGTAGAATTAAGGTCAAAGGTATCAAATAAAATTATACTAATTTCATTATTTATGAATTAAAATTCACTCATTTTGTAACAAGTTTTCTTCGCGAACTACAATTGCCCGACTTAAGACAGAACGAGACTGGGCAGAGACTGTAACCCAAAACAAAAACAATACACAAATAGCCCTGAAAATATTGCACACGAAAAATCAAAAGTATTTGCTAATAACAGTCAAACCAAAAAGTCACCAAGAATTATCTTCATTTACACAGCTAAAATCTTTCTTACTGAAATTCAAAATAAACAATTTGGAGAAGACTGCTAGAAAAAGTATAACTGCAGTTGAGCAACAAGTTAGAAGAAAGGTCAAAAGGGTTGATGTTACTACACATGGAAAACCGGATTAAATATAGGCGAAAGAAGAGGAAGTCTGGACCTGAAAGGAAAAAAACTAAATAACTTAAAACAAGTAAAAAAAAACTAGAATTAGTCTAAGACCAATTCTTATAATACCCTAGATGAAAACGAGTATGATAATTGGTATGGTCACTCATCAGTGTTCGATTGTTGAAATGGTTTTTTTCAAATATTTCTAGGACGATTCATCGACAGTAAAACTGATTATAACAAATTTCATGTTTTGAAGAACTTTTTAGTACTATAAAAACGTCTAGAACTGATTGCCTTCACAATATACGTAAAAATCCTAAATTTTTATATGGCTACATCAAGATGGGGTTGCCCAATTTAGTTCATTTTTGCAATTGTTTTCGCTATTCTTATAAAATGCCGTGTACAAAATTTCAGCTCAATACGTCGACGAGTAGTCAGGCACTGTCCAAATATATAGTAAAGAACGAAATTTTTGTATGGCAATCCTACGAAGAAGTTACCTGATTTCACCATTTTCGAACTTAAATTTACTCTTTTTATTTAAAAAAAAAAGCCCGTGTACAATATTTCAGCTTTATAAGTGAACACGTTCTCGACTAATCGTGAGGTCGGACAGACGGACATGCAAAAATCAAAATAATATTATGCGTGGGTGTCCAAATCATTTTTCTCCACTAACATTATTTCTAGGCGTTACAAACGGAATGCTCAACTTAGTATACCCTTTAGATTTCACCTAGGGCAGGTGTGCACAGACTTTTCCAGGGTACGGGCTACTTCTAATTTATTCAAGTTGTTGCAGTCCACTTAGTGGCTTAAGTGTGGTGAGCTCGAAAAAAAGGTCTACTTAAATAAATATGTGCTTATGTATGTAATGGAGAACAATCTTATTAGAAGATATTCAAATTTAATATATCAGATCAAAAGCAATATACATTTCTGAGTTTATTTCTTTTTGAACGACTCAAATCCGTCAAAAAATGACAAAGTTATTGAAGTTTAAAACAACGGAAATTGAAAACGGCCGCGGCCCGCGAATCTGGTGATGACGTCACGATACACAATACGCACGATGCCAGTCTGCACAATATAATATTTATAAGGCGACATTTTATGAAATAAATCCAAAACAAATCCAATCCCGAGCGCTTTCTATCACGGCGGTGCAGCGACTACACTCGCGCTGCGCTAGACCGCGAATTATCTTGTGTATCGTGACGTCATCAGCCGATCGTTCATGTAAGAGTGCGTTTTTGAGAATGCGGCACTAAAATCGCTATAACTTCGTCGTTTTATATCCGATTTCAATAATTCTTTCACTGAATTAATTGGTTTTTTTGTTACTATGATTCTGCATAATTAACTAAAATAGTCGTTGTTCCTCATTCTTTTGCAGTCTCATAAGAAAAATTATTAAAGCACCTATTTCATTCATAATTTATTTAATGATAATTATTTTTTTTACATAATTCCCACCTACAAATTTAAAATAATGAAAGTATTTTATAAGTTCTAGAGGAGGCTAAAATATTTCACGGTAGACTTAAGTATTACCTGTTTTCTATACATAAATTTTCTCTCGTTTTAACATTAGGACGATTTCGTTTTTTGAGCTTCACGTCCTTCATAACAGAAAATATACATTCAGCAGTGGTACTGCTGTGGGGAAAAATAAGTAATACACACATATAATGACACAATTCTTCAAATATAAATGTTGAATGATTACTCATATTTTTAATTAAATTTTTCCTGAATTGTATAACATTGTCATTGTAAAAGGAATCTAGTTTTTCTTTTCAGAGCAAAATTGGGGTCCTCCATTGAGAATTTAATTCTTCAATGGATACCTTGTTATACGGAAAGGCATTTACAAGAGGAACAATGGAATTGCAAAATTATCACTTTGAATCTTTTTATATCGTTTATGTCCACGAAATTTTTAGCACAATAGATTTTTAATCAATCGAAACCAAAAATGGAAAATAAATTATACTTTAATAGTCAGAAATCTATCGAAGAAAGTGGTAGAGTGGTAGATTGTAGAACGTTACTTCAAAAAGTGATAAATCTAATACTTTTGTCATAAATAATAATAATAATTTATTAGCAATATTATCACTATACAATACCACAATCTTTCATTTACAAGTTCACAAATATGTAAATTTTAAAATTTACAATATTGCTATCTTTTTAATATATTGCACACAACCATTTTTAAAACACATAAAATTTTGTTCACTTTTCAGTTCAGTCGGAGCCTCATTAAATTTCTTGAAACTCATATACAAGTGCATTCTGTGTAAGAGATCTATTGTATAATTGTAGTCTGAAGTTCTCCGACGTTGCTCTTAAATTATATGGTTGAGCCTCTGCCACCTACGTGGTCATATTTAGAAGATATTCCGGAACCAACTCATTTTTCATTTTGAATATAAAAAGCAATACATTTAGCTCAATTCTTTGTTTAATATCAAGGCATAATAAAGAATTAAATAAATTAAATTACATATAAACAATATTGCAAAACAGTATTCAAAATGTAGTTTTATAATACTCTTGTAAATATTTATCGGTAGCGATCGTAACTTTCTTTCTAAATCTCTTCAAAAATCCAATCTTTTTAGCAATATAGTTTATATGTAATTTTAAATTTAACTTTTTATGAAAAAAGCGCTCCTAAGTATTTATATTCATTCACACATTCCATTAGTTCATCATGCATTTCAACACACACATCCGTATTACTATTTATCGTCATAAATTTTGTTTCAATTTATTCATATGTCAATAGTCACACAATAAATCTAAATCTCGTTCTATTTTACTTTCAATTCATTGGCGTCTTTCCCTGATATACATATATGTACCACAATGCATCGTCAGCAAAAAGTACTATTTTTGAGAATTTCAAAACTGATTTAATGTCGTTCACATATATAATAAACAAGATAGTTCTAAGTACTGATCCTTGTGGAACGCCCATCTATACTTCTATTTTACTGGAAACTGTATAATTTATATTTTTGCTTTGCCTTCTTCCATATAAGTAGCTATGAAACCATTGAAATTCCTTCTGACGAATTCCATATTTTGCTAATTTATTTAATAATATGTCCCAATCTACAGTATTAAATGCTGTTTTTAGGTCTAAAAACACAGCAAGATCCTATCTGAGGCATATATTTCTTCCTTCCATTGGCACACTAGCCAATTAATTTTCACAGGATTTCTCCTAAATCCAGACTGCTCTAATATAATCAATTTATTACTTTCCCAGTAACTTTCTAACTGTTTTTGAACCAATTTTTCTAAAAGTTTTTCAGAAGCAATATTGGTCTGAATTTTTCTGCTTTTTTTTGTATTTTTAAATTTCTGAACAGGGATAACAATTGATTCTTTTCATAAACTAGAGAATTCTCCACTCACCAATGATTTATTTATTATGTCAACCAAAGTAACACCCCAATTATTCCAGTTATCTAATATCATGCCTATACTAATTGAATTATAGTCGCGTTTTTATTCATATTTTTGCAGATATCTTTCATTTAATTATACTCCACCCTTCTAAAAATAAAGTCATAGTCTACTTCTGTAATCATGTCCGAATATGTTCTACCATTTCATCAGGTTGTTGGCATTTATAGTCAGCAAATTGGATTTTCTTTATTTCAGGTTTCACTTCAGGGGCAACCCGGAAACACAGTTGCATCGATTGTGAAAAGCCGATTTTCCAATCTAGCTGGTGTCGGTCTCCCATAAATATGTTTGTTGTAGAATGCGCGTCTAACGTCTTAGTAAAGGCGGTCACCCAAAAATGTCTTGGCGGTCTACAGGTCGATCGCGATCGACTTAATGCCCACCCCTGACCTAGGGTATAAAAATGATATTTTTGTATGGCAACCCTACGAAGGACAGATAAACATGAGAAACGTCTTGAACGATGCATTATGATAGTCTGAGCATATATTATTAACAATGTTCATTTCAATTAGGCGACGGAAGGTTTGAGGAGGGTCGAATTTTGATCTAGTATATTTTGGAAAATCTAGTACCGAATAGAGTTTTTAGGTCTTGAGAAGAAGTTTGAGCACCCATACTCTGGAGGCTTAAAAAGCCATCCCCGTACTCACTTTTCAGTATTTCCCTCTTTTTATATTTAGAAAATGGACTAAATCGAGCAACCGCATCTTGGTGTTGCCATATAAAAATTTAGGATTTTTACGTGTACTGTGAAAACGATTAGTCCTAGCCGGTTTTAATGTACGGATAAATTCTTCAGAATGTGAAAGTGAAATTCTATGAAATTGATAATAACCATCTTTTACTGTCCGACGAATTGTTTTAGAAATATATGCGAAAAACCATTTAAAAAATCAAACTAGCACAGAAAAGTGACCATAAGAAATTACAAACGGCCAGTCATCTAGGGTATCATAAGAATTGGTCTTAGACCAATTTTAGCTTTCTTACTTGTTTATACCCTCGATGAAATCTAAAGGGTATACTAAGTTTGTCATTCCGTTTGCAACACCTCGAAATAATGATGGTAGAGCAAAATGGATTAGACATCCACGCATAATATTAAAAGTTATTTTGATTTTTGCATGTCCGTCCATCTGTCCGTCTGTCTGTCTGCGCACAGACGCACGATAACTCGAGAACGCATATACTTAGAGAACTGAAATTGTGTACGCGGACTTTAACAAAAAAGAGAACTCGTCGACATAGAGAGCTGAAATTTATTACATAGTATTTTCATTGGACTAGCAAATAAAATTTCGAAAATGGACTAAATCGAACAACTCCTTCTTGGTGTTGCTATATAAAAATTTAGGTTTTTTACCTATGCTGTGAAAACGATCAGTCCAAGACAATTTTATTGTACTAAAAATTTCTTCATACTATGAAATCGTATTGGTTATAATCATATTTCCTGTCCGACAAACCGTTCTAGAAATACACGCGAAAAACCACTTCAAAAATCATACCTGCACAGAGGGGAGTGACCGCATTAAATTACATACGGGCATTCATCTAGGATATCATAAAGACTGGTCCTAAACCAATTCTAGCTTTTTTACTTGTTTTTATTTATTTTCAGGTAAATTGATGTCCAGGATACTGCCGTTGAATTGTGGTCTGCCGTCGGCTGTGTTTTTGATTATTTAATTTTGAAACATGGCACTTGTGTTCACCTTTTGTATTTTTAGGAAATTGAGATAGCTTAGATAGGAAAAGGGGATGATGCATCATTTATGTGGACTGAACACCTGCTATTGCGACATTCGAATAAAAGTGCCATGAGCACATCCTTCATGATATATGTACGAGGATAAATCAGAAAAGCACTTCAGAAGAGCTTCAAAACTTTTTTTGGTATGTAAAAGCAAAGTTGTAGCATCAGCCACTGAGAAGCTCTCACCATGAGCTATATTTTATAAAGCGGCGAGCGTATACTATCAAGAGATATCTCTTCAACTTGTTCTTCAATAAAAAGGAAAGATTACCCAACAGTGTAGGCATCATTTGAAAAAAAATTAAAAAGGATGAATACAAATTTTGAAAGAAAGAATTGCATGCAGAATTTAAGGAAATTCAGCATGTGTGTAGTGGTTCACTGTTGTTTTTTATACACTAGCACGTTGTTTTTTACACACTGGCGAATAAGGGTGTAGTGGTTCACAGTTGTTTTTTACACACTAGCGAATAAAGGTGTATTGAACAGCTGTTCAAGAGATTTCTCTTGTACTATATATACTCGCCAATATAAAATACGCCAGGTGGCCAGAGAAGTCATTTTTATAAATGTATAATTAAAAATAAATCAGTAGTAAAGTCGTATTTTAATTTCTCTGTCACATTTTGAAATGAAACAGTCCCGATTTCATAAAAAGCTTGTCAGATCATTTTATAGCAAACTGTTTATGAATGCTAAGAGTTTGTTGAAGCGAAATGTATCAATTCAAAGCATTATTTCGTCTGTAGTATTCAGAAGAGCTTTTAAATATATAATTTCTCTTTGACTCCCCTTCCATCGTAAGCTTTATTTGATAATCTAAAATTTCTGTTTACAAATTACACCAACCTCTTAGGTAGGTGAATTTGTTTTATATTCAATTATAACAGTCATTCGCTAACAATAATAGTACTTTAATGAATATAACATTGAATCTGAAAATAGATAAATAAAGTGATTAGACAACTTAACGGATTAACCAGCTCTAAGTTTACCAAAAATCCTACGAGGTAATTCTGTCAGAAAATGTGGAGAATCCGAAATAAGCGCATGTTTTTGATGTTTTGGTAATAAAATTGTATTAAAATTGCGGAGATTATGGACGATTTTATGCATCCATTCAATCATGGTTTTAATAAGTTTCTTTTCATATTAACTAAAAAAATGTCGCAGAGCAAACGACAAAAACCACTAAAGAAAGTTGTTAGTCGTAAAAATATTCATTTAAGTATACATACATACATTTCTCTGTAATACTCGTAACATTACTATTATCATCAATAATTTCCAATTCATTAACTTGTTCATGTTCGGTTTAAAAACAGGTTTAACTAAATTTGAACAAAAAGATAAATTTATCTACAATTGACAAATTAAGTTTTTCCCCAAAACGAAAGGTTTTTATTGCTATCAGCGCTGGTAACAGAAACAAGAATATCTGGATTAACTTGATAATTTATTCGAATATGGATAAATACGGAAAATTGTAAAAACTTACACTTTTCAGAATTGTTGGAAAGATATTCACGAGATTAATAATTTTAAATAATTCAGTATCAAGTGTTAAGAAATGTTTTAGCATGCGGTTTTATAAATTTTTTTTATTGATTTCAGGTATACATAAATAAAAATTTACATCTCTACATATTTTCAATTTGAGCATAACATATGTGTGTTAATATCCCCTCTTGATTTTGACACTGCAGGGCGGGAAATTGGGGACCGTCCTAGGCAGTAAAAGCTCTCTGCATTAGACTCGTCAATTTATTATCAGAATGATCTGAAGAGGATTGGATTCCTTTTATTAGCATCTCTTATATAAAACTCGGAGTTCTATTAATGAGCGACGTACAACATATCTATTGTCCTTCGATACCGAGCCGGCTCCGCTAATTTCTATGTTCATACCTACATTATGTACAGTAGCGTATCTAGGGTGGGGCGGTGGGGGCGGCATTTTTTATAAATCTGTCTAAATTATTTAAAAATAAAAATTAATAACATAATATTGTAATCCACAGAATCATTTATTGTAATAAGTATTTAATTTAACAAAAATGCATGCTTACCCCGGCAGTCCTTATCGACGTTGAAATTTTTAAGCTTAATCACGTATGTAAACAAATATCAGTTTTTAATACTATCTTTAGCGCCATTGTTGTTATTGTAAACAGAGCCACCATCGGTCATGGACATGACCAATACGGAAGAGGAACGCATTTATTATCTCATGGTGGTTGAAGCAAAGTTAACTTAAGAACAAGTTAGGAAGTAAGAGGAGATTTCCTTAACACTAGATTGCTTTTTAATTTCATTAAAAAAAAACAATATGTCTATAACTATACAATTTTTTAAAATTTAAAGACTTTATATGCATGATATAAATACATTTATTAATAGTTGTATTTACCGCCCCCCCCCCCCCCCGCTTTTGGTTGCTGATATATGTATGTGTTATAAGTTATACCTATATTGCTCAAAAGCAGTCATTTTGACTGCTTGGGAAATTTTAATTAATTAACACTTAGCCGATCGATCGGGCAGATCTCACACCTTGACTCTAGCCCTTGTATATAGAACTATGCAGTGATACCGAAAATGCTTCCTTGTTATAATATCAGATGGATCCACTTGTACCATTTTGAACAGTTTTAAAGGGATAGTACGTAAGAGCGTACATCCATTCTACACGAAACCGATCACTTTAGAACCCCACCATCTCCGATTTGGATGAAACTATCACAATTTATAGGGAATACCAAAATAGCCCACCAATTTTTTTTTTACCCTATCACTCCCTACCCCACGCAAAGGAAGTTAGATATTTCGTGATTTTACGATAAAGCAACATTTTCAAAAAATCATATCATATCATATAGAAAAAAAAAAGTGCTAGAAGTGCTCTCTAGTGAATAATTACTATTTAAAAAAAAAAAAAAAAACTAATATTAACAAAATTTTCTTTTTCGTTCAGTGCTGCTCTATTTTTTTACAAAAAATATAAAGCATTAGGCTTCCTTTGGTATTTGAATCAGAAAAACCAGTTGATTCGTTCTAAAGATATGGTTTTTTGAAAATGACGCATCATCGTAAAATCAAAAAATTTCTAACCGCCCCAGGTGGGGAGGTAGGAGTTGGTAGAGGGAAACAAAAAAATAAGGGTTAGCTATTTTGGTAGTCCCTACAAACTGTGAAAGTTTCCTCCAAATCGGAGGTAGGTGATGGGTTTCATGTGGAATGGCTGAATTATTATATACGAATGTGCCAGAATACGAATAATAATAAATAAAATAAATTATATATTTTTAATTCTATGTTTTGTATAAACAATATCTTAAATCGTTAAACGAAATCCAAGAACGGGTTGCCAAATTTAGTCCATTTTTGAACTCGTATTTGGTACGCACGCTTCATTGTCTTCAATTCTTAGAAATGTTTTTCTGTGTTCAAGTGAATTTTTGTTTCCGTCAAAAGAATTCTCGATAACTACTGATGTGTTCATAGTTTCTCAGTCCAGTCTTAGCAATTGCATAGCGTGCACGGTGCTTTAGCTATTCTACAGTGAGTGTTGGTGTTTTATTTAAAGAGTTGCGAATTATAACTAGAATTTCCAGCTTAGCAGTGTTCGGGTAATTTGGAATACTACAATGCGGCTAATGTGGATCACTATACCACATTACCCGCAAGGCTCAGCATTACAATGTTTTTATTTTGTTTCCAGATTCTATATTTTACGATGCCAAAAAGAGGTACGAAAGTGCGGAAATGGGAAGCTGACCATATGGAAAACGCGATTAAGGCTGTGAGGAATGGTGACATGGGCGTTTTATTAGCAGCAAAAAATTTTAATGTACCCCGGACAACCTTGCAACGAATGGCCAGAAGTAGTAAAAGTATTAAAGAGCTTTTGTCTACTTCACTAGGTCGCAAGCCTATTTTCAATAAATTTACGGAAGAGTAGTTGGTGAAGTATTTACTAGCAATGGAAGCACGATTTTTTGGGCTAACTCGTTCAGATGTCCGCTCTTTGGCATTTCAACTTGCCGTAAAGAATAAAATACCAAATCCATTTTCACTATTACGTGAGGCTGCGGGAAAAGATTGGCTTTACGCATTTCAAAAAAGACACCGAAATGTAATATCGTTTCCAACGGCAACCGGAACATTCTTGGACAGAGCAAATGGCTTCAATAGAGAAAATGTTGGAAAATTTTTTGATCTCCTCGAACAAGCATACACCCAACATCAGTTTCTTCCTGGAAGAGTTTACAACGTAGACGAAACAGGCCTTTCGATTGTGCAAAGCACGCAGCCTAAGGTAGTTGGTAGGAAAGGAAAACGGCAAATAGGAGTGATGACATCCGCAGAACGTAGTTTTTAATTTTCCCAAGGAAGAAGCCCACCCGGGTCAAAGGCAGCGTATCACATATCTGGATGGATCCAGCTTCCAATTTTTACAGAATGGTACCTTCATTTTCTGGCCATCACAAAACCTACAAAAGACGATCCC